>OY744537.1:36683200-36770700 GCA_963556195.1 Sepiola atlantica
TGAAATATTTGGAGGGTACTAGTATTGACCAGTTGGCTATGTCAGGAATGTGTGAATATAAGTGAGTTAGAAGGAAAGTGTTGAAATGTGATGTGAACATGACAATGAGGGGAAGGAAAAAGAAAGAGGAGAAAAGGAATATTTATTTTGGCGAAAGATAGGTGAAATGTAGTTTTGTGCAGGCAGTGTTGATGGTTTGAAATTAAATTGAGGGCAAAAGGGGTTTATATATTTAAATATTGGTGAGGATGTCTAGATTGTGTTCATTGGTAAGGCTGTTATTTGTGGTTAAGGTGTTTAGATTCGTAGTGAATGAAAATGTATGTGAGGAGGAGTTTGTGCGTGATTGTGTATTCGGGGACTTATAAATAAGTACAATTGAGAACGAAGAGAAAAAAGGTTAGCCATGATCTAGGTTTTATTTTTTGTTCGGTCAGGATAATTTTTCTTATTAAGGGGGATAGATTGTAGAAGCCATTTCGTTGTTTAGTGGTGTTGGAGGCTGTAATAAGTGCTGTTTCCAGTAGTATATATATAATAACGTACTAAAAAAGCTGAAAGCAATGCAGAGAGTCGGATTTGTGAAAAGCTGGGAAGAATAAAAAAAAACAATTAAAGGTGCGATTTTACAATTATCTACGTAATTTTCATTTTAATCTTACATTATAAACAACAAGTATGGTATTAGCTGTGAATAGTGTTCGTATCATTGAAAATGATTTGATATTTCGGGAGAGTCCACCCTTGTCAAAAATAAACACAAAAGAAAAGGTCGACTATCAGAAATCCAGCAATATTAATTCTAATAAGGAGGAAATGACAACAGAATCAGGCTCGCAGGTGTGGTGGGATGTGCTGCAGCAAATAATAAATCAATAAATTTTAAAATTATATCTCACACCTAAGTAAGCTACTTAAAATAAGTGTACAGTATTAAATTAATTAACTGGGTATTATATAGTCAGTAATTAATTATTTGCTTGTTATAATTTAATTTTATTTGTTGATTTATTTATTTATAAAAAATGTTTGTTAACTTTTGGGAGATTATCGTATATTTAAGTAAGCTTATTGTTTGTGTGTTTAACTTAATTTACGTATTGAATCAATGAATTATGTTATTAATTACAGAATTCTGATGCATTCATGATGTATACAGGTTTTACCAATAAATAATTTGTGGTCGATATCTAATTCTACCGAAGTCGATGATATCGAATCTAATTCAAAGTAAACATTTCAACTGTACAATGCATCGGCACAATAAAAAGATGTAGGGGAAATAACTCTGAGTGAGACTTATTTTAAATTTTACAATTTTCAATTTTAAGTTTTGAATTTTGAATTTTGAATTTCAAATCCAAAATAAATGTAATATCATGTCAGACCTTGAAAAGAGAGTTGTGGTTCAGGGGACAAATACTTGAAAATGAATTTTTCAGATTCAGTCGCTAAGAATCATATATCAAAGTAAAATTAGTACAAAATGCATATGCACGCTTGAGCTTAAGTGGAGCACGGTTCTAAAGAAGATTAGCGTTCTCGAAATATAATATCATACGGAGTTTCCACACGACCATCTTGATACAGGTATTACATAACATTGTAAAATTGTGTAGATATACAGATATATGTGTGTTTGTGAGAATATATATATATATATATATATATATATATATATATATATATATATATATATATATGCATGTATACATTGTATTAAGGATTAAAGTATTTAACCTATTCCACCATTATATGTCTTATTACATTGTATTGCCTTCTAAGTATCACATTTCTATATACAAGTAAACAATGCTTCAAGCAAACTACATAAAACTCTTATATATATATATATATATATATATATATATATATATATATATATATATATATATATATATATATATATATATTATGTATCCATGAACATCTTGACAAATTAAAAGTTAATAATATAGTTTGAATATTAATAACACTGTTTGAAATATGTTTTTTATTTTTATTTTTGTTTCTTTTGTGCATTTGTTGTTTTTTCTCCTGTTTTTGTCTAGTTCTTTCTGTATAGTTTTTTCCCTGAAGAATTGCAAAGCATAGGAATAAAGCTAAATTGATTTGTTTAAATTCCTTTTGCCCTAGTAATGAAACGCTCGTAAAGTTGCTTTCTTTTTTGCAAATAAATGAAAATACACCGACGGAAAAAACGTTTGTTTTGATGGATCTATAGCGGATGAATATTTTAGTAACATCAATGAATATATATATATATATATATATATATATATATATATATATATATATATATATATATATATACACAATTCTAATGTTATATAGTCTGACTGAAAATAAGCTTGTTTTGAAACAGCTGTTAACAACAGTAACTGTAATACTCTTTATTTGGAATATGATTTGAAAATAATTAAAATCGTTAAAACTACCTACGTATATAGGTGAATGTGCGTGTCTGTGTTTGTATATGTATATAAGATACTTTCTTTTTTCCAGGAAAAGATGAAATAAGAACAAAAAAAAACAAATAGAAATAAAAAAGAAGTTAAACAAACGTGATGTTACCTATAATATTTTCCGACAGCTGACATTTCTATTCTGGTCAATCCAGACAAAAAAATTCACAATATCAAATCAGTCATTTTAAAGGAGACAGAAGTGACTGAAAGTTCTGCATCGCATCTCACTGTACGATGTACATCTGTAAGCGGATAATCGTTCGAACAGCGCTGTCATTTCACATCTCATCAGCTTTCGAATCGTTCAGTTTACGGACTCTATCATATTAGTAAGACATATTAAATTCTTTTAAGGAATAACTTTTGTTGAAATTTCGAATCCTCCAAAGGAAGATCTATACGGAATTGAAATGAGTGTTACTAGTTATTTTTCTTTTAGATTGTGACATCGGAGTTATATATCCGATGTTTACCAAAAGAATTAACTTTCGTTCTTGGAGACACACACATATAACTGAATGGACAATCTTTTTTTTCGGAGATAATTTCATTCATTCCATGGGAACTTTTGCTAAATTATATATACTTTCGTTCAATATCCAACCGGAGTAAGATGTTTTCATATCGGGGGTAGCCTTTTCACTCATCAAGGATCTATTTTTGTTTATGAGGTGTGAAAACATGTTTTCGTCTTGGCTTTTGTTTATCTGAACAATGTACAGTCTATGTCTAACATGTCCACTAAGGGGCAGTCATAAATATCCAACTGACTCTGTTTTATTGCCGTCAAAAGTGCACCCCTGCATTTCAAGTACGAGGGGCGTTCAATATGTAATGCCCCTGACCACCTTCCAGTTGTCTTATCTAGATGAAATTTTGCATGTGTAATGATTTATATCTGTATGGGTTATGTTGCAAAAACAGCTCTGAACTAATTGTAGTTTCTGATTTACAGATGTTTGAATTGAGTCAGGTGTGAAATGGAGCATGTTGAGTGTCGCGCAGTGATTCGGTTTTTGTATTTGAAAGGACGCACACCAAAGGAGACTTTTGATGAAAGGAAAGAAACTTATGGTAATGATGCCCCATCATATGACCTTGTAAAACGCTGGAATTGTGAATTCAAACATGGCCGGAAGTCTGTGGAAACAGCTCCCAGACCTGGCCGCCCCTCTTCTGCTATTGATGAGGCATCTGTCCGTCAAGTTGAGGCTGCCATTTTGGAAGATCGATGCATTACTATTCGCCAAATAGCCGAAGAAGTCAAGATTAGTACAGGGTCTGTGGAAACTACCATTCAGGACCATTTACATATGCATAAGGTGTCTGCCAGATGGATTCCCAGGTTGCTCACACCTCTCCAGAAGTAAGAACGCTTAAAGTGCTCGATGATGTGCCAAGAAAATGAGTCAAAGTTTTTCAAAAAACTGATTACACAAAATGAAACTTGGGTCCATCACTATGATCCAGAGACCAAAGCCCAGTCAATGCAGTGGAAGCACTTGGACTCACCACCTCTAAAGAAGGCAAGGGTGCAGCCCTCCGCTGGCAAGGTCATGCTCACAGTCTTTTGGAACCAGGACGGAGTAGTGATGACAGATTTCCTTGCAAAGGGTACCACAATTGCAGGAGCCTATTACGCTTCACTTTTGATGCTAAGAGAATCTATCAAGATCAGCAAAGCTATCCTCCTCCTGCAGGACAACGCTCCGGTCCACAACTCGCATGGCTCCAGATCATAAGCACGGGCGTGTGGCTATAAAATTCTCCCCCATCCCCCTTACTCTCCTGACCTTGAACTCTCTGACTTTCATCTCTTCCCAGCCAGGAAGTTGTTTTTGAAAGGAAAGCGTTTCCCAGATGATGAAGTCTTGATTTCTGAAATTACGACGTGGTTGGAGGGCCAACCTGGGGTGTTCTACAAAAACTGCGTCCAGAACTGCACTAAACGATGGGAGAAATGCTTAACTCTGGGTGGTTCCTATGTAGAGAAAGACTAATAATTGCGCCACGTTTCATTAATCTACTGCTATGGGAAATGGGCCAGGGGCATTACTTATGTAACACTCCTCGCCCACCTAAATACGACTAATTTTTACTGCAATAGGATTCTCCAGTTTAGAAATAATCTGGTATCGTTTGATAGATATTATCTCTAAGATAAACCACAAATAACAATAAAATTGTATTAAAAAATATGTTCAGTACATTTTAAATTCATGTGTATATTTATATTAAAGTGGGGAGCTGTTTGGTACCATTTTACCACCTAATAATAAATGAAACATAATTCATTAGATGCTTTTTATGTCTATTCTGTATGCGCTAAATTTCATAAAAAACGTTATAAGTTATTGTTTTCTCTTAATGAATTGAAACGGTAAATGGTCATCTATAAATTAATGGCAGCAATAGGGCCCACCTTGAGATCCTATGAAATTTCTGTTGCAGTGTGATGTATGGAGAATGACATCCGCAGAGCATGTGAATAGCATTGGCAACAGATATTTGCCAATGTAAAAATGTGACCTTTTGTCCGTGTTTAAGGGCATGGAGCGAAATTGTGAGCTGTAACGCAATTGGATTAAGAAATAAAAATTACGGAATATAGTCAAATTATATTTTATAAAGTTCTGAGGAGTTCAAAGATTTTTCCTACATATTACATGTCGAAATTAAGTCAGAAAATCTATCAATAGGACATCTAAAAAAAACGATGGAGAACTATATATTTTGTGTCGGTTAGATTAGCTGATTTGAAATAATGGTTATTTTCCGTACGAGCGTGCTTTTAGTTGCTCAAGGAAACGCCCTCTTAGGGTTAAAGGCCATATCACCCATAAGCGTATAATAAATTATCAGCAAATAAACCGGATGCTATGACCGGAAATCGAAACGGGCACATTGAGATCTTTAGTCTGAGGTTCTACCAACTTACCTATTTTGACTTTCTTATGAATAGAGCTTACCACAACAAAATAATTATAGATTTGGCATTACATCATACATAAATGAGTTACGTCATGTTTCAAAACATGACTTCAGAAGGAAAACAAAATAAACAGACGAAGAATGACCCTATCTGGGAGGAGAGCATGATTTAATAGTTAAATTGAAGGTTGAAAAAGGAATCGATTCTAAGACCATAACAATGTAAGGGGTTTGATCTCTTTCTCTCATTGTATCTACTGTATGTAAAACCACAAAATAAAAGACGAGTTCAGTAACAAATCATTGCAGAGTTAGCTATATTATTTTAAAAGTAAGGTAGACTTTGATTCAAATAGAAATAGCTTGCTGCAATTTTTGTTCATTTCAGCTTCTACAGCAATTTAGCAAATCCATTACCACTGGACGATAAAAAACTACTGGCCATCACGAACAAGACGAAAGGTGCCATGAAATCGATCGTCCACTGCCCATCCATTATTCAACAATCATCCCGATGATTTTCCTCGGCAATAAAACACAAATGTTTTCTTTATAGCCTATTTGTCATGAAGAAAAATGTGATACTTCTACAAAGTTCTACTCATGTTGAAGTAAATACTAAAAATATATATACATGCTGTTTTATTTTATAATATGTTCATAAATCTGAAATAATAATAATATATGTAATAACTGATAATTAATTGTACACAACTTATGAATTTACTGCGGTTGTTAGAATTATTTGAATATTTATTTATGCATACTGAGATATTTTGTTTTCTGTAAGCCTTAGAGACTCCATTGCTTAAATTGAAATTAATACTTAAAATATATATACTTATTTAAAATTCATTTTAATCTCTATATCAAAAACAACGTTTATAACATTTATTATTATTTTTCTCGTTTTATGTCTAAGTTTCTGATGTATTCTGAAATATCACGGCCAATAATTATAATCAGCCGCTTACAATTAAAAAAAAATCCCTATTTCAATAGATTCAATAGACTATCTAAACATTCCAGTTATATTTGAATCAACATAGGAAATAATTTGCATAAGCTTTTAGACAAGGAATATGATTATAAATTAACTTATAAAACAAGCATGGCTATCTGGCGTTGCCCGGAAGCATGGAAAACACAATAGGAGAGTTAAAAGGTAGGTGTAGGAGACGTTTCTAACTTCTGTCTCTGTACTTCTCTCTATCCTCTCACGGAAAACATTAAACCGATAATAAAGAAGAGCCGTAAGAATAATTAATGATAATTATTATTGATTAACCACTTAAGTATTGCTCCATTTTCCTTAACTATTGTTTGTTTTGGGCCGTGCATAGGGAGTTTGAGAGTCCCCTATTCATCGGATTTAGATGACGATCTTTCTTTACTAAGTTCTAAACGGCAACTTCAAATCCTATGATATAAATAAAGCTATTCAATTTAACGTATGATAAATCTACATTCGTATATGGGGTTAAGTTAACCTTGGGCTAATCCTCATCAATCACACATTATCTTATGCATTTAAAGACCATATCTACACTCAACTTTAATAAGACATTACTGATAATTAATCGGTGATAAACGCATATGTAAAGTAGAAGATTCGACAACTTTTTTTATTTTATTTATCTAAATGCAATAGGTGATAGCAGGTGACTCGACTCAAGAACAAAGAGATAGGATTTTTATATAATTAAACTTGATAAAAAATCCAAAATCCTCTTTTTTTCTTTTCAGCGTACACAGAGTAAATATGGACATTTCTATATTTTTTTAACATAATTCACCCCAAATAAGCCGGCCGCCACTGTAGATGTAAGGGGCTACTGAACATTAGGGTGTAGGTTTTGTTATCATCCTTAGTTGGGAGCTGTGCATCGGGATGTCATTTTACATTAGTTTTAAACTTCTGCATGTCGGTACAGTCGGGGAAACAGAGAGCAATTCAAGAGGCCGACATCACGAGGAAAGAAGCTATTGAAGTAGAAGGCTCTCCGGCATCTGGGGACATCCACAGTGAATGGATAGGACCAAGCTGATTGTCGGGTTGGTCTAGTGTATTTACGTCGAGGGGGCACTAGAGCAGCTAGTTTATCGGAGCACATTCCATTGAAGTATTTGTTGAACAAGCAGAAGGATGCAACATTGTGGCGATGGAACAGGGGCTGGGTTTTGGTAGATAGTGAGGGACCTATTAAGTTGGCGACTCGTTTTTGGACCTTGTCTAAGAGAGGAAGACTAGTGGATGACGAACTAGCCCAGATGGGTCCAACTACTCCATGCATGGGCGGATAGTGACTTTGTAGAGATATGGGATAGTGTCAGGTGTGAGAAATTTACTAACACGGTAGAATGAACCCATCTTCTTTACAGCAGCCTTTGCAATGTCTTCTATGCATTTGTTCCAACTCATGTTACCTGTGAATGTGAGGCTTATGAGTTTGAATATTGAACTCTCGGGTAGAGTGTTATTTGCCATGGCAATCGGTCATTGAAGAGGTTTCTTGTAGGTATTGAAGGAAAGGAGCTTGAAGATTTTCATAACAATCTAACGATTATTGGAATGAAATTTGCTTACTATGTTGGAATCGTAGAAATCTATCTATCCAAAGTTCTATGGAACCTCGCAGAGGTGTTAAGTTTACATGCAATGGTATATGCAGCATGAGGCTACACCATACGCAGCTCATCGAATACTAAAAATGTGTAATCTGTAGAATAACACAGGTATTCCACAGCTCTTAACCAATATTTTTCGGTAAGCATATTCCAAGGACAATTTGCTGCGAAAGGTTTATTTAAAGAGTCTACAGGAATAAACAAATACGATTACGTATTTTGTAAAGGCAATGGATATATAAGCGGCTAATAGAGACAAGAGTTGTGCTCATATCAAATACACAATTCAGAGACTGTATGCGAAAATGACTGACCCATATATTCTAAAGTACCTATTTTGATAATTTAAACCTCTACGCGAATGTATTTAGATGTAACTCTGTAATATATCAAGATGTTAACGTGCGATTAGCAATCATAATTAGGCCTTTTAGACATTTTCTATTATTATTTTATGGTTAAAAAATCTCAGTTTAGTTGATTACCGTTTTATACACTTGTCATATAATACCTAAACAATGACGAAAATAATCTTTCTCTTTCCTATAAAAATAAGAGGGACCAGATCTCAAACACACTTGCTATCTCAAATTAGCTATTGCTGAATTACTCTGTTCACTATAATCTTTTGTTAGGTAAACCTTATTTTCTCTGCTAAAACTTGCTGGAGTTATCTCCCTATTATTTTATCCGTTAATCCTTGCCATTACAACAAGAAAAACTTCGGTACTTTATAAGTAAGTAGAATCAACCTTGTTTTATACTTGAACCGAATGTGCAATTTTCTTCCGATAAGCGTGTTATCACTGGCAGTGTCAAACACATCTAGTGAACTTGCCAATATCCTCGACGTCAGACATAGGGGAAGCAGTGATGCGTTAAGAACACTTGGCAGATGTTAGCGAAAGATGCCACGAAACTGTCACGTAAACATTCGATTATTACTACCGATCAAAATAGATTTCGAAAAAGTGAGAACAATTTGGGGTTGGAGGAGATTTTGGTAAAAGTTGCGTAGAAAATATTTATCATCGTGGCACACAATATCAGAGGAAATATACATGAGTAAAACTTTCAAATGATCCAAATAAAAAAAACCTAAAACACACACAATCCTAATCGAAAGATTGAAATTAAAATAATAAAAATGCAACTCTCTATTCTTCTTCTTCTTCTTCTTCTTCTTCTTCTTCTTCTTCTTCTTCTTCTTCTTCTTCTTCTTCTTCTTCTTCTTCTTCTTTTCTCTTTCTCTTTCTCTCTCTCTCTATATATATGTGTGTGTGTGTGTGTTTGTGAAAAAGACAAAAGCTAATAAAACTTAAATACAGGAATAAATCAGAAACACGTGAGATTTACCGGTTTCGTTCGGATCAACGTCTTCAGAAAATGTCAGGATTTTAAATTTATTGAATAACGGCAAAACATGGAAAAAAGAAGAACGCACAACAGGATGCTTTGGCACACGTTTAACTATTTGAAAAATAGAAAAAAATGATACAGCGCGTGTAACAAAGACGTTAAATCAGAAAATGTGGAAGAAAGAAAACAAGTTTTTTAAGCCATGAGGAAAACTTCAATGAAAACTCTCTCTGCAAAGTCCATGGAAGTTTTCCTAATGGCTTTTAATACATCACTCACACCTTAAACTTTTACACTGGTACAATTTACAATTGGATCATCTGGGCCATTTAATCGTTTTTGCCTTTCTAAAAATTCAACGGATTTTACAATTTTTTATGCCAATTTTTTCATAGATTTTACGGCTTTCCGAACTTACTGCGACGAAGTCTCATGACACATTTAATGGGAACTTTTTCCTATATTTTCATCCATTTCTTTTTGCATTGACAACTTTTTATTTTATATTATCTTTACATATTTCTAAATTATGACTTTTGGAAATTTCCCTTAACCAACTTATCTGTTTGAACTCCTCTGACGATAAGATTTCATTCTTTTGAAAAGCCATGGCTTAAGGAAAGAATAATAAAATGTATTGTATTTAAAACTTATTGTTTTGAAAAACTGATGACTATATAGATATTGTGTTTTATACAAACTTTTATTGCCCTACTTCGTATATCAAGTACTAAGTTTTCATGATAGGTTCTATTTTGAAGGTATACATAATATCTTTATTATCCTGTTTCTATATACTTATTTATAAATAAGGTTTTTTAATTAACGCATATACACATGTTTTTCATGCCAACGTTGCAATCATCTGTATGGGAAGAGTCAATCCCTGCCGGTAACAGGATTCAAACCCCAATAAAAAAAGTCATATTTGACTCAGTAGTCGGAGCGCGTACCGATGTGTTCACTACATATTTTCATAAAATGAGAGAGTAAATTAACATCTAAATGACAAATTCAGCGGCCATATCAGCAGGATGTCAAGATAACTCAATAGTATTGCATTACGCTTTAAATGACGGCCTGTTGTCAACTTATTTACATTGTTCCAGCGTAAAGTTTTAACCTAATTTCAGATCAATTATATTATTCTAAATGTATGTTTTGGGTTCGCATATTCTATTTTCTATATTTTGAAACATAAACTTTTAAAAACTAATATTTAATATAATTTTGTAGTCTAATGATTTTTTTCGGATTACATTTTTGTATTCAAACGCTCTCTTGTGTAAACAATATCATATAATTTCAGTGTTTTTATTTATCAGATTGCCATTTTATCTAAGGATCACAACAGATTCAGCGATACATAAGATACATCTTTCTAATTTACGAGAAGAATAACTATTAGTTTTAGTTGAGATGGAGTATTTCAGCGTCTATTAACTACATATATTTTCCGATTTTTTTAATCTTTCATATTAGCAGAGTTAACATTGGCATTATTAATGTTATTCATATTTACTTTACTATATTATTAAATTTATTACCAGGGAGTTGTAATTATTACTTCCACGGCCGTCATCAAAAAAAAAAAAAAAAAATATATATATATATATATATATATATATATGTGTGTGTGTGTGTGTGTGTGTGCAGGAGTGTTTGTCTTTTAGCGTAGTTTTATTGTGTCTACATTTTTGAGTGAATTTACGACAAACTGTCTATTTTTACTCGTAGTGACACATACTGCAAGTGCGTTTAAGAAATACTATAGTTTCGAAATCCATTTCTCTCTAAAACCAACCTACGTATGTTTCTTTGCGATTCGACGTTGCCTATGAAACACGTTTTACGGATTCCTTGGTTACCAAAATGGTTGATCATTTTCTGTTTATTCTTCAATGGTTCTTGTTCGACTACGATCTTTACAAAAAAAAGAAAAACGCATAAGACATCTCCTTTCGACTTTTCTGTTTCTTTTTCTTAGATGCGCCCTTTCATCTCAATGACAGGCTGTGTCCGTCGATCGGTTTTGAACGGCATTTTACTCAGTAAATACGTTGATTGAATGGACGCATCTTCGATTAGATGAGCCGAAATATTTTTATGAGAACGCCGTGCGTCGATGAATCGACCACTCTTCATTTTGACATAAAATACGACTGCCATGCATATGTTAGATATACCATTTTCTTTAGTCTGTCACGCTTAAGCTCGAAATATCATTTGTATCGCTAAATGCGGCGATTAAATGAACACGATTTATTTTTATGGAAAGTTTTGTGCATCAATCAATGTGTCACGGGTAAATTCGAAATAGCATTTTGTTCGCTTTGTAAAGCATATGTTTTAAACTTAATTTTATTGTCCCGTTCAGGCTTAACTTTGAAAAAGAATTTCCCATTTTCCTGTCACACCTGAATTTCAAATGGATTTTTTTAGTCACGCTTAAGTTCAAAAAATCATTTCTGTATTGCTGTTAAGTAAACGTTTGGAATTATCTTTTACTTATTTCTGTCACGCTAAGATTTAAAATAGCATTTTTATTTGCATGTACAACTTAAGTTTACCCGACCGTGCCAATATGCATATAAATATAGCGCCATCACACTTCAGTGGAACTATGTTAAAATCTAAGCAAAATGTTTATCATGTTACGTTGAATTGTCGTTGCGCGTTCACACTTAAGTTTAAAACACAATTTTAATTACTATACGCGTAATTTAGATGTACGCATCTTAAGAATATTCGCTCTTGTTGACTTTCGTGATCCCGGAAGCCGTATTTTCCGGTGATCTTTAACAATTGAACTGAATAATTCCGATAACTGTCTATTCGTTTTCGATCGAAAAAGAAAGATCTCGCTGGGTTAATATGGGCTTGGAAGACAGATCCATTATTACGTGATTCGTGACTCGTTTGCGATATAAAATATCCGTTCTTAATCCGTGGGAGTTAATTGTGTGTGTTAATACAAACACTAGCATTGTCACCCGTTGTTGTCAGTCTATAATATAACAAGAATTAATATTTTTACGATCCGTCCATTCAATCTGCGCCTCGGCGATGACATATATATATATATATATATATATATATATATATATATATATATATATATATATATATATATATATATGTTAATTTTGGTACAGAAAAATTAGTACAACATTCGCACCGTCGGTTTCAAGCACAGAAGGACTTAGTCATCCGTCTCTCTTCAGCTTCTGTTATCATCTGTTTCGGAAATGTGAAGTCACGTGTCACTCTCGTTTCGACGCGTTATTTGCTTAGAGTGTTATTTATGTGTGTTTAAATTAACTGTAAGTGTTACATAACACTTGGAAATTAAGGTTTCTTACGCTTCTAATGATACGAACGCAGCACGAAATCAGATGAAAAGTCTAGAAGCGGTCTCAAACTTCTTTAACCACGTTTTTAAGGCACTTTTTTACACTCATTCTTAAGGCACTTTTTAACACTCATTCTTAAGGCACTTTTAAATATATTTCTTTAAGGCGTTTTTAAGCCTTTAAACTGTCAGTCTTGTTACACACCACTTTTTAAGCATTTTACTTATTAAAACATTTTTCGTTAAAACATAGTTCTTTTCTAACATTTCAAATTAAGCGTGGTGCACTTTATCTTTCGGTTTTAGTTCTTTCAGCTTAATAGATTAGGACCCAAAAATGTGCAACACATAAAAGTTACCTTACATTTTTTTCGTCGTCTGGTTGTGATCGCTGTTGGTACCGTCGGTTTCCATTGCGTATCTCTGGCCGTGATCGATGCTGGTGATCTTTGATCTGTGGATACAATTTTATAGACAGGCAGAAGACAAACGCGGAGAAAATTTTTCCTCAGAGAGAGATTCGACTCTTTTATTCGACGTCTTGGTTTTTTGAAAGATGGTTTTATCCATTCGTTCGGTCGATTCTCATTCATACCTCTTGTGGGATGCGACGATTCACGGGAAACTTTTGCTGGATCTCTTCGGGATCCAGCATTACGACGAGCGACTACATCGTCGACTAGCCGCTTTCACTTGCAAGCCCTTCTGTTTCAAAAACTTTAGTTTCTCACAAAGAAATAGTGACGTCACAGATCTACACGTGTGACAGTCATGCAAAAGCATTTCTTTCACTTATGTTTTCTGACCTTTTCTAACCCTAGATTTCTTGTGTCGGCGTCGAATTTGAAATTTTGTTATGGTCTTTCAAAAACATGATTGACTCATAACGGTCCCCTTCGGTGCATGTCAGCTTGACACGCACTCATTGTCTTCATTTGACCCCAGCCATAATTCACACTAGTTGATTTAATGGTATCTACAAATATCGGGCCCCATCCATAATATGACATAAGGAAGGTTTAATAAGGTTTGAAAAAAAGGGATAAGGCTGAAAAGTAACAGTTGAGATTTAAACCGGGGAAGATTTAAAGAGATATAAAAAAATATAAAATAATAAAATAAAGTAAAAAAATAAAAATATAAATCCCGTGAGTCAATATTATGAGTATCGTATATTTGTCCGTTACTGTTTTGGGGTTTAATGATGCGTCTGCTTAGGGAATTAGGAAGAGATGTGTTTACTAATAGTTATTTATATCCGTTGTTATCTGTCTATAATAGAACAATAATACATATATTAAAGATACGGACATTCAATCTACGCCTCGGCAATGGCAGTCTGTCTGTGCAGACTATATATATGAAATATATATATATATATATATATATATATATATATATATATATATATATATTGTGTGTATTTAGGCAGTATTTTCCTATTTATGTAAACATTGTTAAAAATAATAGAATTCGTCTGTTTAATTATACCTGTTTCTATTTTTTTCAATTTTCTGATGATCTTTTTTGTATTGAAAAAAATCCATAGGTTTCACGAACGTTTTCGATTCTTCATCGAATCATCCTCAGGTGCCAAATACAAATGGACAACAAAGCTAGAGAAAGAAGAGAATTAAAAAAAAACTGCGGAGAAACGCGCATGGAACGTTTTCCGCATTGCTCCAGGAAGTCGTTGACGATTTAAATTCAACAACGCTGGATAGCATCACAGAACAAAATCGCTTACGTTATTCATTTTAACTGAAACAATGGGGGGAAACGTTTCCTACGTGTTTCTCCGTGCTTTTTTTTAAAATTCTTTTCTTTCTCCAGCTTGTTTGTTCATTTGCTTTTTGACACCTGAGGATGATTCGACGAAAAATCGAAAGCGTCTGTGAAACCTGTGAAACCTTATTATTATTTGTTTGATTTTAATACAAAAAGACCACCAAATAATAAAAAATGATAATAAAAACGTATAAATAAACAGACGAATTCTGTTATTTTCACAATGTTTTCATATATATATATATATATATATATATATATATATCAAATTTAATATTTATTGTATATACACATATAATATTATAATGTAATATATATTGTATATACATATTTTTTAATATTTATTCAAAAGTGTTCAATAAGTGAGTAGGGCGTACTTACCATATATATACATATACATTCTATACTACTAATAGGCTCTATTTACGTATTGAACATTGATTAAGTAAATACAAGCTTACTTAGTATATATATATATATATATATATATATATATATATATATATATATATATGCAATCATTGTTAAAATTAACAGAATTCTTCTGTTTAATTTTACTTTGTTTATTTTTCACTTTTACTGATGAACATTTTTGTGTCAAAATCAAAAACAATAATAAATGTTCTAAAGTTTTCACGAATGTATTTCGATTCTTCGTCAAAAACAGAATTAACAAAAATGCTGGAGAAAGAATAGAATTTTTACAAAGACGTCGGAGAAAAATCATCCGTCTTTTTAAAATTCTCTTCTTTCTCCGGCGTTTTTGTCTATTCGCTTTTGACACCTGAGGATGATTTGACGAAGAATCAAAAACGTCCGTGAAACCGATGGAACATTTATTAATTATGTTTGGTTTTAATACGAAAAAGGGCATCAGAAAAATTGAAAAAATCAAAAAAAGGTATAGTTAAACAAAAAAATTCTGTTATTTTAAACAATGTCTGCATAAATGAGGAAATGCTGTTTAAATACACACACATTATATATATATATATATAAATATATATATATATATATATATATATATATATATATATATATATATATATATATATATATATTAAATTCCCGAAACAGTTTTTCATGGTAAACAACTGATGATCCCTTAAAATAGTGTTAGAAACTAACTAATATAATAACTGTAAAAAATAAATTGACTTACATGAGTGATTTTCCACTGGAAGACTTGAGACTATAAGTTTTTTTAATTTTTTTTATTTATTTTATTTTTTATATAGTTTTAATGGTTGAGAAACTTCCGAGACTATATATATATATATATATATATATATATATATATATATATATATATATATATATATATATATATATTCTTTTTCTCTTAAGAAAACCAAACAGGCGAGACGCATATACTTGTCATTCGCGAACACGCCTGCTGAGTAGGGGGTAGGGTTTACGAGGGTTACATCACGTTAATAGATGAAGAATATACTTAAAACTTTTGTTGTTAATAAACTCTAATCACGTCGTTTATTCTATGAGCCGAACAGCATTATTCAACATTGGTAAATTCAGTTCTGTCTCGGTTATTTTCAACCCCTCCTTATATATATATTAACGCGACTGCAAATTTGTATATTTACTGCGTTTTTTCGTTGGGTTTGTAGTTATTTATAACGAAAATCCCGTTCTCTTTATCGCACTAAATTTATTCTTTTTTATAAGCGGTATTTGTCGATTAAAACGACATTTGTAATCTCAAAGCGTCCTACATTCCACGGAGAGAGCCATAGAGTGATGGAAGAAATAGAGATATAGTGTTAGAGAGAAAGCGAGAGCGGGCGTAAGAGAGAGGGAGAGGAGGAGAGAGAGAGAAAGAGAGAGGGAGAGAGAGAAAGAGAGAGGGAGAGAGAGAAAGAGAGATGGAGAGACAGGGAGAGAGAGAAAGAGGGGGAGAGAGAAAGAGAGAGAAAGAGAGGGAGAGAGAAAGAGAAGAAGAGAGGGAAAGTGAGAAGGAGAGAGAGCGAGAAAGAGAGGGAAATAGTGGGAGAGAGAGGTGGAGAGGGAGAGAGAGAGGTGGAAAAAGAGAAAGAGAAGGAGAGAGAGAGGGAGAGAGAGACGGGAAAGAGAGAGAGAGAGAGGGAGAGAGAGAGAGAGGGGAGAGAGAGAGAGAGGGGAGAGAGAGAGAGAGTCAGTCAGTCTTATGTTAATAAACTAAAACGGCGCTGGAACCTTAAAGTCTCTTTTAATACTTTCATTTCTTTTCTCCTTTAATTTTAGATGTAGGGCTTGAAAGAACGTCTTCCACTTTGAACCATTTCTTTGATTTCCCCGGATCTTTAAAAAAGACGTGCACTTCCTTTTTATCTCCAAGCAAACACGTCATATCCCACGTAACATTACTTATGAAATATTTGCAATGTACTGTCCTTATTTGCTTTAAAATTTACGCTTTTTATCTTTCCTCTTAGAAAGAATAAAAAATGCTACTTATCGTGAAATTCCACTCGTTTGACTTAACTCAAAGAAATCTTTATTGAGGAAATCGCTATTTAATAGGACATATTGCTCATAACTGCTTTCGCCTGCTCATATTTTTTTCTCTCTCTCTTTCTCTCTCTCACTTCTCCCTCTCTCTTTCTGTTTCTGTCTTACATTTTCTCTCTCTCTCTCTCTCTCTCTCTCTCTCTCTCTCTATATATATATATATATATATATATATATATATATATATGTACGTATACTAAGTTATGAAAATCTATTTATGTCAATTAAGCTACGCAGACGCTTCCGCGTTTCATCTCCAGAGATGAAACGCGGAAGTCTCTGTGTAGCTTAATTGCCATAAATAGATTTTCATAACTTACAACCTAGCTCTACTCACGTATCGAGCACTGTTGAAGTAAATATTGAAAATTGATACATAAAAGATTGTATCTCCTTATAACATTTCATGTAGATATATGAAATAATAATGATATATATGTGTATGTATATATATATATATATATATATATATATATATATATATATATATATATATATATATATATATACGCGACCGCCTGCGACCGCCTGCGACCATCACTCCTGCACTGATGAGGATAAAAAACCCGAAACGATATCGTCTGTAGGTGAAAAAAAACACTTTAATCAATATTTATAGTTAAAAGCCCATTTTAAAAGTGATTAATAATGACAGCACACAATAATTTAAGGTATAACAATTGTATTTTTACTTATTTTTATTTATAGTATACATGTATACTTTGATGTGGCATAATACCACGTGGTATTACTTCCAACACATCCCCTAAAGACGGAGGGATCAGCTGTCCCAAACACAATCGTTATTCTACACAGTTCAGGGTAAGTGTACCTTAATTTCAATAACTGTCTGTTTCGATTTCTCTCGGTCGCGTGGTCGTGAACGTTTGTCTCGTGATTCTAGACTGAATCTATGTACGACGTTCGAGCCCATGCGACCGCCTGCAACCGCCACTCCTGCATTGATGAAGGCCCTACACGATATTGTCTGTAGGTGAAAAACCACTTTAATATATATATATATATATATATATATATATATATATATATATATATATATATATATATATATATATATATATATATATATATATATGTGTGTGTGTGTGTGTATACTTAGGCAGCAAATCATTATCCAAGTAAGCGTTGTTGAACGTCACGAAACGTTCTCGTTTCTAAATTTTCTTCGTGAGATTCTCAAACCGTTGAGCTATCCTTCTGATTTCAGGTGGCAGTCCGTAGAGTATTTCACCGATCGTTCTTAATTCAACCATTTATTTCTGAGCGCTTTCGACTTTGGTTAGTTGTCTTCAGGATTAGTTTTTTTTTTTTAAATAAGAAGACTTGCGTTAATGTTTTATAGGTATCGTAAATGTTTTATGGGTATCGTATCGTTATTAACAAAAGAGCTTTCAACACAGGTACCAACATATTAAAAGTATTTCGTAATTAAATGAAAATAAATCAATACAAAATAAATAAATAAATGATGGTAATAATAGTAATAATAGGAATAAATAATAATAAATAAATAATAGTAAAAATTAGAATTAATAAAATAAATAAATAAACAATAAAACCAAACACACAAACGATAGAGTAAAATGAACTCAACTACACACCCTCTCTTTTCTTTTATTCGCCTTTAACGATACCTATAAAACATTAACTCAAGTCTTCTTATTTAAAAAAACCTAATCTTCGGATTGCTTTTTTTGCGTTATTCTGTTCCAAAAGATCGTCTGTTAAGTATAATTGTTGCCTTGTTACCATTTGTTACCATTTGTTACCATTGTTATTTACTTGTTGCTGTTGTTATCGCTGCCGTTATTGTTATTGTTGTTGTTGTTGTTGTTGTTATGGAACTGACTTTTTCGTGGTGAGGATTTTTTTTTCTTTGTTGTTTTTTTTAAAAAAATTTTTTTTTTACTAATTTTTTTTGGTTATCAAGTTAAATAACCATAATGGCGACGGCTACTTGTAGCCCGAAGCCGGCAGACGTTATGGATATTACCGAGGAGCAAAAGGGGCCGGCCGAGGCTACTCCTGGATGTTCAGAATGGAGTAAGCCTCCTAAAGTTGTTATAAATGTCGGCGAATTTATTCAAAAGGCGAAACAGTGCCTTCATCTTGTAACGGATACAGGATTACTTGTTGACATTTCCAAACTGGAGGAAATTAAAAAGAAAAGTATTATCATGTTTGTCGTCGACAAAAAGACAAAAAAGTAATTAGATTTTCTTCAGATCTTATTGCGAAATTACTGGCAACAGCAGGGTATAGACCACTCAGAATCATAAGATGTAAAGGTTACAACACTTGGAACACGTTGTTTCCAAATGAAGAAACTTGTGTAAAACTATCCCAGACGGAAATTATAACCAAGGATTATATTCTTCGAATGGAATATTTGGGTAAACGGAGAACGGCGGTGTCAGTTTTCAACGTTCCGTTCCATGTAGACGGGGAACATTTAGGTGCATTTTTTTTTTAAATACGGAGATATCACGTCTGTAACCTGGGATGAGCACCCAGGGATATGGACATTCGAAGTACTACTTGACAAGAAATCTTTTGAAAATATCCCATATTATATGATAGTAGGCGACGAAAAACTATCGGTAATTGTGGCTGGACAAAGGCCTGTTTGTTGGGCGTGTGAGGAAGTCGGCCATCTAACCGTTGAATGCCCTCAAAGAAAGCCCACAACAATTAAGACTCGAGTGGGCAAACACTTAGGGGTTCCAATAACGAGAAGAGTTGGGATGCCCATTAGTTCACCCCTTCAAAATCTGACAACGACGACTATCCAGTGCTCCCTGACTTAAGTAAACTGGATGACAGGGAGCAACACGAATGGGTGTTGGTACCCGGGGAAAAAGCACCTGGTCGGCAATCACTGGACGAAATGCGGGAGCGGGTATTGCTTTCTAAAGATCCTGGCAAGGACAAATATATAGAGGTGCGAGAGTTGAAAAATAAGCTTGACAAGGAAAAACTACCGGAAAGCCCTAAATCCCCCCAAACTATAACCTCACAGCCTCCCGCCAAATCGCCCTCTCCAAAACCAAGTCCTCAGCCCTCCCCTAAAACAAAGTTAACTCCCAGTCTTACAAAGCCACGTTCCCCTCCAAAAGTTATGCCCCCTCCGATCACCGCTCCCTTGAAAGAGAGGGAATATAAATTAATCCCTCTAAGCCCAGTGAAGAAAAGCAAAGCCGTCTCCTCTCCCAAGCCTTCCCCTTTAGTCACCCCGCAAAACACCCTAAAAAATACTCCCCCTCCAACCCCCTGCAAAACAGCTCGCTCCCGCCTCCCTCTTTCGCGATAACAGAAACACAACTCCTTCCCACTCCCCAATGAAAAGAAGACATGCCACCTCCACCCCCACCTCCACCCCATCTAAAAAAAGGCAGAGAAGCCCTTCATTGGAGAAAAGAAGAAAAACTGCGTTTCTACCTGGAGTAAACATCTGTGTAACAAACGAAGTACAGGAAGAAACTGTAAACAACTATAAAGTCGCCGACATAAAAAAAACTGTTAGAGTTTAGGGAAACATGTCCGTTGAGGAACCCTTAAACTTCCCTAACGCTACCAGAGTTCTGACGGTAATCAGGAAACCTGAAGAAGCTAAGGGGCTCTGGCTAATGATAAGGGAAGCGAATAATACTTTTAAATTAACTCAGCCCATGGCTATCCTTAAAAATGAATTCTTGAAATGTTTACGAAAAGATTGTGTTGGGAGGGTCCCTGTTTATTTGCACCCCTCCCTGTATAGGATAGCTAAACTAACCTATCCCTTGGATGTTGGCGGCATCTCCCATGATGGTCAAATCAACATTCAGATGGGCACACAGTCTGACGTCATCTATGTTCGTTTCTGGAACCCAACCCTAAGAACTGTCAATTGTTCTCTATATAGCAAGCTTAAATGTACATGGGCCGACTCTCGTAAATTTCGAGTTGTTACAGACCTTCAGCACCTTTGAGTGAATGTATGTTGTATGCAGGAGACCCACTTAATTCCAGGTGACTATTTGGGTGCGCTGACTAGGGGTTTTCACATCTACTCAGCGTACTTCGATTCTCGCTCAAGGGGTGTTTCCTGGCTAGTAAATAAGTCTTTAGATGTGTCGTGTGACCCTTGTTTCATGGATCCGAAAGATAGACTGTGCGTTTTTGATATTACCATAAAAGATAAGGCATTTCGACTCATTGGGGTTTATGCGCCCAATATCAATTATGAGCTTACTCCTTTCTTTCGACGGATCGAGCAGTTCATGAGTACAACTCGGGCGGTCATCTTAGCGGGAGACTGGAACGCGGTCCTGGATCCCGATATAGATCGTAATCGGGGTAGGGGATCTAACAATGATCGGGATGCTAAGGCATTTCGGGATTTTGTCGATAAGTTTGATCTTATCGATAAATTCTGGAATGAAAAGCCCCGTGATAGCGTATGGACTTGGACAGCTAGGCGCGGCTCCGGTGCGGTACAACTTTCGAGTTATATCGACCGGTTCTTAATTAGGAGAGTCGACGTAGAATTATTAGAATGTCCAAGTTTTCATAATATGGTTTACTCGGATCATAGACTTGTTCGGGTTCGAGTAAACTTAGATAGACCTAAGCCTAGATTGGCTGGCTACTGGAGCTCAACACTTCGTTGTTCGATGTGAAGGGCTACCAGGAACAGCTATTACTAACCTTACAGCGGGAATTGACGGGGGCTGTAATTGGGAATAGGATGTGGGTTCACTTTAAGAAGGTAATTAGATCCTTTTCTGCTGATTTTAGCCGACAACTCAATCTAACAATAGAGCAGCTAAAGTGGCACTAGATTCTAGATTAGATCGGGCGGTGGAGGCGGCGGATAGTGCTAAAGTTACTATAATTACGGCAAAACTTGCGTCTGTTGCTATGCATCAGCACCAAGCTTTAGTGATTAGGGCTAGGTTAAAGAGAATGCCCCAAGAAGCAACAAGTATGGCCACTGAATTGCGTGCAGATGAACGTCGACAAGCTGCTGATCGGCATATCGCACGTGTCTCATTGCCGGATGGGCGTCTTGTGACCACAAACGAAGGTATTCTGGAGGCATTTCGTTCTCATTTCCAGGATCTTTTTACCAGGGAACCCGGTCTGTCATTAATACATTTCGACCCCTATTTAGCTGACTTTTCTCGTTTCGAGGCGACCGAAGCAGCTAGGTACGAAGGTTGCATAACGGAGGATGAAGTCCAGGAAGCCTTAAGGCGGATTGGCCTTAACAAGTCTCCCGGTATTGATGGTTTGCCTTACGAGGTGTATTTGAGGATGTCGCACATTTTTGTTCCCTTGCTGACAGTTTTATTTAACTCGTGGTTTAGGAATGGGACTATTCCCGAGTACTTGACCATGGGTATAGTGAAGTTGTTACGCAAAAGCAAAAATGGTGGGGATGGGTTAGATAATTTCCGGCCCTTAACGATGCTAAATGCTGAGTTAAAGATTTTGGCCAAGATCTTAGCCAATCGACTGCAGCTTGTTTTGGCTGGTATTATTAGCCCCGAACAGACTTGTGCTGTAAAGGGTCGGACCATTCAAGATAACTTGCACTCGATACGCCTGATCATAGATAAAGTCGACACAGAAGCCGCGCTAATCAATTTAGATCAGTCCAAAGCATTCGATAGGGTGGACCATCGTTACTTGGAGGCTGTCTTGTCTGCAGCCGGTTTCGGTCCGCAGTTTCGCTCTTGGATTCGCCTCTTGTATGCGAACCCCGGTGTGCGGGTAGAGGTGAATGGTGTGATGTCTGAGCCCTTCAGATTATCCAGATCTCTTCGTCAGGGATGTCCGCTTTCACCGATGCTTTATGTGCTTGTGTTGAAGCCCTTCCTTCACAGGCTAAGGGTGAATCCGGTCCTAAATGGGATTACTTTGGCAGGTGCTTGCACCACGTTAAAGTACTCCGCCTTTGCCGACGACTTGACTGTGCTTGTAACGAGCAGTGCCGAGATTAGTGTCGTCGACAGAGAAATCAGAATGTATGAAACGATAACAGGGGCCAAAATTAACTGCGACAAGTCTGTTGGCTTGCGCATTGGTGCCAGGAGAGGTGTACTCCTGCAGGGACCCTTTAGCTGGACAGACGGGCCTTGCAAGCTACTCGGCGTCTGGTTCGGTCCTGATCTGCGGCTGGAGAAAAAGTGGTCGGAAGTATTGAAAGCGATTCGAGCCGCAGCTGGTCTGTGGATCCGTAGAAATCTTTCGTTAAAGGGGAGAGCGGAGGTGTGTTGCTCTCACATTTATCCGATCATCCTATATCGACTATCAGTGCTTCCTCTCCCGTCGGATACACTGCTTGAGATGCAGCGGACTCTTTTCAAGTTCTTGTGGCTGGGCAAGGCCCCTATGGTCCGTCGCGAGATTTGTTATCTCCATCCTTCTGAAGGCGGTCTAGGTATGCCAAACGTCGAGATTCGACGTCATACACTTCGGCTTTTTTATCTAGATCGAATGAGTTCACAAACGGTGTCTTCTGGAAGGAAGACACTAAGAAAGCCTTTCCGGCTTTTAAAAGTGTGCACTTGGATGAGGGGGGTGGCACACAGGTTGCCCCGAGGCGAGTGCTCCTTTTATCGCGAATGCAGACACGCTTTGAAGTTCTTCTTAAGGGTGAAAGAAAGCCTCTCTGACACCCTACTGTTGTCTCGAAAGGCATTATATCGGGTTATGGTGAGAGAGACTGTTCGAGATGACAGGATTGAGGGGCTCGCTTTGGCGAGGGGGGGGGAGCTACGCTCAATCTGGCCTTGGGCGCCTTGGTTACGGTGCTTTGATAATGACGAGGCAACGTTAACCTGGCTGATGATAAGAAATGCTCTCTGGATCGGTAAGAAGTTTCATTCAGCTGGCTTGGTGAGTTCACCGACTTGTGTTAGATGCGGCGATGAAGACGAGACCGTGAGTCACGCCTTCTTCTATTGCCGCATCGTTGTGCCGCTGATTAGGCTTGTTACAGGTCTCATGGTTCGCATACTTAACGTATCGTCTTTTGACCTGGAACCTATCAATGTATGTAGCAACTGGGTTCCGACAACAGATAGGCTGAGACGTTTTGTGTTCTTAAGCATACTAGCCGTTATGAGAGATCCGATATGGAAAACTCGTATGAAGGCAGTCTACGGAGCTGAGCCCTTCACTTCTCTCGACCTTATTACGATTTTCAAATATTACATGAAAGCTCGCATTAAGGCCGAGAGTGTGAGACTCTCTTCGGCAGATTTTGGTGAAAGGTGGGTGAGAGGTGCGCGACTGTGTAGAGTGACAGGAGATAGAATAGAGTGGTATTTAGACATGCCTTAGGTATAGGATTTTGGGTTACAAAAACGAACTTCGATTATGACCCAGTTATAAGTTAGCTAAAAGACATGTTTCTGTTAATTTAAGTTCATAATTTAGCTAGTGTGTGCATGAGCTCATTATGGCCCCTTTTTATTTTCGTCCTTCCCCTAATTCTTTTTTCTCACCCCCATTTAGTTCCTAACTCCCCATCCCATCCCCAACTAGGTGACAGAGCGCTTCATTTGTCAGGATGCAGGTACCCTTCGATATTTTCGAAGGTGGTGTTATTAAATAAAGCGCTGGGGCCTGCATCAACCTCCTTTTTTCGATTTTCGATTTCGACTGGCAAATCTACGTATCTGCCACAGTTTAGTAATGGGGGGCTTTTTACTAACTTCAATTTTTTCATTGTAAATATTCATATATATATTTTGTACATATTATTTTTATTACCATACCCCTCCCCGTTGCATATTTTACATATATGGATTTTAAGTAGGACTTTCACGGTGCGAATTCTTTTGGTAATTGGAGAAGGATGTATAGTATAACTGCGGTATTTTGGTGAATGATGGTCCCGAATGAAGCTAGCTAAATTAGACTAGTTTAATTTGTTAGTGAAGACCTAACCTTTCCCATTCCAATTTTCGGCCTTGTGCCACATTTTATATGTTTTTACGTATAAATAAATAGTAAAAACCTAATCCTGAAGATGAGTAGAAAGTCGAAAGCGCTCGAAAAAAAAATGGCCGAATTAAGAACAATCCGAAACCAGAAGGATAGCTCGACGGTTTGAGAACCTCACGAAGAAGATTTAGAAACGAGAAAGTTCCGTGACGTTCAACAACGCTTGCTTGGATGGATATATATATATATATATATATATATATATATATATATATATATATATATCCTTTTAATACAAGGTTCTATTTATACAAACATAATTTGCCTGACATCCTTAATTCAGCTTTTCTTTTCTTTAAACTTTAATTTTGTGTAATGAAGGAAATTTTATCTTAACGTGACTAATTCATAATATTTTTTAATAATACTTTCCGTAAAATTCTTATTTCCCTAAAATATATTTAAATTTTAATCTCAAACGTCACCAAATCGAGATGAAGCAAGTTAGCATTGTATCATTGATCTCTGGGCTGCTAACGAACGGAATCAAGCGTTGAAAGGGTTACATGCTATATATATATATATATATATATATATATATATATATATTTAATGATTAAACCTATTTTCAAATTACATTCAAATAAAGAGAGCACACGCATGCTATCCAAATCACTGACGGGTATCTGCAGACGACGTTCATTTCCAGTTCTATAATATACCACATTTGCTTAAACAGCGTCTTTTTTCTTCAAAATAGATTTCGGGAATATTTTCAGTTTTACCTCACTCTCTCCAGAAAAAAAAAACAATAACAAATGTCTCAGAAAAAAGAAATCTTCAAACCGAAACCAAATAAAAAAATTCTAATTAGAAAATTAGCAATTTTCGGTGCTTATTCTACTCTGTGTCAACCATATAAGAAATGCGTACATGCAATGGAGATGTGATGCTTAAAACCTTATAACAGATTTTATCATGCACATGTGATACATATATATATATATATATATATATATATATATATTGTAATCGCCCTTTTAAAAACAAGGATTGTGCCTCTCGGTGAATGTATAAATAAGCAGTCAAAACTAGGCGTAAAGCGTTGTTCCTGTCTCTGCCGTTGAACACTCTATAACTAAGCCTACTGTATATGTCCGCTGATTTGATATTATATAGATTTGAAATGCCTTTCTTTCCCATGTCAATTGATAGTGGCCAAGAGGTTGAATATCAGGCTACAGAGTCAAAGGTTACTTTGCAACTGGATCCAAATGCTTCGACCGGCAATAATTAACATCTCATACACTGAAGATTGCATAAGCATGCCACACTGTTTTCTATGGGTAATAACAATATATAGTTAAATAAAAAATACCGTATATATATATTGTTTTGCAGTAAATGAAATATTTATTATTTTAATTTAATATTTCGACATTAACATGTCTTCTTCAGTGTTTACAGGCATTTTTGTCTTTTATCTCTTCTTATATATATATATATATATATATATATATATATATATATATTCAGAAATTACTATTTAGAGATGACGAATTGAAGTTAGCATTATTAAAAAGAAGATTTTCTTCTGATAGACGTATCGAATAAAGGAAGCGCGTTTAATATACTACGAATTATGATAAACTGCACCACAGAAGTTCTTTTAACATATAATTCTTGAGTTCTGAATTGGGAAAACCATAGAAAACCCTATTTAACACGATACCTGAGTCATGCCATACGACTTTTCCATCGTTAGGTCATATTTAATATATTTAAATAGCAGGTAAAGCAGGCGCAATTTAGAAATCACAAATAAAATTTCTCTCCCTTTTTCCATCATTTTTCTTTCTTTTTTGTTTCCTATTTCTTTTACTCTTTTTTATTATTCGCTATCGATTTATTCCTTTTTTCACATCTTTTCGTTTCTTTCGTTTTTGTCTTACTCTTTTTAACTTCTTTTCTAACTCATTTTGCCTTTTTTATAGTTTTCTTTCTTTTCCCTTTCATTTCTTTAATGAAAATCGCTTCAGACAAGGCATCACTCCACTTGATGTAAGGAACTAACAATAACAACTATAATTATCGCAAAGACATGAGATGCATATTGGCCTTAGTCTTGAAAAGACAAAGGTTAAAGGTAGAGGGAAAACAGTCAGCAGGAAGGAAGTTCCACAAGCCTGCTGTTCTAGGAAAAAAGCTATTGGAATAGGAAGCTGTATTACAATGAGGTATAAAAACAGCGAATTAGTGTAGACCACTAGCCTAACGAGTCAAACTATCTGGAACCAAAGAAGCGGGGAATAGATCACATAATTCTGAAGCACACATGCCATAATAGTATTTGTAGAAAAGACTAAGACTAGCAACATCACATCTGTGAGAGAGGGGGTAGAGAAGAAGAAATGGTAGGACCAATCAAATTACAAACCCGTTTCTGCACCTTATCAAGAACCCTCAAATGGGACAGAGATTCACCAGCCCAAATATGACAACAGTACTCCATACATGGTCTGATTGTGGATTTGTAGAGATAGAGAATAGCCTTAGGTGTGAGAAAGTATTTGGAGCGATAGCGAGAACCGACTTTACGAGAAACAGAAAGAGCTATGGATCAATATTAATAGGAGGCGTAAAGGACACATTGCACAAACGTGTATTAAGAAGCGAGCATGGAACTTTTGCAACAGCTAAAATAGATCAAAGAGTTTAATCAACAAAAATGAAAAGAAGACGAGCAGAACCAAGTTTTTGGAAGATAACCCGAAAGAAATAAAAGTAAATGTACAACATTCAAAAAATGTTCAAACTGCAAAACGAAAGATCATTTTTAGGCGATATGAAATTCAAAATGAAAATGGGAAAATGTAAAAACGTTTCAATAAAATATATCGAAGTATTGCCAATAAGTGGACGCACTATGACCGGATAACAGCCAAAGCATGATGACATATCTCTTTGACGCAAGTAAGGATGTCGCTATTTACTCACAATGAGGGCAAAGTTTGACACAAGGTCATCTTTAATATGGGGAAATCCACTTCCCCAAAATTTAGAATTCTGGATTGGGACAAAAATAAAAAATGCTTCAGTGTAGGATTTCTCCTTCACAATTACTGATCCTCACTTAAATATTATTGATATACTTTTGGGAGAAAAAGGGCGAACCAGAATTGAGTGAAAACAAGTTAAGTTGAAGTCCACTAAAACTGATTAAAATAATTGGCACATTTAAAGGTGGATTTCAAACAGAAATCGCGGGAAAATTATTTCTATCACAATTATAGCATTAAGACATATTGATTTGTCATTTAAAAAAACAATGCAATGACAGCGAATGATTGGGTTTAATGCGATAAGAACTGAAATGCATAAAAAATAGATTCCGAACGTTAAAAGCTAATTGAGCATTTGCTTTAAAAGATCGAAAAATCGCATGCAAAAATGTACAGAAATAGTTCGAAATTGGAGTTAAATGTGACTCTTGTTGCGGGGATCGAATCATGCGACTGGCTTGAGTGGTTTTCACTCCACTGATGATTCCGCAAAGATGAAACGTATACCTATGTAGATAATATTTAAATATTTATTATTAAAATAATTATTTGTAGCCTTATTCCTAGCTGTGTAACAAAAAAGCCGTCACATCTAAGCTTAAGTAAAATGCAAGTTCCATATATAAGGTATATTTGTCATATCGTCTGAAGCCATTCACGGTAGCCTCATTGATTAACGCGCTCGGGATTGAAGTTTAATGTGACTCTAGTTTCGAGGTTTAAATAGTACGACTGGCTTGGATAGTTACTTCTACACTGATGATTCCGTATACCTATGCAGATGATATTAAAATATTTATTATTAAAATAATTATATATATATATATATATATATATATATATATATATATATATATATATATATATATATATATATATATATATAATATAGAATGAAGTAATAAAATAAGGTGTCAATCAAATTTTATTAGAATTCAAAGTTCAAGCAAATATCTTAAAGTCCTTAGCTCATGAGTTTTCAAAGATAATTCTTCTCCTCAGAGATCCATTACCGAAGTTATACCACTACAGGTAATAAAATTAAACTTTGAAAATATATAAAAATACTAGACCACCCGTGACCCGTTGGGTCAGTTTGTTATATTAGCTATGGAATTCATGTATGAGCGTGACACTTTTTTTTTACATAACAGAAGCATTTCTATGAAAGTATATTAAAATGAAAAAAGAATATAGATAGATTTCTATGAGTCGTTCTGTTTATTATAATTGTTTTTTTTTAATTACAGTTACTGAATTATAAGTGGTTGGCCATACTTATAGGTAAATATGCACTGAACAGGTACCATAATACTTATTATAGTTAAATTCAAATTTTGATATATCATCTTTTAAATGAAATTGTTAGTTGAAAGTACAAAATAATAAAAAAACACTCTCCACATGTTAATAATGGCTTTTTAAATAGAAAATGAAAATAAAATGTAACTTTTTTCATTCTCGCGTACGTAACGAAAACAGAGGGAGTAGGAGTGGTGAAATCTATGAGAGGGAAAGTGGGAGGTGGTTTCGTTCACCGACCGCTAGTATGGCTGATATTAATAATGAGTGTTGTTTTTTTGTTTGTTTGTTTTTGTTTTTTAAAAGGGAGGAGTTTTTTTGAAACTGCGACAGACTTTACGAAGTCCTCCCGTTGAATGTTTTTAGCCGTAAAGAAAACAAAAAAACTATTTGATGAAATTAAATGAAATTGTTTATATTAAAAGCGATATAAAAATTTCCAGAATGAAAAATTTCATGCGTTCGTTAATCATAATAGAGAATAACGGAATTGGAATAACAGATTGAAGACGATGCTATTTACGCATGCGCAACCGGATGTTGAAAACCGGAAAGCTGAAAGCTGATTGCAAACATACAAGATCAATAGACTTTTAGTATTATATAGATATACAAAAATACATAAAAATATATAACATCAAATATATCAACCCAAAAACATACTTTTTTGTTAAATCTAAACAATCCATCCAGGTCATACAATTTGACAAACATAATCAGAAAAGACATCCAGAGGGTTGACTGAAGATTAATCCAGGTGATGAGTACCAGTCCAGATATGAGAAATTGAAATAACTGACAAAGTTATCCATCCAAAGTTACTTCATCGATTGTCGACGCATCTCGCAACTGGATAACTTTGTCAGTTATTTCAATTTCTCAAATCTGGACTGGTACTCATCACCTGGATTAATCTTCAGTCAACCCTCTGGATGTCTTTCCTGATTATGTTTTTCAAATTGTATGACCTGGATGGATTGTATAGATTTAACAAAAAAGTATGTTTTTGGGTTGATATATTTGATGTTATATATTTTTATGTATTTTTGTATATATTTTTATATATTTTCAAAGTGTAATTTTATTACCTGTAGTGGTATAACTGCGGTAATGGTCCTCTGAGGAAAAGAATTATTTTTGAAAACTCATGAGCTAAGAACTTTAAGATATTTGCTTGAACTTTGGATTCTAATAAAATTTGATTGACACCTTATTTTATTACTTCATTTTATATTATGATATTAATGCTCTATCCAGTATATTGAGCTTCAGTTTTTACCCGGATGTCTCACTAATTATAAGATATTAGTTGACGCTTATATCTTTTGTTGTATTGCTTCATATATATATATATATATATATATATATATATATATATATATATATATATATATATATATATATATATATATATATATATATATATATATATATATATATATATATATATACAAAGTAAGGAAGTTAACGTCTTTGAAGCACGGATTAGAATGTATTAAATAGTTTTGAAAATCAACAATTGTGCAATATTTTTATAAATGAAAAATTCATTTATTTAAATTTTTTCATCGCGAATTTTCGTTGTAAAATACTACCTTGTCAAGCGAGACTGTCCTATAGCTTTTTTTCCATTTCTTCCTCCTTATTTTGATGGTGGTATTAATCCCGAGGGGTCGAAAATACGTCGAGGGCTTTAAGACGTTAGAAGTTTAGTCTGGTCGATGTCATGCGCAGATTGGCGCTAGTTTTTAAAGTAAGGAAGTTAACATCTTTGAAGCACGGATTAGAATGTATTAAATAGTTTTGAAAATCAACAATCGTGCAATATTTTTATAAATTAAAAATTCATTTATTTAAATATTTTCATCGCGAATTTTAGTTGTAAAATACAACCTTGTCAAGCGAGACTGTCCTATAGTTTTATTTTCCTTTTCTTTCTCCTCATTTTGATAGTAGTATTAATCCAGAGGGGTCGAAAATACGTCGAGGGCTTTAAGACGTTAGAAGTTTAGTTTTTAATCTTACTTTTTAGTAACTATCTTTCCCAGTTCTAATCTGACTTGGAGTGGTCGCATCGTTAGGGTTCTATCTATGGCTAAAATAGAACCGATCGTTTTCGAACAAATTATTTACCTAAAAGAAAAATAAATCAATCAATATTTTAAGACATTAAGAACGTGTAACAGATACACATTTACCAAAATTTGGCATGAAATGAGCCAAAAATGTTTGATATGCCGTAAAAAAAAAAAAAGGCAACCAAAACATCAGGCCTCGTTATATATCGCCCCATTCTCCACCCACTCATCAATTTGTAACTCAACAGGTTTGGATTTCCTCGTTGAAATTGGCGTAAGAATTGAATTTAAAAAAAAATCTTAGAATTCTTGCGAACATCCTGTTAATTTGAATTTTTATATTTTATTCAACTTTGAATATCTCGTCAGATCACCAATTATTATTTTTATTTCTTTTAACATTTTTCGTTCTTCGTAGAAGACTTTTTTTGTAAAAGAATACATTATTGAATTTGAAAGAAAAAGCCGGATCTTTATATTAGTCAAGATATTTATAAATCTGCACTCTACCTCACATACATACATACATGCATATATACATACATACACACATACCTACATATATTTCTCTTAAATGTACACGTATACATACACTTTCCCGTATTTTCATCTCACACATACAATTTATTTTTCTTCTCTTTCACTTTCAATCAATTTTGGATTCTCTATTAACCGTCATATTAAAAAGAAAACATGGGCAAAATAGTCCGCCCATCATCGAATAGACTATTGCTTCGTACAGGTGAACGTACGAGAACAATTGTAAAAGGTCTTTCTTGAAATAAATGCCAGAGAAAAGAAAACTACCCGAAAGCAATGAAAAATAATTCTTGTCGTAATGGTAAAAACTGTGTTGGAAAGTTACAAGCGTCGAAAAGTTTTCATTTCTATTGCGGGGTTTTACATTCTTAGAAATGTTCTCGAATTTCAATAATCTCTCTAAGTTTTATTATGTAACGTTGCATAATAACACTTATAGAGATTATTGAAATTTTGATGCAAAATCAGTAAACTCTTTCGAGGTAATATATAATAGCATTTTTTTTACTTACTCCAAATAAGGCATGGTACCACTGAAATGTAAGAGGCTACTGTGATAGGAGAGAAGATTTATAAGAGAAACCCGGGTGGGGAGTTAACAAAAATGATGTTTGTTCATATTACATTTAAATTTATTCATGTTGATACGGTCGGGGAAACAGGTAGAGGGAACCAAATTCCAAAGGCACATGGTCCGAGGAAAGAAAGTATCAAAAGAACAATCTTCTAGCATCTTGGGAGCTCTACAGTTAAGGGTGCTTTTATTTTCTAGTCGGGTGGGTTGGAGGTATTTTCGTTGATGAGGGTAACACATCCCGCAGAAGTACTTGTAAAACAAGTACAAGGATGCAATACTTTGACGATGCGATGGGGCCGGAGCTTTGTAGACAGTGCGGGACCTATTAGGTTAAAAGTTCTGTTTTACACCTTGTCTTAGAAGGAGAGGTTAGTGGTAAGTGCGACAGTCAATGTGTAAGAACAATATCCCATTTACGTGCGAATAGTGGCTTTATAGTGATATAGGATACTGACAGATGTAAGACGTTATCTATACTGTTAGTGTGAGTCCATCTTCTTTGCTGTAAACTTGACAACATCTTCTATGTATTTGCTCCAATTCATACAGCCTGAGAATGTAAGGCCTAGGTGTGCATGCCAATATAGTAGATATCCAACGTTCGTTTCCTACACACATAATATATATATATTATATAAAAGACAATTGCCTCTTTGCATGTGTGTCTACCTAAAAGTCAAAAACTACACAAGACACACCCTCAAAGCTGATATATTCTTTTTCAGCATTGACTCGGACGGCATATGGATACATTTTATTGAAATATTCATTATATTGGGTGTCAAGAGAAACATAATTAATCAGAGGTCGATATTAAGAGCAATTTTTCTCAATCGACTTTTGGCATAAGAGAGTACTTTTTCTAGTGACATTTGAAAATGTAATATATTTTGTCACATTTATAAATGTGATTTATATGTTATCGACTTGCATTATATAAAGGTAATTTGTTATTTTGTGTGTGTGTGTTTGTGGGTGTCACCGGTTAACAATAAGAAACTTCAGAAGAAAAACTAACAAACCTCATATAATCGGATTTAGTGTAAAATTGTCCTGGATATGGTCAGAGGAAATATTGCAGTATTCATTGTGTTGGGGTCAGTAGACACTAAATTAATGCATGGAGGTTAGGATTAGGGTTAAGAGGAGGGGTAGGGTTATGTCTGATTCTCTCTATTGTATGGCAGCTTAGTTTGAATGCCTGATTCTTTTTATTTTATAGCAGTAAATCTTGAATGTCTCATTCTGTCTATTGTATCGTAGCTTAGCTTGAATATCTGATTCCCTCTATTGTATGGCTGCTTAGCTTGAATGTCTGATTCCCTCTATTGTATTGCTGCTTAGCTTGAATATCTGATTCCCTCTATTGTATTGCTGCTTAGCTTGAATGTCTGATTCCCTCTATTGTATGGCTGCTTAGCTTGAATGTCTGATTCCCTCTATTGTATTGCTGCTTAGCTTGAATATCTGATTCCCTCTATTGTATTGCTGCTTAGCTTGAATATCTGATTCCCTCTATTGTATGGCTGCTTAGCTTGAATGTCTGATTCCCTCTATTGTATTGCTGCTTAGCTTGAATATCTGATTCCCTCTATTGTATGGCTGCTTAGCTTGAATGTCTGATTCCCTCTATTGTATTGCTGCTTAGCTTGAATATCTGATTCCCTCTATTGTATTGCTGCTTAGCTTGAATATCTGATTCCCTCTATTGTATTGCTGCTTAGATTGAATATCTGATTCTCTCTATTGTATTGCTGCTTAGCTTGAATGTCTGATTCTCTCTATTGTATTGCTGCTTAGCTTGAATATCTGATTCCCTCTATTGTATTGCTGCTTAGCTTGAATATCTGATTCCCTCTATTGTATTGCTGCTTAGATTGAATATCTGATTCCCTCTATTGTATTGCTGCTTAGCTTGAATATCTGATTCCCTCTATTGTATTGCTGCTTAGCTTGAATATCTGATTCCCTCTATTGTATTGCTGCTTAGCTTGAATATCTGATTCCCTCTATTGTATTGCTGCTTAGCTTGAATGTCTGATTCCCTCTATTGTATTGCTGCTTAGCTTGAATATCTGATTCCCTCTATTGTATGGCTGCTTAGCTTGAATGTCTGATTCCCTCTATTGTATTGCTGCTTAGCTTGAATATCTGATTCCCTCTATTGTATTGCTGCTTAGCTTGAATATCTGATTCCCTCTATTGTATTGCTGCTTAGATTGAATATCTGATTCTCTCTATTGTATTGCTGCTTAGCTTGAATGTCTGATTCTCTCTATTGTATTGCTGCTTAGCTTGAATATCTGATTCCCTCTATTGTATTGCTGCTTAGCTTGAATATCTGATTCCCTCTATTGTATTGCTGCTTAGCTTGAATATCTGATTCCCTCTATTGTATTGCTGCTTAGCTTGAATATCTGATTCCCTCTATTGTATTGCTGCTTAGCTTGAATGTCTGATTCTCTCTATTGTATGACAGCTTAGTTTGAATGTCTAATTCTCTCTATTGTATGGCAATTTTGTTTGAATGTCTGATTCTCTCTATTGTACGAAAGCTTAGTTTGAATGTCTGATTCTCTCTATTGTATTGCTGCTTAGTTTGAATGTCTGATTATTTTAATTGTATGGTAGTTAATCTTGAATGTCTAATTCTCTATATTGTATGGCAGCTTAGTTTGAATGTCTGATTCTTTTTATTGTATGGCAGTTTATCTTGAATGTCTGATTCTCTCTATTGTATGAAAGCTTAGTTTGAATATCTGATTCTGTCTATTGTATCGCAGCTTAGCTTGAATGTCTGATTCCCTTTATTGTATGGCAGTTTAGCTTATATGTCTGATTCCTTCTATTGTATAGCAGCTTAGCTTGAATGTCTGATTCCCTCTATTGTAATGCAGATTAGTTTGAATGTCTGATTCACTATATTGTATGGCAGCTTAGCTTGAATGTCTGATTCCCTCTATTGTATGAAAGCTTATCTTGAATGTCTGATTCCTTCTATTGTATAGCAGTTTAGCTTGAATGTCTGATTCCCTCTATTTTATAGGAGTTTAGTTTTTATGTAATATATGAGAAGAAGTGCAGCTCAAAGCAATGTTATCTGCTTTGAAAAAATTTTCCACACAGAAGAAATGTTGCTAGCCTCACTCTATTGTATCGTTATGGTCGTGCAAAAAGCATGGCTTAGCTTAAGTGTCTGATTCTTCTTTATTGTATAGTAGCTTAGTTTTACTCTCATATCTGACAAAAGGTGCAGCTCGAAGCAATGTTATCTGCTTTGACAGAGTACAAAACCGACTTCAGAATCGAATAAAGACTGATCTATTGACTACATTTTGTTGCACACAAAAGAAATGATTCTTTTTATAGTATTGCAGTTATCTTGAATGTGTGATTCTAAATTAATTATGGCAGCTTAGTTTGAATGTCTGATTCTTTTTATTGTATGGCAGTTTCTCTTGAATGTCTGATTCTCTCTATTGTATGGCAGTTTAGTTTGAATGTCTGATTCTCTCTATTGTATGGCAATTTAGTTTGAATGTCTGATTCTCTCTATTGTATGGCAATTTAGTTTGAATGTCTGATTCTCTCTATTGTATTGCTGCTTAGTTTGAATGTCTGATTTTTTTCATTGTATAGTAGTTAATCTTGAATATCCAATTCACTCTATTGTATGGCAGCTTAGTTTGAATGACTGATTTTTTTTATTGTATGGCAGTTTTTCTTGAAAGTCTGATTCTCTCTTTTGTATGAAAGCTTAGTTTGAATGTCTGATTCTCTCTATTGTATGAAAGCTTAGTTTGAATGTCTGATTCTCTCTATTGTATTGCAGCTTAGTTTGAATGTATGGTTCTCTCTATTGTATGGCAGTTAATCTTTAATGTCTGATTCTCTCTATTGTATGGCAACTTAGTTTAAATGTCTTATTCTCTCTATTTTATGGCAGCATAGTTTGAATGTCTTTTTCTTTTTATTGTATGGCAGTTTACCTTAGAATTCCTGATAATCTCTATTGTACTGCAGCTTAGTTTGAATGTCTGATTCTCTCTATTGTATGACAGTTTATCTTTAATGTCTAATTCTCTCTATTGTGTAGAAAGCTTAGTTTGAATGTCTTATTCTCTCTATTGTATGGCAGCTTAGTTTGAATGTCTCATTTTTTTATTGTACGGCAGTTTATCTTTAATGTCTGATTCTCTCTATTGTATGGCAGCTTAGTTTGAATGTCTGATTCTCTCTATTATATGGCAGTTTAGTTTGAATGTCTGATTCTCTCTATTGTATGGCAGCTTAGTTTGAATGTCTGATTCTTTTTATAGTATGACAGTTTATCTTGAATGTCTAATTCTCTCTATTGTATGGCAGCTTAGTTTGAATGCCTATTTCTCTTTATTTTATTGCAGCTTAGTTTGAATGTCTGATTCTCTCTATTGTATGGCAGCTTATTTGAATATTTGATTCTTTTTATTGTGTGGCAGTTAATCTTGACTGTCTGAGTCTTTTTATTGTATGGCAGTTTAGTCTGAATGTCTGATTCTTACTGTTGTATGGACATTTAGGTTTAATGTCTGATTTTCTCTATTGTATGGCAGTTTATATTGAATGTCTTGTTCTCTTTATTGTATGGCAGCTTTGTTTGAATGTCTGATTCTCTCTATTGTATGGCAGCTTAGTTTGAATGTCTGAGTTTTTTATATTGTATGGCAGTTTATCATAAATGTCCCATTCTCTCTATTGTATGGCAGCTGAGTTTAAATGTCTGATTCTCTCTATTGTATGGCAGCTATGTTTGAATGTCTGATACTCTATATTGTATGGCAGTTTAGTTTGAATGTCTGATTCTCTCTATTGTATGGATGTTTTGTTTGAATGTTTGATTCTTTTTATTGTATGGCAGTTTATCTCGAATGTCACATTTTCTCTATTGTATCGCAGTTAGTTTGAATGTCTGATACTTTCTAGTGTATGCCAGCTTAGTTTGTATGTCTGATACTTTTTATTGTATGGCAGTTCATCTTTAATGTATGATTCTCTCTATTGTATAGGAGCTTAGTTTGAATGTCTGATTCCTACTATTGTATGGCAGTTTAGGTTGAATGTCTGATTCTCTCTATTGTATGGCGGTTTATCTTGAATGTCTTGTTTTCTCTATTGTATGGCAGCTTTGTTTTAATGTCTGATTCTCTCTATTTTATGGCAGCTCAGTTTTAATGTCTGCTTAGTTTGAATGTCTGATTCTTTTTATTGTATGGCAGCTTAGTTTTAATGTCTGATTCTCTCTATTGTATGGCAACTTAGTTTGAATGTCTGATTCTCTCTATTGTATGGCAGCTTAGCTTGACTACTTATTTCTCTCCATTGTATGACATCCCAGCTTAAATATTTTATTCTCTCTATTGTATTGCAGCATAGCTTGAATGTTTGATTGCTCCCTTCAAATTAGTCATTGCAAAAACACGTCGAGCTATAACAACAGCAAAAACTCTTCTTTAACACTCTCCCGAACCGACTACAGTAGTCTTCAAGTCTAATGCAAACAAATACTTGTTGTGACGTTGTCTTGGATAATCAATTCTCATTAAGTTATCTTCTATTTTTATGTAAATCGTTCGAAAAAGGCATGAAGTCACTTGATGTAAGGAGCTAAAGAGAACAAATATGATTATCGCAAAGACAGGAGATGCCTATTGACATTAGTCTTGAAAAGACTAAGATCATAGGTAGGAGGAAAACAGTCAATAGGAAAGGAGTTCCAAAAGCCCGCGGTTCTTGGAAAGAAGCTACTGGAATAGGATTCTGTATTACAATGAAGTATCAACACAGCGAATTGATGGAGACCACTAGGCCAACGAGTCAAACGAGCTGGAAAAAAGAAGCAGGGAATAGATCACATAATTCTGAAAAACACATGTCAAAATAGTATTTATAGAAAAGACTGAGACTAGCAAGATCACATCTGTGAGATAGGAGGTTTAGAGAAGAAAGAGTATTGATTTACTCCTCTCCAGGAGTTAGGCACAAGGCCAGTTTTTATCTTACTCCCACAAGTAAGATGTGACCCAAGGTCGGGTCGGGAAAGTGAGGTTTAAAAATTGCCTGGGCAGCCCTGTCGGCATTCCCCGGTAGGGACGCCTCAGGCAGTAAGCAATAAACTTACTCCTCCCCAAAGAGTGGAGGCGAAGCCTTGGAGGGTGGACCTCCTAGAACTTCACAGGACAGACCCATAGACCGGCGTAAATCAAGCCCCAAAGGCCAAGACAATACCAGTCTATGGGGTGCAGTATCCATCGGAACAGATACTACACTTTGATCTTAGCCAAAAGGCCAAGATTCTGCACCTTATTAAGAACCCTCCAATGGACAAGATATTCACCAGCCTAAATATAACAACAGTACTCGATACATGGTCTGATTGTAGATTTGTAGAAATAGAGAATAGCCTCAGGTGTGAGAAAGTGTTTGGAACGATAGAGAGAACCGACTTTACGAGAAGCAGAAAGAGCAATGGATCTAATGTATGAACTCCAAGAAAGTTCACATATTGTTCCCAATTCTATCTCAGTGGCGATCATTGTCCAACTGAAATCTTTTTAACCATTATCCTTGATGAGCGGTGACCCATTAATAAAATAAAGTCCGGATTATTGTGGAGTTGAGGGTTGGTATGGTGTTATGAGAATGTTGATTTTTGCTCTTGACTATGCCTTGACTATGCTCTATTGATAATTATATAATGACGTCAGAAAGCCACGTGTTTAGGCGAACGTCATCATGATTATTGTCGAATCCATGCCTAGTCTTATGGGTATCTGAAAAGTGTTCTGTTTGGTCTCCGCAGTCGGTCACAATTCCTATCTCTAACAGCCCTGATAAATATCTGCTTTTTATTCATAATCCATGAAGAAAAGAAATGAGCGAGCATTACCTTACTCGTTACTGATTTCTCCTAGAACCATCTCTACAAAATCTGTCTATATATATATATATATAAAATAATCTATCATTTGTTCAGTATACCTTTTCGTTCTGACGAAAGTTTTATTTTTCTGACATCACCAACTTTCGGTGTTATAATTTTTATAATGAATATAAGTCGGAAAAAGATCTTCAGCGATGGTTTACAAAACACGAAGCCGATTTTATTAACTATTTTCACATGCTGTACCTATCAACTTCTATTAGACATTATCCCAGATTAAAACCGAGAGAAGACTGTCGAAGAGTAGATCGGCCGGAGCGTGTGTGACCAAAATTTCAGAATGTAAATCACAGATCGATCGCTAAATATTCTGAAACAGACGTAAGAGAAAATTGCTTTTTATCTTCGTGTTTTGTTTGACTGTTCTCTTTTAAAAATAGAAAATGTTTGTTTGGGAAGACGTTTTTAAAATACGTTGTTTGAAACAGATTTCCTTTTTTCTTTTCAATTTCCGATGGAACAATCAAATAGAATGATAAAAATTACACGCACACACGTGAAACACGTACGTAAATTTGCAAACCGATATATATATAAATATATATATATATGTGTGTGTGTGTGTGTGTATATATAAGTAGTGTATACATACACTGTATATATATATATATATATATATATATATATATATATATATATATAGATATATATATATATAGAGAGAGAGAGAGAGAGAGAGAGAGAGAAGAGAACTAAAAGCGAACTTTTAGGAAAGGTAAAACTTATTGTGAAAAGTTTACAGCTCAATATACCAGTAGAGCAGATAGATAGATAGAAGGATGAAAAGGAATTAGAAAAGCGACGGAGGCAGATCTTTTCTGAATTCAGTTGCTGAATGCAAGGTATATTCCGCAAAAATGCAATTAATTTAATTATTTTTTTCTTTAAGCCAGGCTTTTCAAAGATCAAAATCTTATCATCAGAGGAAATTGCTGGGATAGATAAGTTGGCGAAGAGACAAGATTTAAAATCTGAAAAAGTAAAACAAAGATTGTAGGGAAAGAAACACAAGGCAAAAAGCTGCCCGAATGCAAGCAAGTGTCCGATTGTAAAAAAATAAAATCCAGAGGGTAAAAAGTCCAATAGAAGGTTCGTTCGTGGATGCAACAAGGCTCGGTAATTCGTGAGGTGAGAAATATTAGCCATATCAAATCTATTTTTATCTATTTTGGCCGCACCTGAAGTTGGTGGTTTCTGGAGTTCTCAATTTATTTCTCATGCTTTCTAACGGCCTACCTACAAACCACTTTCTCCGCTGGACTTTTTGACACCGGATTTTTTACAAGAAGTGTTCAATGAATATATTAGGCCTGTTATATATATATATATATATATATATATATATATATATATATATATATACATATATATATATATATATATATATATATACATATATATATATATATATATACATATATATATATACAAATATATATACATATATATATATATATATATATATATATATACATATATATATATATATATATACATATATATATATACAAATATATATACATATATATATATACATATATATATATACAAATATATATATATATACATATATATAAATATATATATACAAATATATATATATAAATATATATATATATATAAATATATATATAAATATATTTATATATATATATTAATATATATATAAATATATTTATATATATATTAATATATATATAAATATATTAATATATATATAAATATATTTATATATATATTAATATATATATATATAAATATATTAATATATATATATATATAAATAAATATATATATATAAATATATATACACATATAAATATATATATATATATATTAATATATATACATTAATATATATATATATATATATATATATATATATATATATATATATATATATATATATATATATATAAAGGGGAGAGAGAAATCATGAGACGGCTTAAATGATCACTCTGTTATCGATATCACGGAAAATTGATTGAAGTTAAACCAAATACATCAGAAAATATAATATAGTCTGTATCTGGTTTCGTTAGTCTGACCTAGAATGCTCACTTTAAGATTCAAATATTTCTTCTTCTTCTTCTTCTTCTTCTTCTTCTCTTTTTGTTATGTTTGTTATTGTTGGTGTAATGTATGGCGTTGCGATAATGGAATCTGCTGGGCCAAGTTCAAAACCTATCATATCTATTGTGGTCATTTATGCCTTAAACTGCTGAACGAGATGTACGTTACAATTTTCTCCAGCTTTTGTTCACTTAATCGTATCTTTAAAAAATCGTTTACAAGGGTGGAGGGTTCTCAGTGATGTGGCGTAAAACAGACAAATCAAATCAAACTATTTTACTTCCTCTTTGCTTTCCCACCAGCAAAAAAAATCAGTCCGATGCTATTTACGCAGGAAATAGCAAGTTCTTTTTTAACGCACCTGCACACAGAACGTATCTGTATATGCGCGTATGCGGGCGTGTGTTTAACGTATGTATGCGTTTATATATGTATGTATGTATGTATGTATGTATGTATGTGTGCATGTTTATGTGTGAGTCCCTTCAAAAAAATACTTGCGAAAGAGCCATAAAAAAAGACGGCTTTAAGTTTAGCTAACATTAAAGGCGTTAGGGGCTGAATTTAAGAATCCAATTAGCATGAATGTTTTTATAGCTTTCTTTATGTTATATTTTATTCAATTTAAACCAATAGTTATATAGCGTCTAAGTGTTTACACTTGTTATTATTATTATTGCACAATAACAAGTATTTATAACACCTGTCGTCACCAAGTGATAACTCTCTGGAAATAATGGGTGATTTTCCATGGAATCTGAGTAACAATAAGTCTCCCCAGATTTCCAGTAATTTCTGCTTCTTCCCATCATCATTGCAACTCATTTGGTGTTCATGCACCAGACGTTTAACAGTGATTGATCGCAGACAGCATCGGGTAGTTTTCTATGCAATATGAGTGACAATAAGCCCTCCCCCCTAGAGTATTTCAGTACTCTGCGTACCTTTTTAGTTGAGGTCTAGGTTGTGTTATCCATCTACAGTCTTTCTATCGTGGTTTCCGCTATGAGGATGTTCTCAACATGTCCGTTGTTTTTATCAGTGCTTTGGTTTGTATGCTGTCAAATATTTTGATTCCAATTTGTCGTAATTATTTTCCCATGTTTTTCGGAATTGTTCCTTGAGTTCGTTATTATTATTAGTAGATGTAGCATTAATTAGTAATAATCGTGTTATTTTAATGGTGAACCCATATTTGTCACATCACTTATCACAAGAATACCCCATGCTAAATGTAGTGCCATTCTGGCCTATACATTAGGATGTTGTAAGTGTGTATTATTTATAGTAGGCATATAGGTATAACAAGGTGTAGTAAAATTAGTAGTTGTACTAGTAGTATAATTAATTAGTAGATGTACTAGTGGTATAATTTGGCCTTCCCCTTATGCCACATCCGACATGTCAAGCATAGTTTGGCAGCCTATACGTGTTCACTACTGGTTTACAGCAAGAACTAATCATCTACCATAAGTGAATTCAAATTTTAACTTTTATTCCTCCATGTGCCTAAAATAAAACGGAATTTCCATGGGCAGAGTTTCTTTCTCAGAACGTTGCACATTTGAAACACCTCACCACGAGACTGCTATAACATTTTCGTCTTCAAATCTCATTTCAAACAATACTTGTCATAAACTTTCCATTTATTAATTTCAATCCTCACATAATATTCTTAATCATTCTAACTGATAATCTTTTCTTTCTCATAAGATCTAATCCTCGACTGGCTTATAGTCTGGATATGCGTATTAGTAGTAGTAATTTACCTATGACTCACACACACAGATTCGCAAGAATTCAATATTCCCAATTTGTTTTAATTTTCTTAAGTAGTTTTAGAGATTACACATTAGCCTATAAAGGACCAAAAAAGCATTTACTAAAACGTAATGACAATCTATTTTTGCGTTAAATTAATGTAGAAACACAATTCCTATCGAAAACAATTTGTTGGATACTCACTTACCTTCATGTGTGTGTACACAGGTTTCATCTTTGCCGACTGGTGTATTTTGTCATACGGTCGTGATCTGAAACATGGATTCTGGGGTTTAGTTTAAACGATTTATTTAACATAAAAGGACGAACAGATGTGTTGATCTTGCACGCGAGAGAGAGAGAGAGAGACAGATAGAGACAGAGACAGAGACAGATATACATAGAGAGAGAGAGAGAGAGAGTAAGAGAGAAAGAGAGATAGGGGGAGAGAGAGAGAGAAAAAACATAAGCACTGCAGAAAGATATTCAGGCCATTTTGTGCTATTTTGCATTGTTGGGTTTCGTGTTGTTTTTTCTGAAAGATACGGTGGGAGCCAAAACGGAAGTCCGAAGTGACATCACGACGGTGGGAGGCTTTGTCAATCTTTCTGTTTCGAACGATCAAGAGAGATTTATTTAACGTAAAAAGAAGGAACAGATGTGTGACTCTTGCACGCGTGAGAGAGAAGGAGAGGGAGAGAAGAAGTAATTACTGGGGAAAGATATTCAGGCCATTTTGCGCGACTGTGCGTCGGCCTCTGCTGCTAGCAGCGGGCAACCACTTCACACCTGGATCTCTCTTAGTCGTTAAGAACAGAAAAATCGACAAAACTTCATACCGTCGTGACGTCACTTTCGACTTCCGTTTTGGCTCCCACTCTTTCTTTCAGGGATTCCTCTTACTCCCTGCAACCCCCACTATTTAACAGATTCATCAAATACGATTTGCAACTTTCTCTACGGTATATTCTTCTGAAAATTAACATGAGGTAATGGATTAAATTTGAACTCGGTTAGCCGTACCCATAGTTCACAAAGTTTTCACCTCACCATGTTCCACATTACGTGCACGCACTATTATGTTTGTGGCAGTTATTGCCAGATCAATATAAATAGCACTAACTGGATTATTCTCTATAAATCTAATCAACTTGAGAGAAGTCTCGCTTCCAGTCTCTTGTCATATCTCTTACCTATCTCTGTTCGTCCATTAATTTATTTGTATCTCTGTTACTCTTGGCCTTGCATTATTGTAATTTATACTCCAATGGAATCTGAGTAACAATAAGTCTCCCCAGATTTCCAGTAATTTCTGCTTCTTCCCATCATCATTGCAACTCATTTGGTGTTCATGCACCAGACGTTTAACAGTGATTTATCGCAGACAGCATCGGGTAGTTTTCTATGCAATATGAGTGACAATAAGCCCTCCACCTAGAGTATTTCAGTACTCTGCGTAGCCTTCTAGTTGAGGTCTAGGTTGTGTTATCCATCTACAGTCTTTCTATCGTGGTTTCCGCTATGAGGATGTTCTCAACATGTCCGTTGTTTTTATCAGTGCTTTGGTTTGTATGCTGTCAAATATTTTGATTCCAATTTAAATACAAAAAAAACAATGTATGTTTGATGAATGATAATCTATAGATTGCGTACATTAATTTTTTTTGTGGGGGGGGTAGTTAATAATTGAAACAGTTAATATGCCGTACAATGGCAAAACGTAACAGAACAAAACAAAACTACGACATTTAAAAACTCTTTATAAATGGTTAAAGAGTTGTGTATGCGCTTCGTGTTTTTATTTTTAAGTAGTCATATCAGCAAAGGCAGCTGATGCGAAAAGGGTGGATGACCATACGTCTCTCCCACGCCCCAACAACCCTATTATGTTGTTCGTGCGCGCGTGAGCAGTCGTGTGTATGACAAAGAAAAGGTGATGAAGAGAGTGAGAGTGAGTGAGAGAGAGAGAGAGAGAGAGAAAGGACATTTTGGAATAGATATTGTCAATGTCCTACAAAGTCGTGGTGAATAGTATAGACAAGAATATTAGTGACCATAGGGACCTTTCTTTCACTCTTGTGTGTGCGTGGGCTCCTGTATGTCTGTTCTAAAGAGTGATCCAAATTCTCGTCAAAGCAATCTATCTATATTTCTTTCAATTTTCTTATCTTTTTATTTCTGCTTGGGTGATTTTGGCCTTATAGCGGATGTCAGACAATCCCTTATTTCAGAAACTGCACCCATGAAATCATTTTAGTATTCTTACAGTCCCTTTTAAGCACAATTGTATTCTTTATACATCTCTTGTACTTAGTTCACCAGGTATATTCGGCAGGTATATTTTTTAAATTATTTTCCATGAACCCGGTTGCTCCTATGATTATTTGAATGATGGAGATCTTTCTAAGATTCCAGTTTTTTTTTCATGTTGTACATAAAACCTTAATATTTAGTTATGTCCTCCCCTTAAGTTATGTTTAAGCCAGCCTCATTTAGGACACTGACTTAAACAACGGTTACTACTTTCTCCTGGTTGTCCAATATCACTGTTTTCAATAACTTTTACTCACCCCAGACGTAGGCACATTATCACTAATACGTAAGAGACTACTGTAAATTAGGGATAATACCTACAACGATATCCTAAGCAGGGTTTCGAGCAGCGAGATATATGTTCACATTAGATTTAAATATCTGCATGTTAGTACTATCAGGGGAGAAAGAACAGGGAGGGAATTCCAAAGGCAAGCAGTTCGAGGGAAGAAACTATTAGAGTAGAAGGCTTTTCGACATCTGAGGACCTCTACAGTGAATGGATGGGATTTAGCTGATTGTCAGGTTAGTTGAAGGTATTTACGTCGAGATTGCATCAGTGCCGCGAGTTCATAGGAGCACATTCCATGGGAGTACTCGTAAAACAAGCACACGAATGCTATATTGCAGCGATGAGACAAAGGTTAGAGCTTGCTTGCTTGCCAGTGCGGAACCTATTAGATTGGAGACATTATTTTTCTTGACCTTATATGATATGGAGAAGCTAGTGGTTGATGCTCCAGCTTAGATGTGGCAACACAAATCCATGCATAAGTGAATGGTAGTTTTGTAGAGATATAGGATACTGTCAGGTGCGAGAAGTTTTCTTGCTCGGTGGGGGAGGCATACCTATTTTTTAATAGCCCTGACAATGTCCTCTACGTATTTGTTCCAATTAATGTTGCCTATGAATGTTAATCCGATGCTTTTCAATGATTAACTTCCAGCTAAGGTGCTATTAGCGATGGCAATCGGTGGTTGAAAAGGTTTCTGATAATTGTAAGATCAAAAGAAGACTTTTCTTAGTAGCATTACATGTTCCCATCCATTTACGTCTCCATTCCACGTCATATAAGAAGTATTTTTCTAAGGATTTAGACATTGCGTTGGATATGTGTGCGTTCGTTCTGCCTACATCTCTAGTATAGAGCGTGGTGTAATCAGCAAATATACCCATCTCGGACACAATTTCATCAGGGAGGTCGTTTACGAATATCAGGAATAATAAAGATCCAAGGATCGATCTCTGGCGCTCACCCACATTAATGTCATGTTGTTTGGATGTACGGCCATCGAGGATAACCCGGATTTTTCTTTTAGCTGAAAAGGATCATATAATATTCGTCCAGTAATACCGTATGATTTAATTTTCATTGGAAGACCTTCATGGAAGACTATGTCAAAGGCTTTGGATATATTAAGAGCAACCGCCCAAACTTCACCTGCATTGTAAAGTGCATTGTATATGCGTTCGAAGATCGTCGTTAACATTTCTGCAGTAGAACGGACTTGCTTAAATCCATACTGTCGGCCAGAATAATTTAGCATTTACGAGATGGTAGACTATCGCTAAATAGACTAACGATTCAAGAAAGAAACTGATGGGGTTATAATTAAGCGCGGCGAGTTCTTTCACCAGAGTTCTTAAGTCAAACTTTTCTGTTATTCAGTCTTTTCTCTTGGCCACCTCCCTGCACTTTGTGAGACTAATCTGGGTGTTACTATTGCTAGCAACGATTTACATGTGGATGAGTATTTGCCTTTTGTCTGTTTGGACTCTTCCACGTATTTGCATGGTCTTGCTCTTTTAATTCGCTGGGATTCCCCCATTACAAGTGTCCCCAGTCTTGAATCCCATGGGTGTACTTTTATCTGCTGAACTACAAATCCTATTTGTTCTTTTTGCACCGTTCCCCTTCTGACATTACTGCGCTCTTTTTCTAATTCTATAGCCAGCAGCGTTGATAATGCATTGCAACTTCTTATGTCAACCGCCAACTTTGTTTTCGATGACTTCAATGCTCATCATTCTGATCAGTTTTCTGGAAAGTTCCGTGCATTTGCTTCGTTTCTCTGTTTCTTTGATCTTCATCCTGTGATCTGCTGGGGGGATAATATCTACAATTTGGCAGTTTATTTCATCTTGTTAACTATTATGACGTTCGGTCTCTTTGCTTGGACGACTTTATCTATTTGTATCGTTATGTCTCAGAGAATTTTGTGGTTTTCTTTTCATAGTACTGTTTTCGGTCTGTGTCTGTACCATTTATCTGCATGTTCAAAATGAAGTCGTTTGCACAGTTCCCAGTGCACAGCTTTCTCCATGCAGTTCTTGTATTTGTTTTTGTTGGGGGGGGGGCTAGTTTGCTGCATCCACATATGTGATTTAACGTTTAGTCTCTTTGTCAACAGAGTCTACATCTAGTATTTTCCTGGTTTTTATCTATTTTAGCTTTAATGTAGTTAGTTCTAATAGCATTGTTATGTGCAGCTGTCAGTAGATATCTTGTTTCTCTGTTCAACTGCCCATTTCTTAGCCTTATCCAGATGTTTTCGTAAGTCGCTTCTCTTGTCATTCTTATAGATCGTCCATGTAGCTGTTTCTCTTTTCGTTTTGTCTTGTCTTTTTGTGTCTGGTTTCGCTGGTTCCTGTATAATTATTATTATTATTATTATTATTATTATTATTATTATTATTATTATTATTATTATTATTATTATTATTATGATAATGATGATGATGATGATGATGATGATGGTTATATACTTCTTCAATTCATATAATTAATAGTTCAGAGTAAAATTAATTAATTAATGACATTTATCCTAAACTTGTATGGGAAGTAAATTTACAATTGCGATTTAAATTAAATATGCTTGCAGTATTTAGAATATTCGGACTACTATTCCAACGTTGTACGTTATTCTTACAAGTTCCGACCAATGTAACCTTCGACATTCTTCAGGTGCAACTTGCTGAACTCGGGAATCTTTATGCCGAAATGGGGAACCTAAATCGAACCCTTTATTTAATCTACGGGGATAGATTGTATATGTGTGTCCGTATATATTTCCATGTCCACTAAGATTTTATAACTATTCGTTTGCATAGTTCCTATTAGACAACCTTTCCAACCTAGTTATATTTATTAGTAGTATTTACTTAGAGTTTTCACACTGGTCATCATCAGTAATTGTTCATTGATCATAACCGGTGGTGTTACCTAGAATCTGAGTAATAGAAAGTCTCTCCAGATTTCCAGTACTCTTCACCTTTTTAATAACATTTAAAAAAATTTAAATTCACCCCAAACACGGCACACTGAGACGTAAGGGGCTACTGTTAATTAGGGGTATCCTAAGTTAGAAGTCGTGTAGCAAGATGCTTGTTCACATTACATTTAATTTTCTTGAATGTTGATATAGTCGGGGAAATAAGGGGGCAGGGATGGAATTTAAAAGACAAACGGTTCGAGGAAAGAAGTTTTTAGAGTAGAAATCCCTCCGGTTTCTGAGGACCTTTAGAATTTAAGATGGAATTTTGCTGCTTTTCAGGTTTGTCGAAGGTATTAACGTTGAGGAGGTAAAATGCAGCAAGTTCGTCGGAGCACGTTCTATTGAAGTACTTGTAAAAGAAGCACAGAGATGCATTATTGCAGCAATTGAACAGGGGCTGGAGCTTGGTAGACATTGTGGGACCTATTATGTTAGGGGATTTTTTTTTACTCTGTCCAAGAGAAATAAACTAGTGGTTGTGGCAAAAATAAGCCTTGCATGAGCGAATTGTGGCTTTGTAGGGATATTGGATACTGGCAGGTGTGAGAAGTTTTCTAGTCCGGTAGAAGGAGCCGACTTTCCTTACAGAAGTCTTGGCAGTATTTTCTATGTATTTATTTCAATGTTAGGTCGAAGAGTTTTAATATCAAACTCTTAAGAAGGGTGACATCAACAATGGCAATCATTTTTTTTCTAATGGTTCTTATATTTTTTATTACAGATTCGGCCTTGAATATGTGTGCGTTCGATTTGCCCTTGTCGATAAAAAAGCGTGATGTCAGCAGATATACCCAGTAGGGACGCAATTGAATCAGGGAGGTCGTTTACGAAAATCAGAAATAATAAAGGTCCAAGGATCTTATAAAACAACTAATATGTTTACAATAAGTTATGTGTAGGGGCATTTAATGTCTTTTGTACAGTCTCAAAGAAATACGAATATATGAGAGGATGTGACAGTATCTGTGTAAAACCATAATCAATGAAGTGTTTTCTCAAAACAAAAGTAGGATGTTGTAAAGAAGATTAGTAAATATATATACAGAGTGAAAAAGAAAGAGTGGTGTAGAAAGAGGTAGATAGATATAGAAATGTACACACACAAAGTGAGAGAGAGAGAGAGAGAGATGGGGAGATAGAGAGATGGTAACATAATGGAAGAGCTTCATTCTTTTAGCATCGATCTCGTTCATTTCTAAGAAAATCGTTAAACGCCGTTTATAGTTTGCGGACCCCAATTACTAGAAGGTCGACATTTGCTCTTGAAGGATTAGGAGTGTCTTCTTGTATAACCTTGATATTTAAAAGACGTCTTCACTTTTATTTCTCCCAGTTTTTCTTTTCTATTTCTTTTGACAAAGAACAAGAGTTTTCTCTTTGTATTTTATTTTCGTCTTCTGAAACATCGCTTGTCTGCCTTTCATCGTTTAATCAAGGAAAATATTATGGGCCAAAAGTCTAATACAGCAAGTCACTAAAAAGTTGCAAAATGCTGCCATTTTATCATTAATAATTCGTTTTCTTTTCATTTCATGTATTGTATAGAAAATACGTTGGAAATTAATTATAAGTATAGCGTCGAGAAACGTACTCAGAATTGTTTAATTGGTTTATCAAAATCAGGAGTAGATTATTTTAACACAAATAGGTTATCAACGGAATTTTCAAGTAAGAGATAGTTCAAGTGACAACACAATTCGAATCATTGTTTGTGGTTTTGAACAAGAAGGAGCGGTAAGTTCTCTTCTGCGAGCTGATAGACATCGCATTGTCACAACAAATAAACTTAGAGTAAGAGTGAAGGAAAGTGTGGAGCAGAATCCTTAAACATTGACAAGAAGACGTTCCACATAACTTGGGATATCCCTAAGTTCTATTTAAAATATTCAGCACAGCTTAAAACGTTTTCCTTACAAGCCTGAAGATTATCAACCTAGGCTACAATATGCGGTCACAATTCAATGTTTTGTTCGCAATGACCAAAATTTTCTGAGAGATTTGATGATTTCAGATGCAGCACATTTTCATTTGAACTGATTCGTTAACACGCACAATAGACGATTTGGGAGCTCTGAAATTCCGAGGGCAATTCACCAAATGCAGTTACATCCCACAAAATTCTACAGTATAGTGTGCAATGACGGTAGAGGTGATTCTCTTGTCTTATTTCTTTGATGACAAAGACGAAAATGCTGTCAATGTTACTAGAGTATGCTCCGAGACCATGACTGAAGACATCCTGCGCCCAAGAATTCCAATAAGGCCTGAATTATGGTTCCAAGAGGGACAACAGCACATACGGCTAAAGAGACCATGCAGTTGCTGAAGCAATGCTTTGGCAACAAAATTATCTTTCACTATGGCAATGTCAACTTCTCGTCGTGTATCTCAGATTTGACTATCCCTGACTTTTCTTGTGGGCGTATTAAAAACAAATATTTTCATCAACAAACCTAATACTGTACATGAATAAAAGGAGAACATCAGAAATAACGTCGGTCAATTAAATCGTAATCGAGTGATCCTGCAATCCGTCATCAATAATGTGTGTAAAGGGCACAAATTTGTGAAGCTGAAAATTGAAACAATTTAAAAGAAGTTATTTTCAATAAATAAAATTATTTTAAATGTTTTTCTTTTGTGCAAACAAATATCCATTGGCTTTCATCATATTAAGTTAAAATTCCATTAAGTTACCATAAAAAATAAAGAATCTATTTAAGTTAACTTTATAGCAACCCTATATTTTAGAGAGTGTTCATCACTTAAACGTGCGTTGAGGAAGGAACAGCTGATCCTAGAACGAGTAACACATCAGACTATACTTTACTGCAGAATTTTATTTTTTATTATTAAATGTTGATAATTATTATTTTTTTAAATTCATGTAATGTTGCTGTTGGTGAATTGCTGGTACGCACACCATGTATATGTTGTATATAGTAGATTGTATGGGAATCAGTAACCGAGATTAGTAGTTTTAAAAGAGCGTTCATTTTATTGTTGAAATGTGGTACAACAAATATTTTCCAGATGTAGAGAGGAGCATAGCCGTTTTCTCATTCTATCGTTTACTGGTTGGGGCGGTGAAATATTGTGTGATTTAAACGCCGGCACCAAACAGGCCAACCCATGAACAAACTTGGAATCAAATTGATTTCCGATCAGACATATATCTTCTGCCCCACTCGACTATTTATTGATCTTTTAGCTTTATTGATCACTTTAAATTCTAAATATTCTTTATAATTCTATATTTTTAATCACTTCTTTTTATAATTCAAACAAGAACATATGCTAGTTGTAGGATTGCTTACATCCGTCTAACAATGTAAGGGATGCCAAAGTCTGATATTGACTTTAATTATTACTTCATATTGTGTGAAGTATTTCCGAAATTATTCCATGGAAACATTGATAACTTTAAAAAACCCTATTTTTCTCGGTTCAAGATTAAATTGTCCATGATGGTTATTTTTATTGGAGAGCATCAGATCCATACATCAAATTTGAAAGAATCAGAAGTTGAAATTTGCTATATTGTTGTTTTTCTTTAGGGTATTTTATTATTTCATTTTATAGTTTTGGCAGGAGAAAAATAAAACGCAATTTATATCTGTGATTTATTTAAGTATTTGTATATTTATTTATTAAGATTAATTTGTTGTTGCTTATTAGTTTTTTATGGTTTTCTTAATTGTTGAAAACGTTTACTATGTTAGTACCAAAGTTAAATGCTATTCTGTTAATGCTAGGTTGTCTCTTTTTCGATGATTTTTAATAATCTTGTACAGTTATTGCTGTGTATGATTTTTGTTTGGAAGGTTAGGATTTTTCGGATGTCAGCGGATTGTAGTGTTTTGTTTCGTGTGATGATTGTTACAAATGTAGGGAGAGCTATTGGGATTCGAACTCACGACTCCGGTTTACGGAGAGAGATAGGATTCATTTTTGCACGTTTATGCACGACCGAGAAATTAACATAATGCGACTCGAATGACGTCAGGAAGAGAGATAAAAAGAGAGAGTGAAGACAAAAAAAAAAATTCAGTCGCACGCGAAGTCGCACGCGAAGTTAACTGTCGACAGGAAGTTAACGAAAAACAGAGGACGAAATATGCCGGCATAGAAGTACGTTAGCTGCCGGGTTAAGACGGACACATTTTGAGGACAACTATAGTCAGTCTTCCTGAGTATCTCTGCGCTGAACGGGGAAAAAATGAACAACCGTCGACAAGAAAGTCGCGAGGAAAGGCAGGGGCCTTTTGTAAATGGAATTTGAAGATGGAATTATATCCGCCCTTGGCTTGGGCGAGACGACCAATGTGCGACTACAGTATCGCAGTGGAGCCTTTTGAAAATGGAATTATAGCCGCCCTCGGCTCGGGCGAGAGAGCCTGTTGAAAATGGAATTATAGCCGCCCTCGGCTCGGGCGAGAGAGCCTGTTGAAAATGGAATTATAGCCGCCCTCGGCTCGGGCGAGAGAGCCTGTTGAAAATGGAATTATAGCCGCCCTCGGCTCGGGCGAGAGAGCCTGTTGAAAATGGAATTTTAGCCGCCCTCGGTTCGGGCGAGAGAGCCTGTTGAAGATGGAATTATAGCCGCCCTCGGCTCGGGCGAGACGACCCGCTGAACTAAGCGGAGAAAAAGTAACCAGCCAGGAATTGTTTTTCCTGAGAAAAAATGTATTTCAAGACTACATGTGCAAGGAGGTACGGCTACGACGACATGCCGGAAATGTCGACTCTGGGTCGAACAATGCATCCATTTGTGAGTAACAACCTGAATATCTCTTCACGGACATTCGCCCCCTAGGGCTGTTGTATGTATATTTTTTGTGTAGAAATGAATCCTGCTACTATAGGGATAGGATAGACAACCCCTCCTCTTCTTAAGAATATACTTTTGTTTTGATGTTTTATTTCGTTTTGTTTTATAGAAACACTCCCGTTTTTTTTCTAGTATACAGTTTCATTAAATAAATGAATATAAAATTTAAGTCCTCATGTCTTTTTGTCGTTTCTTCGTGTCTTTTTGTTGTATTTCCTGACGGTATTTTATATTGGAGAAATCCCCATCCACTATCACGTTTTATTTGAACCTGGGATAATACGAGCCACTCCGGACTTTTTTTAAAAACTTTTTTTTTATCATTGTCACGTAAATGTCTTTCGGTGGTCCCGACCGGCGGCATTCGTGACATGATGTACAGTTATATTGCGCTCGTATCTGATAGATGGTATGTAAGGCGATTCGAAAAAGTTTAGTTTGTTGAGAAATTGTATGTATTATGTTTGAAGTTGAGGGTTATATGGACCTTCCTCAAATGGACACATGGGCATATATAGTTCTTCGCTTGGTTTAATGTTGAGTTATCAGTGTTATTGTTTTTACTATTAGGTTCGACGTTTTAAATTTATTTTAATTTCTTTCTATTGTTCAGTAAATATGTGTATTATGTTTATTATTGTTTGTTTGTTGTACATTTGCTTTGTATCTAAGATGGGCAAAATGTCTTTTTTTCTTTTGCTATTTGTTTTATTTTTCCTAATCTATTAAGTTTAAATAGAGTTTAATTTGTTGGTCGGAGATTTTATTAGGAAAGTTGTTTAATGAAATCGTGGATCTATATGGAAGTATTATATTTATGTACAGAAGATGTTTAATTTCAAAATGAATTTCGTGTAGAGTATTTTCATGTATTTACATTTAATTGATTACGGAGAAATTGTATTTAAGTATATAAAAAAAGATATCCAATTAATTGGCTGAACAATAAGCGTGACTTATACAATTTCATTTGCTTTAATTAAAATTTAAGATATGGAAAACATTTTCTTTTCTATTGGTCTTATTTTTACTCCGTGCAGCGCTGATATGATTTATACACCCTCATGGTACTTTTGCTTAAAGCACCTATCATTAACGAATGTCGCTCATTTAGGTAATAACCAGGCTCAATTTTGTTTAACTCCGGATATCTAATCAGAATATAAACGTGATGATGTTGATATTATCATGCTAAATGGAGTGATACGATTTTAAGATTGAGTTAAGATATGGTTTGCAGGGTTCATAGGTATTATTAAAAAAATTGCTCTTGGGTAACACGTAAATCTCATAGTTTTGTTTAATCCGATTTAAACTTGAGTGTTTAGTTGCTGTTTATTATTGGTTGTTGTTATTGTTGCTGCTTGTTGTTGGTGTTTGTTGTTGTTGTTATTGTTGTTAAGCGGGTCGGACTTCCGCACACGACTCACGAAGATGATTCTTAAGGATTATCAGCTCTACGTTAAGTCATTCTCGTAAGACGCAGCAATTCGTTAACTTGCACGATTGCAGGTTTTTCTACTCGACATCCAGAGCAACAAGGCTCAGTGGTTGCATACGAAGTCGGGGAAGGGTTGGTACAGAACGCACTAAGGAATGGAGCAGAAGCAACGTTGCCCCTTTCACCCCATTGTATTGATTTTTGGTTCCACGCGTGACACCTCTTTGCTTGTCGTACTCAGAGGCAAGGACAACCAGAGTAGCAACTCCTCCTAGATGTTCACCAGAGCACTGTTAACCGGGTTGCGGACGTATACTGCTTGGTGCAAAAACTGATCAGCATCAGTGACTCTGCCAGGAACCGGAGTTCGAGAAACTAAAGCTCTGAAACAACCACGTTTCCACCGCCCCTAACACGATGAGAAATTGTTAGAATTTAGGAGGGGTGTAGTTCTTTGAAGGATCTTAGTAGAAAAACATGTAGAGTTACACCCGGAGAACTAAAATCGCTTAAATCCTCTGTTGCAATCATGTATCCAGAATCTCTTCTGAGTTAAGGAATGGAAATTAAGTATGTAAGTTAAATAAGATATATTTTGAGCTGAAATAGTCGCCTACTTCTTCAAGGACAGCACATCTTTAATTTGCCAGTCCAGTGAAGGAGTAGGGGTGAGAGGTAGAGGAGAATAGAAATAGAAAGAAACAGAAGCATCATTATCCGCGGGATCGTGAAATACGAACGATATCAACATCCCCCATTGAGAGACTTGATAACGTCAGTATAATTGTATCTTTTTCACGTTTTAAGTAACGTAACCAAACCCCTCATCACACCCCCTTGTAATTTCCTTGTATATATCTGCATAACTTTACCGATATTCCCACCCCCTTCCATCTGGGTTCTGCTACAGGAAAGAAGGAAGATACGGCCTTTGTTCTTCATATACTTCTTATAATTACAGAAAAAAAGTAACGCTCAATTTTATCAACTTGCCGAATTTCTCTCTTTTTTTTGTGGTAATTCAGCACCGAACACAAGGCGGTCCGTTGAGTCATCTCATCTGATTGCTGAACGTCGACTACTTGAGCCGAAGATTATTTGATCGCCGATTACGGGCATAAAGATGCCATTTGAACGAACATGTCGAATAAATATGACGTCATCTAGAACTTTTGCACCCCTGTAGGAAAGACATTCTTTCTTACCTTACCAAAAGAAAAAAATCGTTAGAAATCTTAAACATTTTGAATCACGAATAATCTTCTATTTTTGTGTGAAGGTTTATGCCAGCGAGAGGAAGCTAGTTTCTGTTTTTTTTTTTTTAGAACTACTCTTCGAAATCTGACTTAAAATGGACGCAGGAAATATCTTAGATCTTTGATGCTGGTGGAAGGTGGAGGGAACAAAGAGAACAATGAACTTTGCTCTTTGGCTTTGGCTCACCATTTAAGTGTAAATGTTGCGAAAAATATATATAAAAGAATACATGAAAGGAACTAAAGTATAAAATAAAGAAAACTTATCAAAAAGAAAACGAATAGGATAACTTAATTTCGTATTTTATTTTTGATATATTGATCGAATGAATGATTTTAAAAATATCTTTCCAGTTTAAAGAGTGTGATAGTTATCCTTATAAGCTGTAAACACAACAAGCCGAAGTCAAATATCGCCAAATATGTTATTTAATTTTATGCACTGACTGTTTGAAACAATGGATAACCCATGAAATAATTTAAAGGTGATTATGACGTTATAGTGCATCAAGGTTTGTGCCATACGTCTCCTGATCTGTTATTGATTCCGTGGTAAGAGGAAAGCTATGACGACCAGAAGTAACGCTGGGTTAAGCAGAGAATGACATATTATTACGCAATTTCTATTCACCTAGACTAGTTACCTCATCAATATTTGAGAGTCTAGTCGATTCTACTATTCTACCAATAGCTAGGGAAGTTAAGAGAAATGGATTCACAGCTGACGCAAGCTTATAAGAGTAAATAATATAGTATTCACATTGAATACCCAATTTATTTAACCTGCTATTTTCAAGGGGTTGTTAGCGTAAGACCTGACTCTACCTAACGTTGCTTGACTTGAGTGATGCAACGAGAACCAATGTTTCAATTTGATATCACTGTAGATGCCCATATTATGGGACATTTTTTTTAACTATTAATAAAAATAGCAACGGGAATTCGTCTACAAAGAATCGATTGAACGAGTCGTCTAAAATGAAATGTTCTCAAATTTTATTGTGCCTGGAAGCCGAAAGCGATGTTCCATTTTTAAGCCTTCACGTCTTCACCTGTTCTTATTCTCAATTTTGAACTGCTAAACATAATTCATAACCCGAACAACTCCCTGTGAAAGGAAGCTAGTCTGTCGCCGATGTCCCAACCATCAAGATAATTATTGATAAAATGCCTGCTTACTGCACCTGGAATGGAAGCAGTATCCACTCTAAGTACAAATCAGGATCAACGGTGCTTAACTTCGATATTTCTACGTGATTAAGATTTTTCCAGCATTTAATAATTAATAAAAATGCCTGAAAGTGGTGCAATGGCGTCGACAGAACTCGAACATGGCACGCCATGCCCACATTCGGTGCCGTAACCATTGCATTACTTTACTTCCAAATTTATGGAATTACAAAATGTTTCTGTTTCAGGATTAAATTTAAAAAAAGGATAGAATTGTTCAATTCAAAATTCTTGGAATTATATCTCAAAAAGGCCGGGGAGTACGGCAGCCGAAACCGTGTGAATATATGTTAAAATACAGTGCGAAACATGTAAAAACGTAAGTAAATAAACTAAAAAATAGTGGATATAATGTTGGAGTCTGATATGTCAATATTATTCTTATGAGATGCTAAGTATTATGGAATAATTTATTGAATAATTAAAAATAACATTTTTGCGCATAAAATATCACCAATTCTATTTTCAAGTCTGTTTTAATGTAAAAAACATTTTTTTACATTAAGTGATATCCACCACCGTAGGCACCCTATTTGATTGTAAGCGATTGTTGTACATGGTCAAAGTGGGACATCTGCATTTGACTGAACTGAGAGATCTCAGCTTCTGCTATGACAACATTCAACGGTTAAATAAGAGTCTCAACGATTGGTTATTTGCATATTTAAAGGGTTGTGGATGTTTTTTTATCACAGATTCTTTGAGTTCGAAAAAGTTAGTCGCTGGCAGGCGTCACACTAAAAATACGCGTTGAAAGCTATGGGGTTACATTTACAGCCTAATGTAATGAAACCACATCATTAGCTAATGATATAGTAAAGTATATATTTTTAAGATAAAAATATCTTGCTTATTTTATATACAGCTATGTTTTTATCTCTAAAAACTTAGCTTAAAGTTTCCATTCTTGAATTAAGTGACAGTGTTTTATCGGTTGAAGCTTTACTTCTCACTACTAGTGATACTAAGAATATAATTAAGAATTACGGAATAATTCTAGCCAGTCATGACTGACGGAACAAGAACAATCTATCTCCATGGATTAAATAAATGATTTTGTTCCAAACGTTGTGATAATAACATCCTAGATTAGAAGAATAGTCAGAACTATCCAAATAATCATAGACAATAAATCCATTCCCTTAAGTCTTATCCTCGAGTGACTTCCAATATTGTATACGAATAAAGTAACGATGACTCACATATCTCCCTAGCTTTTTTAGGCAGTGGACCGCGTGTTTTCGCGAACACTTTTAACTCCTTTAAAATTATTTTAACCAGTTAAGCTTTCAACTTTCTCGGGTATATTCCGTATTCAGGTGGAAGTCGTAGGTAGATAGCAAACGAATGTATATCAAAGGACAGCGCCAATTGTTCTCGTGGAAGAAGCGTATATTTCAGCTTTTTGTTAACATCGCATCCATCGGTGAGACTTGAAAAATCTTTTAAAGAATCCATTGTGACGGCCATCTTTAATACTTCTAATGACAATTTGCCAATTTATAACTTATAGTAAAGTAACAATGCCAGAAAAAACAACGAAACGATTAGTGAAACTTGACTATTGCCCTAGTCTTTTAAAATACCAGGCAAGCCTAAAATAAGTGTTTCACCTCATTTTCTAAAACGATATCTATTTTCTTCTTGAGCTATACATGTATGCATATACGTTATTATATATTTATCTACTACTGTGAGTCGATCAACGTTTGTTTCCATAAGGCTTTCTTATATATATAAAGTGGTGAACTAAAAGCGAACTTTTAGGAAAGGTAAAACCTATTGTGAAAAGTATACAGCTCAATATCCATATATATATAGCAATAACACTAAACACACGCTAAAATATACGTTAGTTCTGGTATTGCGTTATGTTTGAAATGTTTACTAATTATATTTGTTATTTATGATTAAATGAACAAGTCGCTAATCTCTATCAGCTATCTAGGTATTTCTTTCGCCCCCTATTAGTGATTACACAAATCTCTAATATTTTAATGTCTCTGTGAGCATTAATTGACAGACTGAGTCCTTTTTAGCGTGGACATCAAATTTTCATAAGTGTGCATGATTGTTGCATTATGGGAGTACTTCAAATAGTACGAATTGTGACTGGGGTAGAGATTGATATGGCTGAGTGCGATTTCGGCTGACACAGACTTTGGGGAAATTAATCTTTTTTCGGGTATCTTTTACAATAATCCCCAGAGTCGCCAACGGGGTCCAAAAACGAACGAGAACGGGTTAGAACCAATAAATATGCAACAAGTGACGGTGACCTACGTCGAGAATAGATATTTTCCTACTTACCTATGAAATTTGTTTGTATTTGTATGTACTTTAAATGGGTTTTTATTAGATGTAAAAAAAAATTTCTTGTTTTTTTTTGGCACGTATTTTTACTAAAACCTCGTTATGATACCCCCCTCGCTTGTCCAATGTTCGTGTGACAAAAATTATTGATTTCTAATAAATAGCAGTTGAAACGGCTTAAAAATACAAACAAATGTCACAGATAAGTTGGAAAATAACTTTTATCGGCTACAGTTACTTTTATTTGTTGTATATTTGTTTTTATAGCGTTTTCACTCTGCGGATTATTGTAAAAGATACCCCTTTTTTCTTACGAAAGGTTGAATCGAAGTTCAGAAGAAACTGGTATTGGAGTCAGTAAAGTTTGGAGACAAAGCAGATAATTCGAATAAATGATGACGTCACTTGTTTTTGTCGCTGACGGGAAACGAAAGTTTTGAGAGTCTGTTCATGGATTCGAAGCGAGACAGACGTAAAATACTATGCTCTTAAACTTTGAGTTAAGTTCGGTATGAGACCTAAGGCGAACTTCTCCTTTGTTTTTCCAGTCCCGTATTTGTCCTCTAGTAAGTTAAGATAAACCTAACAGTTAAAAAACGTGTATATAATAGATAGTAGTTATAATATATCGAACCGCTCACCTACGTGCTAGTTTTATTCAGAGAAAATAAAACCCTTGAAATCTCTCAAACGAATGTTTTCAGACTCCCTTTTGTCGGCTGAAAAGATTTGTTCCCTAGATCACTATGACGACACGCAGAGACGGAAAGGAAGAAAAGATCAACGCGGCTACGGAGATGGAAAGAAAGAAGATATGAGCGCAACGCGACGATGGCGGCCATGAAAGCAACGCGGGAGAATATCGACAGCAATGAAAGAAAAAAACAGAAAGAAAAGGTAAATTATGTCTTTAATTTTAAATGAACAGTTGTATAATGAGAAAAGAGAAACAGAAAGAGACTAAAAAGTACTATTAGCGTACACATCCGATAAGAAAAGAAAGTAAAACAGTATAAAAGTAACTTTTAGTAACGTTTAAATTTTTTTTAAACGTAACATGTGCACACACCACAAACCCTGTGATCTGCTAGGATGGCGAAATCAACTATTTGGCAGTTTGTATTCTTCTTGGTTTCTATTACGCCGTCCGGTCTCCGTGCTTGGATGTGTTTATCTGTCTGTACCTCCATGTTCCAGAGAATTGTATGGTTTTTATTTTCCAGTTCTATCCTAGGTTTGTATTTGTACCATTTGTTTCATGTTCTAAAATTCAGTCGTTTGCATAGTTCCCAGTGTACTGCTTTACCCACGCAGTCGTGTCTGTTCTTTTATTCTTTTTGCGCTAGTTTGCTGCATTCACTTATGTGATTTACTGTTTCGTCTTTTTGTTCGCAGAGTCTACATTTACTGTTTTTTTGAGGTTGCATCTATTGTAGCTTTAGTGCAGTTAGTTCTGATCGCATTGTTCTGTTCAGCTTTCATAAGCGATTCCGTTTCTCTCTTCAAGTGTCCTTTTCTTAGCCGTGCCAAAGTGTTTTGGGGATTATCTTCTCTTAATACCAATACTCGTAGGAACACTATTAGTAGTTTAAAAAAAAAACTGGGGAAAAAAGACTAGAAGAAATTTAAATTTAAGAGAACACTGAGACTATACAATGAACAGCAATAATGAAATCAGCTCAAATCTTAAAGAGAATCCTCGAATGCGGAAACCAACCCACATAAACTACGAGCACTAACCAGCCACATAGAAATTGCAACAAAAGTAAAACAAAAATATGGAAGGAACACCACATGAAATCAAGCGAACTGAAACTGCAAGAAAGGTTATATACTATGCCATCCCCCCAAAAGGCCTCAGCTCCGGCTGATACCACACAAAATAATCGTAAAGGGTCAAAGAGGATGAATAGACAGAAAGGGGAGAGCACTAACCAGACCTCCATTGGAAGAGTGCGGAGTATATTGGAACCTTGGGGAGTCTTATTGCTACCTAAATCCCAGAGATGACAAATTATCGTTACCAGCGAAAAATGAATGGTAAGCGACTGTTGCCATAACACAAAGTCGTTTACACTAGTTATCAAAACAGGTGGAGAGTACTGGAAATCTGTGGAGACTTGATTTCACCCATATTCCACGTAACACCATCGAGTAATCAGCAAGAATGACCTGTGTGAGAACTCCTAGTGAGTAGTAATAATAATAATATTGAAGTAAATAAACTTATATTTAATTATGTCTTAACAGATATGTCCAGTTTATGAATTTTCGAATTAAATTAAAGTAGAATAAATAGCAGTAGTGGTTACAGCGGGCATTAGACAATCAGGCTATAGTTTTCCGAGATTTCACGTCGTCAACGTTCAGGCAGGTCTCGGAAGAATCCAAGAGTTGACGAAGACAATCAGGCTACAGCAAGCAGCCGATAACTTTTGGAAGAAATTAATCGCATTCAATAACAAATATGAATTTATATCATCGCTGTCAACTCGTTGAATCTCCCGAAGGACTAATTGCTTTCTGCCAGCAACAGAACCCGTACACAAGAAAGCTTTTGGACCAGCTGCAACCCTAACCCTAAACACTAACCCAGAAACTGTCATAAAAGGAAACAAAACAAGAAAAAAAATTGGAAAAAATAAACCATTTGCTTTAAAACAGTGCATTAGTTAAGAAAACAAAACAAAAAACAAACATCGAATTAATAACAGTTGTTTAGCTATGGTTTGTTATTCTCTGCCAGTCTTCGATTCAGCGTTGACTGTTTTCGCCTCGTCAACTCTCGGGCACTTCCGAGACCTGCGCGTACGTTGACGACGCGAAGTCACGGAAACATGGTGCGTCAGCTAAAAGAGTACCGGGACTTCTCTACAAACCTTTTAGCCTTAGAAGAAAGTGGAAGAGGATAATAAAAAATATAGATTGAATAAATAATGCTACGAAATGCATCCGTAAATGTGTTAGATTAAAATAACAAAAGCAAACAATGTGTCGAGAGGAAACCAGCAGAAGAAGGAATGAAATGGATAACAATTATAAAAAAACAAGCACAAATTACTAGAATAGTACGGAATTTGAATTTTTCTCTTCTTCCTCTTCTTTTTTCTCCTTTTTTCTTCTTTTTTCTGTAAAATCGGTTCCTACTACTTCTCTGTCTTCTTTACATTTTTCGTATATATGGTGTAGTATTATTAGACGGGGTTAGTATCCGGATGACTTTATGAAAACGTACAAGATTATGGGCAATTAGGGTCTTCAGTGAAAGGAAAATTCTGATATTCATGAACAAAGCCTGTAGGGAATACATGGTGCTTAAATTGAAATGTTGTAATATCACTTTCCTCAAGAGCTTTGCAAACGTTATATATCCGTCCGCCAAGATATGGATACAATATTAAGCTAGAATAAGTCTTAAATATTAGTATGGTAATGTTTCGAAATAGTAAATACCCCGAAATTATATGGCTTTCTTTTGTTATTACAGCGTTGCTTCTTTGTCAAAATTTCCGGACAAGATGGGTGCGTCTGGAAATTATGCAAACATTTCATCCTCATAAATCCGTCACCGGAAAGACAGCATTTCCGAGGATTTCCATTTTTATTCTCGAGACAGAATGCAACTAATACAATACAATAATGTGCGGATGTATACAACCCAGCATCCCAACCTCTAAATCTGTTGTTATTTAAATTGTTTGAAAAGAAAAACAAAATTATTATTATTATCGATCAAGCCCCAAACTCCACAATTTTCTGATTATTTACTGATGTATTTTTGTTATCGAAAGCCGTTATTTGAATGGAGAAGTTTGAAAAACACCTAGGAGTCAAAGGTTACCCCAGGAACGGAAGTTGATGAAATAACGTGACTTCCGACCAGAGATAATTATGCACTTTTCTGGCGAGACTTCAAGCCAAGAGAACGTGTATAAGGCGACACCCCCCTGGATAGGGCGCGCACAGTGTCGCTAGATTAACGAGACAATCTATCTATCTGTCTGTGGTTTTCTCTCGCGCGCGGACACGCATGTAACTCTTCACTTTAAAACAACGGGGTTTCTCTCTGTTTTCATGTGTAACTGTTCTCGTTTTATTAATAAACCTTCATAAAACCGAAACATCGGCGTCCGAGAGATTGTATCCACAGACGATCAATTGACTGCGTTCCCGAATACAACAACGAGTGTTTAATGGTCTCTATACACCATGGACAATCAAAACTGATATATTAAAAAAAAACTGGCTTGTCCAGGTTTTAAGTGTGGGGTGTCGGTTCTGTTTGCTATTTTAAAGGATTCCCTTTGATATTTTTGGAGGATTGTCCACTCTCCAGTTAAATTGTTTTTATATATATTAAAATAAATCTACGGAATAAAGTAACAATTTAACACCAAATTACACGATTATAACAAAAAGAATTAAATCAATATTGGTTCGATCTTTAGATAAGGTTCCGTTTTCAGTGTATGTTTAAGATAAAATAATTTCCCTGTTATGAATTATGTAAATACGTTTATAATTTTGGCTAATTACCGCTGTTAAAATCGCGCTACAATTAGTTAGAAAACTGAAGCTAAATATTAGACTAGTAATCTTTTAAAAATTGGTTTCATATACTCTGAAAATCCGGCGCGTAATCGATACTAATCCTTAGATTTTGTTACCAAAAATTGGATGAGAAAAATCCTAAGGGTTTTCAGGGTTTTATGACTTAAAACTTGGTCTGTCCAGAACAAAAAAAACAAACAAAAAAAAACAAACGCTCACAACTAAATTATTAGCCCCATTACAGGAAAGTACGATTACATTTAGGGTTAGTGTTAGGGTTAGGGTTAGGGTTAGGGTTAGGATTAGAGTTAGGGTCAGGAAAGCCTAATTGTTCGTCCTCTATTCCTTAGAGTTATTACATCAGCAATTTATACAATTTTATTGTCTAGAATAATAGCCGTTATTTCCTTCTTAATAATTTAAGCTGATTTACGGTGGAATCTTTTATAATAATATATATGGCTGATTAACTAATTGTTGTGTGTTTCCGACACGTTAAACTCTAATGGATGCGTTTATTTATTTATTTATTTATTTATTTATTTATTTATTTATTACTAGTGGGACCCATGGAAATTCAACAGTACTTTCTACATCAATCTGTCAAAATGACTGTTAATGATAATATTCCTTCTGAAATAATAAATGTCTCTCAGGGTGAATAATGTTAAGCAAAAAGTGACTCTTTCTTTGTCCGTAAAAATAATCGTCATTGTCAGTTAAATAGTCTTCAAATGAATGAAACGAATTTGTCTGTTCTTTCTTTCTTTATTTTTCTATAATTGTAGCAATATATATTTTAAAAACAATAGCATAAATATTCTTTGTCCTATTACCGCGAAAACAATTGCCAGCTAGATCTTCTTCTAATCAATAAAAACAAATGTCAGTTTTTGAAATATATTTACTCAAAATTGTAATGTATTTGTCGACGGGACGACATCATTTGATTTGGAAACAATTAATTTTAAAATGTGTAAAGTTACAATTTTACCTCAGTTACATCAGATTACTCACCAATGACTTTGGTGCTCGGACGATTTCATATTTTAGATGGGGGTGAAAGGTTATAACGTGTGTACGAATATTACGTGGCTGAGTGTAGATACAATCTGTTTTTATTGTAGAGACAAGGGTGTTTTTTGAAGAAACAGTTTGTAGATGGAATAATGGCATATCCTTTAGAGTCATTTAAAGTCTAGTGTGTTAATATTTTGTGTTAGGTACACATTTTATAATGTAGATGTTGATTTGTTATGTACATATTCCGTTTTATGCGTGTGAGTTTGGGAATTCGTTATGTGGTTTATATTTTCAGTCTGCTGTATGTTGTGATAGACATGTAATTCCTTGTGGAATACGATAATGTTGTCTGTTCTTACTTTCTCAAATAGATACCATTGCCAAGGACGTTATGTTTTCGATCATGTTTGTCGTTATATCTGTTTTAATTCGGGATATCTAGGTCAATGTTCAAGGTCACTGAAAAGGTTTGAATTATTCCTTTGGCCATAGCTTCAGTTCTTAGAATCGTAGAGACTGATTACTTGACCATATTGTAGCCAATGAAATCGTGCATTTTATACTTGACTGTGACCTTAACTTTTGACCTTAACAGGTTCGGTGAGGATCGAAGTTTCGAGGAGATTTCAACTTCCGATTTTGCTAATTTTATGAATCGATCTGATTCTCCTTGATAATAGTAACCATCATGCCAGATTCCAGCCTAATCAGATAAATAGTTTTTGACTTATCAACGTTTCCATGGCATAACTTCCACAATACTTCATACAATATAGAGAGCCAGATAATACTTTGACTCATCCTAACGTTGTCAGACGGCCGTATGTAGTCTTATGATTGATATATGTTCATGTTCTGTCATTATTCGTCCCCCGATTTATAAAATCGGGGGACTTATGTTTTGAGGCATGTCCGTCTGTCCGTCCGGATTTTTCTCCGCAACCATCAATTGAATTTCTCTGAAATTTTGCATGAAGTTGTAACTTTGGTCAGGTAAGAAAGTGACATTCTCCGATTTTTGAAAAAAAAAGTTAGCCCCCCCCCCCAGGGGGTCAAAAAGCCCCGAAATGACAAAAAATGACATTTTTCATCCATCCATTCAATTTCTCTGAAACGTGGCCAAAATGTGGAGGCAATTGTTCCCAATAGAAAATAAGTATCGCTGACCTTGGAAAAAATCTGGTTCGCGCCCCCCAGGGGGTCAAAAGTCCCTAAATAGCAAAAAATTAATCTTTTTCTCCCATAACGTTTGATCCATCCATTCAATTTTTCTGAAACTTGGCCAAAATGTAGAGGCAATTGTTCTGGATAGAAAATGAGCATTCTTGACCTCAGAAAAATTCTGGTTCGCGCCTCCGGGGGTCAAAGAGGGGTAAAAAATGCCCCAAATTGCCCAAATTTATTGCATTTTACACTCGCCACATCGAGTCACGTACAGAAGGGGACCACGCACGCGCGACTTGTTTTATGTGTTTTTGTAGAACTTTTGTCTGACTAGGGAGAAGTCACCACATTCTATCAAAATATGTTTGACTGCAAACATATCCGATCATTATGGATTTAAAACGTAGTCCCTGTGCGTTATGGTGAGTAATTAAGAATATATGCAATAATAATCTTCCTAGCTATAATTTTCACTTTAGATTAAATTAAACATACGTTTTTACGGTGTGTACGAACACACTATGAACATTTGCTGGAAAGAGAGAGTCACACTTTCTCTAAATGCTCACAGGGAATATCAACGAGGCTGCTCAGGAACTTTTGAGAGTCAGAGTGCGCTAATCCTAATGCTAACTCTTGACCTCCTTGTGTATAACCTCTTAGTAGTGTATAAAGGTAATAAAACACTGAATAGCTTTACGTCAAACTAGAGAGGCCATGTTCGAAATAGACAAGAAAAGCCAATGAATTAAAAAAAAATAGTCGCCCGTATATAGATAAATAAACATTTCTATAAAAAAACTAATGGCATAATTTGAAATTCCGCTGTTAGCCTTACGATTTTCTTTAATAGATTTAAATATATGTTTTTAATGTGCAGCTCATATGCAATAAATATATATAATAAAAAACGAATATTTTAAACGACACATACTTCGTTTTTAATATAATTAACAAAAGACTTTTAAAATGTGACTTTTCTATAGTTATATTGAAATTTATATAGAAATATTAAGTTTATAAGAGAAACCAAGGTCAAATACATATGCGTTGTATGCGTAATGTAAGTATAAGATTTATCAACAGACAAAGCATGAATAACTGCATACGATATGATATCATTTCGATTTGTTATGCCGACCCGAGCAACAATTGCATTCCATTTTGTATGAGATATTTCTGAAACTGAATGAATTGAGAGAATTGAACAGAAATGAAAAAAAAATCAAATTCACGATTTTCTGCGAAACACACTTGAAACGACAGAAAGGTTGACAAAAATAAAACAACAAAATAGAAATGACATTACATATAGATATATACATTAACATATATATAATAAGATTATGTAGTTTGTTTCAAGCATTTTGTGTAATACAGAGGGATCTAGAAGGTTATCACAATGCAAGAAATTGAAATATGTCTGTGTTGAGAAGGAGCAGAAAAATGGACTTGCTTTTTAAAAATCATTTAGTTTTTGTTCTCAAAACAAATATATTTCTATTTCCACTGTGATAGCTTTTTATGACCTCTCTCTCTCTATATATATATATATATATATATATACACATATATATAAACATATATATATGTAAATTATAACTAAAAGGTAAACTTTTAGAGAGTTGGACCTATTGTGAAATAAGGAAAGCTCAATATACTGGATAGAGCAAAAATATAGTACGTCAATGAAAATTAATAAGACCTGCAAATGGAAGCAAATCGGTATTTTCAGTTGTTCAAAACAAGGAGCAGTTTAGTTAATAAAAACATTTATTTTTCATCTCTTTCTTTCCTTAAACCAGGCTTTTCAAAGATTAAAATCTTATCATCAGAGGAAAAATTATGATTGATAAGTTGACAGGATAGGACTGTCAAAGTTCCAAATTTGAAAAAGTTTTCTTTTAAAATTAAAATATTAAAAAAATTTCAAAAATTTTTTTTTAAAGTTCAAAGGGAACCACCAATAACGAAATCCAAAAAACGAAAAATAAATGTTTTTATTAACTAAACTGCTCCTTGTTTTGAACAACTGAAAATACCGATTTGTTTCCATTTGCAGGTCTTATTAATTTTCATTGACGTACTATAAACATATATATATATATATATATATATATATATATATATATATATATATACATATATATATAAACATATATGTATATATATTAACATATGTATATATATTTATAGAGACATATGTGTGTGTGCCTTTATCCAGACATATTCATATATATATATATATATATATATATATATATATATATATATATATATATATATATATGAATATTATAACTGTCCTGTTTTTAAATCTTCGAAACAGTTACATGGTAAACAGCTGATGATCCCCGTGTTAATATTAGACGCTTAAGGTCTCCTGTGTTTGTTTCACTCTTAGATAATTACCCCCCCCCCTTTTTTTTTTTTTTTTAAATTTTTTTTTACTTATATTTTTTCAGTTATTAATTTTCCAACGAATGTTAAGTCTGCAATATCTTGGATTTAGTTAGTTTGTCTGGGAATTTAAACTGCATTTTACATTTTTTTAAAAAATGACTCAAAGCTTCTTTAGACCATATATATATATATATATATATATATATATATATATATATATATATATATATATATATACATATGTGTGTGTGCATTTATCCAAACTTATACATATATATATATATATGTGTGTGAATGTCTATATATATATATATATATATATATTTACGCATATATATATATATATATATATATATGTGTGTGTACATACACACATTATATATATATATATATATATATATATATATATATATATATATATATATATATAGTAATGAAGGTAAAGTAAACATCCGCAGGATAAACATTTAAAGAATTTCAACCGGGCTAATATAATAGTGCTTAATAGTAAATAGAGCTATTTATATAATTATTTCTATTTATAGATATGTATAAGAAGACTGCTCTTTTACTTAGATGTTTATATTGAAAAATCAGACTTTTCCTTCTGATGAGATTTTAGTTTCTAATAACTAATGATCGATAACATAACCATGCCACTATAGTGAGTTTTGGTAGTGTATGTCTGTATTAATAAAATATAGTTATGTATATATTTATATATATATATATATATATATATATATATATATATATATATATAAGTATATATTGATTATTGGGGAAATGGTAATTTAATCAGTACCATTGGAGAGCCATGAATATTACAACTGTCCTGTTTTTAAATCTCCGAAACAGTTACATGGTAAACAACTGATGATCCCCGTGTTAATATTAGACGCTTAAGGTCTCCTGTTTTTGTTTAACTCTTAGATACTAAACCCCCCTTTTTATTTTTTTATTTACTTATATTTAAAAAAAAAATCATTTATCAATTTTCCAACGAATGTTAAGTCTGCAATATCTTGAATTTAGTTAGTTTCTCTTGGGATTTAAACTGCATTTTACCTTTTTTTTTAAATTACTCAAAGCTTCTTTAGACTATATTATAATATTATATATATATATATATATATATATATATATATATATATATATATATATATATATATATATATATATATATATATATATATGGATATTTCGGCAGCAAGTCCTTGTTTATGTAGACTTCATTGAAGACAACGGAGCTCTCCCTTTTCACAATCTTTCATGTTAATCTCTCGACGTGGCGAGCAATTTTGCGGTTCTCAGGTGTTAACCGGTTGATTATGGTACCTCGCGTTGTGTCGTGGGCAATACCTCGAAAGCGTTCGGTCTCTCGACCGTCTTCAGGAGGTTGTGTTCTATCGTTACTAAGAGACATTTATTATAGTTTTATGATTTCGATTATATATTTATTTATTTACACACACACACACATATATATATATATACATACATATATATATATATATATATATATATATATATATATATATATATGCGTGTGTGTGCGTGTGTGTGTGCGTGTGTGCGTACCTATATATCTGTATGACCGTGTGTCCAAGCATCCTATTTTACCAGTTGATCTCGTCGCAAGATCAATGACATGTTGGTAATCAGGTTACTCGGGATGTTTTCGTCAGTGTTTTCCTATATGTTAATGTTTGGGCGGATTAAGAAATGTGACCCCCCCGTACACCAATTTTAAATGACTAATTTATGAGGTAAAAGAGGACATCAAATGCAGATAAGCTGACCTTTAAATTTCTACTTTCTTTTTTCTTTATTTTTCTGTCTCTTCAAAATCAATGTTCTCGACAGAATTGCAGCAAATTTGGCCGGAACACGTAACCTCACTCTTATTCTAATGGGAACTTCCACTCCACGTAATTATGAACCTTGCGTGGAAATTTGCGATACTAACGCTATCTTTACACACTAGTATCTAAACAGTATTACACTGAATCAAATACACCTTTCGACTGTCTCCACATGTATACTCGTCGTTGGTCAGTAAAGGATGACTCGTCTTCGTACGAGGAAATAGCAATTTTGTAGGTTTTCACACGAAGATAAACGCTTTGCGACGTTTTCTTTCGTAAGTTGTTTTCTAATTGCAGCCCTCTCGTGAAATACTGCTTTGTGCAGCTTCCGGTTAATAGTTGTTAAAACTGGGTTCTCAAAGTTATTGGAAATTACTATCACGCAGTAGTTCTCCTTTCTTGTAACGAATGTATATAATGAGTTATGTTTGACATAATTTTAAGGGAACAGAAAGGAACTGAACGCTTCTCTGAAAATTAATGCACGAATGGATTAAACAAACGACTGGATTTGATATTTAGGAAATTTGGAAACATAGACATTAGACAGGCATGGAGTCGAAGGTTTTATTTTAAATTTAAGAAATGGCCAAGGGGATCGAACCTCTCCCCTTGGAAATTAATCACACCTTTTATTGAATTCAGAACATAGATTGCAGAACAAGAAGTTGAATTAGTTATGTTTGATTTATTTTGTTGTTAGTTATTGCTAAACACTGAATATCTTGTGTTTCCTGGCTCAGTAGTTCCAGGATCCTAATCTGACATTAGCAGAAGAATAGGAATAGAAATATCTACATTTGGACGTTTAAAGAAAGTATATAGAGCAAGAAGGACATACAACACCTCTGAAGTTAAGACTTTACAATGCATTGATAGTTTCTATTGGTGTATATGCAAGTGAAAAATGCACTCTTCTGGTAGATCATGCAAACAGGCTGGATATCTTTGAAATGAAACGGTTAAGAACTATCATTGGAGCAACTTTGCGAGAAAGATGAAGACATGCAGATATCAGATAAAGGATTAATATAAACAGATCCATCAACAACGTTTTTGGAAAGAATGCGATTAATATGATTTGGACATGATACCCGGCTACTAGACTCCAGCTGTGTAAGGAAATAATAAGAAGACTGCTTTGAAGAAAGATCAAGAGGAAGACCACAAAACAGATGGGCCGACCATATAAGGGTTGAGACTGACATGCCACTCCTGACAGCTGAGAGACTGGCTCAGGACCTCGATAAGTGGCTGAATTGTAGTCGCAAACATGCGATGAAGCTCTCTAGAGTATGTACAGTCCACTCAAGTAGCTGTTGCTCATATTGTATTTGCTGTCCTTCGTAACATGGATCGTTTCGTCGAAACATGTAATAACGTTCTTCAAACCATTTTCTTAGACATGAACATAGCAAACTTGTTGAAGAGATGTCGAGACGACAATACATTTTTATGAAGTGAAAACCAATGGTCTGATTACATGTTCGTTTAATCTTTCGCATCGCTTTCCATGCTCATCCCCTTTTACTTTTCAGCGTCTCTCTTTTTTCTATCACGTGCTTCTTCATCTGCGTGTTCTCCCCTAACTTCCTTTCTCACGTTCTAAGTTTTCTGACCTTTTGAAAACGCCAAGCGACTTTTTGTTCTTCAGTCACCATTAGACATCACTGTTCTTCAATCACACTATAGACATCACCGTTCTCCAATCGCACTATAGACATCACCGTTCTCCAATCGCATTATAGACATCACCGTTCTCGAATCGCACTATAGACATCACCGTTCTCCAATCGCACTATAGACATCACCGTTCTCCAATCGCACTATAGACATCACCGTCCCCCAACCGCACTATAGACATCACCGTTTTCCAACCGCACTTCACATCACCGTCCTCCAATCTTAACTATAGACATCACTGCATAAGCAAGCCTAGTTTAATTCCAAAACCTAAATCCGTTAACTGTGAAATCGGCGGAACTTTCGCAGTGGTATGTTATATTTCACCATTTCTATTCTGATAATCCCATCTTTGAATAGGTTGACCACATGTTGCCAAATCACAGCGAAAGAGGAGCGTATTCTTCTTAATGAAACTCATTGCTAAAGATTTTCCGTGAGATGTTTGACAATATATCACTAAGTCAGTTGAGGCAGGATAAATTTTAAGGATGCCCTCTAAGCAGTACAGTCCGCATACATTGTTTGTCAATGCACTATTCACTCCCAATTTCAAGTAACTTTCCTCCGTTAGTTTTTTATCAATGCTTAGATGATGTACTTATACCTGTACCTATACCTGCTGATACTGTTGGAATCAGCTCGTTTGCATTAGTTCTGAAAATCTTCCAAAATTATTAATACTCGTAAGAATACTGGATTTATCCCAGACGATTCCAGATTGGCTCTCTTTAAAAGAATATGTGATATATACATGATGCAGGAACAATCAGAAGCCAAACATGAATATCTAAGCTGAAAAAGATAACCACTACTTTGGGGTAGTGCATAACTCTCTTTGTGGTTGTTTTTCTAAAAGAACGTACTGCGGTTGATTCTTGTACTGTTATGTGATAAAAAACTTTTATTAGTGTTTCATGATTCCTGACTTCTATGTCCGTATTCAATTTGATTGGATTTCGGCTTTTCCTGTGATAAAAAAGTGTCCCATTCGTATGTGTTTTATATTCGTGTTGTCAGCAATTATGACTAGATGCGATTCATGCCTTATGCCAATTTCGCTTTTATATCCTGCTTCAATCAGTCAACGTTGTAGGTGGCAACGGTCATATTAATATCGCCAGAATTTGCTGGTAGTCTTTGAAATGTTGGCGAATATATTTGATTATACTGTTTGAGCCAGGTGTACTCACCGTTGGATAAAAATAATTCTATGCGCAATGACAATTTCTAAATACGTGAAATGTTCTGAAGGCATTTCTGCTCCATTAGAATCGTCACCAGATGCTGTTGTGTTCTATTCATTTTTTATACTTTCACACGGTGCTTATAGGTGCTTTTACAAGTCAATACATCTAGAGAATAATGCTATCGAATCACAATAAACTCGTATCCGAAAGCATTCCTCTGATCGATGTCACTATTCGATCTGACTAGAACCATAAAGAAAACAGAGTTATTTTATCGCTTTCAGATATGTTACCGATTAGTTGCGACTTGACGGTTTGCATTGTTCTGCTTCTTGACTGGCCCCCAAATCTGGCAAAATCCGTTGATGCGTTCGTAAACATAATCATCATACAATTTCTGGTCAATCTTGAAATTCAAAAACGCTGAAACTTTATTTTGGCGCTAGCGAACATATACATGTATCATGACGTTATCACGCTATTCATCTTCTGTGTTAAATAGATTCCGTTATGACGTATTGTCGCTTTAATTTTGTTGACAGTATTTGGTTGCACATGATTATGCCCCTTTGATTTTTAAGCTGTTACACTTAATGTACATATACAATCTGACATCTTTTGTCTCCGCTCTTACATATCTGAAGAAGGTATAAACCCTGGTTTAGGGAGCACGGATTGTTAATGATGACAATAAAACTAATCCAGCACTCAATAAATACATAACATTATTTTATAGGAATCAACTATACAATAATTCTAAAATAGATGAACACATATCAAAACCTATGATTACTAAAAATGTACTTCCTAACGATCTAAATAAAAAAGTAAAAACTTATTATGCATTGTATCATATAAGAAAATACGCTCTAACCTTTTTATCACCAACAATGTTTTCTCGTCAACCACAGTTTTTGATAGGATAGACATCGTATACGAATTTTAATGTCCCCTGAGAGACTGTGTCTCTGGGAATAAAGAAAAAACATATACGAAGTTCTACTACTACAACTCTGTCGAGACGTCTTACTATGCACCTATCTGACACTAGTGCAATAGCCCAGCATTAAAAAACTGATTATTCTTGCCCCTTGCTTTTAACTTTGAAAATTCTTGTAGATAATAAAATTGTATTGGAATACGAAAATAACAAGCTAAGGCTACGGCTGTTAGAAGCCATACATATCAAAACTAAAAAGCCAGCAATTAATAAAATTATTTTCGATAACAAATGAAAACACCCTAAAATGCTATTAATATTAATACTAATACTCTATTAATACCACAACGAATCACACGGTTCCAATAAAAAAACACCAGTAAACATTTAAAGATACATGTTCTTTAATTAGTACCCACCCCTAGAGATGGCTCCGAAACAACAAAAAGTACTAGGTACCCAACGAGTACGGCAAATTCATCTGCCAGTTATAAACCTGAAACTCGAACATCAATCAGGCATCCAGAAAAGACCTGTACTATTAAACGAAATATGTCTCTAAGAAAGAAATGTTGCTCAAATACACACACACATCGTCATTCACTCACACATTTGTGTGTAGATGACAATATCAATATCAATATCTATCTATATATCCATCTATATCTATATACTATTTCATGTATCCACATAGAAATGTTATAAGTAGATATCATTTTTTATGTGTCAATTTTCAGTATTTACTTCAACAGTGCTCGATACGTAAGTAAAGCTAAGTAGTAATTTATGCAACTATATTTATAGCAATTAAGCTACACAGACCCTTAAAAAAACTAAAACCTAAAAACTTAACAACTAAAACCTAAAATAGAAATACAAGCAAGCACGTGTTAAAATAAGGTCACCCATTATATTGACACAACAAAGAAACATGGATAAGTCATACTATAGAAAGCAGAACAATAGAATAATAAAATAGGAAGTAAAATAAATCGAACCTTTGTTTGTGAAGCTCAACGATTAGCTAAGTGAATAACAAAGAAACAGGGATTAGTCATTCTATAGAAAACATAACAATAGAATAGGAAATAGGAAGTAAAATCAACCGAAATTTTGTTCGTGAGAAGCCCAATTATTGGCCAAGAGAACAACTAAGAATCTTATTGGTTAACCAGCTAGACGTGTCTATAAAAACACCCAGAATTTTAGCCTGACGATTCCCCCCGGGGATGAAACGGGGAAGCCTCTGTGTAGCTTAATTGCCATAAATATATTTTCATAACTTACTATATATATATATATATATATATATATATATATATATAACTTTCAATATATACATATATATGCATCCTTATCGGGGAAGAACTCTGGTGGACAAAAAATATAGTTTACACTTTCCGTACAAGCAATACTCTTCAGTAAAAAGAATTGAGGACTTTAGGTTATCAGTATCGTAAAAAATATATTATATACATATAAATACGATATCATTTCGAATCTCGCAACGTTTAGCCACAACAATACACTAATGAGTCGTAGAAACGACGAACCACGTGTCTAAGGATAGCTATATACACATGTAGGAAATAAAAAAACAAGAACCACTTAATGATAGATCACTATAACTCACCGTTTTGTTTATTACATACATCCGGTTATTTTTTGGACTTTTAGAAGCATGGTTAGCATTTGGTTAGACGTACTTAATCTTCCCATTGGGGAATGGGGATTTTGGACTTCTATCCCATATTTGTCTCTTTTTCATAAAAACAAATTTTTAAAAAATAGTTCATATTATGCATCCTTACCGCTATCAGCGGTGTTCCAAAATTTAGATTGATCAGTTAATCAGTTTAGGAGTGAATCATTTACATATAAATTTATAACTTAATATGAATTGTCACAGCTACGTAAAGCTTCCATGATGAAATTTTCCGCCATGTTTGTTTTAATCTGAAGCGATAAGTAATCAGTTGATATCCTTTGAGCCCTTTCTTTTAAGCAGTGCTTTTTTTCAATCTCCCTTTTCTTCCTGACATTTCCGTTTCATTTGACTAAATCATGTTGTTTTCAAGTCATTTTCTTATACTAATCTTTTCCACAAGTCTCTTTACACTTGAAAGCCTTGAAAAATTTCGATTTGATTCTCTCGTCTTTTTTATTTTCTATTTCGTTTGCTGACTCAACCGGAAATCATTTCGTTTCTTTGTTTTGTGTGTCTTTAATTTTACACTAATTCAGGTTTTCATTTATATTTGTTTCGTTTCGTTCATCCATTTTCAGTTTTCATTTCATTTTCTTCCTCTATTTTTCATTTTCCTTCGATTTTTCTCATTAATTCCTTTTTATTTGTTACTCTTTTTCCCCTCTTTTTCTTTGTTTATTCCATTTCTTTTTATCTGTATTTTATTTTTTGTTTTCTTTATTTACTTATTTTCTTTATTTCTTATTTTTCATTTCTTTTTGTTTTCATTTCATTATTTTTTCTCTCTTTATTTTTTCTTACTTTATTATTTGCTATATTTATTTTCTTCATTTCCTTATTTTCTTAATTATTTTGTCTTCATTTCTTTTCTTCATTTCTTTTTAAAAAAATTTCCTTTTTTTCTTATTTTTTTGAAATAAAGTAAATAAACTTTATTTCATTACTTTCTTTATATATTTTTTCTTCATTTTTTCTAATTTCTTTACTTTTTCATTTCGTTTTTTTCTTTCTTTCTTTTTTGTACTTTATCTATTTACTTTCTTTTCTGTTTGTTTTCTTTGCATCATTTTATTCTACTTATCGTTCGTTCATGTCTTCACTTTTTATTGATTAATTTTATTTCTTCCTTTCTTTTCGTCTTCTTTTCCTTCGGTATTAATAATTCTTTCTTGCTTTTTGTTTATTCTTCTTTCATTGTTTTATTTCATGTCTTTGTCTTTCTCTCTTTTTCATCTAATTTATTCTTTTTACTTTTTAGTTCCATTTATTTTTGTGCCTTTTTATTTGTTTCTTGCTTTTCTTCTGTGTTTTTTTCTTTTCCTTTTATTCATTCAACCCCTTTTCCTTTCACATTCTTGCTTTCATCTTCTCTTCTTTTCCTTATTTTTCACTTCTTACCCATGACGTCACCTTTTGTCTTCATCTTTTGCCTTTTCTTCTCTAACTGTCTATACTTACCAGTTTCTCATCATAATAATCATTACCTTTTCTTTGCCCTTTACTCCTCTTCCCGCATCTTTTCATTTTAATTTATTCATTTCGCCTCCTCCTACTTCTTTAATTTTTAATTATTTTTCTTTATCTTTCTTTTTCCTTCTCTCATATTTATTTTCCTTTTCTTCTTTCACTCTGTTCTATTCATATGTCTATATATCTAATCTTAGCTTTATTTATTTTCCTAACCTTTTCTTTATTTTTTCTTCTTTTTTTCAGCTTCTTTCTTATTTATTTGTTCCTATCTATTTTTTTCATTTTTGTCCGAGTTCTTTTTCTGTCATTTTCACTAACCCTTCTCATATTCCGGTTCTATTTTTCTGTCGATTTTTTATCGCTATACTCGTCTTTGCCGCCTTCTCATTGTAATCTCTCTCTCTTTCTCTCTCTCTCTCTCTCTTTCTCTCTTTCTTTCTTTTTTCTTTCTATCTTTCTCTATTTCTCTCTCTTCTTATTTCTTCCGTTTAACTAATTTTATTCCTTCTTTCTTTTCCGGTTTCATTGTTTCTTTCTTTTCTACATCGATTTTCCTCTTTCCTCTTTTCCTTCTTTTTTACCTTTCATTTATTACTTTTCTTCATTCGTTTCTTCGTTTACTTTTTCGCGTTCTTTTACTTTTTACATTTATTCTTTTATTTTTCTTCTCTTCTATATTTCATTTTTCTATTACTTACTTTTCTCTTATTTTACTACTCATATATTGCTTTCAGTTTTGTCTTCTTTCATTTATTCAATCTCTCATTCATTCTACATTCTTTTTCATTCTTTTTCTTGCTATTACTTTCTGTGATTTTATTCTTTTCATATTTCTAGCAATCGTTAATTCTGCCATTCTTTTTTCTTAATTCCTTTCCTCTTTCCCTCTCAAGAATTCTTTATTCTTCGTCTTTTTATCTTTATATAATGTTCTTTTTGATATTCTTGTTACTTCCGTCCTTCTTTTATCTCTTCTGAGTCTTTCTCTTTTATAGATAGTGCGTGTTTTTTTTTTGTTTATTTCCGCTTCTTTTCTTCTGTAATCGTTGCATTTTTTTTGCTTTATCCGAACAACCATTTTGTGACAAAGTATCCGGGGCCTTACGGGGATCGCGTACCCTGGTGACGCGCTTGTATGCATCTTGGTGGTTATGCTACGCCGACTGAGAGCCCTGCGACGAGACGAAGTGGAGATATAAAACTAGTATATATTTGACGTAGAAATGAACTTATTCGAACGACAGAACGAGACGCCAGCTTGTCTCGCGGAATCGTGTAAGATATTCCAAATCAATTACCACCAGAGGCGAGACGACAGTTTCCAGATGGAAAGTGGAGATTAAAGAATTCCATATCGCAAATTTAATTCTGAAATATCAATAAGGCGATATTATTGTTTGGGTGAATGGCGCGTTTTTACAACCACAGTTATGTGATGGTTCTTTTGAAGACGTCACGATCTGGGAAAAACGAATCCACTTGACGGAGATTTATTGGAGCCTGTCATCGTTAATTACAGGCCGAGCACAGAGCACCTCGAGCTGTGTGACAGAATGAGAAAGCCACGGTTGTCGCGTTTGTTTTTACGATAACAGTGGGTTAGGAGAAAATCCCATTTATTTAAAAAAAAAAAAGAGTAAAACGCCTGTCCCCACCCTCCCTGAGAGAGGAAGACAGGTAGGAAGTAATATGGCGGATAAGGAGGTGTACGACTATAAACAGACGGGGAAGAGAGATAACAAAAATGCTGCCGCTTCAATAAAAGAATGTGTTTTTTTTTCACGCACAAGCCAGAGTTGGACTGACGCCCGGAAGAGTTGACCTGACGCCCGGGGGAGACGGCAGTGGCGTGCGCCGAAGTGGCGTGCGCCGAAGTGACGTGCGCCGAAGTGGCGTGCGCCGAAGAACCAAACCGCACGAAATTCTAGCCACCGCCTTTGCCCGTTAAGTTTGTAACTTAGACAACCACTTGTGTAAAGAATATGCACACACAGAGAACTAGCGAAATAACTTAGCGAAAAAAACCTTTGCTAAAGACATTTACGAGCACGGTAGACATTAATCCTACCATTGACTAATGTAAAATCAATTCTGTTATTTTATTAATAATTACTCTTCTATACAAAAAAAAACCAGACCAAGTTGTTGAACATTGTTCTTTTCCTTTTGTTCTGCTTTGAATGACCCTTCGCCTTCACAGAGCCAATCGGTTGCTGCTCGCGCAGTGATCGCTCGATGCTATAAACAGTTTCAACGTGGGAGTGTGTTTGTAGCTGGACGAGCCGACCAGATCGGCGACGTTATCATTATCATTGTCGCCATCCCGGCCTAGATGAACTTGGATCTATGTTTTTGTATTATTGCCACGACGATCTGCACGGCTGAGGGGTTTACAATTTACCATTGGTTTCACGCTGGCAACACGTGTTGACATACTCTCGAATGTGTGTAAAAACAAACCTCTCCAAGATTCCTGTACTATCCGCAGCTTTCCACTGGAGACCTAGTTGATGCTATCTCCTCTCCACAGTTGTACCGTCCTCCGTGACCCTTCACGACCATTTTATATTGTACCTAAAGATACATTTATGCATGCATTTTATTTTTTAAACTTTGGGTGGTGGTGGTGTAAGTTTATGTGATGTCTGGGAGTTTCATTTCCCTTTGGGTTTCTCTTATGCCCTTCCTATAATACTATTCTTCCATATTTAATGCCCGTCAAGATACGGGGCCGCTAGGCAAGAATTGTTGATGTCTATAGATAAGGCTTGCCATGATTTTCAGAGTGATGCTAGGTGGATTACCATAAAGAACTTTAACCCTAATCCTAATGTCTATGTATGCCCCAGCAAATGGACAGGGGTCAATTGGTCAACTGTGTATATAATAGTCAGTTGGTTGTCTAGGCAGTTCACGGTCAGTAAAGGTTTGTGTGCCTCTCACAGACAGATGAGCCCTAGGGTTCTTAACTAACGGACCGTATTTAATTGGACGTTTCGATTTGGTTAAGAAGTCTAATTTTCAAGTCTGTTGTTTCGTAGTGGAAAAAGAGTATCATTGTAACCATCATCCCCACAAAAAACAGTGTTACTTGTTTGGAAGTAGAGTTATTATTTTATTTGGAAGGTTTATTCTCTTGTTGTGGTACTGACTGGGACAACCCAATGAACACTGCGACCGGAGTCGGAATCGAGCAACGAATTTAGACCGGCACATCGAGCGAACAATCACGGGCCTGTGTAGTGGACGTACACAGACGCCCGTTCACATCTGCTGCTGTATGACCTGGATCGACCCTGCAGGATACAGCAGATGCTGGAGGTACACATACGAATTCACATATAGTGCCCAGGGTATCAGGATCAACTCAGCAATATGCAACAAGCTCTCGATGCACAGTCCCAGAATTAATCAAGGAAGATGACAGCATGAGATAACACCTATAACAAAACAAACAAGCCGCGCGTGCGTGGTCCCCCTCTGTATGTGACTCGATGTGGCGAGTGTAAAATGCAATAAATTTGGGGAATTTGGGGCATTTTTGACCCCCCTTTGACCTCCTGGGGGCGCCAACCAGAATTTTTCTGAGGTCAAGGATGCTCATTTTATATCCAAAAGTATTGCCTCTACATTTTGGTCAAGTTTCAGAAAAATTGAATGGATGGATCAAACGTTATGGGAGAAAAGGGTTATTTTTTGCCATTTTGGGGCCTTCTGACTACCTGGGGGCGCGAACCAGATTTTTTCCAAGGTCAGCGATACTTATTTTCTATTAGGAACAATTGCCTTCACATTTCTGCCAAGTTTCAAAGAAATTGAATGGATGGATGAAAAGTTATGGGGCAAAAAAGTAATATTTTGTCATTTCGGGGCCTTTTGACCCCCTGGGGGCCTAACCAGATTTTCTTTCAAAAATCGGAGAATGTCACTTTCTAACCTGACCAAAGTTACAACTTCATGCAAAATTTCAGAGAAATTCAATCGATGGTTGCGGAGAAAAATCCGGACGGACGGACGGACATGCCTCAAAACATAAATCCCCCGATTTTATAAATCGGGGGACCAATATAAACAGCTGACGCGTCACCGGAAGAGAACGACAAAATGAGAAACAATTCATTTTTTTCGTTCTTCTTTCTATCATGTTATCTCGTTTCGCTCTGGTTTCTTTTTGGTTTTAGAAAAGTCTCTTCTTTGTTGTCATCTGATACATAGTGTTGTGACCTGCAAAACGGCCGAAAGGAAAACACGAACTCGGTGTTTAGAGAAAAAAATTATATTGAAGAAAAGTATAATGCAACAGAGAAACCAGAGTGGTTGTACGTCGGTCTTGATTGCCAGTATAGACTTTGATGTTTTCAGGTATTTAATTGCTTTTCATCGCAGCAATATGTGACACAAAGTCGGAAGAATAGAGCTAGCACCCCTAAAAATAGGAGCACTCTGAACTAGCAAAAATAGCCTGGGCAGTCCCGTCGGCATTCCCCGGCCAGGACGCCTCATCCAGTAAGCGATAAACTTATCCACCGTAAAGAGTGGAGGTTAGGCATGGGAGGGTGCACCTCCTTGGACAACCCAATATAGTATACCTCATCCTGGCAAATACCAGGCCACCGAAATGGCCCAGTTCCTGCTGGGCTGATTATCGAGAAGGAATCATCGACTGGTATTACCCCATCCCGACATCCTCAATCAACCGAAGTTGCTGAGAGACTTAAGGAGCTAGAGTTGAATCGGTATTTAATTACTTCCCACCACAGCAATATGTGACACAAGGTCGGAAAGTGGGGGAAGAGTCAAGCCAGCGCCCCTAAAGAATTAGCACTCTGGCCTAGCAAAAATAGCCTGGACAACTCCGTCGGCATTCCCAGATTAGGGCGCCTTAGGCAGTAAGCGATAAACTTACTCCTCCCCAAAGAGAGGAGGCAAGGCCTGGGAAGGTGCACTTCCTAGGACAACCCAGGACAGCATACATCAGCCCGGAAGAGTAAAGGCCACCGGAATGGCCCAGTTTCTGCCGGATTGATTGTCGAAAACGAATCCTCGACTAATATTACCTTACCCCATCCCGACGTCCTCACTCAACCAAAGTTAAGGAGAGACTGATCCGGCTGGGGTTGAGTCAACTCTGAGGAGCAGGTGCTCCCAGTATTTATATTAAATGGAAGAGTCCATAGTGCGTTATAGGTAAGGTAGCATGATAGGAAGGGTTATAAATCTAAATCTAAACTAAAACAAATAATATAACTCAATCCTGATGGCGAGAGGTAGGTCAATTGCCAGGACACTGGTTAAAATAATTCAGAGAGAGGTTTACGTCATTGATACAGACTGACTATTTTAATTTGGAGGGGTGAATAAATGGAGTTATTAAGATAAAGTTAATTTTTCCAAATTTGAATTTACTTTATATTATTTATATTATCATTGAAGAGAGAGAGAGAGAGAGAGAGAGAGAGAGAGAGAGAGAGAGAGAGGGGGGGGATAAAATAAAGAATTGCACACGATAATTGCAGCATTTTTTGTTTAATTTTGGTCTGTTGTTTGTTTGATGTGATTGATGTGGGTTGCTGAACATTGGAGTGGCAAGGTGATAACACTGCATGCGAGATGGGTTCTGGATTATGATTTTTCATGAACCTTAGTATGGCAGAAGAAAGAAAGATGGAAGTATAAAATCGTGAAATGCTGATGCCAGATAAATTGACTTGTTTTCGTAGAATTGAGAAAAGGTAGGTGTGAGGTACCCCAACAATTTTAGCATTGGAAAATGTTTGGAGATTGCGGAGAGTCCCCCATGCGTTGATTATTGCTGTGAGATATGACAACATATATCCACCCCTGATCCACAATTTGACTCTGCTCGGATGATGTGTGAGTAACACTGCTTCAACCTTTATATTTTAACGGATTAAAAATTGATACAACTAAAGCAAGGAAAATATAAATATTTTTTGTTTGTAATTAACTGATTTTATGTAGGATTTTCTTTGGATTGTTCATGAACTTGTAACTAATTTTCGAAATGTCGGACTTTTATTTTAAATGTCTTGATTTTATATAAATGTTTGGCACTTCTGTAGTTTATATGCGAATCAGAAATCAATTTTGAAGAGTTATATTCACTCCTAACCCAATCAACCGGAAGTTTTAAATTATACAAAAAAAATCGCTGCAGGCGCACAAATGATAACTTCGTTTTATAAAGTTTTAAATCATACAAAAAAAGATCAATGTTGATTGTTTGCTAAAAAAAATCAGACAAACTCTTCGTTTTTATAAAGTTTGAAACTATACAAAAAATTCACATGACTATTCGTTTTATAACATTTAACATTATTAAATAAAAAAAATACTGTTCGCTGTTATTATTGTTTCGCTTTATTGATTGTTTTTGATAAACACATCTAATTCTATATTACTTCCGGTTGATTGTCTGCCCCTGTTTTTAAAATTGAAAACAAATAATTTCTAATTCTACAGTTAAAGTAAAGAAGTGCCGAATGTTTTAATAAATAAATAAAATAATTAATTGCTAGTGTAGAACATGCCGGTTTCGGCAAAGTGCTGCATGTCGTGGAAGTGGTGACTGTCTGATTTTTATTTTTTTGAATGCGTGCGTGTGTGTTTAAATAAATCAATGAAATGAAATAATTTGAATAAAAAAGCATACATTATTGTAACTATTCTATGAGAAAATATAACAGTAAGAATCAGTGATTAAAGCAGTAAGCATGTGATTTTATGTTGTTTTTTTTTATTGCGTGTGGTGGTATTTTTAAAATTATTTTTAAATATACAAAATGAAATAATTTAAAATAAAATAGCATACGTTATTGTAACTAGTCTATGAGAAAAGATAACAGTAAGAATCAGTGATTAAAGCAGTAAGCGTGTGATTTTATGTTGTTTTTTTATTGCGTGTGGTGGTATTTTTTAAATTACTTTTAAATAAACAAAATGAAATAATTTAAAATAAAATAGCATACGTTATTGTAACTAATCTATGAGAAAATATAACAGTTAGAATCAGTGATTAAAGCAGTAAGCGTGTGATTTAGGGATTTGCTTTTTGATTGCGCGTGTTTTTTTTATCAATAAAATAAAATTGATAATGATATTATCACCAATGATATATTAATTGTCCAGACGCATTATATGAAATACGGGGGTGGGGTTTATGAAGAAAACCTGTGTTACTATTTTGTTTTTCAGATTGTCAATCGGAAGAGCGTGTAGGAAACAAAAGTAAAGTAATGGGAATAAACCAGAGACATTTTTAGTTCGCTTGTGGACTGGAGGTATCTCCCCAGGAACAGGACCAGGAATCACAGACAGTAATGGCAATGACTGGGTCTTTAAACGGTAGAAGGAATCAGATTGTTCCAAAGAATCATATGTCTGGGGATTACGAGTAGAACAATCCGAGTAGATGTTACTAGAATAATGATTGGGGATGGATCCAATTAGTTTGAGTTGGTGTACCATTTTAGAGAGTGCACACTCCTGTATGCGGATCTAACTTAGACTCAAATAGTCCCCTGTTATTGTTATGTGATGTCCCGTGGAGTTGCTCTGGATCAATAATAATACCTAAGTTGAGAGCGAGGGGTTGTTGATTGCTCACCCAGCCAAAGGCCCCAGCTAGCTAAATAATTGTCATAGATTATGTATGGGAGGGTCATGAAGATTTTTCAAATAAAAAAGTTACTTTGTCGGTACAATTCACGTTTTGTTGATATTAGTTGTGGTGGACACTCTGTTTTTGAAAGCAACCTCGTGAGTTGTCACATTCATATTGTTATAGAAAAAAATGTGGATTTGAGAAATTTTAAAATGTTGAAATTATGGAAAAGTTTTTTTTTATGGAATATTTTAAAATGGTAGAATGATGTAAAAATTTTTGAGAAGTTCTTGCCAGTTTGCAGACGATATTTTTTTTGTTTATTCTTTCTCCTTATTTATCAGTTGTATTTTTCTTTCGTTGTTTTCTTTTTAACCTTATCCACATCTGTAGCTTCTTTTATAGGTTGTGCCTTTGAGTTTTCCATTCTACTTTCTAATCAAGGCTTTATTAGTTCAGTCTTTTGAAAAGGTGTTGTTTCTGTGTGTAATATCATAATTACAGATTACGCTCCTGCATCCTTTAATTCTGTTGAGATGTGTGTGTGTGGGGGGGGGGTTGTTCAACCGTATGTTTCTGAATTTCTTTTTTTTCCATTCTTCGTACCTTACCATTGGGTATTTTAGATTTCTGCTGCTTCTTCCATAGCGGGTTTTATGAATTCATAATCATTGCTTTCCGAGGTGTCGGTGTTTGAGTTCTTACAGACTTTTAAATATGAGTTTTCAAACTTGAGTGTTTCTCTTATGTTCACTTTTCATTTCTTTCCAGTAGTTGCAACTCCGAGAACCATCGTCTCTTAAGAACTTGTTTTGCTTGGTTAGCACTCCTCTGTTTCGTTGGATGGTATGTCAGTGGACATGTCTCATAAATTCTTCATGCAATTAATGTTGCCTCTTCGTATGGGGTTGCCTTAGGAATAGCATTCTAACACTAGCCTATTTTCAGGGTTGGTTTTTGGTTTGTTGCAGTGAGCATTTCAACTTATTATGATTTATTTATTAGGAGTTCTCATACGAGAAATTACGAGTGATCGCCCACTAGCAACAATATATGGTATGCCCTGGAGTCTTAGTGACAACAAGTCTTCCCAGATTTTCAATACTATCCGTTTCTTTCGGTCACTGTCGCAAATAATTTGGCGTTTTGGAACCAGCCGTTTACCATTCAGTTCTCGCTTATAACAGCCGTTACCTTGCTATGAAATTTGAGTGACAATATGCCTCTTCTTTATGGTAGTACACTGTGTTCCCTTTCCAGTGGAGGTCTCAGTGGTGTTCTGTCCTCTCGATCTTCCCATCCTCCCAGACACTTCGTGACCATTTTCTGTGGTACCATTTTTTTGTGGGACGGGGTTGTTGTCCTATACTGGCAGAGGGAGTTTCCTGTGTTTCGTATAATGTTCTTTCTATATTTCGAACTGTATTGACGCAGCATAATTCTGCTTCAGTTCATCTCTGGTTGTCATTGTCACTTAGGTATGTAGGTTGGCTTCTACACTCGAGGATTTATTATTATTTTACTAACTAGGAATTCTCACGCGAGTAATTACCAGTGATCGCTCACTGGCGACAACACGGCTTTTTCCTGGGTCTGAGTGACAACAAGCCTCCCTAGGATCACAGCTATCCCCGCTTCAATCGATAATCATTGCAAAACACTTGGTGTTTTGCAACAAACTTTTACTTTTACTATCGTTTTCGCGCTGATATCCGTCGTTGGTTTTCTCTGGAACCTAAGTGACAATACGCCTCCTAAAGATTACAGTACTATTCGTGTCCTTGCAGTGGAGGTCTGGATGGTTGTATTTCCCCTCGGTTATTTTGTTCTTTCTTAACTCTTTATTATTATTTT
>OY744537.1:36783200-36808200 GCA_963556195.1 Sepiola atlantica
GTGTGTGTGTGTATGTTTGGAATGTATGTATGCATGCATGCATGTGTGTGTTTCAAATGAGTGTGTGTGTATGTTTGGAATGTATGGATCCATGCATGTGTGTGTGTGTGTTTCGAATGAATGTGTGTGTACATTTTGAATGTACAGATACATGCATATGTGTGTCTATGCATTTTGAGTGTGTGCGTGTGTATCTTTGGAGTTCTCAAGTTACACACATAATTATATATGATAATATAATTCAACTTGGAGGATTACGTAGCGCCACTTATAGACACGGATTTCCATCTCCTTTTTCCCAGGTAAAGTCAAACTCGAGGACGCCAAACGAAATTCTCGTTACACCTGATAGATAAGTTCTAATCTTTGGTTATCAACAGTTGGAAACAGTTTTGGTTTTATTTACTCCTCCCCAGGAGTTAGGCACAAGGCCAGTTTTATCTTACTCCCACAACTAAGATGTGACCCAAGATCGAGTCGAGAAAGTGGGGTTTGAAAAGCCAGCGCTCGAGAGGTGAGCACTCTGGCCATTTAAAAATTGTCTGGGCAGCCCCGTCGGCATTCCCCGGTAGGGGCGCCTCAGACAGTAAGCAATAAACTTACTCCTCCCCAAAGAGGGTAGGCAAAGCCTGGGAGGGTGGACCTCCTAGAACTGCACAGGACAGGCGTGCAGTATCCATCGGAACAGATACTACACTTTGATCTTAGCCAAAAGGCGTTATTTAACGCCCACCCACAATGGGAGTATGTGACACAAGGTCGGAAAGTGGGATTTGAAAAGCCAGCGCCCGAGAAGGTGAGCGCTCTGGCCATTAAAAATTGCCTGGGCAGCCCCGTCGGCATTCCCCGGTAGGGGCGCCTCAGACAGTAAGCAATTAACTTACTCCTCCCCAAAGAGGGGAGGCGAAGCCTGGGAGGGTGGACCTCCTAGAACTGCACAGGACAGACCCACAGACCGGCGTAAATCAAGCCCCGAAGGGCAAGACAATACCGATCTATGAAGTGCAGTATCCATCGGAACAGATACTACACTTTGATCTTAGCCAAAAGGCGTTATTTAACACCCACCCACAATGGGAGTATGTGACACAAGGTCGGAAAGTGGGATTTGAAAAGCCAGCGCTCGAGAAGGTGAGCGCTCTGGCCATTAAAAATTGCCTGGGCAGCCCCGTCGGCATTCCCCGGTAGGGGCGCCTCAGACAGTAAGCAATAAACTTACTCCTCCCCAAAGAGGGGAGGCGAAGCCTGGGAGGGTGGACCTCCTAGAACTGCACAGGACAGACCCATAGACCGGCGTAAATCAAGCCCCGAAGGGCAAGACAATACCGTTCTATGAAGTGCAGTATCCATCGGAACAGATACTACACTTTGATCTTAGCCAAAAGGCGTTATTTAACACCCACCCACAATGGGAGTATGTGACACAAGGTCGGAAAGTGGGATTTGAAAAGCCAGCGCCCGAGAAGGTGAGCGCTCTGGCCATTAAAAATTGCCTGGGCAGCCCCGTCGGCATTCCCCGGTAGGGGCGCCTCAGACAGTAAGCAATAAACTTACTCCTCCCCAAAGAGGGGAGGCGAAGCCTGGGAGGGTGGACCTCCTAGAACTGCACAGGACAGACCCATAGACCAGCGTAAATCAAGCCCCGAAGGGCAAGACAATACCGATCTATGAAGTGCAGTATCCATCGGAACAGATACTACACTTTGATCTTAGCCAAAAGGCTAGATTGTTGGAAACAGTTTTGGTCCGAACTGAGGATTGATTTGATTCTTGTTCATGACTAATCAACAGACTATTCTAAGGGCGCCTGTGATTTGTACATAGTCCACTAAGTTCGTCATTTTTGTTTACGTTTTCCTTAGATTATAGTCTGTTCTTCTTCCTTTTTTCCTTTCTATCTCTATTTCTGTCCTCTCTCTCTCTCTCTCTCTCTCTCTCTCTCTCTCTCTCTCTCTCTCTCTCTCTCTCTATATATATATATATATATATATATATATATATATATATATATATATATATCGAATACAAATTGGCAATACGACTGAACACTAAAATATTAGTACTAAATTACGTTAGGAACTTTCAGGTAGAGTTTACTTACATTGAATTATGCATCTATAATGGTTGGATAAAACGATAGAAACATCTTAAATCTTAAAACAAATCAATTTTAATATGGTTTCGAAATGCCTTTTCTAGTAATTACAGCTTAAAGTCTTTGGGTATTGTATGGCACAAAGTTTGAATTGTTTCCAAGGGGATGCTGTCCACGCTTGAGCAAAAATAGTCTCCAGTTCTTGCAGTGATGATGATGATAGAGGATATCAGCTTCTTACTTGTTTTTTTCTTTCAAATTCTTAATAGTATTGAGATCTATGTTCAACTTCATTGGAATATTCATCATGTACTTCAGTAAGAAATGTGTGAGTTTCTGCATCATTATCCCGAAAGATTGCGTTTCTCTCCGGAAACGGTTCCGCAACCGTAGGATGAAGTTGATCAAATAAAATGTTTAAATAGTATTGACCGTTAATTCTGTTATTGGACCAGTGGATCCGAAACATGTAGCCGCCTCCCCCTCCCCGCCGACCCAGATCAACGCCATAGATATAATTAGCTTTGCACTAATTTGGAGAGTTGTTCTTTTTTGTTTAACATAGTTTACTCCAAACAAGGCAAGCTGTCATCGTAGACGTAAGGAACAACTGAGAATTAGGGTGAAAGTGTTTGGGAGCATCCTAAATTGGGAGCTGTGCAGCGAGATTTCTGTTTATATTAGTTATAAGTTTCTGCATGTTGGTATAATCGAGGAAACAGGAAGCAGGGAGAAAGTTCCAAAGGCCGGCATTTCGAGGAAATAAGCTATTGGAATATAAGGCTCTCCGGCAAATAGGGGCCTCCACGGTGAATGGATAGGATTTAGGTGATTGTCGGATTGGTCGAGTGTATTTACGCCGAAGAGGGCACCAGAGCAGCAGCATCGGAGCATCTTCGTTTGAAGTACTTGTAAAACAAGCACAAACATGCAACATTGCAGCGATGGGACAGGGGCTGGAGCTTGGTTCTAATAATTCGCATAAGAATCAACCGGGCACTATCTGAAAGATTTCGATACAGAAGTTTTGTTTCGACGAGTCTGATCCTTCCTTCTTTCAAAAAGCGTGTCATTAATTTCGAAACAGTACTTCGATTGCTTTCGTTATGTTAACGCCCGCCATACGTGCATCAACAGGTTGACCTCTTTAAAAGTCCGATAGATCTGTCATTTTACTGATTTTTAAATATCTTTTTCTGATGATATCTAAAAATAAAGAGCCATTTTAGCAGAACATATAACATAGCACTAAAAATAGACGGAAGAAAACAACAGAAACAATCTGTTGACGGTTCTATAGAGATTTCGAAATGATGATGCTACAATGCTTTGTTCCCATTATATCGTCCAACATCATCCATCTCTCTCTCTCTTTATCTCTCTGTCTATATATATCTCCTCTCTCTCTCTAGGTATATATATATATATATATATATATATATATATATATATATATATATATATATATATATATATATATATATATATATATATATATATATTTGTCGCTCCTCGTAAAAAAGTAGAGCACTGTAATGGTAGTACTAACACAGCATGTGGTAACTTGCTCTATAATGCATCATTCCTTCCCTAATAGAAGTAGAATGCCTGGACGTCAAGCCGCTTTAAAAGTGTTAAAATTATCATTGTTTATCAGCTATTTAAAATTGGACGAGCGGTTAACGACGTTGGATTTAAGTTGAAAAATACTTGTAATCCAGGGTTTCGAATCGCATGACCGGTAGTGAATAGTCATATCTCTATGCTGATGAGTCCAGATTAAAAAGCACGAAACGTATACGTGCATAGATAATAAACAATAACATATATATATATATATATATATATATATATATATATATATATATATATATATGCATTATTTGTAGTCAAACTTTAAAGGTTTAAGCTTAATAGATATTAATTTTCATCAGGTATAAATAGAACATTGGATTCCATTGGCATATCTTTATTCATTCTTAAGGTCAAATTATTTACGGTCTGTTTCATTATAACTCAGACAAACAAAATACAGATTTATATATCTTTAATTTTCAATGAGTATGACTCGTCAGAAGTAAAGGCTTAAATAGTCTCCAAAAACATCAGTAAAAAGAAACTCATATTATTAAAGAATTTACAAGGGCAAAAGGAATTAAAACAAACCACACATACACACACATATATATATATTTTTTAAATTTTATTTACTTATTTTTTATTTATTTATTTTTTATTTTTTTATTTATGAATTTTCCAACGAATGTTAAGTCTGCAATATCTTGAATTTAGTTAGTTTCTCTGGGAATTTAAACTGCATTTTACTTCTTTTTTGTTGTTAAAATGACTTAAAGGTTCTTTAGACTATATATATATATATATATATATATATATATATATATATATATATATATATATATATATATATATATATATATATACATGTGTATATTTCAAATATTATAAAATAATTATATTATATTAATTACTAATACGATTAAAATATGCTGAATATTGGGGATAAAGCATTATTATTAAAGAGAAAATTAAAAAAATGTAATGTTTGATACTTCACAAGTTTAATAATTGCAAGGAGTACTACAAAGAATATTATATAATATCGAAATGTCCTTCAAACCTAGGTTTTTAAAAAAGCACGTCCTTTGTAAAGAATAAAAACACATTTTTTTAACACTAAACACTTTTGTTTTCATTATTAATTTAAACAGATTATCAATCATACATGAAGTCTGAAAACATAAGGAACGTACTTGAATACGGGGGTAAAAAGTATTTGCAATAGCAAATCTTGAGCAATGAGGTTGCCTGTGTAGATATAAATTGTTTATTGGAAAATAGGGTCATGTTTACAATTTTTGCCTTGAGAGAAAAGTTAAAAATAACATTAGCAACATGAGATTAAGTAATACAAAAAAAACTGTTAGCGCAGTGATGTGTATGTATGTATGTGTGTGGGTGTGTTTGTGTGCGTGTTTTTTACAAAGTGTTGCGTACTCTATATATTGGATTTAATCTCTCGACAACTTTGGGTATGAACGAATGATTATTTTCAACTGGTGTATCTCATGAACTGTTTCACCACTTTGGACCTAGATGTGATTTTTCCCTGAAGAATTGCAGAGCATAGGAATGAAACCAAATTGGTTTGTCAAAATTCCTTTTGGCCTAGTAACGAAACACGTGTAGGGATGATTTCTTTTTATGCAAATAAATGAAAATACAGAAACGGAAAAAATTTTGTTTTGATGGATCTATAGCGAATAAATGTTTTGGTAACATCAATGAAAACACACACATACACACACGCACACACACACACACACACACACACACATATATATATATATATATATATATATATATATATATATATATGTTAACATACCTGTTAAAATGTTCTTTGTTTTAAGTATTAGTATTATTAGTATTGTTATTATTTACACATTAGGATTCTTCAATCGGGTAATTATCAGTAATTGTTCATCTATACTAACCAGTGGTGTTCCCTGGAATCTGTGCGGAAACAAGTCTCCCCAGATTTCCATCTCTATAACATCTTTCGATCACTGTTGCACATGATTTTGCGTTATCGCAACAGCCGTTCACCATTGATTTATCGCTAGTAAAACCGTTGGTTTTCTCTGGAATTTGAGTGACCAAGGTTACAGTATTCTCCATACCCTTCCAGTGAGGGTTTAGTTGGTTCGCTCTCTCCTTGGTGTTTTCTACTCTCCACGACCCTTCAAGACAGTTTTGCCTGGTGCCAGCCGGGGTTGGTATCACCACATGCACATGTGTATGACCGAATTAATTTTTTTTTGGGGGGGGGGGGGAGCAGATTATTGTGTTTCTGGCAATTTTCACTTTCCTTTGTTTTGTTCTTTTTCTATTCATAATTATGTGTGGCAGGTCGGCGATCGTTAGTTATTCTGGTTGGTTTCCGCATTCAAAGATTTTTCCTTAAAATTTCGGCTGTTTTCATAATTACTGTTCGTTGTAGGGTCACGATCTTCTCTTTTATTTCAATTCCTCCGAGTCTTTTTCCCCGAGTTTTTACGACTGTACTTAGTGCCCATACAATTATTGCTATTATGGTTATTTTTTTCATGGTCCATATTCCTTTCAGTTCTCTGGCAGCTTAAATGTATTTGATTTGTTTCTTTTTCTGCCTTCTTGCTCTTCGCCCTGTGAACAGGGAGGGCGAAATCTACGATTTCAGTTTTTTCTTTTCAATGTTGACTATTATTGACTCGTCTCCTTGATTGGATGAGTTTTACTGTTTATATTATTATAATAATAATAATAATTATTATTATTATTATTATTATTATTATTAGTAGTAGTAGTAGTAGTAGTAGTAGTAGTAGTAGTTGTAGTAGTAATAGTAGTATTATAGACGATCAAATATAAATCGATAATATCATCGGACCCATCATAAGAAATATTATGAAAGTGTACTTATTTAACTAAGTCCAAATATGATGATTATTATTATTATTATTATTATTATTATTATTATTATTATTATTATTATTATTATTATTATTATTATTATTATTATTATTATTATTATTATTATTATTATTCGGTAGCAGTAGTAGCAGTAGTTGTAGTTGTAGTTGTAATAGTAGTGGTATTATAATCATAAGCGATCAAGCAGAAGGCGTTAAAATCATTAGTATCAACATCGGAGCTATAAGAAAAAAAGTAAGAAAATAAAAGAAATGTTAAATTAACGAGAAGAGTAAATGTTTATTGAAATCGATAACAAATGAACTTGTAAATAAAATAATTCCCAAATACCATCTGAGGGAAGGATCAAATTCTAATTCTACCTGATGCGATCTCTACTTTTGACTGTTGTAGATCGATAACTTCGACATGCCAGTGTCGCAGATTTTGTTCATATCTGTGTGAATAAAAACAATGATCTATTTGATATTGAGCACTTTTTATAAGCTCGGTTGAAATTCTTTTGATCCCTATGCCGTGGACTTTACCTGGATGACTATATATATATATATATATATATATATATATATATATATACTAGCGGAACCCGTCGCGCGGCGTTGCACGGGAGAAAGTACTACCTATTGGATAAAAAAAAGAAACGGCCTATTGTTCTTCCCCCTCTACCGTGTTGGTGAATGTTTTAAATTTAAAAAAATAAAAATAAAAAGTGGTATAGTAGAATGGGATCTAACGCTGAAACTGGCGATCGTGAAACCTCCCTTCTTAACGACTGCGCCACGGTTTCGAGATAAGAATACATGTGAAAATGGGCCAATTAAGCTAAGCTTGTTTATTGGCAGCTTCTGCCGACGAATATAAAGTTAAAAAATGACACGGTTTAGGTCATTTATTTGGGCAAGTTTTCTATAATATGCGTGTTAAAGGTGTATTATTTTGAAAATGTAAATGTATCGGGGTCTACCAATATCTTGGCGCTTATTGAATTAAATAGCAAACTGAAACGTGGGGAATATTTATTAACTTATCACTAATACAGTTTATTAAAATTTCATAAGAATCAGAGGTATGTTAATTTTCACAAAAAGATTCTATCTGCTTTTTACTCCCTTCCAATTAAATTAAACTAAAATAAATGTAGCCCACTTTACGACCAGTTATGCCTTGCAGCTGTGATCCAAAATTAATGATGATCGGTTAATGAGTTTAGGAGTGAAACACATACGTAACTTTATTTATTAAGTTAGGTATGTTCATATGTTTATATATTTGTATGTAAAAGATTCACTCCTAAACTCATTAACTTATCATTATGAATTTTTAAACAGGCATGAGAGGGGGGAAAATGTGGGTTATATGTAGTTTAATCTAGTTTTATGCAAAAGTTGGAAAAATTAGCCTGATGATTTTCTTCTAGAATTAAACACAAACGTTTGTGTAGCTTATTTACCATATAATATATTCTAATACTACTACTAAGCTCTACGAACTTATTTAACACTTCAAGTAAATACTGAAAAATATATACGTAGTACATTTTATTACTTTATAAAATTATACGTGTATGTGCACATATTTTTTTTAACTAGTGGTCACAGCTTATTAAGGCCTTGGGGGCACTCGAGGATAAGGGTTAAATAGATCGTCATTTGGACGATGATCGCCACCGCGAAATTATTGGACACGGTGGGTGGATGGGTAGAAGATTTCTTAAGAGGAATTATCTAACAGGACGGCTCAGCGAATATTTGTTTGCATTTGACTTGAAGATGAGCATGCTGCAGTCGGTTAGAAAGTAGTCTCGTGGTATCTTGTTCGACAGATGCGATGTTCTAGGAAAGAAACTTTGTTCATGGAAGTTTCGTTTGTTTTTAGGTAAAGAGAGAAAAACGAAAGTTCTTTGCTGCAATTGTAGCTACGTGTTCTTGCTGTGAATGTTTTACAGGGGATACCAGAAATTGGAGCGAAATCGAGCACCTATCATGAATATAACGATTGTAAAGAGAAACAAGCTATATCTCTACTGTGGTAAAATGGCTGGAAGGGAGAGGGGAGATCATCTGCCACTCGATTTTGTACCCTGTCGAGGCAGGAAAGAGTGCCCCGAGCGACATCCCCTCAGATATAACAACACTACTCTATCTTAAGACGTATCTGGCTCTTACACAAGTAGAGAAATGTACCGTTTGTAGCGATAGAATGATCCAACCATTTTCCTAACAACCTTAGCAACATATTTGATTTAAGTCTTCTAGTTTAGGTCTGTGGTGAGAGTCAACAACAAAAAAGCGGGCTTCCTCGAGGAGGGAGCCATCCATTTTGACTGGGGAGAAGAGACGATCCGAGCGTTGCTGAAGGAAAAAAGAGAAGCTTAGATTTAGAGGCGTTAAAACTAACAAACCACGTGTTCGTCATTGTACGACGTGCTCCAAGTCGGAAGAGAGGGAGTCAGAAAGATCAATGTTCTTCGAAGTGCTGCCATAGACGGTTATATCGTCTGCATAGATATCAATGAATGATCTCAGACTATGATTTGGAAGATAATTTATGAAGATTAGGAAAAGGTTTGGGCCCAGAATGGATCCTTGAGGGACGCCAGCATTGATGCAATTTGGTTCAGACTTTTGCCCGTCAACAACTCATTTTATAGACTTATTGGACAGAATGAATGTGATGGCTGGGAGGACATTTTCAGATATTCCATAGCTAACAAGTTTGTTGAGCAAACCTTTGACGCAAACCATATCGAAGGCTGTTTATATATTAAGTGAATGCCCTAGAAACGAAATACTCATCGATAGAGGCACTGATCTTCGCGATATCACTGTCATCACGTCAGATGTTAATCTTGCAGGACGAAATCACTATTGCTTGTCACTAAGAATATTGTTTTCGCTGATGTAGTTGATAACTTCCTGATTTATTACAGATTCAAGCAACTTACTCATGACGCACAAGAGACTCATCGGTCTGTACTGGGATGTAGAAAAGCAATGTGAAGTATCTTTAAATATCTGGCAGACTAACCAGGTGATGGAAAGCATTTCTCTTTTAAACAACGATTGTAAGAACTTAGTATGGATGAGAGCTATTTCGAATTGCAGTTTCTTGACCGGAATGTTGTTGGGGCCAGTTGCCTTATTGGTATTAAGGTTCTTGATACTTTTTGCGACACCACGGTCAGTTATTCAGATGTCGCTTAGAGATTTTTTCGGTCATGAGGGAATTCTGGGGAGTAAGTTGCCCTGATTGCAAAGAGTAGAATTTGCTGCAAATTTCTTTGTGAAAATTTTTGACTTATCAGATTCTGAGGATATTACCTCTGGTCCATTAATGATTGTTGGGATAAAGGTCTAAACTTTTTGAAGGCCAGGTTTGTAATTCTACAAAAACTTATAGGAGCCAATACTGTTTTGCCTCTCTAAATTAAACTGATTGGACATAGGATTCTCTGGTGTTTGTGATAACCATTTTGCAGTAGTTTCAGACTATTTTGAAGGAGGTTTTGCTTTCAGAGCATCTATTTCGTTGAGAGCAATTGATATATATATATATATATATATATATATATATATATATATATATATATTACACCTTTGTTTGTTATTTTGTAATCTTGTTCCTTGTCACACCGGATGACGTCATACCTTTAAACAGCGAGGAAATTAACCGTGCGTTACAAAATGATGAAATCTTTCAACAAACCAAAGAGAAAAGGGTGAAGAGATCCGTTACGACGTTTTATCTTAGCGATTGTGACCCGGAGCTAGATATCCATAAAAATTCAACGTGTTACTTTATCAAATGTTATTTGTTACTTGACAATTCTAGAACATCTGTTAAATAAAGCTCATTTTATTAACTGGATATGGTCGAACGAATCGACCAAAATATCCTGCTCCAGCTTTAATGTTTCTGTCCTTATTTCTACTAGCATGTAGCGATGCTTAAGCACATTTCTATAAACTAATTTCTATATAACATATCACGTATAAAAATTTAAATTCTGTTACGCTAGTATCACAAAAGATCATCTAATATTTATTTTATTGAGTTAATAAAGAAGACTCACTGCAGCAATTCTTCAAAAACATTGCGAATCAAAACGTTCGACCGTTCTTTGTCTTCGTTCGTGTCTCGTATGATACTGACTTTTTTATTTGTTTTTTTTGTCTGCATTTGAAATGAATTTAACGTGTCACAGACTGACGAAAGAAGAGATTGTCTCGGGGACAAAATGAAAGTGGAATAACACGAGGTTAACGAACTATACACGTATATCATGTCTGCTAGAACTTCCAATGGAAACACGGTAATGAGAATAGTCAAATTCAAGTTTGAACACTAGCACGCATCCACATATACGAGGCCTGTCTAAAATGTATCCGACCTTAGGCCAGAAAAAACTGTTCAAGTACGTGACGGGGTTGGGACCCTAATCCCTTTCAAAATAGGCCATTTGTGCTTGCATATACTCAGCCCACCGATCCATCCCCTGCCGGAAACACCTCTGGAAGTCTTCTTTTGGAATAGTGTTCATCTCAGGCGTCGCGTTAGATTCGACAGATGTTTGGAGAAGATGCGATATGTTAAACAAATCAAGGAGTGGTTCAACAGATTAAAAAATGGCCGAACATCAGCGGAGTGACCAGCATTTTGGAAGGCCCCAAACTGCTCGGAGTGCAGCTGTTGTTGACAGGGTGCGAAATTTGGTGATGGAAGATCGTCGTTCAACGAGGTGGGAGATCGCCCAAGAGGTCGGAGTGAGTAAAGATTTCGCACATGCAATTTTGCGTGATGATTTGAACATGCACAGAGTGGCTGCGAAATTTGTGCTCAAGTTGATGTCGCAGGAACAAAAGGACCTCCGTTTTCAAGTTGAACAGGACATTCTGGAAACCGCCAACACTAATCCTGGGTTTCTGAACACTGTGATAACTGGAGATGAGTCATGGGTGTACGGGTACGACCCAGAAACGAAAAGACAGTCGTCGCAATGGAAGCATCCCGAGTCTCCAAACCCCCAAAAAGCGCGACATGGGGGGCGAAGCAAAACCAACGTGATGCTGACTGTGTTTTTATATCCGTTGAATTGTGCCTCACGAATACGCGCCGGAAGGAAAAACAGTGACAAATGGGTACTATAAAGATGTTTTCCGGCGTCTCTGTGACGCAGTTCGACGCCAAAGACCAGACATGTGGACGGCGAAAAACTGGCAACTGCATCACAACAACACCCCCCATACATTCATCCCAATTGATCCAACATTTCTTGGCCAAACCTAAAATTCCAGTCGTTCGCCAACCTCCCTACTCTCCAGGCATGTCACCTTGCGACTTCTGGTTGTTTCGAAAATTGAAGACGCCACTAAAAGGTTCCTGTTTTGAGACTAATAAAGAAATAATGTGGAACGCGACTGCGTTTCCGGCAGTTGATGAACCGGTGGGCTAAATGTGTGCAAGCACGAGGGGCCTACTTTGAAAGGGATTAGAGTCCCAAACCCATCAGGTATTTAAAATATATTTTCTAGCCAAAGGTCGGATAGTTTTAAGACAGCCCTCGTATATATATATATATATATATATATATATATATATATATATATATATATATATACATATATATATATATATATATATATATATATATATATATATATATATATATATATATATATATATATACACACGAACACCCATATCGCAGAATGGTTCTGGGATGTTGTATTTTAATGTTATTATTATTATTATTATGATTATTATTATTATTATTTATTTATATATATATATATATATATATATACATATATACATATATATATATATATACACACACACACACACACACACATATATATATATATATATATATATATATATATATATATATATATATATATTAGTGAAATTAAAACCTAATTGTTTCTACATTTGGTGATTAGGGAAGTTGTCCTTTGATCAGTATAACTGGAGAGCCATGAATTTTAAAACTGTTCTGTTTTTAAATCTCCGAAACAGTTAAATAGTAAACAGGTGATGATCCCCATTTAATATTTTATAATTCAAATTAAGGTCCATGTTTTTTACCCTGTTAGTGTTATATACTTGACTCCCCTATTTTTTTTTATTTAGTATCCGTGAGTATTTAAACTGCATTTTATTTTTTTTAAATGACTCCAAGCGTCTTTATAGTACATACGTCTTTGTATATATATATATATATATATATATATATATATATATATATATATGATTTAATATTTGTTGATGTTTTTGACGATAACTCGCTGTGTTGGAGCTAGCGGTACATTTAACTTTCCTAAGCTGTGTGGAGTTTTATTCTCTGTTTGTTTATATGATTTCGCCCGACTGTTAGGGACGTACATATATATATATATATATATATATATATATATATATATATATATATATATATATATATATATATATATATATAGTCTTGGAAGTTCTTTTAACCTTCAAAACTGAAAAAAAAAATTTTGTTGAAAGATTTTAGTCTAGTATTAAGTCAATCAATCTACTGCAATCACTATTTTAGTTAACTTCCAAGAATTTACTCTAATATAAATATATTTTAATATATGTTTTTTTTTGTTTTTTTTTTGATAAGGGATCGTCAGTTGTTTACCATGAAAACTGTTTCGGGATTTTAAAAACAAAACAGTATTTCTTTATCATGGCATCCCAGCAGTGTTGATCAGACACCACCTCCCTATTTAATAATTATTTTTTAATTTAAAAAGTTTACAAATATTTGATTTAGTTTTGCCTCCAGATTTGTTTTTCTAAAGTTTTAAAATATAGTTTCTCCTTACCTGTGTTGTTCCTTTCAAAGTGAGTATTTGCTATTTTACAAAACATCTATTTTATAGAGTTAGATGATTCCATTATAATAACCCCCCTTTTTCCCCCTTGGTTATTTTCTTTGTCTACAAATGTTTTAAAATTAAAAATATATATTCATAAAAATATTTCATATATACATATATATATATATATACATTTATTTATTTATTTATTTCATCATGGACTATTTACATATGTTATACATTTTTTATAGTAGAGTTTGGGATTTCTTTCATCAATTTCTTTTGATTTATTTCATATAATTTAAAAGCGTCAGGATAGCGTGTTATTGCCTTATTTAATTGTCTAAATATTTTATTTTTATCTCCACTTTGTCTATATATAGATAGATAGATAGATATATTCATTTATTTTATATATAAAATAGTTATTTGTTGACACGTGTTGCGTCGTACCGCGACTCATCAGAACAAATCGACTTTGACGGAAACCGTGGTTGAGTGCACTACCATTAAGCTATGACGCCTGTCTGAAGTACCTGGTTATTTTCCACGCAAATATTCGAGAGCCGTACACCAGATGATTTCATGGGTTGTAATATTTTTAGGTTTTATTTAGCAAATTCTCCTCATAAACATACCTAACCAATACAACCTAATTTTTTTTGCGATTGATTTTGTTAAGCCATCCCCACCGACTGTCACGTGTTGCTCATCTTCGGATGTAAAACCCGAGAAGCGCCGGCGAACGAAATCGAAACAGGATACTACCACCTGACTGCTCGCATTTGTATTTCCTTTCTGAAATCAGATATAGCGAACTTTATCTTTTGTATTATCTACAGAGCAGTTCAAGATTAGACATCTATCCGTCTCAGTCTGTTCGTATATCTCTCTTCCTCTCTCTCTCTCTCTCTTTCTCTCTCGCTCTCTCTCTCTCTATATATATATATATTTATATATATATATATATATATGTGTGTGTGTATGTGTATGTGTATGTATGTGTATGTATACATGGCTTATACTAAGAATGCTTACGTTTAACCTATTATTAATTTTCTCAGAGTATGAGTGTACTTCTCATTCCTTTCATCTTCCGTCGTCTTTATTTTTTCCAGTTCTAAGGAAACTAAGAGGTTGAAACGTTGACTTTGACCGTACATACACACTAATAAATATATTTGTTCTGCTTTTTCTATTGAGCGCCATTAAATCGAGTTTACTCTATCAACCTAATTATTTTTCATTGTGTATGTATATATATATATATATATACTTTCTTTGATAATCCATGGTTTAAGGACTCAGTATAAATCCTTGCTCTTGAACTTTGATATGTAATAAAGTCTGATTCATTTCTAATTTTATTCTGTCATTCAATCCATTATATATATATATATATATATATATATATATATATATATATATATATATATATATATATATATATATATATATATACTTCTCTTGTAAGATGGTAGGAAAAATCCCAGCAGTGTACTCAATTAATTGAGAAAATCAAAATTAAGAACATAATATTTATTATTCGGTACAGAAAATCAATACAACATCAGTACCATTGGTTTCAAGCTCAGAAGGTTTTGACCTCCTGACTATCTTCAGCTGTGTTGTCACTCGTTTCTCTACCGGCTGAGTTATCAAATATGCAACGAATAATAGTGGCAATTATTTTACATTCAACTGACAACAAATATGAAAATAGCCGGGAGGTTAACACTTTCTGAGCTTGAAACCAATGGTACGGATGTTGTTCTGATTTTCTGTAACGAAATATATATATATATATATATATATATATATATATATATATATATATATATATATATATATATATATATATATATATATATAAAGTGGTCAATCGTAGGTTCTACAAAAAAAAACTATACATTACAGTGTCTGTTTGTGGTATTCAGATTTCATCAATCTGATCATAATGGATCTGGGGTAGAATTCGGCTGATAGTAACTAGATGAAATAATATAGATCTTAGGTCAAATTAATTACGACATAATCATTTATTTACGTCCAAGAATTCAACATAAACAACCGTTTGTTTACGATCGTTTTCGAAACGATATGGATTTATATTGATATCGAGTCACTAAATCAGCACATAGTATAGACACGAACTTAAAAGCCAACATCTAGCATCAAGACCAGAGAGTTGTTTACTCACAGTTATACAGAACATTAGAAAAAGGGGAGTATGGATATATATATATATATATATATATATATATATATATATATATATATATATATATATATATATATATATATATATATCATTTAATAAGTTTTCCGAATTGCTTTCAAAAACTATATTAATTCATACAATTTTTGGGGCCTATTTTTCAGTTTCGCTTCAGTTTTTTTATCAAAAACAATTGTATGAATTAAACTGTTTTTTTAAAACAAATTCGGAACTTTTATTAAATTATTATATTACACCTTAAGCTCTATTTCCGTATTACACCGACTTTTGTGTCAGCTTCAAGGAATTTATGATATTAATATATATATATATATATATATATATATATATATATATATTAATTTTACTAATTTAATACTTACATAAAAGTAATCGATGGACACGTCTTTCTTGCTCACATCCGTCATCAGCATGGCTAACTTATACACAAATTGAAATTTCGATGTTAATGTGAATAGTCTGGCGTTTTAACCCGAGGCTATGACGCCTTGCTTGGAAATATGTACGATTTTTATCACCTAAATATTGAATGTAATTTCATGTAATTATTTTTTAATTGGCGATTGCAGTGTTCGTTTTTTTTTTGTTGATACTGCTTTATCAATTGTTTCACTTCCTAAGTGATAAAGATGCGGAAATTGAATTATTAATCGCCCTTAACTTTATAAGACGTATTTTTCGTTGATATATATATTTTTATAAATTTTGTACATACATAAAAGTAATCAATGGACACGTCATTCTGGTTCACAGCCGTCATCAGCATGGCTAACATAGACAAAGATCGAACTTTCGATGTTGATGTCAATAGTCTGGCGTTTTACCCGCATACTATTACGTCTTGCCTAGAAATATATGCGATTTTTATCACCCAAATTAACGAATAATGCGTCTTATAAGAGCGACTAATAATGCAATTTACTTGCATTTAATCGGGTCTGAAGATGCTGAACTTAAAATTAAATCGCAGCTGAAACATGTATGCACATATGTAGTCAATGATGTTTGTATTAAAAAAATACACTTGTATACATTTATATAGGAGTAGAAGCGCCGACTGTCAGCTCGAAAGTTGAGTTCCAATCCCTGCTTGAGGACTTGCTTGTCTAGCTGCACCTAAGAGCTGTGATACAGCGAAACAGTCTGTCTGCGGATATATATATATATATTTATATATATATATATATATATATATATATATATATATATATATATATATATGTATATATATATATATATATATAGAGAGAGAGAGAGAGAGAGAGAGGTATATTCGTATATTTATATCTATCTACTTATCTCAATATTTATCTTAATATATTTGTATCTATTTATCTAATACTTAAGTATAACACATGCAATTATACAATTATACCAATGCTTACGTGATTGATGCGTGTCACTTCTCTCCACATAAAAATCGTACGGACTCTCTCTCTCTCTCTCTTTCTCTTTATTCCCCCCTCTCTCTCTCTCTTTCTCTTTATCCCCCCCCCCTCTCTCTCTCTCTTTCTTTTTCGCTATTTGCATGTGCACAAATTGCTCGGGCAACCGAAACTGTTACGCATGCACGCATTGCACTCCAACGCGCATTCCATGTCAGGAATGACAGCTATGTCCATATTGTGAAGCAGCGACATCGACAGTTGGTCGTGACACAAAGAAGAATACAATCAGCACAACAAGAAGCCAATAGCTATTTTGTAAACTAAAAAACAAATTGAGAGAATCAAATAAATACTTGCTGTAAAGATAAATAAATCAATAAATAGACAAGCTAGCATTTCTCAGAGGTTCCTAATGAGGTGTACATACTTCTGTAAAATTCCGAAGTAAAATTTACGTTTACCTTGCATTGTGTGATTTTAGTATTTAATTATGAAAATCATATTTTTTTAAAGATACAGATTGACTGAATAAGCTATAGCTATAGCGGTTTCATTTCTCCAGCTCTCCTTACGACTAGCCTGGTTTAATAATAATGATAAACAAATAGTGACAATGGCATATGCGCATACTTTCATTGTATTATCCTAACCTTTCTCACTCATTCCTTTTCGCACTCATTTTCTATTCATTCCTTCTTCTGCTAGCATTATTTCGCCAATCACTCTTCTTTTTTTGTTTGTTTGTCTAACGAATTAAGAGACCCGTACACATATTTAAATCTATAGTTTATATTCTACGCATATAATCCAAGTACTAAGATGTGTATCATTTCAATATTAAAAGACATATTCTGTAGATCATTGGTTCAGAAGTGATGAAGAAAAAATATGGGTCGATTTAATCATCCTTAACTATAAAATTGATTTACAGCAAATATTTTATATCCGTTATTTGAGCGGTGTAAATACAGTTAATTTTTCTTTTTCATAATTATCACTGTTCTTTAGAAAGTTGCAAATCACAGTTTTACTGCGATTTACCTTAGCTGCGATCGCCTGCTGTGACAAACCTTGCTTATGGAAATCTTGAATTCAGGCACGCTCAACTTCGGTAGGTTTGCTTGCTTTAGGCATGGTGACACCATTATGCAGTGATTGCTAATCTCTAACTGAACTAAAAACATTGGAATAGATCTAACAATTTATACCCCTGGTTTTATAATATTGATCAAGTGCAAAATGCTTCATTTTATAAAAATGTAAATTTCTGAATAAAATGTTTGGAATGTAGCTTTTTGGTTCCATAACCTTTTAGATTGTAGTATTGGTAAACTTAAGTGGGAGGAGTTTAAAATCTATCCTTAAAAAAAAAGGTTTCTTTTAAAAGATTTTCAAGTGGTCTTAAATTTTTGATCAGGAGTTTATGTCTCTCTGTGTGTAGATTTGATCTTAATGGGTTCAACTAAGTGACAAAGAAAAATCCAGAGGAAATGGAACTGTAGATGGGCGCAGTTCAGTGCAAGGTGCTACAAAAAAAGTCAAGAAGACTTACAAAATCTCCGTCCGCGAGTATATTTTTAAATAATCTGAGTCAGCTCATAAGCAAGGCAAAGATTTCCCTCGTCGTTAGACTAGGCTATCCATTCTACACGGTGAATGTTAACAAAAGCATGAACAGACAGGAAATATAATTGCAATATAGAATGATTGTCCTTATTTACATATGAGAGAATGACATTGTATTTTAAGTATTTCTACCGTATCACAATAGGCAGGGATTATCCTAAGTAGTCACCTTAAGTTACCCGCTAAAACGAAGTATCCTTGTTTTCATACCATATCAGTAATCATAAATAAATGAAGAAAAAGCACAAATTAATTAACAAAATGCATTATCTATGTGATTTTTTTTAAAATACGTAAACTACTTATTGTACTTAAATTGAATGCAATTTTTTTTAAGGTTATTTAACGTAAATGAGGCTTAAATACTGAAGTTAAACTATAGAACATTTTAGGGTAAATATTGGTTGTAAAATATTGCATATTATTGTGGCATATCAATTAGGTTATAGTAGAAGTCAAAATGTGCCCTACCATCACCGTGATTTGGGGCCCGAACAGCTGATTTTCGTATGAGTAATTATACTATACAGGAGGAATGTGTAAGGGAATAAAATATTATGACACAACAGAAGAATCAGAAAGACAGACAGTCGCTTGTTCATGGAGATATGTCAGAGTGTGCCTTTTCTCTGTGTCTTCCTTTTCCCTTTCCATATAAAACGTATCTGTATATGAAATTAAAATAAAACCATATTTATTTAAAATGGAAATGTCTTCAATAATTTACATCGACAAAAGGAAAAGATAAAGATACGTCGAATGGAGAAGGTTCCTGGGAGAAAACTAGAAATTGTTCGGAGAGATTGATTATAACACCCGACACGGGAACAATATCGAAGAATGTATATTGATTATTGATTATTCATAAACTATACCACAACCACCACCACTACCACTACCACCACCAGCAACACCAACACCAACACGACCAACAGCAACACCAATAAAAACAACAACAACAATGACGACTGAAAAGTATCTCTCCTAACTTATACCCCTATATGTGCGCAGCATATGATAATATATTGATTCTTTTCCAACTCCAATATTAATTTTTTCAGTCGTCCACGTATCTTTTTTTGTTTTTGTTTGGTGGTTCTATCTGTTCGTCAGTCTATCACGCTAACATTCGAAATAACATATTCATCGCTAAATTAACAGCTTGAACATGAAATGAACGAAAAGTGAGAGTAAATTAGTAGTTTATTAGCCGTGTCCATGCATTAAAATACGAGGCTCTGTCCGTCATGTGGGTGTTCTCTGTTGGTTTTCACCCTTCTGTCTGTCATGCGTATGATATAAAGGCCATTTTGTTGCTCTGTAACTATAAGTTTGAATCAACATTTTCATCGATAAAAGCGTTTCATTTGAAGATGCGCCTACGTAAGCGGCCATAGTTGTCCGTCAGACGGTCGGTTGGTTGATCTATACGTCGATTAGTCACGCTTTCGTTCGGAATAGTATCGTCATCGCTAAACGCGCAGATTAAATGGGCGTACTTAAAGAATGCCAGTTTTTGCACTTCGTTCCATTTTTGGATACGCATTTGCAGACGTGTTTCAATTCTAACTGGAAATAGGGCGAATTTTTTACTAAGAAGACACCTTCATACTAAGAACTTGATCTGATAAAATTAAGCTGATTTCAAGCTAGAACTGAAATATGTCTGCAAATGTGTAGCCAAAATATTTGTATGAATAAAAAAAATATATACCATTTTTATATAAACAACTCTATCTGTCATTAATTACTATTATATAAACACGGTAAAGAATTACTGTAATAACTACTATGAACAAACAACTCGCCGGAATTCGATAGACTTTTTTATATACCAGAAACAGGTATTTGCTTCGATCATTTACATTGTATCATCTGAAGTGTTATCCCTGTGTGTATGAATGACAACCGAGGAGTACATTTTTCGCGTCTGTCCTTTTTGCGTGAATTAGACCAAGACTCCTCGTAAAAGACTGGTTTCTTAGATGCATAAGGACTCTCTCTATATATAATAAAACTTCACCATTATTACACACACATAAATACACACACACATACACACACACACACACATATATATATATATATATATATATATATATATATATATATATATATATATATATATATATATATATATATATATACAGGTATTTGTGGGTAGGTATTACTATTTCATGTATATACGCATATAATGTTATAAGGTGATATACTATTCTGTGCATATATTTTCAGTATTTGCTTCACCAGTGTTAGGTATTAATAGTATGAAAATATATCTACAGCAAGTCACCTACAGAGAGGCGCCCACGTTTCATCCTCGCAGGAAATAATCAGGCTATCTATCTATATATATATATATATATATATATATATATATATATATATATATATATTAGGTATTCTACTTTCTATTTTCATGGGTGGGAGTTATCTATATATAATTTTTAAATAGATATTATTTTATATCTATAAGATATTTGAATACTATATATATATATATATATATATATATATATATATATATATATTAGGTATTCTACGTATTATTCTCATGGTTAGGAGTGATCTATATATAATTTTTTTAATATATATTATTCTATATCTATAAGATATTTGAATACTGCATATATATATATATATATATATATATATATATTTATATGTATACATATATATTTTTTCATGTATTCACATTAACTGTTATAATGAGATATAATATGTTATGTATAAATTTTCTGTATTTACTTCAACAGTGCTCAACACGTGAGTAGAGCTAGGTAGTAAGTTATGAAAATATATTTATGACAATTAAGCTACACAGAGGCTTCCGGAAACCTTTGTGTAGCTTAATTGCCATAAATATATTTGCGCAACTTACTATATAAGTCGATGGAATGTCATAAGCACACAAGTGGCTAGTATATGTAAAAAATAAAACAATAAATGTGTGACTTACAATTTCGTTCTACGTAGATTTTAGAAGAAAGGTAAATCTCAATTCCTTATCTCGTTTTCTTTTCGTCATGATATTATTTTTATTATCTTAGGTTTTCTACACGCACAAACACACCTATATATATATATTCTTCGGGGAGTTAGATTCTTGAATCTTATTGGCTAGGATTTCATTGGATGTTTTGCTCAACTTTTCAAATTTTGAGTAGTGCTAACAAAACAATAGCACCTTCTTTCGTGCAACAGTCCATGGTTGGGCTTTTAAGCCTCTTATGTTTTTTGTTGTTGCTGCATTTGATGGAGATAGGGGACTAGAACTTTTTGTCTCAAGGCCTGATGGCTGATCCTGGTTGGCCTCTGTATTGGCTGGAGCACCATTTCCAGAGGCAGGTAGGTTCACACCATTGCTTACATCTTCCCGCTTTGTGTATGAACGTGTTGATGGGCCCTTTTTATCCTGAGTGCCGGCCTGCCAGTATTTATGTTTGTTTTTATTCATATATTTTATCATTCATTTCCTCATTGTCAACGGCTTCTAATTAATTATTCGAAGCTGCCCTCTATTAATAGAGGGGGTGCCCCCGTCCGCAATTCGGTAGACGTGCTGGATGGATTGAGGAAACAGCACACTATTTTTAAAAATATTTGGTCAGGGTTTACTTCAAGTAAAAAGTATCCTCATGTCAGAGTCTCTGACAAACCCCTGTACAGAGAGACCAAAGACACCCGAGGGTGGTGTCTAGTAGGCATTAAATTCCTCCCCTGTAGGCATTATATATTTATATATATATATATGTGTGTGTGTGTGTGTGTGTGAGAGAGAGAGAGAGAGAGAGAGAGAGGGGGAGAGAGAGAGAGAGAAAGAGATGGGCCAAACTGAAAGAATGTAAATAAATATATCCGTGTTGGATGAATGATTGACATCCCATTCGTATTATCGCGCCATTTTTGTGGTTTATAAATTGGACGGATGCCATTTTGAGGATATATTTATCATCTGCCATCAGTGCAAATAAAGGCAGAAATTTGTTGTTTCTGGAGTAGCTTCTCACGGAAGCCATATTTTTTCTGTTGTTGTTGTTGTTGTAGTTGTTGGTATACGGCTAGAAATGCAAAAATACAGCGACGGACAAGAACGTTGATGTGAATAATTTATTTGCTTTTAGGCTAATGAGAATCTCATGAAAACCGGGGTATCCGTAATCTTTTAAAATGGCGTAAAAGCATTTTTATGATGGTTTAAATGCTGAACGGATTAGCGAGGATGAATCCAAGCTATTATATTTTAAGTCTATTTATGTCAGCCTAAAAAACAGTCTGCAATTAAAAGATGACTATTCGAAGTTTTGGTGGGAGGCGAATGCATTGGATCTCCACATCTAGATGAAGGTGTTCCTTTCTACTGAGCTAATTAGCCTCGTGTGTTGATCCACGTTACGGTCGCTATAACCTCAATCTTTTTAGAGGCTAGTCTTAATGAATACTTTATTCTCAAGTAGAAAAAAAGTCTAGACCATAACCAAACGACAGAACTGTAGAAAGAGAGTACAGTCAGATAAATTTCCTCGGCCATTCTCCTATAAATGCCTCCTTTCTTTTCTCCCCCCCCCCTCTTTCTCTCTCTTCCCCTCTCTCTCTTTGTCTCTCTCTTTCTCTCTCTCTCAGTCTCTTTCTATCTCTGTCTGTCTGTCTCTTTCTCTCTCTCTCTATCTCTCTCTCTCTCTCTCTCTCTCTATATATATATATGTATATATATATATGTATATGTATATACATATACATTATTATTTCATGTATCCACATAAACTGCTACAAAGATATATACTATTTTATGTATCAATTTTCAGTATTTACTTCAACAGTGCTCGATACGTGAGTGGAGCTAAATAGTAAGTTATGGAAATATATGTAATCCAATTAAGCTACACAGAGGCTTCAGTGATTGATTCACGTAGGGAATCGTCACTCATTTTACCATGCCGATTTTCTACGGGGATTAAATGCGGAAGCCTCTGTGTAGCTTAATTGCATTTTAGTCTACAGATGTTGACTCTCTGTGAAGAGTACAACCGAAACATGTATGCACATATGTAACTAATAATGTTTGTATAAATAAAAAATCATACTTAAGAACAACTCTACTTTTTATTGAGCAATTTTTATAAACACTGGAGTTTCAACGGATTTACATCTACAGAAACTAATACAATACATGTACCCTATATATATATATATATATATATATAGAGAGAGAGAGATTGTGTGTATTTAGGCAGCATTTTCTCATTTATGCAAATATTGTTAAAAATAACAGAATTCGTCTGTTAAATTATACCTTTTTTATTTTTTCAATTTTCTGATGGTCTTTTTGTATAAAATAAAAAATTACTCGAAGCTATCTACATAAAAACACAACAAGCTAAATTTAACAACATCACATATGAAACCAGTGGTAACATTTTAAAATGCTAAACCTAATACGCTTTTGTTCTGTGATTCCATCCAGCGTTGCTGAATTTAAAATCGTAAACGACTTCCTGAAACAACGCAAAGAAACGTTCTATGCGTGTTTCTCCGCTTTCTTTTTAAAATTCTCTTCTTTCTCCAGCTTTTTTGTTCATTTCCTTTTGACACCTGAGTATGATTCGACGAAGAATCGAAAACGTTCGTGAAACATGTGAAACCTATAGAACATTTATTTAAAAAATTTTTTATTTTAATACAAAAAAGACCATCAGAAAAATGTAAAAAATAAAAAAGGTATACGACGGATTCTGTTATTTTTAACAATATTTGCATATATATATATATATATATATATATATATATATATATATATATATATATATATATATATATATATATATATATATATATATATATATATATATATATATATGAGGAAAGAGAGAAAAAAATTTTTTATAAAGAACCATGGAGTGCAAAAAAAAAACAAAAGAAAAACAACAATAAAAAAGAAGGAAAAAAAGGGCACAAATCACAGGAAAGGAATGAACTATCGCTAAAACCTTAGAAACAATCACGCAAAATGGATAAAATTATAATCGACGTACTGTAGGCAAACTTTTTTTTTAGAGGTCTCTAAATAGATCTAATTTGTGAGAGAACTCCTTTTGCCTGCAGAGTAAGGGTTTTCGTCTGGTAACGCTCACGGCCTCCAGAACCTTCAGATGGTGTTTAGAACGGGCCTTGTGCACGATACGAAACCAATCATCGGTATAGTTCTCGCCACATTTTTTGTTATCGTATAGGTGCTGTCCAATAGATGACTCATGGACCTGTGAGCGTTCAAATGTACTTTGTAGACGTCCGGATCTTCGTTGCAAAGATCCGGCTACGTCCGTCGATG
>OY744537.1:36813200-36828200 GCA_963556195.1 Sepiola atlantica
TATATATATATGATAGAGAGAGAGAGGGGAAGAGAGATTGTTTAGTTATGCGGAAATCAACATATTTCATCGAATGTGATTGACTGTCAGCGGATTCAGTGTGACTCCAACCTGGTTATGATAACAAAAACAAATTGTACTATTGAGTTATTTGGAATACTCGGGGACCAAATTAGTGCGTGGATGGGTAAAAATGCTCTTTTTTCATTATTGCTGGTAGTTGTTCAAAAAACAACACTGCCACTAAGTCAAGCTGGATTTTTTCTTTCTGTTTTCTTTTTTATATTATATTGAAACATTAGCCAGCGGGGAAGACGGAGGCAGTCGTAAAGAAAGATAGAGAAATGGAGGGATGAATGGGGGAGTTAGAGAGAGAGAGAGAGAGAGAGAGAGAGAGAGAGAGAGAGAGAGAGAGAGTTAGCGAGAGAGAGATTTGCAGGGGAAGGTAGAAAGAGAAGAGTTTTAAAAGAATGATGTGACGCACATTTTTAGACTATTCTATTTTGTTAGCCATGCGCCGGGAGCGCCTTTCTAGTAGCATATTGCTTATGTTATCATATTTTAGTATTTATTGTGTTTACCTTTCATGCTCGTTCATTCACATGACATTATGAAATTTAAATAATGTTTTACTTAAAAATAAATCAAATATGAATCTTACAGAACAGTCGTTCCAAAATGCTAAAATCTTTGGTACAATTAAAACTATAATTAATCAAAAAAGAAGGAATGGGAGGGGGGGGGATACGTTCTATGAAATGACAACGACTTTCTGTTTGAATTTCTGACTTTGTTATTTTGTATATTTGTTATTTGATATTTTTGTATTACTGACAACAACTCTAGCTTCGCCGCTGCTATCGAAACCTCTTTGTCATTTAGCAAACAATTACGACTACTACGACTGCAACAGCTTCGGCTGTGGCTGCCGTTGCTCGCCGGTTCTTGTTTTGGCATCTCGTCGGAATTCCCAATTAGAAAAGCCCCTGATTTGATCAAGTGCTTACACAGTGAGCTCAGGAGGAAAAAGAGCAAGGAATACAATGGTAGAAAGAGGAGAATTTATTTTTAGGGGGAAGGAAGTAAGAGCAATAGAGGACGGCATTCCCGATTCTTGTTTTTTTTTATCACAATGCGCATGCGCAAATATCTATCTATTTGTCTGCGCATCTCCGGCTTTCAAATAAGGAATTTTAACTCTTTGTTTACTTTGTTATTTGTTTATATATTCTTTTTTTGTTTGTTTTATTTCTGCCTGTATGAATGAATTTGTTTCTCTACTACTCCTTTCTTTCTTTCTTTCTTTCTTTCTTTTGTCTTCCCTTCTTTTTTTCCTTTTTCTTTCTAACACCCCCTCATTAAATCCTTTATTCATTTTTCATTTTCTTTCTTTCTGTCTTTCTTTTTCATTTTTCTTTCTTTCTCCATATTTCTTTCTTGCTTTTCCTATTTTCTTTCTTTCTTTGTTTTCTTACTCGTTAATCTTTAATTAGTTTTGTTCTTATTTTTCTAAACATTTTTTTCTGTATTTCCCGTTAAATATTTCTTTTATTTCTTTCCTTGTTTTCTTTTTCTTTGTTTAATTTTTGGTTGTGTTTTATTATTACTTACTTCACTTATTTCTCTTCTCTATTTCATCGTTTATTGCTTCTGTTTCTTTGTCATCTTTGTTTTCTTCTTTTTATTGTTTCATCTTATTTTTTCTTTTTCTCCTTTCATTTCTTCTTGTGTTTTATTTATTAATCTTTTTTGTTTTGTTTTGTTTGTTTAATTTTACGTCCGATCTTTCTATATGAAAACAATCTAATCTAACATGTATTTCTTAACTAGCAAGGTAACCCGACGTTGCTCGGGATTGAATGAGGATAACTACTTTCTACCCTTTCACATATTACTTTCTTTGTTTCTACTGCCCGCTTCTTCTGTTTCGCCTCTTAATATAATCAAAAGAAGGTGATATACGTATCTGAGGTTTTAAGGGGTTATATCCCTTATAAGAAGGTGCACGTAGATATTTGGCACTTAGAGAGTAACGTAGAAATTTGGAACCACTTCCATTGTCTTCCCCGGCGAATGTTATTTATATGATATAAATTGCATCCAAATAGGATGTATTTGAAGTTTTAAAGGAGGTTAAGTGCCCATATATCCCTTAGGTTAGGAGGGCACTTAAATATTTAGGATCACTTCCATTGTCTTAATTAGAATTTTTATACATACGATTTTAATTGAATAAAAAGAATATATATTTAAAGTTTTAAGTTGTTATGCCTGCGTAGCCCTCGTAGGATTGCACTTATAAATTCAGAAACACTTCCATGGTCTGCCTTGTTAAATTTTACAGTAGAATACACTTTTAGATTTTATGTAAATTATCTAACCTTTCTTTCTATAGGGAACAAACATCACACAAATACGCACATATTCACATATATTACCTACTAGACATCATCCTCGAGTGTCTCCGGTCTCTCTGTACAGAGGTTTGTCAGGACAACCTGACATAAGGATACTTCAGCCTGCAAGTAAACCCTGACCAAATATTCAAAATAACATAGTATTAACAGCAGGAATAAGATCCCCACAGCATGACTATATACTTGCTCATATGAGGAATAGTGCTTCCCATTGATGGTACTTCAAGTAACAGCACTTAGATGGATACTCCACCAGACTAGAATAATCTTGTCCTGGAATCTGGTAAGATAAAGCGACCACGAGAAAGATATACTGTGAAATAGTTAACTGGTCGATTAGGGAGCGGAAAATTAATGTTCTTAACGTCTTTACTAACCCAAAGTTTGAGAAATAAAGAAGACCTTTAATCGAATATTCGAATATCTATCTATCTCATATAGAGATCAAGTGTTAGCACCAGGAAGGGGCCCCATGATTTCTGAGAACTTCGACTGAAGTAAAATTAAATAAATAGAGAAAAAATCAAACAGATTAACTAAACCGTCAATGTAGAAGTTAAAAAAGATAGCTAGGTTGATTTTTTTAAATTTTTAAATTTTTTTTTTAATATGGAGAGATTGCTCTTGAAAATGTTTAGTATGGCATTAGAAAATCGACTTAAGTAAAACGAAACACACATAGACATTGAGTTTTACATATGGAGATAATTGCCATTTTGAACAACAAAATCTTGTTCTTATTTTATTGTTTTCTTTGTTACTTTTTTATTTTGTTTTTTATCTAATTTCTTTTTAATATATTTTGTTTTAATTTTTTAATTTATTTTATTTTTATTTTTGTTAATTATATTTACGTGATCCTATTACCATCATTTTTCCTTAGTTTCTTAGAAAATTAAATCTTTTCAATTACAATTTTTCGACAGTTTCTCTTTCCTGTTTTATGAAAACATAGATTTATTTATTTATGTATTCGTACCGCTTAATGCTTTCTTCCTTACATTTAATCTTTCTTCTTTTTTTTCACTGTTTCTGTTTTTACTTTTCTAAATCATTAAGCTTATTTGTTTAATACATTCTTTTTTTTTCTACAGTCAAAAAAATTGGAACGTTCAGGACACATTATCGATTTTTTTATATTCTGGAAATCGCTCCAGGCAAGGCATGAATCCACTTGATGTAAAGAGCTAAAAATACAACTTCAATGTAAAAAACTAGCAAACAATTAGTGTTAAATGGATAGATTCTGACCCAGAAAACAGTAATTCTTCCCCCTTTGTCAAAAAGATAGCTCAAGGATAAATTAAGGGAGGTGAGAGTTACGAGGCTGCCGAAAGTGAACCTAAGGTCCACTTTTTATGCTCCTTATGGTTCTGAGATTCTTTAGCTCATCAATCGAGAAAGATAGTAACATCATTGAACAGCTGAATAAAAAAACGCAGCCGTCATGAGTTGTTGATTACTTTTAACAATCTTTTTTCTTTAAAATTAGTAAACGCAATAATTTCCAACAGTATAATATAAGGATGATTAGTAAAACTTATGGTACAACTATAGCTGACGCGCCAGATTTCCGTAAGTTCGCGTCGACAACGATCGCGCAGGTCGCGGAAGCGCCCGAGCTCTAACGGAATATAATTTTTTCTTTCTTTTATCTTATAAAAACATTGACATAATTCTTCCCCCCCCCCCAAAAAGACATTAATTTCACACAAAAAAAATGATTTTAATCTATGTATTTTTCCTTTGAATTTATTCGACTTATATTAGCGTCTGCCAGTCTTCCAGTTAGAGCTTTGCAGTTTGAATCCAGGGCTTGGCTATCGCTAAGAACGGGAATCCTAACCCTAAACCTAACCCTAAACCCTAACCCTAAACTCTAAACCTAACCCATTTTTCTTTCTTTCTTTGTGTTATGTTAGCAAGAAAAAAAGAAAATCAGCGAAACAAAAGAAAAAGAAAAAATTGACAAAATCACCCTCTCACACTTTTTTTTCTTTCTGCACATTTGATTGAAAAGGGTTTATACAGTTTGTTCGGTTTTTATCTATGTATTTTTTCTTTGAATTTATTAGTCTCATATTATCACCTGCAAGCCTTCGATTAACGCTTGACGTTTTCGTCTCGGCAACTCTCGGGCGATTTCGCGAACTGCCCGATCGTTGTCGACACGAAGTCACGGAAATCTGGCGCGTCATCTATAAAAGCACCAAACTTATGTATAAACGGCTTTCTTTCTTCCATATGTGATATAGCTTCTCGGGATATGCAACGTCCACCAAAAGATGTTTTAAAAAATTGCTAACATTACGAAATAGAGCTTTTGTTTTCTCTCCTGTAAATTCTCAGTCCTCATTCACTTGTAATGCAAACATTAATGTGTAAACATCTGTTTTCTCTTGCTTTGTGCATATCTTAAGAACTTCTACACCATACAAAAGCCTTTTTCACGTAAGATGTTGTAGACATAGTAAACCACTGACAGCTGTTTCGTCGTCTACGATTCATCCGTGTGGCTATACGTAGCAAGTGTACCCACGCCAAGATTCGAAACCAGAACGACCAAATGTAACCAGAAGTCAAGCATCTTTAACAACTGCTAAATATTGTACAATAATGTTATTATTTACATATAATACATTAGTGTGCCGCTTTTTGTAACGTAAAATAAAATATTAAAATGTGTTGTTATCGCATATATATATATATATATATATATATATATATATATATATATATATATATAAGACAGGTTCATTTTATATTCCAATAACCATGGTTTTTATTTTCTATTCTTATTTTTTAACATTTTCAAAAAAAACATAACATGCCTGTGAGATGTATATTTACGTCTCGTTTCTCTGGAGGTGAGCCAACCAACAATATTATATCAATATCGGCTCTGCAACAGAAAAAATCCCCATAGAAGAAAAGTTCTCAAATTGAAAAGTCTTAAAATAACCTACCAAGCACTATGGGTCATTGTGGGCAAAAACAAAGAACAAAAACGAAAAAAAAACCTTCACACGAGGAAGGAATTTCCTTAGGACGCCATTTTGAAAGTTTTCAGTACAAAGTTAGCACACCAAACATATGGAGCATTCTCTCTCTTTCTCTCTCATTATATATATATATATATAACATTATTTACCCCAAACAAAACAAGCTGCCACTGTAGACGTAAAGGTGCCACTGAAAATCAGGGTGAAAGTTTTTGAGATTTTCCTAAATTGGGAGCTGTTCACCGACCTGCCTGTTCACGCTAGTTTCAAATTTCTGCATGTCGGTACAGTCGTGGAAACAGGGGACAGGGAGGGACTTCCAGAGGCCGGCAGCTCGAGGAAAGAAGCTATTGGGGTAAAAAGCTCCCCGGCATCTGGGACCTCCAAAGTGAATGGATGGAGTTTAGCTGATTGTCGGGTAGGTCGAGTGTATTTACGTCGAGTGGGAACCAGAGCAGCAATTTAATCGGAGCACAATCCATTGAAGTACTTGTAAAACAAGCACAAGGATTTAACGTTGCGGCAATGTGATAGGGGCTGGAGCTTGGTGAATAGTGAGGTACCTATTTACTTAGCGACTCTTTTTTTAACCTTGTCTCTCGGTCTATCTCTCCCTCCCTCTTTCTCTCTCTCTCTCTCTCTCTCTCTCTCTCTCTCTCTCTATATATATATATATATATATATATATATATATATACAATGAATCAATCAACGTTTTTTTTAAGATTGCCCTATATAGTGTAAGTGCACATCATATATTCGAAAATATTCCTCATTATTGGGATTCAGTTATGCTTGTAAGAAACTTCTGACTTGCTTTCATTATCTTAATCTGCAATTACTCACAAAGTGACCAATCTATTACTAAGTTTCTCTGTATTATTATCACCCTCTCCTTCCTGTATGTTGTTTGAGACTCCCTGCTTTTCTTTTATACAGAGTGTGTCACCCTCTCTTCCGTCACGTTCATTCTTTTTATTAACAGTGAAAGGAAATAAAAATTACCATAACACTCATAAATAGAATAATCCATTATAAACTTATGGAAATATCATCACAAGTAGTAATACAATTTAAACTAGAACTTAAGAGAACGAAAAATAGAGAGATAGAAGAAGAAGAAGCAGGAAATATGTTTAACAGAATGAAACTCATTTTATATTTTGTCTTTCTATTTATTTAAATTTAACTGGCTTTCTAAGCGTACATATTTTCTAATCCAAGCAATCTAAGCTGAGATATTTGGGGAAACCAATGGGTGACAAGTTTTTTTCTAGTATATAAATATAATTATTGAAAAAGATATTTACATGCTAGTATATGTCATACCGAATTGACTTTTCATAACGGTTGCATTTTTTATCAACTTTTATAGGAATTTTATAATTTTTCTTAATTCTCTAAGTGAAGAGGTCTTGCCATATTACATCATATTAATAAACATATATATATATATATATATATATATATAGGGTGGGCAAAAATAAGGGTCCTATTTTTAAAAATTCATAACTTTTTTATTTATTGATTTTTTTTTGATTTTTTTTTAGAATAAGTAAAGGACCCCTTCCGAAGCAAGCATGAGCCGTATTAGCCCTAAGGAACGTACCCTCATTTAGAAAACATTATTTTTGCTTAAAAAACTCAAAACAGTGTAAAAAACAATACTTTAGTTGTTGTAAGTTTTAAGAAGTGTTTTTCGGCTAAAATTTGTTTTGTTTATTTCAAAAAATCTCGGAAGGGTCAGTCTACACACACATAAAGTTGGTGAGTTTAACTTTTATTTTGTGGAAGTTATTCAAATTCAAGTTATTCAAATTTAAATATAGGACTCTTATTTTGGCCCACCCTATATATATATATATATATATATATATATATGGCAGGTTGTATATGAAAAGAAATCAAATAAAGTTCTCGATCATATAAGAGAGCTAATATAATTTATTTAGATCCTGTATATTACATATTTCAGCAATGTACCGCGTTTTCATCCAAAAGGGCAGATGTCTAAATCTGCCCTTTTGGATGATACCGCGGTACATTGCTGAAATATGTAATATACAGTATCTAAATAAATTATATATATATATATATATATATATAGATTTTTATATAAAATACATATAGATTTTTCTTACCTGTATATTCGAATAAACAGTAAAAGTACATTTGAATCCATCTGCAAGAATAAATCAATTCTATCTCTCTTTTTCCCTCGTTTTCTCCTTAAGCATGTTAAAAATCCTTCTTTTTTCTACATCTGAAAAAGGTTTATATTATGCTGAAACGTTTTATGGGATTGAACAAGCCTTTCGTACATAAAAACATATTTTTCAGTCATCTTTATGACATATTATTAGATATTAACATGTCCTTCTTTTTTTACACCTCCATATATATATATATATATATTAATAATATTAAAATAGTTGTAGATATTTTAATGTATGTACGACGTCGTTTCCAGCGTATAACTCTCATCAGGGCAGGCAAATAAAAATCTCTGACAGTCATAGGGCGCGAACTCGGTTCACAAAGACACTTTGAATCTTTAACCCTCACCTAGTCCTATTAGACCACGATGGATTGTCACATAATAACGGAGAAATCCAATGATAGTTACACTAAAAGCGGCGAGCATTAATATGTAAACATTCTATAGTATTGAACAACAGTGTCGGAGCATTGCACTGAGGCTTTTTAGGTGAACGTTTATTTTTAATCTTTCCGACAGTGCTCGGCTTTACATTTCACTTAAAAGGAGCTTATAATAATATTAAATAATGTTTTTATATTTTACTTACGTACGACGTCGTTTCCAGTTCATGGCTCTCATATATATATATATATATATATTAGAAAAATAAATATATATATTGGAAAAAATCTATATATATTAGAGAAAAAAAATCTATATATATTAGAAAATATACATAATATACATATATATATATTAGAAAATATATATACATATATATTAGAATATATATATTATAGATATATCATATATATCATACATATATATAAATATGTATATATATGATAGATATATCATATATATCATATATGTATAACATATATATATTTAAAATATATATATATCATATATATATTTTTTTCTCTCTTACTATATACATGTTATATATATATGATATATATATGATATTTTTATATATATATATATATATATATATATATATGATATATGTATATATGATATATATATGTGTATATGATATATATATATATATATATATGATGTATATATATATATGATATATATATGATATATATGATATATATATATATATATACATGATATATATATATATATGCTCTGAATTTTCATTGAGCACTCTTATAAACCCGGTTTCAACTTCCTTCGGATTCATACCCCCTGGATATTTGTAACAAGTTAATTATATATATATATATATATATATATATATATATGATAAATATATATGATATATATGTATATATATCAACACTTCTGAGACTATATATATATATATATATATATATATATATATATATGATATATTATGTGAGCCATAAGCTCTAAACGACGTCGTACGTAAGTAAAATATAAAAAAATAATTTAATATTATTTATTATTTGTAGCCTTAAGAAAACCCACTATATGGGCACTGTAAGTGTAGTATTAACACAGCATGACGTTGCTAGCTATAAATGCATCGTTTCTTTCATTAAATTGAACGCTCTCTTGACATCAAGCCGCCGAATAAAGTGTTAAAATTATCACCGTTTATTCGCTATTCAGCGGTGGCCCAATGGTTCTCGCTGTCGGGATTTGAGTTGTAAAATATTCGAATCGCATGACCAGTAGTGAATTGTTATATCTCTATGCTGATGATTCCCGATTATAACGGACGAAACGTATTGTTGATCATACAAATCAAATATTTATCATACAAATCAAATATTATATATATATATACATATATATATACATATATATATACATATATATATATATATGGCTATATTTATATATGTATATTTATAATGATATCATTTATACTGAAAAAATAATATAAAATAGAAGAAAGGGCGAAATAATAGAAAACCCTTAAATCACTTAGACACCGTTCTTTCATAAACACGTGCTTTCCACGTGTTTGCAAGGAGAAGGAGAAAGATGGAGCAGGGAGTCATCAGACGACTAAGCACACACTGGGAGTTTCCAGCCGGCTTAAACAACACATTGTCGTTCTGTTTGCGTTTCAACAATGGAACGAAAGATTAGGGAATAATCGGTGGGGTTTTCTGCCGAAAGTAAATCAATTTTAGTTTGGAGAAGAGGGAGATAGATTGATAGAGGTAGGTAAAGAAACACAGAGCAAGAGAGAGAGAGAGCAAGAGAGAGAGAGAGAGAGAGAGAGAGTGAAAAGAAGGGTGAGAGGCGCGTAGAAGGTTTACTGATAAATACAATGATCCCTCCGAACACGAACGACCCAAATGACAAATAATTCGGATTTTTAACGATTTTCTGTAAAAGGTATTGCTCCGGAATCCGAACGTTTCTTGGAACACCAACACAAATAAATGAAACTATACCGGGCATTACCTCATTGTATCATTACGCTTTCATCCGAAAAATTATTCATTAGACTTTCAATAATTTATTTTTTATCAACATGTAAAAAATATAACACTGCAAAAATATGCCATTTTATTATAAAAATATTATATTGCAATAGTTTAATATTTACAGTAATGTTGAAATTTAAACAATGTTCTCATTGAATCTTTAGTTGTAAGAATTCGTGTCTCTCCACAAAAGGTTAATAATTTCATAGAAGGTTACCAAAATGATTTCCGCATTCAGTGCACCCCGATTCCAAGCGTTACGGTTAGGGTTACGGTGGGCTTTAAAAGTAAAATTTGTAAAAGAAATTGTATCTAATTTAGTTTATTCAAAATTACATTTATTATCATTGATATTTTCTTTGGAATGAGTACAATTTATGCAGTGTTGCCAGGATATGTTTGAGAAAAACTACCAAAATTTATTTTGAAAAAAAAAACGGTACCATATATAGACTAAAACAAGATCCTACATTTTGGTTTTAATTGCATTTTCTACTAATTGTTTGTAATAGCTACGATTGTCGACCATTGCTTCCAAACTGTTATGCTGATCTACCTATTGCGTCACTACATGAACTCTTCCCAGCATTAGTAATAGTGAAAATGGTGGTGACAGAGAGAGAGAGAGAGAGAGAGAGAGAGAGAGAGAGAGAGAGAGAGAGAGCGAAAGGGAGTCGCTATGACAAACACAGAAACAATCTCTGACAACTCATTACTACTGTACTTTCCGTAAATACATACTCGTATTAATTCTACATCCTTGTTGTTGTTTTTTTCTTCTATTCAGCCCTTTAAGGTCGCAACAATTACTTGTCTTCAACTTTTATTATAAAAGACAGTATAACGCTTTCGTCTTCTTTACTGCTGCTGATTGATGCTAGCGTCTTCTTTAATGTATACCTAATTTACCCCCCCCCCCTATGTGTTACAGGCAAAAAGCAATGCTAGTTATATAGATATATATTTAAAGAGAGAGAAAATACGCGTAGAAGTTGTTTTTGGTGTTAGATTAAAATTAGACATTCACCTAAAGCCCTAGTGCGAGACTCCGGCTCTGCCGTTAAATCCTATCGAATGTCTTGATATTTATACTCGCCGCTTTCAGTATAAATATAACTTAATTTCTCCGTTATCACCTGACATGGCATATGGGACTAAAGCGAACGCTTACAGATTCAAAGGGGTATATATGTGAACCGGGTTCGCGCCCTGGGACCGTCCGAGATTGTTATTTCCCTGCATTTATGTGATCAAAGTGTAGTATCTGTTCCGATGGATACTACACGCTGTCCTGTGCAGTTCTAGGAGATCCACCCTCCCAGGCTTTGCCTCCCCTCTTTGGTAATAGCTAGAAGAAGCCACAACGGCCAACTGACTGTGGATGAAATATTCTTGTCTGGTATGAATAAAACCTACTCAGGCTGTGTCAGGGTTCCTCTAGTATGTAATAATAATACCCCGCCTAATAAACCGGTATCGTCCGGGCCTTTGGGTCTGGATTTACGCCGGTCTATTGGGGGTTGCCGGTCCTGTGCAGTTCTAGGAGGTGCACCCTCCCAGGCTTTGCCTCCCCTCTTTGGAGACGAGAAAGTTTATTGCTTACTGTCTGAGGCGCCCCTACCGGGGAATGCCAATTTTTAAAAAGCCAGAGTGCTCACCTCTCGAGCGCTAGCTTATCTAATCCCAGTTTCCCGACCTGACTATTTCTTAAATTCTGAAAGCGCTGTGCAAAACTACACAAGAGATACCTAAGCAAAGAGGTATCCGACCCATTTTAAAAGACGGGCTTAAGTACATAGAGAACCATAAAATGTGATTCGGTAAGGGAAGCGAGGAGAGACGGAAGAGGAGAAAAGGAGAATTCTATTTTTAACGTAAATATTTTTGAATTCGTATTAACAATAATATATTGTCTGTAACAATAACACATTTAATGTAAATATTTTTGAACTCGTATTAACAAGAATATATTGTCTGTAACAATAATACTTTTAATGTAAATATTTTTGAACTCGTATTAACAATAATATATTGTCTGTAACAATAATACTTTTAATGTAAATATTTTTGAACTCGTATTAACATTAATATAGTGTCTGTAACAATAATACTTTTAATGTAAATATTTTTGAACTCGTATTAACAATACTATATTGTCCGTAACAATAATGATTTTAATGTAAATACTTTTGAACTCGTATTAACATTAATATAGTGTCTGTAACAATAATACTTTTAATGTAAATAGTTTTGAACTCGTATTAACAAGAATATATTGTCTGTAACAATAATGATTTTAATATAAATAGTTTTGAACCTGTATTAGCAATAATATAGTGTCTGTAACAATAATACTTTTAATGTAAATATTTTTGAACTCGTATTAACAATGATATATTGTCTGTAACAATAATACTTTTAATATAAATAGTTTTGAACTCGTATTAACAATGATATATTGTCTGTAACAATAATGATTTTAATATAAATAGTTTTGAACTCGTATTAGCAATAATATAGTGTCTGTAACAATAATACGTTTAATGTAAATAGTTTTGAACTTGTATTACTTTGCTGTGGTAGAGAGTAGCTAGTTGAATCCGGGATTGTAGTTAAATTGGAATCGAAGGATTTCCAGTTTGATTCTGAGATGTTGGGGTAAAGTCTTAGAATTGGATTTGTTTCATGTTATGTTTTGTACGAATCTATTATAAACGACATAAGCTTCACATGCTAAAACGTGCTTTCGTGTTTTTATTTAAAATATTCTTTCCTCGTTGAAGAATATTTGTGTAACGAATCCACGTTGGTTCACAGATAGCAGTAGTGTTATTATTAGCATTAGAAGATGTAGTAATAGCACTGGTAGTTGTAGTAGTAAATTTATGTTTTGTTCAATGTTGGCAAATAGAGGTAAACTCTAGTAAGTGTGACTTCAATCTTCTCTGCAAAGTAGCTGCAATATATTTATAAATAGATGAACTGTGTGCTATGCGCATGCGCACACCTATATCTTCCTTTCGCGCAAACAAATACAAGACCTCCTGCCATAACCGGTTTACATGAACAATCTTGTCAGGCGCAATTATACCAGAGGCCATTTTAACTCGGCGTTGGAAGCCATTCTAGGTCAGTAAAGGTCAAATAACGAAATGTCACTGTCTCTAATCGTTGGAAACACATAACTTTTGTTCGATTCATATCCGAATATTTCAATAGTTTATTTTTCCTGCGAAAATAAGATTGCTTCATTACTTGCATAGAAATGTATAACTATTATTATACTAAATGTGAGTTAAGCAACGTGTGTTTCTCTAAGGCTTTTTGATAACACAAAATATGTAAGAAATAAACTTTAGTTTTGAGATTTAGTCATGTTTGAAAGAAATTGGTTTGATTGTTGTAATTGACTGCAATTTATTTGGCTAGGAAGAAAGTGTAGTATCTGTTCTGATGCTGAACAAGGTTTATTCTGTCCTCAGTCAGTGAATAAATACTTCTAGACTGAGGCAATTTAAATTTTTGTTCCAATTCAGAGTGCAAGGAAATAGATATCTATATATTTCTCTGACCATGTTTTACACAATGTTGATTCAACCATTTGCTAATATTTCTTAATGTCTCTGTGGACATTTAGAGAAATAGGGACTATCTCTCTCTCTCTCTCTCTCTCTCTCTCTGTTGGCAGCTATTTTACATTGTGTGTACGCACACACCGCTTTAATTCTAGATTATGCAGGGAGATAATATAGAAGTAAAGAGACTCATTACTTTTAGGTATGAAAGAAGAAATTCTTTAAAATATAGATTTACAGTCTATGAATTTTTTGTATGAATTCAGAGTAGAACACGGTAGTGGTAGTGGAGTTGTTTAATTTTATTTTTAGTGAGAAGTGCCTGTAGTGAGGATTGAACCTTCAACCTCCAGTAGAGTGTCACTTAGAACTAATTGTTACTTAACGCTTTCATGTATTGCGCCGCGTTTTAACGCAATTGAAATAATGGTACTTTTTTTTACAGTAAGACTCGCGCTAAAAGTCCCTCAGCGTCGGTGCTTTCCGGCGGTTTATGTTAAATGCCGGAAAGCTCCGAAGTGAGACAAATAAGCAGATGACAGCAAAAATTTCAAACTCAATGAAACGCTGAACTTGCAAACTGATAAAAACGCGATTTCAACAAGAAACGCCATTTCGAATAACGAGCCTGCCCTAAACCTCATTCCTAACTCTAATTCCTAACCCTGCTCTAAAACTAAACCCTAACGAAATCAACAACAAATAATCAGTAAAAAAGTAAAAAAAGAAGAAATTAAGTGAAACAACACTCAATTAACTGTTCACTGTTATTATCACTGCTATTTATTTGTTATACTTATGTCTAATAAAAAACGTAAAAAAGTAACTTTTTAATTAAAACACTTATTTGAATATTTGTTAAAAAAATAAATATTTATTTCATGCAAAATGGTTTGCTTGTTTTGTCACGCTTGTAAATCCAGCCTCGTTTGTGTTTTTTTTGTTTTTTTTTGGGGGGGGGGGACGCAGGTAACTGAAAGGATTTTTCATTCGGCACACTCCGGCGTTTAACGTAAACATCCGGAAAGCACCGACGCCGAGAAAATTTTGCGCGGGTCCTACTGTAAAAAACATATCAAAATAATAATTACTTAATACTTCTACCGATAATGGTTGACGAAACGAGAACGATCTACCCCGTGGATTAAATAAAGAATTCAGTTTGAACTACCGTATGAATTTCGTAGTTCGACATAAAGATTTCCGAGTTCGACAAGACGCACCCGAAGAAGGTCGAAGTTTGCATCGGCTGAAATTTTATGAGAATCATACCCAAGATGAGAATAGTAGTCCGAATGATCTAACAAATACAAATCCTGCTTTTACTTTTGAACTGTTTTCTTCTCGTGTGTATTCTGAGGGGAAAGGGGCGAAGACAGTAGGAAGTAC
>OY744537.1:36830700-36855700 GCA_963556195.1 Sepiola atlantica
ATGTGTGTATATGCAGGCACGCGTGTACTAGTTTCTGTGTATTTTATCGTTTATGTTTGAGTGTGTGCTTTTATGTGCGTATGTGCGTGTACTTGATTTCATGTGCGTATGCATGTGCCCGCGTGTTTAGTTACATGTGTGTATATGTATGGTGTTTGGTTTTATCCATTTTGTATGAGTGGTGTGGGTGAATATCACTCTGTCATAAAACGAGACAATTTTATCACGTTCCTCGAGGGAAGCCCCCTTAAAAATACAATTATCAAACAAAACACGATATTGTTATGATAGTTCTCGTTTTTATTTTGTCAGACAGGATATTGTTTTTATCTTAAAATCTGATAATGACTTTTTCTTTTCATTTATATTTCTGCATCACAAACAAAATAAATTATATATATAGAAAAAACTGAAAATTAGTATAATGTAATGGACAATAAACATTATATGATCTGAAAAAATATTCAACAAATTAATTGCCTTATCAAAAAAGAAAAGGTAATTGTAGAGCAGAAATAAATATATCTGGGTATAACATCCGATAGCGAGGTTCAAATCCGGGTGTTTTAGGGAGTGTGAAGTCCACTCTGTCACAAAGTGGTAGTTGCAGTCGGTGTTCCATTTGTGGATTAGGTAAAAGCTTTCCTGGGTATGACATTGTTGAAGCCTTTATAAATGGCCGAACAAATAGGGCAACAAGGAGATAATGAACAAGAATATGTATTTACAAAGAGTACAGAAGTAATGGATTGGCAGAGTCTGCTTCTGAATTGGACCTATCTATTCTCTCTGCTACAACCATTATTCATAATGTCGGGAAAAGTTCATGTAGTGACGCAATAGGGTAGATCACTACTTGCTGTATACAGATATATTTACATCATAGCTGGGGTGATCAAGTCCGTTAGCAAAATCAGCTGGTCGAATTTCTTTAGTCGCAGTGGCGATGTGGCAGCCGATGTTTCTAACTTCTATCCGAAGTTGTAGGCGACTGTTATTTTACCCAATAACAGCTTTCCTAAGCGCTATTAAAAAAAATAGTACACATCTCTAGTAAGCATTCAAGTTCTCTCTCTCTCTCTCACACACACACACACACACACACATATATATATATATATATATATATATATATATATATATATATATATATATATATGAGTGTGTTGATCGAAACATTTATGTAAATATAAAATAATGTTTTACTCTGAGTCATAAATGCAATAAAGAGAAAAATAAAAATAAAATAAAATAATAAATAAATACAATGCTAGTAAACTCCTCACACCTGACATTATCCTGTATCTCTACAAAGCGATCATCCGCCCATGCGTGGAGTATTGTTGCCACATCTGGGCTGGTGCATCATCCACTAGTCTCTCCCTCTCAGACAAAGTCCCCCAAAAAGAGTCGCCAACTTAATAGGTGCCTCATTATCCACCAAGCTCCAGCCCCTGTCCCATCGCCGCAGTGTTGCATCCTTGTGCTTGTTTTATAAATACTTTAATGGATTGTGCTCCGATGAACTGGCTGCTCTGGTGTCCGCCCAACGTAAATACACTAGACCAACTCGACAATCAGCTAAATCCCATCCATTAAATGTGGAGGTCCCCAGATGCTGAGAAGCCTTCTAATTCAATAGCTTCTTTCTTCGTGCTGCCAGCATCTGGAACTCCCTCCCTGCTCCCTGTTTGCCCGACTGTACCGACATGCAGAGGTTTAAAACAGACATCTCGCTACGCAGCACCCAACTTAGGATGGCACCCAAAATCTAAACCCTAATCCTCAGTATCCCCTTACGTCTACAGTGGCGGCCTATCTTGTTTGGGGTGAAATATGTAAAACAAAAATTAAAAAATGACAATCAAATCAAATATTGGATCGTCTTTAATTTTCTGAGCGATTGTAACAGCTTTATAATGAAGCACAGCATAGGACAGCTATAATGAGCTAATCTCTTACCTTTTTAGCACTTGTCTTCATAACCGAACGTACGTTTCTGATTCTTCGCTTGTTTAAAGGAATGAACATGCTATGGAACCGTGTAAAACGATTTGTTACGTTCATGGTTAAAGATCTCCCAGTGAATCAACGTTTCAGGCATCGTTTAAAGAATTCAAACGCATGGATTTCAACTCAATTCACCCTGGATAACCGTCAGACTTGTGCGATGATCTTTTGAAGTTAAATATTAAAACCAACTAAAAAGTCACAACTGAGGAACTTGCAGAGATGCTCGAAGTTTAAAAAAGGGTAACGATCACTTTGTTGTTTTATTTTTCACAACACGTGATTTAAGGAAGGGATGGCTGGGGCTATTAACGCGTCTTTATTCAAATTTGAATCATATGAAAAGAACAACCAACCAAAAGAAAGCTGAAACATGTGTTGATTTGAAGACATTATCTTGAGCTTTTGGCTAGGATCGTAGTGTTGCATCTGTTCTGATGCTACACTTTATCTGTTCTGTCCTCGCTCGGTGAAAGAGAAGTCCTAGACTGAGGCAATTTTTATTTTTGCCCCAATCCAAAGTATCTCGCCCCACATTAAGGAGTAGATAAGATTCACTGATTTCCTGGCTTGCACTCCTTCTTTGCTTATTAACCAGGCGCATAGGTGCTATCACAGGGACACCTAAAAGACACCCAGTGGTTGGTCATTTTTTCGTGACTGGGACAATGAACGCCGTCCAACCATCTCTCTTTCTCTTTATTTGGACAATTTGGAGACAATTGCATTTCACTTAGTTTCACATGACTAGTATGAACGGCTCTAATTCTGACAGGTTAAGGTTTGACAGTTTGTCTGGCTGTTGTTTCCGACTGGTATTAGAGGAGCCCTTACTTTTAGTTAGCGCTAAGAACGGCTGCTTTATTAAGTAAAAAAAAGCTGTTGTGTCTCGCCCTGTCCACGTGAGGAGGCAAGTAAATTGGGATTTATTTTATTTTAATACTGATCGAAACAATTATCGTGAGTTCAGTTCACGTCGCAGCTTTTTTTTTTTAAATTATCCATTAACTACTAATTAGTTTCAGATTAGCAAAAATAAATTTGAAAAAATGATTTATTTAATTTTTCTTCCGTTGAAAAATTATTTATTTAATTTTAATTTCCCTCTGGGAAATGATTTAATTTTTAATCTCTGTGATCAACTCTGACGACTGCTTTGTTATGAAGTTTTTCAATCTCCGTACTATTTGTTGCTTAATATTATACCTAATGCCTTCAATTAATTAAAGTTGTCAGAATGAAAAAAAAGTAATTTTTAATATCTTTACACTGATTGCCCTGTTTACAACGTAAAGAATAGGCTAAAACGAACCTAGTCTTTCTGGCGCAGGTGCCTTTCAAACTCGATATTTCTGTTCGAGCTAGCCGCATGATTGGTTTAATGGATACCTTCACAGACCATGAAATCAACTATGCCAAATTCCAATCTCACCGGAACTGATACTGCAGGTAAAGGTATGAACCTGTGGTTAAAATATCAACTAATTTAAAAAAAATATTTATGTATTCTTTAAAGTTGTGTTCACTTCAAACAAAATTTATTTCCACTTAAGCGTAAGGGGCTACTGGAACAGGGACCAGATTTAGAATGGTAAACCTTGGTGAAGAGATGGACTTTAGATTTCTGCATAGTGGTACGATCATGGGAACAAAGAACAGGGAGAGAGATTCCAAAGACAAGCCGTCCGAAGAAAGAAGCTATTACAGTGGAACATCTTATGGTATCTAGAAACCTCTACAGTTAAGGGATGGGATTTTGCTGCTAGTCGGGTGACACTAGGTGTTACATTGAAGAGGGTTCAACTTTACCGGAGAACATTTCGTGGAAGTACTTGTAACACAAGCATAACGATAGAATGCAGACGATGTAATCAACTATGCCACATTTAAATAAAATTGGAACTGTTGGGGTAATTTATGCATTAATATCGTTGAAAAAGGTATGAACGCTCGTATATAATAGCAACTTATGTTTAATTAATCCTATACAATGACTAGTTTACAATAGGTTTGATATATACCCTTAAAAGGGTTAATATTTCCTAAAAAAATAAACCAAACATTTGAGTAATTGATGTGAAATAAATTCTTGGAATTCTCCGTTTTTTGTCAAGCTTTTAGTTTACATGAGTCTGTGATTTGTCAGAGATGAGTTGAATGTGGCGATGTTAGAGGTTTCTGAGTGCACATTTCTAGAAATTGACAAACGTGGGCTCTTTGTGTTAAATTAGCAGTTCATTTGGTTGCAATTTCCTTTTATTCTGTGTTTAATTAAAGTCAACAAGCAATGCACAATGCTGTTCTCCAGTGATCACAAAAGACACGGTATCGTGTTGGCGTGCGTCTCGACGCAAACAGCTGACTGACAGACGTATTCCAATGGCGGCGGATGATGAGAGTAGATGCTAAATTTGATGACTTTACAGGAACAAGAGACGTTGAAATGCGAGCGGAACGAATTTCCTCTGCCCCCCTCCCCTCTAGACGGTTATACACTCCTCTTACGAAAACAACGTCGGTGTCCTCTCCCTCCTCCTTTCTCGGCATTATCTTCTAAGTGACGTTTGCGTAGACCTTATTCATCAGAGCTATTTAAAACAAATCCGATTTCTGCTTGAAGGCTCCGCTCCAATAATTGCCCCCATTGCCCCAAGCGTTGATATCGTAGCAACGTTAACATTAGTTCGCTCTTCGTTGTCGCCATTTTAGATATAGGCCATCGTCATCAAGGAGACACATTTCCTAGTTAAAGATAGCCATGAAGACAGGCAGCATTATTACGATTGACACAATCTCTCCATCAACATTTAAAAAATAATAATTGCTATTAGATTTATCTGTCGCTGTCGTCTATAACAAGTTTTCCGTTCTGCAACACAAGAGAGGCGTGTTTTTAAATATCTGTTTTCCTGAGGATCAGAAATAAACTATAAGACTTCAAGCTTTAAAAAAAATTTTTTTTTAATTCAAGCTATAAATTACGTATAAAGTACTGGGGGGACGAAGGCAAAGTTTTCATTGGCTACTACACCGAGATGAAGGGAAGTTAGGATAAGGGTTTAAGGTAAGGGTTTAGGGTTTAAGGTTAGGGTTAGGGTTGCTTCCTCTTGATTGTTCCACTTACCTTTGCTTCGGTGTTATTATTATTTGTACCCAATAGGAGTTCTCACACAGATCATCGTCAGTGATTGCTCACCGACAACAACCAATGGTATTTCCTGGTGTCTGAGTTACAACAAGCCTCCCCAGATTTCCAGTATTCTTCAACTATTTTCGATAACGACCGCAAATTACCTTGCGGTATCGCAACAGCCGCTTACCATTGATTCCTCGCTGGTAAGAACCATTGGTCTTCTCTGGAATTTGGGTGCCAATAAGCCTCCCCAAGGTTCCAGCTCTTTCCGCACTCTTCTCGTTGAGGTCTGGTTAGTGCTGCCCCTCCTCTGTCTTTGCATCCTCCTTGACCCTCTAGGTCGGAACCACTTTGAGGGGAAGCAGCTTATGATATTTCTTACAGTTTTTATTCATGCGGTAGGATTTTTTCCTACAATTTGGTTTTGTTCTTGTACTTCCATGTAACTGGCTATTATTTATAGTAAATACAGGTTGGTTTCCGCATTCGAGGTTTTCCTTAAGATTTCAGCTGTTTTAATCATTGCCGTCCTTTTGTAATGTCTCAGTCATCCCTTTGATTCCAATTTCTTCCAGTCTGTTCTCCAGGTTTTTTTTTACTGTTCCTAGCGATCCTACCATAATTGGTATTATAATGACTTCTTTCATGCTCAATATTCCTTTCAGTTCTCTGGCAAGTTTCGTTATTCCGTCTCTTTGATCTTCACTCTGTGGTCTGCTAGTACGATGAAGTCTACAATTTTGCAAGATATTCCCTTCTTGTCGATTATTATAACATCCGTCTTTGTATAAGTTTGTCTGTTTATGCATCTATATCCCAGAAGAGTTTGTGTTTTTCGTTTTCTATTACTATTTTTGATTTATGTTTGTACCATTTGTCTGCGTATTCGAAATTCAATTGTTTGCACAGTTTCCAGTGTACTGCTTTCCCCGCACAGTTATGTCTGTTCTTGTATTCTTTCTGGGCTTTTTAAAATTTATTTATTTATTTTATTTAAACAAAAAAAAATTATTTTATTTTTTTTTTTTTCCTTTTATTATTATTATTATTATTATTATTATTATTATTATTATTATTATTATTATTATTATTATTATTATTATTATTATTATTATTACTACTACTACTACTACTACTACTACACCGATCGTAAGTCTTATCTGGTCTTATCTGGAATTTGAGTGACAATAAGCCTCTTCAAGGATTCAGTAATCTCCGCAACCGTCCGGTGGTGGTCTGGTTTGTGCTCTCTTTCCTCGGTCTTTCCATCTTCCTTAACCATTCATAACCATTTTGGGTGATACCATCCGTGACTGGTGCTACCCTATGTGTGTGTTAAATTACATACGTGTCTATGATGTGTAGAGACATATCTATGTAAATTAGAATGCAACGCTGAGAAAAAGCGGGCGTCTCTTTCTTTTAATGCGTAAGAAATATTAGAAAGCGGTGAAATTTTAATAGAGTAAATGAAATAGTTAGCTAGGAGATAGATGAGTGACTTGTTCACTTAATTATTGTTATGGTGATCTACACTATTCTGTCTTTATTCATAGAGGCGTTACGACCAATCAGTAGCTAGGAGAAGAAGAAGTGAAGTAAGGAATCCGCCTCTGCCAACCCATCACTTCTGTACTTTATGTTAATACAATTTCGTGATAATTACTTTCTGTCCGTGTGATTTATTTTCAACGCTTTAATGCCACAGCAAATCAAAACATTTTTTTTTCAAATATTACTTAATCCAAGAAGTAATGTATATTTTAACATGTGCTTTGTGTCATTAAAGTATATATAAAAAAGCCATATGGAAACAAAAGCTGATTAACTCAGATTTAATTGATTAATAACGCAAAATATTTTAATGGGCACTATTTTCAAATTTTATCATTCCTTTCTTGCTTTTTACCTTCCATTACCCCAACTCCCCTTATTTTCTGTCTTCTTTATTTCTTTGATCTCATTTTTCGATTATTTTCTTCACCAATTTCTTCTCTATATTATTCAACCCCCTTTGTCGCCTTTATTTCTTGCCTCTATCTTCCTCCCATTCTTTCTAACTAGTAATGAACGTGTATAGTGGCTTAAACTAGTTCCACGTGTGGACTACGTAGTCGTCTTGAATTCAATAATCACAGCTGGTAGATGATTGGCTTGTGTAGGCAAACACGGACATACCAATTAATTCATACCAATAACAATACCAATTAATTCATTCTCCAAGCAATATTCTCGTCCGAGTAATTAGTCGCTGAATAGGCCTAAAGAGCATTCCATTAATATTTCTCTTTTAGGTTTTTCACGAGTATAGAAACCCCAGATGGATTTAATTCACGTACCCTGATCAACCGCAACGACTATTTAACTCTATTTACACCAGTTTCTCCTTCCTTAACACGTGACCTCGCTCAACCAATCATATCATCTGTTATTGTACAGCTCCAACCTTTTTACGTAACACCACATGCCTGCGACCATTCAACCTTTTCTATTCCTTTATTTACCGATATCACAGCATTCCTTTACTCCCCTAGCTCCACGTCTCCTTGCCCGCGTTCCTTATTTTCCTTTGCCACTCCTTTCGATTTTAAAAAAATGTCTTCCCGTCTTAATTCCACCCTTTTCTACCTATATCCAACTCATCCCATTTGCGCCTTACAATCATGTTAATGTATTGAAGGGAATTAATAGTTCATCTACGACAACAGAACACTCTTCTGTTCTTAATTATTCTTTCTTGTGACGCAAACAATTATTTGTGGCGTAAACAAAACAAAAAATCCTCGGAGAAAAATCGAAATACTCAAAATCTCGTCGACACACAATTATCTATAATTAACTCGACCCGATTATTCGTGACAAACACGAACTGATCGAATGAACAAAACAACTGCGAATCACGAAATGAATTGCATATTCTTTATCTAAAAGATGACATTGATAACCTTGTTATAGAACGTATCTCTGGTTGGGAATGGGAAACAGCAAAGCCAGAGTTATCAAAATGAAATCATTTTCATCATTTCGCTTAATCCTCCTCTCTCTTTATCTCACTCATCTGTACAAATAACTGAGTACTCTCGGCTAGCAATATCGTAGAAAATGTATATATAAATCTATAGCTTCATTTATCATATAAATCTATAGCTTCATTTATTCATTTACGATAACAGGCCTTCCACTTCTACTATCAATTTCGTTCAGCACAGTTTCTAGAACACTGCTCACCAACCATTAGAGTCCCGGTTTCGAATTATACTAGATCTCGCCATAGTGATCAGTCGTAAAAATTACAAAACACGTGTCTGTGAATATATATATATATATATATATATATATATATATATATATATATATATATATATATATATATATAGGATCAAATATAAACCAAAAGTAAAACTTTTAGTAGATGGAACCTATTGTGAAGAGGTTTAGCTCAATATACGAGATAGAGCAATTGTAGAGATAGAAGAAAAAAGAGTGATAAATATGCGACGATTGTCCAAATTTATTTCAAATTTCAATTGTTCAATGCAAGGTGTATTCAGTAATAAACTAGTGTTTATTATTCTTTCCTTAAGCCAAGGCTTTTCAAAGATCGAGATATTATCATCAGATGAGAAATACAGATAGATAAGTTGGCTTTCGAAAATACCAAAGTTCAAATATTTGAAAAATATGAAAAATATTATTAAAAAATGCAGTGAAAGAAAAGAAAAGTTCCGTACAAAAGATATGTGGTTTGTCCGGGTGGTAAATTTCCGTTGAGAAGAAGTCCGATGAATTGTAGAACGCGAAAAAATCTTTGCGTAGGAGCAGTGTGGAGAAGGTGCTCAAAATTATAAGTAAATCCAAACGCACTTAAAAGGAATTGAAAGGAGAAAAGCTGGCCATTATTGATATACTTCCTGGACCAAAAAAGGCAAATGACATCTCGTCCAAAAGAAGGTCGAAATCCAAATAAAACAAAAAAGGTTAAATTTGGGGTTAGGGGGAGGAGGGGTTAAAGCGCGAGGGGTCGTAAGGTTCGGATTGGTTTAAATAGCCGCTGTAGGAGTTGGGAAAAAAGAAAAAGAAAGAAAAAAGAAAAAAAGGGTTGGATGGGGGAGGAGGTTAAAGTGAAAGGGGAATTGAGGGTATGGGCGGGCGATATAGTCACGGTTAAGAGATAGGTTTTTGAGGGTAGCATTAATCTGAAACGGGAAGGAATGGTATAGAAAAGTCGTATAAAAATGAATTTAGGGATTGGCGGGGTAAATTCGAAAGTATAGAGTTTGCCGATTCTAAAAATAGAATTCCAATGAGTGAACTTCTAACATTTCAAAGGTAACAAGTAAACATTAGGCGACTAAAAGGCAAAGTAATTGCAGTTACTAGCTAGGGTTTCTAGGGATTTAAAAAGGGTTAAACAGATTAGTTAAAAGCATGGTGAAATAAGTAGAGGCATGTGAGAGAGTGAATGATTAAAAAATTAAAATTTAAAAGGAACTAAAGAATAGTTAATTAAAATTAAAAATTATTTTAAAACCAAATTAAGGGTTAGATGAATAATTAGAAGGGAAATTAAATGGCAAAGGAGAAAAAGGAGAAAAGAAATTAAGGGATAAGTTTAGTAATATTGAAGATCAAGCCTGTCCCACTCAGTTTTATTATAAATTTAGGAGAGGGGAACAGTTTAAGCGATAAGGATAGATTGTTTGAAACAGTCCATTGTATGGTGTCAGTGATCCCTTTTATTTCAATTTCTCCAAGTCTTTTATCCAGTTTATTTTTAGACTGTTCCCAGTGCTCCTACAATTATTGGTATTATACTAACTTTCTTCATACTCCATATCCCTTTACGTTCTCTGGCAATTTCGGTATTTTTCTTCTTCTTCTTCTTCTTCTTCTTCTTCTTCTTATTTGTACTAAATAGGAGTTCTCACACAGGTTATCAGTAATTGCTCACCGACAACCAGTGGTATTCCCTGGAGTCTGAGTGACAACAAGTCTCCCTAGATCTCCAGTATTATCCACTTCTTTTCGATAGCCACCGCAAATAACCTTGCAGTGTCGCAATAGCCGTTTACCATTGATTTCTTGCTGGTAAGGACCATTGGTCTTCTCTGGGATTTGGGTGGCAATAAGACTCCCCAAGGTCCAAGCACTCTCTGCACTTCCAGTGGAGGTCTGGTTCGTGCTGTCCCTCCTCAGTCTTCTACTCCTCCTTAACCCTATGCAAATAGTTTGTGTTGTGTCAGCCTTGGCTAGTACCATGTTTTATTTATTATTATTATTATTATTATTATTATTATTATTATTATTATTATTATTATTATTATTATTATTATTATTGTTATTGTTATTGTTATTATTATTATTATTGTTATTATTATTATTGTTATTGTTATTATTATTATTATTATTATTATTATTATTATTATTATTATTTGCTACGTGCTGTTTCCGTTGATAAAATCCATAATAAAAGTTTGATATAAAAGTAATATAAATGCCTGTAATAGAGCTTGCTAACCACTTCTCCTTGGCAAGGCTCCCCATATGCATTTTAAGACCATGAATCAACTCATGGGGATTTCTTATAAGAAACTGAACCAGAAGATTGGGTGGGTTTTTTTATTCCACCGATGTATCATCTATCCGCAGGAAGTACTAACATTCACTTGAGTTTTAGCCGTATGTCTCATATATATATATCTTACGTTTTCCTTTCTTTTTTATATTGATCTTCCATATTTTATACAAGGGCTTATTGATTGATCTCTCTTTGCTGTACCTCTCCTCTGGTCACCACCCACACCAATCCGACCGTTTGGCTTTCATAATACGACGACACTGTGTTGTCTGCTTGTCCGTGATGGCCACCGAACTAATGGAGAGGCCGCTCGAAATTCCAATTGACATCGACGTCCGCCACTTGGCCTTTTCTATCAGCGCAGATGCTTCATCTCGTTTCCCCTGGCAACGGCATTTCGTGCCACAACACGGCGACTGTCATGGTGAGCGTGGAATCACTTCTGAATGAAACGCATTAACTAGTCGCACTGTAGTCTTTCATCTGTAACTCATTCATTCACGATTTTTCATACTACGACCTTCCTATGAATACCTGATTCTGGCGTGAAATATATTATTATCTGAATTTGAAACAAAAGAAAAGCTATCTTCCAATTCTCTGTTAAAAAATAATTTAGAAAATAAAATAAACATTATTTCTGGCTCTGAATCCTTCTTTAGTGTTGTGGTTGCAAGGTTGAACAATAATTAGTGAGGAATACAATGAAGACGCAAACAACAAGGAGAATGCAATAATAAGTGTATTAAAGAAAAGGTATAGTTACAGTATGTACAAATGAAGGTGTCGAGTCAGAGAGTCTTGGTGGGAGGACATGTACGCTCTTCGGCGTCACTTCCGGTGGCATTTAGGTAACACACACTAAGGCCAACCTAGGCTTGCCATTTATAGTGTAACGTTATTCGTATATGCAAATGAGTGGTTGCCACCACAACATTTAGTTTGACTCTTTCTCTCTCCCTTCTCATGCACGTATACACACATATTATATACCATATTATAGCATTTCTATCTATCTCTATATATAAAGCAAAGTTGTATGTATGTATGTATGTGTTACAGCATCAAAGTTAAACGGTTGCTGTGAAAGCAAAACTAATCGCAGATTTGGAATGAGCACCTTCGATTCGATGTAGTTATCGATGTCAAAAGTTCTCGAAACTTTGTAAAACTTATTATTCAAAATTAAAAGTACGTAAAAATAGAATTTACAAACAAATGTTCCGACATTTTGAGCGTTCCATTTTAGCCGGCTGAACCGGTTCAAATCATTGTACGTATTTGCCGCATTGTTTACTTTGAAAATTGTTTTAATCTTTTTTTTATTAGAAATGAATTAAAAGAATATTTTATAAAAGTTCACTAATATATATTTTACTTCGACAAGAATTTGTTTCTTTTATATTTGTGTCTCTATGTTCCTTATTTTAGACAACCGAACTATTTTAGATCTATTCGGAGAAGTAAAAAAAATCCTTCCGCCGAACTCATTCAAGTAGGTTTAACAGACTAAAATGTTTTCTTTAGATCGGTAACCTTATGAATAAAACGTTCGCCTTAAGTTTCAATATTTTATACCATTGTGGGTTCGAATCTCACACTAGACAATCGTTTTTTTTTTGCTATAGCGTTCCAGGTATTTCCATCCGATACCAATCTGATTACTTGTGTTTAAGTTAAAAAATAGTGATGGAAACCATTTAATGCAACTTCTAAACACGTAATCTTCTAAACACGTAACATTTAAGAAAAATTGAGAAACCCGGCATAGACGGGTACTACAGCTAACATTGTACATAGCAATACGAAAATATACTTATGGCAAGCAAGCTACACACAAACGTTTGTGTTTCAGTCTAAGAAGGCTAACTGCCCCATAGACGACTAGATAGCACAAGCTCCGACATGAAGCAAAACGCGAATACTTTTTATAAATATATTTTCATAATACTACAAAACTCTGATCGATCATAAATAAGTCACTGTATAAAGTAAATACCTAAACACACACGCACACATGATGCCTCCAAGACACTGTTCTCGAGTGTCTACGGTTTCTCCATACAGGGGTTTGTCAGGACAACTTGGCATCAGGATACTTAACCATACAAGTAAACCCTGACATATCATCTGAAGCACAATTAAGATTCTCCTCGGTATGGCTACACTGACTTACACAACGAATCGTGCATCTTCTCCAAGTGTTGTTGCTTCTAGTCACAGCACTAAGCTGGATACACTACCAAACCGTATGAATTCTTGTCGTGAAATCCGGTAAGACCAAGAGACCACGAAAAAGGTATACTATAAAAAATAATTAACTGGTCAATTTGGGAGAGGAAAATTAATGTTCGTCACTTCTTTATTAACTCAACTTTTGAGAAATAAAGGAAAACTATAATGGAACACTCGAATATTTATGTATCTCATATAGAGATCAAGCGTTAGCCCCAGGAAAATGAACCCCTTGATTTCTGAGAACTTACAGTGATGTAAAATGAAAAGAGATATTGTATGCAATTCATCTTCATGTCAGGTTATCCTGACAAACCCTTGTACAGAGAGACAGAAAACACTCGGGGATGCTGTCTAATAGGTAATTCAAACTTTCCAGAATTGTAAATAATTTCTTTTACAAATTCTGTGTGACTATATATGTGCATAGATGTTTCAGCTATATTCTTATTTAAGCTTTCTCAGGCCAAGTTGTCAAAATAAAACTATAAATAGGCATAATTCTGACAATATACTTTGGAAACAATAACAGGCGAGTGACCATGTGACTTGAATTATTTTTTAAGTAAACGCCTTGTTTTAATTTGAATGGTTTCGTTCGGCTGTGGTTTATTTCTATAAGTAATTCAAACAACTTTAGCCACTGGTGGAGATCAGTCACGACTTACACACTTCCCCCCCCCCCCCCAATTGGTTGGAATAGCTGATCACAGTAGAAATCTATGACTGGTGGTTGAATCTGTGTCTTTCAAAACGTTCAAAACAATAAAAATATATAGAACATAATTTAATACGGCAATCATCTTTCTTCTAATCCAAATCATGTCTCATAAATTACCAATAAATAACTGTATTTTTAAACAGCTTTCTATATTTATACAATCGGTAAAGGTTACTAAATGTGCAAATCGAACGGGTTACGGGAAATTTAGTATACATGTGTATATCGTTTACAAATGACCAGCCATTGGTTGCATCTGACGCTCTCGCTCTGAGGTGAAATAAATTGTAATGCAAATGGCTTACATGTTGGCTTGAGTTTTTTCTTCTGTAATTTCTTCTTGTTCTGTATTACATTGAGCTTTCTTACTCAAGATGTCATACCAAAATTACTCTATACTTCACAGATCAAACACAAACACACACACACTACACACACACACACACATATATATATACAGATATATATATATATACATATATATATATGTATATATATATGTATATTTATTATGTACATAAAAGTAATCCATGGACACGTGTTTCTGGCTCACAGCCGTCATCAGCATGGCTAACTTAGACAAGGATCGAACCTTTGAAATTGATGTCTATAGTCCAGCGTTTTACCATCGGACCAATATGTACGATTTTTATCACCTAAATATTTAATGTATTTTGAAGTAATTATTTTTATTGGTTATTGCAGCGTTCGTTGTTGTTTTATCTCACTACAACTCAGATTGTCTCACTTCCTAAATTATCAAGATGCGGAAAAATGCATTATTAGTCGCCCTAAACTTCATAGGACGTATTTTTCGATAATATATATATATATATATATATATATATATATATATATATATATATATATATATATTATTTATTTTATACGTTCATAAAAGTAATCCATGGACATATATATATATATATATATATATATATATATATATATATATATATATATATATATATCATATCTTTATTTATTTGTTTCTTTTTAATATGTATTTACAATATAATATATATATATATAATATATTGTAAATACATATTAAAAAGAAACAAATAAATAAATATATGATTGATATCTTTACAATATAACCTATCATGAAAAAGATTTAATGCTCAATATACGAGATAGAGCAATTAAATTAGCAATACACATCGACCAGAAAACTGTTTGGATAATCACAGATTTGAGGGTAGTTCTATTACAATAGTCATATCTTAAAAACTAAAGCACTTTTAATGCTCAAAATACAATCATTTTGTTAGGAAATTAATATCCTTTCAGGTGCATTCATGAATACTAATATACATTATATATTTCTAAGAGTTTTGAGCAAATAAAGGCAAAAAAATGTTAACGCTATTTTCGGCAATTTACGTCAATTTTTTTTTTAACCCTCCCTTCGTTTAAAAGTCTCGTACCATTGCTGTGTGTGGAATTCCTCCTGAAATTTGGAAACTAGTCAGGAGAAACATCACTTTTAATGTTTGTTAGTGTACGAAGTAATTCGGCTCATTCATTTTTTTGAAATTTTAAAAATAAACCTTCAATTCGACGTCGGTTGAACATTTTTGAAAAATACATTTCCGTCGCCAAATTAGTAAGTAAATCAATCATTTTACTTTTTTATGCATTAAAATTATAATTGTATATATGTGTTCTCTTTTGGTAGTCATGATATTTCATGACCCTATCCGGAAAAAAAGCGTTTTCTATTTATAGTTTGAAAAACATTGTAGTAGCAGCAGTAATAGCAGCTATAAACACGAGGCGATTTTTGTTTATTTTCATTCTAGAACGAATTTAAAAAATTTAAAAATATGAATACAGAAAATGTTGTTACCAACTAGTAAATAAATTAATCTTTTATCTTTTTTTATGCATTAAAATTATAATTGTATTTTGTTTTGTCTTTCCGTAGTAGTAATTTTAAATTACCTTATCCGAAAAAATATTGTCCTTTTTTGAGCGAAAGTCAACAATATCTGCTAGTATTGCTGATATAACAATAAATCAGCAGCAGCTAACTAGTCTTGTAAAGCTTTGAAAAAATAAGACAAAAATTCTTGTGCTTAAAAAAGTTAATCCTATTTGGTTCTTTTATAAAAAAATACTTTAAAAAATACTGGTTTTACCTCAACTTTCGAACTTCTAGTAGTAATGACTTTCTAGTCGCCAATTTAAAAAAAATAAGATTCTACTTTTTTAGGCGATTACGTCTTAAAGTCTTGGCGAAAAAAAGAAAAAACAAAACAACAAAAAATAATTTAGAATTTAGAGTGGGGGATCAGTTTCGCATATAAATTTAATGTAAAATGATCTCCGATTTCCCGGCCATTCTTGCCTTTTAGTGAAATTTATAAAATAAATAATTACTCTACCATTAACTCTAGGTACGACTAACAAGCCCACCTCCTAAAAATGCCTTCTTGAACGTATCGTACCATTAACCTTAAATATGAGTGGCAAGCCACCCCTAAAAAACTCCCTTAACCCTAACACTAAGTTCGAATGGCAACCTCCATCCAAAACAAAACCCCTTCCTTAACCTTATCACTAACCCTAAGTCCGAGGAAGCCCTAATCCTACAAAAAAGCCCATTAAAACCACACATAATCGTCTAAAAAAAAAAAGCATACGCCCATAAAAAAAACGTACAGGATTTATTTGCCATAGAAAAAAATAATAAATGCCCTAAAACGCTAGAATGGCCCGGAAATGGTGAATTATTCTACATTAAATATATGTGAAACTAATCCCCCACTCGAAATTCTAAATGAATTGTTTTTTTTTCTTTCTGCTAAGTTTTCAGGGTGTTCACACTTAATTGCCCCTAGCCTTACCACTAACATGAAGTTCAAGTGGTAAGCCCCCCTCCTCCCACAAAGACCCTCATAATCGTCTAAAAAAAAGAAAAGAAACAAACAAAACAAACAAAACAAGAAAAACGCACAGGATTTATCTCCCATAGAAAAAATAATTAACTGTCCTAAAACGCTAGAATGGCCTTGAAATGGGGGATTATTTTATGTGAAACTGATCCCCACTTTAAATTCTAAAATAATTGTTTTTGTTTCTTTCTTTCTGCCAAGTTTTTCAGGGTGTCAACATGTAATTGCCTAAATAAAAAAAGTAGAATCTCATATTTTGGGAAGGTAAGGGGGTGAGTTAGCAGAAGGTGTTAATCTACAATAATGCCAAAGAAATCTTGCAATATATTCATTTTTAAACAATCCAAGTATTAGATTTTAGTTTCTGTACATAAAATGTATTACAATTAAGCTTTGAGTTTTCTAACTTCTTTCTTTTAATGGATACATGGTATTTTTAAGGTATTGCAGCATATGTATGTGCACTTAGTGCAGATTACTTGGAAACCATTAATTTCTGGAGATTTTCAGTGGCACATTCTGATTCCTTGTACAAAAATACACTTATATGGTAAATTTCATTGCTTAATCTTGTGTTTTGCCAAAGATATAACATTTTTACTGAAAAATTAGTGTAAAAAATGTGATGAAACGCATATGGTCTTAAAGAAGGGGAAAATATCCAATCGTGTGAGGCACAAAAATAGTCATAACTTCCTTATTTTTAGTCAGATTTAAAAAAATTTAAAAGATTCTTTCTTAGATCATCAAGCTCTTTCTATATATGCCATTATTGAGATATTTTAAGCAATTTAAATTTGTTCATGTGTATTGCTAATTAAATAGGCAAATTAGCGGATTAAAATAAAAGTTGTAAAAAAATACAGAATCTATTACATTTTCAGTTGTTCAAAACAAGGGATTTATTTTTCCTAAAACCATGGCTTTTCAAAGAATTGATTTTTTATCATCAGAGGAATACAGATGGATAAGTTGCTAAGAACATTACACTGGTCTAAGTTTTAAAAGAATAAAGGTAAAAATAGAAGAAAAAATGTTAAAAGTGTAAATATGCCGAGAGTGTTCAATACAAAGTAAATGATTTGAATGCACTTGAGAAAAAAGTACACCGTATTTTCGGCTGTTTTGATTTGATCTCTTCAACTCCATGAATTTTACGACTACCTTTGGATTTACTACCATTGAACCTGCTGCCATTTTCCCAAGAAGTGCTCAATCTAGTGAGAGCGTTGAATAATTATTTATAAATAATATTTTCAAAATAATCCATATACAGATGCGTTTCATGCCAAAGATGCAATCATCAGTGTGAGAGGAGACAATCCCTGCCGGTCACACGGTTCGAACCTCAATACGAAAGTCATATTTGACTCAGTAGTCGGAGCGCGCACCAATGTGTCCACCACGCATTGCCGTGGAAATGGGAGAATAAATTAACGTATAAATGGCAAATTCAGCGGCTTGTTCTTAACTCAATGAGAGTACATTTGTCGAAATTTACGAAAATATATTATGCTAAATATTTTCAATATATATTCCAACCAAAATGACATTGATTATAAAAAGGGTTGCATTCGTCTAATAATTTCCACACAATTATCGAATTTGTTCGAAAACTATTTAAATCCTTTCGATGAACCCTTGGTCCGTTGTACAGACTTCCGTTGGATTTTCAGTGGGAAACCCGCAGTTTGTAATTTATGCCTCTAATTTTAGGCGCTTAAGTCTGAAATAACATTTCTGTCGGACTGTCAGATTTAAAATTGAAATTGTATTTTCGTTGGTATTTCAGACTTAAGTTTGAAATAGAATTTGCATCGCGAAAGGGGAAAAATCATTGGACGTTTCTTCATAAAATTCATTGGACGTTTCTTCATAAAATTCATTGGACGTATCTTCATAACATTCATTAGACGTATCTTCATAAAATTCATTGGACGTATCTTCATAAAATTCATTAGACGTATCTTCATAAAATTCATTGGACGTTTCTTCATAAAATTCATTGGACGTCTCTTCATAAAATTCATTTATATAACGGCGCTTTCTAGTATACATTTTCTTGCATCCAACTATGTTAATCGATGTGTATAAAAGAAGACAATGTCTGCCTTCTTCTAACTACGAACTTATACCCTACTTATACAGGTTTGTGTCGAGATGGTAATATCCATCTTTTATTTGTAAATTGTACATCTGATTCTAATGGGGCTTAAATGAATTATATGGCACACATTTAATTGATTCTTGAGATATGAGTAACTGTTATTTTAAGATATTGTAATATGGGGTCTAAACTTTACTAAATTAAAACTTTTCTAACTTTATTTGGGTAAGCTATATTTACACGTATTATCTCAATAGCTTTATTAATTTCGGTATTTTAGGGCGTGGTCCTTTAGACTTAAGTCATTACAAAATCATTGAGACTTCAATGAGATTTAAACCACAAGAAATAGACAGTAATTGTTATCGATTATATAAAGCGGTTGAGAAAAGTCCACCTATTAAAGCTTCTTAATCGTAGCTTGACTCAACAAAAAAAAAGATTTTCCAAGCCCATAACTTCTATAATTTAACCTATTTAATTTATATTTTAACGTAACTTTTTCCATATTAATTGATTGCTTAGACATATTTTCCAGTATATTCCCTAGCAGTTATCAACTGTTGAAAGAATGTCTCACCATAAAGCATTTTATATTTCGTTGTTTGGTTTTCTGATTAAATGTCTGTCTTACACGTCATCATGAGTATATATATATATATATATATATATATATATATATATATATATATATATATATGTATATATATATATATATATATATATATATATATATATATATATATATATATATATATATGTATTTAGTAGTCTTCTATAAAAAACTTGAATAATATATTTTAACATACATAAAAATACTAATAAAACAATTAAATATTTAAAATATATGTCTGTAAGCGTTGCTTTATCCTATTTATTATTTATTGCTACTGAAATTCGGTTCATCCATAGTCTCATGAGTGTATTGATCAGTAGTCTGGCCCTTGATATTTAAGCACTGGCTTTTACATAGAACATAGACTCGGCGCCAAGACACCAATGCTTCCACTAATAACGTTATCATTTCTTTATTTTTTGATTCGATAATGTGCCACAATATTGAAAAATTTATTCCGCACTGTCTATCAAGCTACAGCCTCTGTTGCATCACTGAAGTGTTTCATCGGGGTGCTTATTCTGCAAGTGTTTTCAAGGAATGTGCTCTGGTTAATATACTGCAATTACCTCCTCAACGTACACAACAAACACGGCTCGCAGCAAGATCCAATGCGTTCACTGTAAAGATATCACAATGCCGGAAAACCTTATACCCTAATAGATTTCCTCGGAGCGTTTGGGATCAATTCTGTTATGGTACCTACCTTACGAACGACATGAACTCTTTCGCGTCACTATAAATACCAGAACAACATGCCTCTCGGTGTTAGAACTAGCCCATTCTAATACTGGCAGTCAGACAGACGTTCCACCACTCTCTTTATATGCTGTATTTATACTTTCTTAAATATACTTTATTTCACTTAATCATGCATTCATGCATTCTTTCCGGACCCATTACAGGTCCACAACACTGGCTACGACGAACATTAAGGGACTTTCATTTTAGACCCTATAAAAGGACGGACATGGAAAAAACAACGACAAAATTACTCGATCATCTCCAAAGTTCTAAAAACAGGCTTTATCGGCGGACCAAGAAAAGGAAATCCTGGAAGTTGGATTTTTTTAGCCAAAGTGATTTCCCTCTGTTTTTTGAGTTACGAAGAAATCAACCTATTTCTCTTAAAGAAATAGGAAAGCCAGTGATTTCATTATTTCTATTCCGGCACTGTGTTAATTTTTTAACAATAAAGGAATACAATTTTCCTCTTCAGAAAAGAAAAAATGTACCACCGTCGAATTAATAAACGTTATTTTTTACTGTGTACTAAAGTGCTGACCGTAAAAACTACTATTACGTGAAAAACTTACGAAAATAAATTATTTTCGTTGTCGGCAAAAATCTTTTATTCCTTTTCTTTTCTCTTTTACAACTAATATTACGTTAGCAGCGTAATATAAAAGTAGCCGTATTCTATGACGACACATCTAAACATAGAATATTTCAGATAGCTATTGCCAAACTCGTCAAATACCAAATGCAACAACAACTAAAAAACAAAGAAAGATTTCAAAATTTTCTACTGAAAAAAAACGAAGAAAGACAGCAAAAGTTGAAAGACGTATTACTACAAACATTGTCGAATAGGCATCAAAATATCGAGAACGAAAATGCTTTTCTCAAAATACCGGTTGGAGTGCAATTGACAATTTCACTTATTCCTTCGCTTCATATTTCAGAAGGTATGAGGATCTATACAAAATAGATTGTGAAAAGTAGGCAGACTAGAAAAGAGTTCGCCTACTTCTGTGAAAATTAGGGACTATATTTTGCCTCGAAAAAACAACGACTTGACTTTTACTGAAGCTGTTAAACTTTAAACAGAATTATTTAGCCCTAAAACGTCCTTGGTCCACAATACGTAGAAAGTGCATGCACTTAATCAGAAAAGACACCGAAGACTACACCATTTACACGTCAATCGTTAATAAACATTGTGACGATTTTAAACGAGCTGAACTTAGTGCGGATAACATTAAATGCCTAATATTGGTGCAAGGACTTGAATCAGCGAAAGACGCAGAAATCAAATGTAGAGCTCCCAAAAAGTGAACCAAATTTAACATTACAGAAAATAGCCGAAGACTGTTAAAGATTCGTAAGTGTTAAAAAAGATTATAAATATACTGAAAATTCAGACATTGCTTACATAAGAAAAATATGTCAGAAATCACATTTCAACTTTTCTTTAAAAAGAAGTCAAACCAAAAGGAGAGATTATTTTCACGCTCCTACAAAAACAAGCCACCCCAATAAATAACAGGAAATATTACCGCCGAGCCTCCGTTTCCATTGTGTAACTTTCACTGGGTTATGGATTGCCCATATCGTTTTAAAACCTGTCAAACTTTTAATAAAATAAGACACAAGAGTTCACATAGAGGACCGAATGAAAGAAAATAAAAGTCGGATCTAATCTACAAAGAAAAACGGACAAGACGACATAAATATCAGAGATGACATACAGGTGTAAATTCTGAATAAAAATGTCAAGTTAAAACTCTGGTTCAGACGTGTCGATAACGAACCTTCATACATTGAAAAGGCTTGATAAACAAACAATACTAAGAATCAACATAATTGAAAATGTTCGTATTAAAAACACCAACAATTTATTTGGCACAGGATGGATGCAAGAGTTCAATTTATGGGACTTATGAATCTACATTTTTTGTCAAAAGGTAGAGATTCTGACGACCTGATTAGGCGGACTAAGTCGATGTAAAAAGATGTCAGCAAAATTTGAACTTAACATTCATCCTGTATTTACAAAAAAGAAACGTGCTTTTTGCCTCGTTAGAAAAGTAAACGAGGATTTAAAAAGATTATTAAGGACCGGAATTTTATAGTCTATGTAAAGAAATCTAAACGAAATCGGCATTTTATCTAAAATCGAGTATAGCCAATGGGCAGAACCTACAGTCTATGTAAAAATATCTAAAGAAATCGGCGTGTGTGTCGATTTTTCGGCAGAACTAAATGCAGCGCTCAATGACTATTATTATCCAATTCCCAGCCCAGAAAAAGTATTAACAAAACTAAATGGAGACACATTCTTCATAAAAAACAATCATTGCAATGCTTACCTCCAAATTGTTGTTGAAGAAAAAAGTTCAAAATTATTATGTATAAACACGCATCGCGGATTATACAAGTTTGAAAAGCTTGCTTTCAGGATCAAAGTCGCGCCAGCAGTTTTCCAATACTATGCTGGGCGAACTTGATTTCACGATTGCATACCTAGACGATATTTTAATAAATAGTAAAAAATATGGAACACGTTCACAAAGTGCTTTTAAAAATACAGGATCACGCCAAATGTTAACACACCATCCTAAATTATCTCCTGCATAAATATAGTTTGCGCATAAGATAAGATCCGTTTTCGACAAATTGCTCAAATACACAAACAACAGGGGAACACGTATTTTTCATGATATTTATAAATAACACATCTTTCTGCTGACCAAGGTACGATAGAAAAAAGAATTAGAAATATGTGTTTACATAATCAAAGACCCTCAGTTCTCTCTTACGAGACCCCTAAATTGTATTTTGTTTTGTGTTTTGCAGAACATGATTGAGTTTTACAAGAAAGAAAGAAAACACAAATAAAACATCAATGTTTGGTGCATTTTAGGTCAACAAGCTGATATCTTCGGACAGCCTGATCTCATAGTACCTCATATCTCGTCTCCACCCCGTATCTGACCTCCGATCATGTTCTCCTTCCTTTCGTCACTTTTATATTTATTGATCATTGACGTAATCCTCAAAAATAATATATTTTTGTTCCAACTGAACTAGTCTTTTATCTGACAGTCGGCGCTGTTAACCCCTACGCCATCATACGACACTGACTGAATGTAAGTTGTATCTCAATGTAAACATTGCAATTGCCGGAGCTCGAATTAATTTTTACCTAATGAGCATTGCTTTTTTTTAAGCTAACAGCAGTTGGCGATACCCTTACAGACATAAGCTCTACCCGGGGGGGGGGGGGAGAGCTTTTTAAATAATCATCCACATACAGACCGTTTCGCTGTTTCACAGCTCATCCGTGCGGCTAGACCAGTTAGTGCCTCAAGCCGGGATCGAAACGCAACCGTCGAGCTGACAGTCGGCGCTATATATATATATATGTATATATATATATATATATATATATATATATATATATATATATATATATATATATATATATATAACAAATGTTATTCTGCTATTTTTGGTTGAGACAATCAAATGTCAGAATCAGACTGGCGCTAATGCTTGTTTGAGAAACACTGGAATTGTGTACTTATTTCACGGAGGAGCTTAATGATCGTAGAGATTTCCTACTTTATAATTTACTGTGTTTCTATCACCCGTCAATTTTCCTTTCTTGAACATGCAGGAAAATAGTTCTTATGAAGAATTCAACTCAAGTTGCATAACGAAAACCATTATTCGAATGAAAAAGTTTGTTTGACACCTAGAGGTCACAGGTGACCTCAAGACGGAAGTTGACGAAATTACTAGACTTCCAGACGGATATAATTTTTTCTCTACCTGCGACACTTCAAGCAGAGGAGACGTTCCCAAGGCGCCGACCTAAATGAGGGGAGGGCTCACAATGTAGCTAGCTAACGTGACTATATAATTATTGATCTATCTACCTATCAATCTGTCTGCTTTCCTATCGCCCACGCCCACGCCCACACGAGTAACTCTTCATTTTAAAACAACGAATTTCTGTCTGCTCACCCTGGAACTGTTCTTTTCTGATTAATAAACATTCTTAAAAACTAAACATCGGCGTCCGATTGATTGTATCGACAGACGATAAAGGCTCCCCACAACGACGACACGGGGGTATAACCAACCACGGGTAGTTTCCAATTTTGTAATTTCATGATTTGTCACCCAATAAAATATCTTTATCCACTCGTTTGGGAAAAGCATCTATTTGTGTATTCGTCCTTCATTTGTAATTTTCATTATTCTATTTTCTTATATTATACGCAATAGTTTGGTCGATAGCAACATGTATGATATCTCTGGAATGCTGAGAAAAATACTACACTTTGATCTTAACCAAAACGCTAGGAAACTATGAAAAATAATGTTTTTATGACAAGGCATTTTTAAATGAATGAGAACAAAACCTTGATTAGATTTATTATTTGAGTATATTTTTATGGAAGTCGATAGTGTAGTATCGATTCTGTTATAATAATACCGCCATCTTAGCAATTAAGAGGGTATAATCCTCACAGATATTACATCCTCCTTTGGCGGAGAGGGTGAGGTAGTATCTGTTTTATGGTCATGGGACAATCTTCCCAGAAACTACTTTCTTCTTTGTTTGTTAGTGTAGTTCCTGTTTTGATGCCATACTCGCAGACATTACCTTCCCTTTACATGGGAGATCCTCCCAGGTATTATATCCTCTATGTTTTGAGAGAAGGGGTTGAATCTTTTCCAGGCTTTACTCTCTCCTTAGAGGTAGTGTACTATATTTTCATTTGTCATGACATTCAGTCCAGGCATTACTGACTCTTTTAGGGGTCAGTATAGTATATTTTCGTCCCTCAATAAATCAGGATTAACTTCTACTTTTGTTGGGATGTAGTGTACTATCTATTTTCTATCGTCATGATATCATCCTCTCAGTCATTACCCTCCCCTTTGGAGGTCAGTATAGTATATGTT
>OY744537.1:36860700-36865700 GCA_963556195.1 Sepiola atlantica
TAGGTTCTATAAGAACGATCGGAGAGGGATCTTGAAGAAATCGACGAGCAGCGTTCGGTGAGAGTTTGGCAGTGAATAGTCTCGACAGAGCTCGACTGAGACGGGTCGGAATGCGAGAAGGGGCGAACGGCGTAGTTAGTCTTTTCTGAAATCCTGAACTTGAGAGATGGGGATTTAACTAAGATGCAGACACTAGCGACGAGGCCCTAACGACACTCACACACACACACGTGTTCAACAAGTCGGTTATACAATATATCTCTCTTTATATATGTGTGTCTGTGTTGTTTTTTTTTTATTATGTCTGTAAATTGTGAACCATTACTTTGCGTTTCATGTTAGCCCGAACTGGAATCTCAATCTGGCCAGAATAAGAAGACCATGAAGAAAAATGACAGCGCACGCGTTTGGGGTACGGCGGTCGTTTGTGGCGCTGGCATAGTTAGGCACAGAAACGATAGCCTTTGTACGAACATAATACACCCTAAACGCTTAATCCGGCAATATTTAATCATTTACAGTGTATGTACATAACTAAAAATATATTCTATAAAAATAAGCAGACATTTGTTTTATATATTCGTTATTCTTTATTTGTTTTACTTATATTCACTCGAAACAAAGCACATTGCCACTGAGACTAAAAGTGCCATTGTGAATTAGAATCCATATTTATAGGGGCATATGCAGCGAGTTTTTTTGTTCACATTACATTTCAATTTCTGCATATTAAGTACAGTCGAGGAAACAGGGAGCAGAGAAGGAATTCAAAAGGCAATCAGTTCGAGGAAATAAGCTATTAAAGTAGAAAGTTTTCCGACATCTAAGGACCTTTACAGTGAAGGGTGTGACTCACCAAATCTTTGGGTTCGTCGGGGTATTTCTATTCAGGGGGCGGGGCACAAGTGCAGCAAGTTCGCTGTAGTTTTAGAAAAGACGACGGTTTCCTCGTGTTAAAGAAGTCGATGTGAATCAGAAAATTCGGCATATGCTTTTGGCTTCAGAGGTCAAAGGTTACAAACAAGTGTCAGTTTTAACAGTTTATAATTCATATTCAATAGTGTAATTAATGTTTTTTTTTCTTAAAACATAAAAAAAAACGAAAGGGTCGCTATGTCTTAAGACAGACAAACCATACGAAACAACGTGTTTTTTTGCAAGAAAAAGAAACGCTTTGTAATTATGTTTCGAAAATTAGATGAAGATTGATAATTTGTATTATTTGAATAATTCCGACTACTGTTCTCATCTTCGATGTAATTCTCACAATGTTTTCATCGATGTAACCTCTGGCTTTTTTTCAGGTGCGTTTTCTCGAACGCAGAAATCATTATGTCCAACTCACGAATATGTACGGAATGTCGAACCGAACTCTTTTTTAAATCCATTTAGATTTAGCTTGCTGTCGTTCCGTCAGCCACGACTGTGTAGAAGTCCTAAATTATTCGTGATTGTATTCTTAGTATCGCTCGTGAGGAGGATTTAACATTTTACTTCCAGAAAACTGCCCGGTAGCATCGATCGAAACGCTTTGTGAATAACATCCAAGATGAGAACAGTAGTCCAAATAATCGAAATAATACAAGCGTTTTAATTAGCAGTATCGTTCGGATCGATCAAGTGATGAAAAAGAAGTCCAAGATTTATCGGGTTATTTTTCGGAATTCGGATCAATTTAAATGCATCGACTTTCGATTTGTTTCCATTTGTTTCGAATGTTTGCTTCAGAATAAATTAGTCGTCTTTTCAATGCTCGTATGGGACAACATCTGTTAAGGGGGTTAGAAATGGTTAGATAAATCAATCATAAGACAATAAAATATTCAGAAAATAATAAATAAATGCAAGTATTTATTTATTAAGACTATACATATATATACTTACGGTCCAACTAACCTATAGCATTCCTCCGTGTCTCTTGAATACTAGCCCAGTCTTATGATACTAAACTCACGGTAACAATCTGAGAATAAGCGTAAGATATAAAATAAAGATGTCAAAAAGTTAAGCCTAGAGAGGCGTCAGTAAATGCGTTCGATAATAACACCAGAAAGATAAAACAGTGAGTGTCTAGAAGAAGCTGGCAAAAATGAACGAATAACAGTGTAAAAAAGAACGCGTAGAAAAGACAAGAAGAATTTAGGCATATGCAACACGCTGAATTATCGGTCTTGTCGGGTTTCTCCAGTTTTTCCGAACTTTACAGCGTGAATGTGTTCCCGTAATTAAGGGTAATTTTTAAAAGTTCCCAAGATAAATTCATTTTCCTTTTGTATTGAAAATGGAGGCTGTCTCTACTATATGTTTTGTTTACATTTTTACTTTTCACTATCAAATTGAACCATATCACAGACTCACAGATTTTAATATGAAAAGGCAAGTAAATTGATCGCCTCATAACTACGTTGATAACTACCTACGTTGATACCTACCTACGTTACCTATTAACAACATCTATTCAACTAAATTCATTTCAAATTATTGGCACAAGATTAGCGCAAGCAGTCCCAATAAGTAAATATATATCCTGGTCACGACAGATAATTGTGGCGACGTTAGTGTTTTTTCTTGCTTGAGGTGTCGTCTTCTTCCAACACATTCTAAATGGTCAGCCATCAGGTACTGACCAGGCTCAACGTCGCTTAACGTCGCTGATCTAAAGAGAATCGGTGTGTCAACGTGAGTATGCCCTAATTTATTTGATTCATAGTTACTGCATACCGATTTGGAAGAATCGTCTAATTAGTACCGGTGTCACTACTTACGTTCAAACCTTCTAACTTCCAACAAACGGGTACGTGATTGATGTACTGAATACCATCGCGAAATATGGAATCGGTTATTCCGAGTTTAAACCCTACCTCAGTTATTTTGCGTTCGATCATGCAGCAATAAACTTGAAAGAGGTTCGAACCCACATTTTCTCGCCAGCTATGGGTATAATATCAAGTAATCTAATTTTATTGCCATGAACAAATCGTTTAAGTCGATACTGTGTATCGGCCTACAAAATGGTTGATATGCCGTAAACTTAACCAAAAACAATTCTCTACCTACCAATAGTTACTATCACAATATCTCCATCCCATTAAACGTTGTCGTCACACATAATGTACGTATATAATATTACTATTACTATTTTCATTATCTACGAAATTCCTACTCACGTTATTTATTTATTTATTTATTATTATTATTATTATTATTATTATTATTATTATTATTATTATTATTATTATTATTATTATTATTATTATTATTATTATTTACTCACTAGGAGTTATCACACTGGTCATCGTCAGTGATCGCCCACTGCCAACAACCTGTGGTATTCCCTGGGGTCTGAGTGACAACAAGTCTCCTCAGACTTCCAGTATGCGCCACTTCTTTTCGCTCATCACCGCTGATGACCTTGTGGTATCGCAACAGCCACCTACCATCGATTTCCCGCTGATAAGGGCCATTGGTCCCCTCTGGGGCCCGAGTGGCAACAAGCCTCCCCAAGGTCCCAGAGCTGTCCGCGCTCTTCCAGTGGAGGTCTGGTTTGCGCTTTCTCTCCTCGACCCTCTGTCCATAATTTTCGTGGTGTCAGCCTATGCTTGCGCCTCTCTCGTGTGGTTGTATTTTCCCCGGTTCTGTTTTCTTGTGCTTCCATGTGTTTGTTCTCCATTCGTTGCTTATGTGGGTTGGTTTCCGCATTCGAGGACATTTCTCAGGATTGTAGCTGTTTTGATCATTACTGTCCTTTGTATGGTCTCAGTTATCCCTTTGATTCCTATTTCTCCTAGTCTTTTCTCCATGTTTTTGGGGGCTGTTCCTAGTGCTCCTATGACTATTGGTGTTATACTGACTTTCTTTATGTTCCATATTCCTTTCAGTTCTCTGGCAAGTTCAGTATATTTGTTTCTTTTTTCCGTCTCTTTGATCCTCACTCTGTGGTCCGCTGGAACGGCAAAGTCTACGATTTTGCAGGATTTTTCTTTCTTGTTGATTATTATCATATCCGGTCTCCTTGCTGTTATGGGTTTGTCTGTTTGTACATTCATATCCCATATGATTTTGTGTTTTTCGTTTTCTAGTACAGTTTCTGGTTTGTGTCTGTACCGTTTTTTTACATATTCGAAATTCAGTTGTTTGCACATTTCCCGGTGTACTTCTTTCCCCACGCTGTCATGTCTGTTCTTTATTATTATTATTATTATTATTATTATTATTATTATTATTATTATTATTATTATTATTATTATTATTATTTGTACTCACTATGAGTTCTCACACAGATCATCGTCAGTGATTGCTGACCGACAACAACCCCGTGGCATTTCCTGGAGTCTGAGTGACAACAATTCTCCCCAGATTTCCAGTTCTTCACCTTTTTTTGATAACGATGCGGTATCGCAACAGCCACTTACCATTGATTTCTCGCTGGTAAGGACAATTGGTCTTCTCTGGGATTTGGGTGGCAATAAGCCTCGCCAAGGTCGCAGCATTCTCTGCACTTTTCCAGTGGAGGTCTGGTTTGTGCTGTCCCTCCTCGGTCTTCTCATCCTCCTCGACCCTTTACAAATATTTTGTCTGGTGTCAGCCTAGGCCGGCACCAGTATTATTATTATTATTATTATTATTATTATTATTATTATTATTATTATTATTATTATTATTATTATTATTATTATTATTATTATTATTATTATTATTATTATTTTTATTTTTATTATTATTATCATTATCATTATTATCATTATTATAATCATTATTATTATTTTTTTATTATTATTTTTATTGTTATTATAATCATTATAATTATTATTATGAACATTATTATTATAATCATTATTATTATAATCATTATTATTATAATCATCATTATTATTGTTATTATTATAATCATTATAATCATTATTGCTATTATTATTATTATTATTATTATTATTATTATTATTATTATTATTATTATTATTATTATTATTATTATTATTTGTACTTACTAAGAGTTTTCA
>OY744537.1:36870700-36878200 GCA_963556195.1 Sepiola atlantica
CAGCATTCACTGATTTTCCTTAAGATTTCAGCTGTTTTCATCATTGTTGTCTGTTGTATGCGTTCAGTCTTTCCTTTGATTCCGATTTCTCCCAGTTTTTGTTCCAGATTTTTCGGGATTGTTCCAACGATTATTGGTATTTTATTTACTTTTTTCATACTCCATATCCGATCCAATTCTTTCGCGAGTTCCGTGTATACGCTTCCTTTTTTTGTCTCTTTGATCTTAACCATCTGGTCTGCTGGTACAGCAAAATCTACGATTTGGCAGGAATTTTTCTTTCTTGTCGATTATTATGACATCCGGTCAACTTGGTTCTATGAGTTCATCTGCTTGCACCTCCACATTCCAGAGGATTTTGTGTTTTTTCTCTTTTCCAGTACTGTCTATGCAGTCGTTTGCATAGTTACCAGTTTACTACTTCTTCCACACAGTCATGTCGGTTCTTGTATTAGGGCTAGTTTGCTGCATTCACTTATTATGTGATTTACTGTTTCGTCTCTTTGTCCACACACTCTGTATTTACTGTTTTCCTGGGGTTTATCTATTTTAGCTTTAATGTTGCTTGTCTTAATCGCATTTATTTGTGCAGCCGTCAGTAGAGATTCTGTTTCTCTGTTCAAGTGTTATTTTTTAACCATTTCCAGCTATTTTTGTGGGTCTCTTCTTTTGTCAGTCTTATGAAATGTCCATGTAGGTGTTTGTTTACCCACTTATATTTTCTTGTCTTTTTGTTTCTGGTTTACGTATTTCCCGAGTTGTTTGTTGCGACGGTGTCTTTTTTGCGGGGATTAGCCGTTATGTGTTTAGGGTTATGTATTTCTCCAACTCCTTTTGTGTCTTCTACATAGTCTACTATACTTACCAGTCCTCTTCCCCCTTCGTTTATTTTCACGTAGAATCTGTCGGTATCGTCTTTTTGGTGTAGTGCGTTGTGCATGGCCATTAATTTTCTAGTCCTCTGGTTAAGGTGCCTGAGCTCTTCTTTAGTCCAGCCTATGAAGGGTCCAGAGAAGTTTATTAGTGATACTGCCCGGATGTTAGTTACTTTTACTAGATTTCTGCTATATAATTTATTTTCTAATAGTTTTCTTGTTCTTCGCAAATATTATGTTCCAATTTTCTCGTTCATTTCTGTAGATTGGATAGTGTCTGTTTCCAGAACTCCTAAATATTTATAGCTATCCTGTTCGCCTAAAGTCTTCATCTCCTCTTAATTGGATAGTTTCATGCCCTCTGTTGTTTACAGTTTTCCCCTTTTCATCTCTAGCAGTGCACACTTTCTATTCTGAATTCCATTTGAATGTCCTGACTGACGATTGTGCTTTTTGCAAATAGTTTCAGGTTGTCCATGTACATTAGGTAGTTTATTCTTTCTTCTGTGTCTGTAAATATGTATCCGGCATCACATCTCCCTACTATGTAGGTGAGTGGCATCATAGCTATGATAAACAGTAGTAGTGATAAGGGGTCTCCTTGTGAAATTCCTCCATGTATTTTTATTTCAGTCACGTGTTGTCCTCCAGCTGTTAGTTCTAGTCTCCATGTTCCCATTGCTTCTTAATGAGATTAATAATCCTGTCGGTTCCTGTATAGTTTCAAGCATTCAATTATCCATGCTTGAAGGATTCTGTCGTACGCTTTTTTGTAGTCGATCTATGCTTAAGATATGTTCTTTTTTCTGTTTTTTACCTCCTTCTTGATCTATGTATAGCAGGTCATGCGTCCTTCTTTTCCATTTTCGACATATTTTTTGTTCCTTGGGGAGCAGTCCACTATTTTTCAGGGAATGGTTGATTTGTTCTCTCAGATGTGCTGTTAGGAGTTTCCACATTGTTGGTAAAAAGGTTATTGATCTGTAGTTGCTTGGGATCATTCTCCGTTCGGCGTATTTTTATATTAGCGTTGTTATTCTTTTGGTTATCCACTATGGTACGTCTGTTTTCTGGATTATCCTCTCAGTTTCTGCGCTAGCCTTTCTATGCAATGTGATGTTGTTATTATTATTATTATTTTTATTATTATTATTATTATTATTATTATTATTATTATTATTATTATTATTATTATTATTATTATTATTTTAATGCAGTGTAATTTGTCCAAATATGCGATCACTCATGAGTATTCTTCTATTCGCCAATGACATTTTGTTTTCTTCTAAACTTGAAACACGTGGCTAATAATTTATCATCTCTTCCGATACCTCTTTGCAAGCTAAACACACCTCAATGATCGACGCCATTTTATCCATATCTCATCCACGTGCTATTCATCTGAGGGCCCCTTTTCATTCCAGAAGACCATAAAACCGCCGAAGGAATTAATCCCCACTTTCCAATATCCGAGTATTAACCCCAAATACGACAGATTTCGTCCAATTCTTTCTCTCTGTTCCTTTCACCATTTCATTCTCCCTTTACTCTCTCTCTCTCTCTCTCTCTCTCTTCGTCTCCCTTTGTTCTCTCACTTTCTCTCACGCACTCTCGAGATCTTCCAGTAAAATAAGGGTAAATGATATTTCATGGTTGAACCAACTTTTGGGGTGATATCAATTTTCGCGCGGTAAAAGCGAGACGTATTGGAACTGACATAAGAAGCTGATATAAGACCTCCAAAGAATTTTAAAAACTCTATCTAATAGGTCGGTTAAAAGTGGATTTACCAGCGTCTGTTCCTCTTCCTTTTATACTGTTTCGTAAAAAGTCATTTTTTGGGGATAGGCCAGATTGCTTTCACAAATAAAAAAAGTCCCGGAACAACACTCCGGATAGAATCGTTTTAAGAACATTCAAACATCCAATAAGTAGCTTTTTTTAACTAATAAAGTGGATGATAGATTTTGGGGTTACTGACATTCTAATATATATATATATATATATATATATATATATATATATATATATATATATACAAGTATCTATTTATTTTTCACGAAAACTGTAAAAACTCATTGTATCAACTTAAAGTGTTTTAGTCATTTATCCTATTTATTTATTAAACAATTTTAATTAATTACTTTTAACATCGAATAACATATTGCATATAGATATTAACGATAAGCCAATGCAATTGTAACGTTATACTACCAAACATTAATTAATTATTAATTGTTTAAAACTAGTTATGCAAATTAGCCTTCTAAACGATTTTCTCTTAATCGTTCATCTCTCATATATAGAGATAATGTGAAAATATTATCGTGTATTATTGATTTACATAACAGTAACTCGTTTGATGGTAATATAGGAGTGATAAATGAAAAGGACTTTCGCATTTATTCATTAATATATATATATATATATATATATATATATATATATATATATATATATATATATATATATATATGTAAAATGAAAAGAGGACGGGCCACTGCTGATAACGCCACTACCAAAATAATGTTTTTCACTCTCTGTTTGTTCATGTCAACGACCATGCCGAAGTTTGGATACTTTCTGAAAAATCCAAATTAATATTCTGTATGATTTTTTTACATTGCTCTCTTCGACCTGAGGAAGTCTTTCAATAAAGACGAAACGTTGATGAATACATAAATCACATAGTTTTTGGCTTTCCTTTCTTCATTTTACATTACGTACCTTTTGTTTATATATATATATATATATATATATATATATATATATATATATATATATATATATATATATAGGCAAGTTACAGGATGAGAATAAAACTTGTAAAAAATACTAAATCTATTACATATTCAGTTGTTCAAAACAAGGGATTTATTTTTCCTAAAGAATTGAATTTTTATCATCAAGGCAATACAGGTGGATAAGCTGGTAAGAATATTATTTTTTTCCTTATATATATATATATATATATATATATATATATATATATATATATATATATTTCTTTTGGCTCACCACGAGCAGGGCTTTACGCGCTCCACTACTTTTGGAGCTGCTTCTGCTCCTGCTCCAACGCCAAAACTTGGAGCTGGCTCCTCTCACGCTCCCCATTTTCAAAAAGGAGCCGCTCCTGCTCCAACTCCTATAAAAAAGGAGCGGCTCTTTTTCAGCGCTCCATAATGAAAATTTACTTTCTTTCAAAAACGTTCTATTCTGCCAATGAGTGGTGTCGAAGGATAGGGGTGGGCGTCAAAGGATCTCATCACTATGGGTTGGGATGTCACTTGAAGTGTAAGACCGTAAGATAATATTTGATAAAATCTCGCTAATATTTTGAAAGTTATAGCAGAAATTGTCGGACGAAACATACGTTCATTTTTATTTCCTGGGGTATAAAGTAGAAATAGAAAAATCCCTGAAGTATTTTTAAACAATTTTAATTTTCATTACATTAATAACCTAGTATTTCAGGAAAGGAACATTTGACCCGGTATTTTTTCTATTTATTTTGGAAGGGAATTTAGATTTTTTAAAAGTAAATAAAGTTTTACTTTTAAACATTATTAGTGATTATTTTCTTTTCAAAGAAAACATTTCTCTTGGAGAGGAGAAACAGCCAGGGCAACAGTAATCCTCGTGTTGTTGTTTAATATTTCTTTGTTTTACGAACGTAATTTATTGTATAATGTATATTATAATTTATAACAGAGAAACGCGCAAGTACTTTAAAAAAATCGATTTATCCATTTCTTTTTTTATAGTACAGTTTAGAGAAAAAAAACAATGATGTTTATTTTTTATGAATTGAATAAAATAATATTTTTCATAAGTTGGCCCCAAAAGATCAATAACTTGTCAATAAACAATTCAGAGATCCATTTAATGTCTTAAAATATCTGGCCTAGACGTTGGGAGTTGTAAAAATACCGGGTCAACTTTTCCTTTCCCCAAAAATTAACTGGAGCAAGTTTTCCTAGGTCGGGCAAAAACATTTATTAAAATTAAAAATTTCAATAAAAAAGATGAACACGTCTATATTTGAAATCTCTAACAAAAGCAAACAGTTTACAACTTTAATAATCGATAATAGATTTGTTAAGATAAAGAAATATATCTAATCTAATTTCGATTCTAAAAAACAACAAATAAATCAGAAAGTCTAATTATTTGCTTTTTTAAATTAAAATTTAAGATATTTTTTTAAATTTAATTAAGTTTAAACATCGGTTTAATTGCAAAATAGGGACACCTCTTTTCTTTCGCTCATTTCGCTTGGTATTCGTCCACATTTAAGATGAAACTGATTATTGGTCTTAATGGTATTTTTGGTACTGAAATAAAATTCTCATTTAATTTTTAAAGTGTTGAGAATCTAACTTTAATTCCAGGTTTTAATCGCTGGTGGCAATGTTGGTTTTTATTGTTTTTTTCCTTGGACTAAATATAGTTCTTTCATTGGACTAAAGATATTTTTACTGCTTTAACATTTTATTACATACACACACAGAAACTTTGAACATTCTATTTACAAAAGCAAGTTTTAACGGAATTTAACGAATTTAAAAGCAAACATGAAAAGGTTAAAACATACTAGTCGTGAATTTAAGAATAATAACAAATGTCGCCGAAAAGACGATAGGTAAAAAATGTAGCATAAAAGTTCTATTTGATATATGCTAAAAAAATAAATTAGAATTTTTTGTCAGGACAAAATGTACCATTTCACCCCAAAAATCGATTTTATCGAACATTTGGGTGAATACCGAGCGAAATGGGCGAGAAAATCCAACGGCCACTATAGTATAATTGAACCTAAAATTCTTTATTTAAAAACACGAATTAAAAGAAAAAATGGCTTATTTATTCAATCAGCAATAAACATCATTGTCATAAATACAAAAAAGTTCAAATCTATAAGAAAATAACTTCAAAGACATCTATAGACTCACTGGCGCATTTGAAGACATTTGTTGCCAAATTGCCTTCTGCCTGTCCCATCAAAAAATTAACATGATAATATAAAAATCTGAGAACGTCACATGTTCTGTTTTCGTTCTTTCTCCCTCTTTCTCCCTTCCTCTCTCTCTCTCTCTCTCTCTCCCTATCTCATATACATTTACCAGAAATATAATTTAAAAAATAACACAGAGTAAACTCTGACACTTTCTTTTATTTTCCTTTATATTGTTGAATAAAAAACTAATGTTTAAAAGAAAAAGAAATCAAATAATTTTGGAGCGATGAGCGCGGAGCGATAAAACCACTGCCTTTTAGTCCCAAATGGAGTTGCTCCCGCTCCACTCCCGCTGAATATAAAATGAGCCCTCCTCTCCTTAGCTCCAGCAAAAAGGAGTGTGCTCCTGGAGCGCGCTCCTTTTTAGAGGGCTCCGTAACGCCCTGACCACGGGCATATAAGTACCATTTATTGATGATCTATTAATGAGGGTTTTAAAAGAAAATTATCGTCACATTCAGAAATATACAAACAAACTAGAACTGAAGTTGAAACATCATGGTAATAATGCTACCTTCCTGGACTTTGTTATCACTATCACGAGAATCAATGGTTATTGTTGGTGAGTCAATACAATTTTACTTACATCCTGTAAATACTTCATGTATATATTTTAAAGATTTGAAAGTATGGGCGGTAGAACTTGGCTAGTTCTGTTTGGGGAGTCAGAGCATTTTCACTGTATTGTCTTTAAATCCCCGAAACAGTCGTCACTCTGGTAGTCAACTGACGAGCCCTCTCTACTCTAACTATTTAATACTACGAACATTTATTTTCCCCTCTTTTTAACTACTTTTGTAATCAATTTATTTTTATGTTGTGTCTATATCTATATTGTTTTGTGTTTTACAAAGATCTTGGCAAAATTGTTTTTCTTCCTGACCCATTATTGACTCTATTTATGGTGGTATTGTTGTTTCATCTATAATATTAGTCCACCCACATCTCCAATCTAACTATCGTACCATTTACTACTATATGCTCTCCAGAATTATTCAATTCAATTTAATAAAAACAAATTATAAAATTAAAACATATATTCCCCCAAAATATAACATTGTTTTCTGTCCTACATGATCAATAGTACTATCTTCACTGAAGATCCCCCCGGGATTTAACGCCTCTGTGTAGCTTAATTGCCATAAATATATTTACACAGCTTACTACCTACCTCTACTTACGTATCGAGCACTGTGGAAGTAAATACTGAAAATTGGTACATAAAAAAATATATCTCCTTCTAAACTATTATGTGGATACATTAAATATATATATATATATATATATATATATATATATATATATATATATATATATATATATATATATATATATATGGTAAGCTATGAAAATATATTTATGGCAAGTAAGCTACACAGAGGCTCCCGCGTTTCATCCCCGGGGGGAATCTTCAGGCATTTTAACATTCAGGCATTAGATTCTCTCCGGGGATTAAACTCGGGAGCCTCTGTGTAGCTTAATTGCCATAAATATATTTTCATGGCTTACTACCTAGCTCTACTTACGTATCGAGCACTGTTTAAGTAAATACTGAAAATTGATACATAAAAAATTATATCCTCTTATAAAATTTCATGTGGATAAATG
>OY744537.1:36880700-36900700 GCA_963556195.1 Sepiola atlantica
TAGACAAGCCGGCAGCGACTTCATCGAAATATGAATCTCTTATGATATTGTCTCTGTCACGTGTGCAACCATCAAAACGAAATTGTAAAGAATCTGATTGCCTCGATTTATTTTATTTTTTTCAATGTAATTCAAAGATATTTCCTTTTAAGATTATTTATTTGTAGACGTGTTTTTATTTTTTTTTAGATAATATCTATTCTTTGCTTTATCAGCAAAGAATAGATATTATCTAAAAAACAAAAAAACAAAATACTTGACACTTAACCATTTTATTCGTACTTATTTATATACGGTAATGGCTATTTTTTTAAAAACTTGTACTTCGATTTTATTGTTGTATAGTAAGTTTCATTTGTAATGCTAATTAACTTTATTTCCATAAATCGATGTAATATATATATATATATATAGTAAGCAATGAAAATATATATGGCAATAAAGCTACACAGAGGCTCCCGTGTTTCATCCCCGGGGGGAATTGTCAGGCTAAATTGATTGCCATATATATTTTCATTGCTTACTACCTAGCTTTACTTACGTATCGAGCACTGTTGAAGTAAATACTGAAAACTGACACATAAAAAATTATATCTCCTTATAATATTTTATGTGGATACATGAAGTACTAATATATATATATATAAGTGAAATTTTAAGCTGAATTATTTCGACACTTGATTATTGGGGAAATGGTAGTTTGATCAGTACCATTGGAGAGCCATGCATATTATAACTGTCCTGTTTTTAAATCTCCGAAACTATTACATGGTAAACAGCTGATGATCCCCGTGTTAATATAAGATGCTTACGTTAAGGTCTCCTGTTTTTGTTTCACTGTTAGATACTTAATCCCCCTTTTTATTTTATTTAATTACTATTATATATTTTTATTTATTCATGAATTTTCCAACGAATGTTAAGTCTGCAATATTTTGGATTTAGTTAGTTTCTCTGGGAATTTAAACTGCATTTTCCTTCTTTTTTTTTGTCTATTTGTTTAAAATAACTCAAAGCTTCTTTAGACTATATATATATATATATATATATATATATATATATATATATATATATATATATATATATATATATATATATATATATATATATGTACAGGATGATCTAAATAAATGAACAGATCCTATGAATTTTGGAATATATATTCTAGGCAACACGATGAGTAACATGAGCACATTACATTTTCTAAACATTTGGGGGTGCATAGTTAAAGTTAGGTATGTGTATATGTTTATATATACCATTTTACTCTGAAACTAATGAACCGATCATTATATATTTAAAGGGTTTCTTTAATATATATATATATATATATATATATATATATATATAATTATAAATATTTGTTTTTATCCACATACGTATACGTTTCATCCTTACGGGAATCGTCAGTGTAGAGAAACATTATTTATACCGGTCGCTGAACTCGAACCCCGGAACTCAAATTCCGACGTCTTAGCTCACACGGCCGTTATTAACACATTGGGAAATCAGCAAGAGATAATCCTATTTAAAGGCAGCCGTTGTAAAGTGTTCTACCATTGAAAAGAAACATGGATAATTATATATATATATGCATTAATATATATATATATATATATATATATATATATATATATATATATATATATATATATATATATATATATATATATATATATATAATTCCGCACAGGCGTTAAACACTGTAGACAGCTATGACAAATCCCTCCCTGCCTCTTGGATAAGTGTATCTTAATTTCAATTACTGTCTGTGTCGATTTCCCGCAGCCGCGTTGTCCTGAGTGTTTGTCTCGTGATTCTAGCTTGAATCTGCGAACTGCGTTCTAGCCCATGCGACTGTTTGCATCCGCCACTGCTACACTGATGAGGATAAGAGAGCCTGAAACTACGTAGTCTGTAAGTGAAAAACACTTTAATATTTAAAAAAAAAATTATAGTATATGTGTGTGTGTGTAGCTTTATCATTAGTTTATTGGATATAACAACTCTGCCGAGGTCAAATCACATTGGTTCTATTGTGATTAATTACATGTAAACTATTTGCATAGATATGAAACCCTAATCCCCTACCATTCATGGGTAAAATAGCAATTCATGTCTAATTAAGTTTAAACGATGAATCGTGTTTAAGTATTCTGCTTTGGTATTAAACTACAGAAAAAGTGTTCATCTGCCGCGAAACTGACAAAACCTAACTTTCAATAAGGCTCGATATGCCGTACAATAGACAACACAATGCAAATCTACCGTAACCAACATATTTCAGCTGCAACTCTATCAGTTTGACAGAAATGACAACAGGCCACACGTGTTACTGTTTTAAATCCTATCTTTTAAAAATTTTCTAACAAAAATAAATTATTGATTTTGTCTTGTAAATTCTTTCGCTCAACTTCAACTGCGTGCATCACGGATAGAATTCCATTTTGACATTTCGTCGAATCTTTCTAATCAAATTAAATAATCGATTTATATTTTTTACGTTTTTTCATGCCGAAAAATTAAAGTTTTTTTTAAGGAAAGAAAGAAAAAGTAAACCGTTTCTTAATAGTTTTTTTTGTTGCTATGATGAATCACAGATCGAACGAAGACAATAACTAGAGAATCAACCCCGTTCACTTTTGACGAAATTAGACAAAATACCGGCGTTTAGGCTATTATCTGCGGAAGGCTATTGGGACTTAGTTCAAGCAATATAATTAACATTATTAATCTTATTACATCCTATCAACGTTTATTATTATTATTATTATTACTAGTTGCCGTATATTTCTACGCCGGGTTCCTCTTTTGTAAGTTGTGGTGTTTTGCGGGTGCTGAAGCAGCATCTCTCCATATATATTTTATCGTGCAAGCAATACATGTAAACGAAGGCGATATATTCAGAATACCATTGAGTCAATGCGAACCCAAAACGGTTCGCTACCGGTCGAATTGTGTGCGTGAAACATGCACATCAGTCCGAAAAGAGGTCTGGAAAAGCATGTGTGAAGAAGTTGAGAAAATGTGTTGGATTTTGCGCGTGTGTTGGGCATATTTTTCTCGGAAGATGTAAGGAAGAAAAAAGAGAGAGATTTTTTTTGTGTTTCGGCTTTTATAATCCACAAACTTAGCGCCACCTAGCGTGACAAAAAAGGGGTTATAACTAAGTCCGAGCACCCTACTTATTCGCCAGATAAGACTGGCGACTTCTTCTCTCTGTAACTTCAGTGCCAGGACACGAAGCCTTACACGAATTCTAATTGGAAAATTCTACTTTACCTCATTTTTAACCTTACGTGAATATCTATTATCCTAACCCTTTCTTTCCATATCTGGATATAAATATTATTACAATAATCTAATGGCGAACGAGTCTCAACGTTACTCAACGTCGGTGATCCGAGGAAAACCGGACTTTCAACGTAATTTGGACTTAAAACGCACCGACAGACTTTACTTTACATCTAGCCTCGTTAAAACCGGATGTGTCTGCATGATTGACCCAATGGATACCGCTTCAGACGATGGAATCATATAAAACATGTATAAATATTATCGTATATGTTAACTTATACGCAATTACATAACGTATTGTATTTATATAAGTAAATGCATTAATAATTTAAGTTTCAATACCAAAGATAGATAAGTTGGCGATAAAAGCTGCTAAGTCTATCCGGTCTATATTGCACGACGTATACACGTCTAAAACAAGAAAGCTAATTAAGAAATACATGTTGAGTTTACTGAATAGATGTATTTAATAGAATGTATTCTTTCGTTTAGTTTCTGCATAAAACAGAAACAGAGAGAGATGAAAATGAAAATATGTCAAATAAGTATGGAGCAACAGGTGTTCGACACTATGTGCATTTAACAGTTATAAAAAAATACTGTTAAACACTAATACTGTTGGGAAAATATGAAGCCCAAGTTACTGACTAGTTAAAAGAAAAAAAAAGTGTGTATAATTAATTGCATCCGACGAATCGTTCACAACAGATGTTGGTTTTGGCATTAAATAATACTAAACGAAGTTGTTGCCACATCTAGGCTGCTGCACCAACCACTAGTCTTGCCCACTTAGATAGGGTCTAAAAAAAAAGCCTCTAAGTACTACAATTAAATATGTCCTGGCGAACTTGTTGTACTCAGCGTAAATACCCCCGATAATCAGCTTATTCCGACCCTTTTCACTGTAGAGATTCTGGAAAGTTTATAGTCTAATAGTTTCTTTCTTCGCACTGCTTGCCTTTGGAATTCCCTTCCTGCTCTCTGACTGTATTAAAATGCCGAAATTTAAATGTAATGTGAACAAACATGTCGCTGCACAACTATCCACTTATGATGCCCTTATAAATCTGGCCTCTTATTCTCAGTGTCCCCTTTCGTCTCAGATGCAAGGTGCCTTATTTAGGGTGTATATAAGTAATATATATATATATATATATATATATATATATATATATATATATATATATATATATATATATATATATATATATATATATATATATATACGTATGTATGTTCGTCCCCTCTCCTTCCACAATCATTGAAATGTCTCTTTCCTACATAATGATCTTATAACTCAAACCGCCACCATACCCCCATACTCTCTACTGCCAACTCAATCGGCAACTGCCACCATCTATTTGCATCTCATATTTTTTTTTTCACAAGCGGCCCCAATTTTAATCTCACACCCGCATCCCCTTCGTGTTTCAAATATTTGATACTTATATTTTCTTAAGATAATAATCCCGAGAAAGTCTTATAATAAAGACGAAACGTTGATGAATACATATATAATATTTTTGGATTTCCCTTTTTCAATTTCCATTACGTCGGAACACTTTTTCCATTTTTCACCATATATATATATATATATATATATATATATATATATATATATATATATATATATATATATATATTGTGTGTATTTAGGCAGCAATTTCTAATTTATGTAAACATTGTTAAAATAACAGAATTCGTCTGTTTAATTATACCTATTATATTTTTTTCAATTTTTCTGATGGCATTAAAATCAATAAAATAATAAATGTTACATTAGTTTCACAAACTTTTTCGATTATTCGTCGAATCATCCTCAGGTGTCAATGCAAAAAAAACGTACTCTGCGCGTTTCTCCGTCGTTATTTAAAACATTTTTTTCTTTCCCCAGCTTTATTGTTTATTTGCTTTTGACACATGGGGATGATTCGACGAAGAATCGAAAACGTTCGTGAAACCTGTGAAACCTATGGAACATTTGTTGTTTTTTATTTTAATACAAAAAGACCATAAAAAATCGAAAAAATAAAAAACGGTATTATTAAGCATACGAATTCTATTATATTTACTATGTTTTGCATATATATATATATATATATATATATATATATATATATATATATATATATATATATATATACACCGTAAAATAGAATTAACTAAACCTAAATCCGCCTCATATACTCAAATATTCTTTTTTGTGAGGATAAGTTTATGAATACTTTATCTCTAATCAAATAATTTCTGGGAGCCCACGTGGGCATATTTTGAGACACCAGAGCGTTCGACACAAAATCACCACGCGTTAACAGACGCCATGAAAAATAGAAAAGATGATGATTTGGTTGTTTCGGATAATTATTTTGTAATTCTATATGGCGGCAGGCAAAAGAAATCTTATGAATAATACATGGTGTTTAGCGGGTTTTAATAAGACGATATGGAACGTCCGACAAATTATCGATTCATATGCGACTCATCGTTTTCGTTCTGATGAATCTATCCGATATAAAATATAGTTGGACTTTCGTTTCTTAATATACATACCTATTCTCTTTATTGCCTTTTTATGAATTATTCTGAGCAGTAAATAATTTTACACACATTAAAGTATATATATATATATATATATATATATATATATATATATATATATATATATATATATATGTATATAGTACACGTATTGTATTAGTCTCTATAGATGTAAATCCGTTGAGACTATATATATATATATATATATATATATATATATATATATATATATATATATATATATATATATATATATATATATATATATATATATATATAGGGTGTTTCAAAAGTCTTGGGAACATTACAAATGCGTATATCTCATGAACTATTCCAGGTAGAAAAATGAAACTGGTGCCATTTTAAAGCTTGCTTAATCAAGTTTTTGGTCATACTAATGATTTTCGTGTTATTTTTCCAGGTGCAGTAATGGCGTTCTCTAAACAAGACAAGGCATTTTGCGTCCTCCAATTTGCAAAGACTGAATCGTGGACATGTGTTCAGCGTGCATTTCGCAGGAAATTTAAAAAAGAAGCCCCTGAAAGGAAATCCATTGTCAGATGGCATGCTAAATTTGTGAAAGATGGGTGTTTGTTCCCAAGTAAGCGAACAGGTCGCCCTTCAACTTCAGAAGATGCAGTTGAGCAAGTTCGGACAGCCTTTCAGCGGAGCCCCCGTAAATCAGTGAGAAGAGCCAGCAGGGAACTTCAGCTTGCTCCAGCAACTGTCTGGCGTGTCTTAAGGAAACGACTGCAAATGGTACCTTACAAGCTCAAGTTGGTCCAAAAGTTGAAGGACACTGATAAGCCACTTCGCCGTGACTTTTGCATTGCAATGCAAGAGAAGTTGGAAGATAACGGCTTTGATGACCGGCTTGTTTTTAGCGATGAGGCGACCTTCCATCTGAATGGCAAAGTTAACAAGCATAACACTCGCATATGGGGTACTGAGAATCCTCATGAACTTCTTGAGCACGAGCGAGATTCACCAAAAGTGAACGTGTTTTGTGCAATTTCCAAGAAAGGTGTCTATGGACCGTTCTTCTTAGAAGAGGCAACTATCACTGGTGAATCCTATCTCAACATGCTGGAAGACTGGTTAATGGCTCAGTTGGAACAAGAATCTGATGACTTCATTTTTCAACAAGATGGTGCACCACCACACTGGAGTCTTAGAGTAAGGCAGTTTCTTAACACAAGACTGCCTGGTAGATGGATTGGGAGATCTGGGCGAGGTGATGACGTTCTCATGCCATGGCCTCCTAGGTCTCCAGATCTTACCCCGTGTGACTTTTTCCTTTGGGGCTTTGTCAAGCAACAAGTCAATGTGCCGCCCCTTCCAAGAGATATTGACGAACTAAAGGCTCGAGTAACGGCAGTTGTGGGAACCATTGACGTCAAGATGCTGGAACGCGTTTGGCAGGAAATGGACTATCGAATAGATGTCTGCCGTGTGACGAATGGTGCTCATATTGAGCAACTTTGAAGATTCCCCACAAAACTTGAAACTTTAACCTTTCCAACGGTACCAATTTCATTTTTCAACTCCTAATAGTTTTTGAGTTATTAAAAATCGTTATGTTCCCAAGACTTTTGAAACACCCTGTATATATATAATACACGTATTGTATTAGTTTCTATAGATGTAAATCCGTTGAAACTCCAGTGTTTATAAAAAGCGCTCAATAACAAATAGAGCTGTTCTTTAGTATAAATCTTTATTTACACAAACATTATTGGTTACATATGTGCATACATGTTTCGTTTGTACTCTTCACAGAAAGTCAACCTCTTCAGACCAAAGAAAACGAGGAAAACGTCCTTGTCTTCTTTGGTCTGAAGCGGTTGCCTCTCTGTGAAGAGTACAATCGAAACATGTATGCAGATATGTAACCAATAATGTTTGTATGAATAAAAATATATACTAAATAAATGTATATATATATATATATATATATATATATATATATATATATATATATAAATTTTTAAAAGGAAAACAATCTAAACGCACATTAGGGCTGTCAGCATTATAAATTATTTCGACCTAGATAGGTCTCGTCAAATGCGTAACCAGCCACACTTCGGGACTTAATTGTGAAAACAGAATCCTGGGAAAAAGAATTAAAGTTACCTTGGTCATTATCTGTAGTGTCGTCTAGTAACAGCCGAAGCAATCTGTGTATTTTTGACGTTAGTTTGGGTCATGATCGCAGTATCAGTTATAGAAGTTGCAGTAGAAAGTCTGCTTCGTCAAGCAGACAGTACCAAAAAGGGAGTCTAGTATTTGTTTTTTCCCATGTCTTACTATACTACGTCACTTGCGGAAAGCGATTCTCTGACAGCTACGTCACTCCCAGTCGCTAACCTGTATTTGTGTAAACTTACGTGAAATATTGTAGCACAATCAGAAATATTCATGATGGATCGTTTGCCTAACTTAGAGATAAATATAAGCTGAATTGGTTTCGATTGAAAATCTGCTAACAGAGAAAAATGGTAATAATTTATGCAGTGTCCATTTAGAACGAGCTGACTTAGATTGTTCTCTTTTTCTTGCTGATGTCAGCTCAATGTGATTGCAAGTTCAAAGCAAGACATTTGTGGAGAACATAACATTATGCATCTACGATAGCTGTCTATCAATATATGAGGTTCTACTTCAGCCGTGCTGGTGGCAATTGTTATGTTGTGGCCTTCGAAGTGTAAAACGAGTAGGGACATTAGTATAAAACAAAAGAGCGAAAGAAAACCTTACATCATAGTCAGTGCGTGTGCTCAATATACAGAAGAATGTAATGCTGTCATGATATTTTCCCATCTCAACAAGAAGGCCAGATTGACACAAGTACTGTGAGCACTGGAAACCACGCGCCTTGGCACGCCTAACACAGATTTACAAAATAATGACTCGGGTCTCTTGATTAGTTATTGTAACTTGGTTATATAATTTGGATTATTCGGACTACTGTTCTCATTTTGAGTGTTATTCCCACAATGTTTCGACCGATGTAACCTCCTTTTCAAACTCGGAGATATTTTTGTCGAACTCTGGAATCTAGACGGAATTTCGAAAGGAATCCTTTATTTAATCCTCGGGGGTAGCATGCTCATGTTTTTTCAGCCATGCCTGGGAAAAGTCTTCAGTAATTCGCAATTCTTCGTATCGCCCGCACCAAGAATTGAACCTTCAAGCTTCAGATGACTATTACTTAAAACTGAATTGTACTTAGTACTATATCCACTACGCCACTAATATTAGCAATCGGTCTTACATTAATCTTAAAGCGATCACATAAGGCCCAGTCTGACAATTTTTTGAGCGTATACAAATCCTCCATCAAAAATACCAGCGGTTAACATGTCATATATTGGAGATGATGCAGTACACTTTCTTCTTGAAAATGGAATGCAGCGGTTTTTCAGAAATGTAAGATCTAAAGGTATCACAAAAGGTCCTTGAGTATGGATACACTCTGCAATGGAAAAGGTGATCTGAGGTCTCCCTGAACTTAGAGTTGATCTTAATAAAACGTCTGAGTAATTGGAAGATCCAGACGAAAGAGAACAGTATACGTGCACTGTTCAAGTCATCTATGTTGTCAAGATAATCAACAATACAACTATTTATTTGAGTAAACTTGATGGAATAATTATATGAATTCAGAGGTTGTAATAAGAAGCAATATAAAGTAAAAAGACATTTTAGTATATTTATACTGGACTTAAATTGAATTAAATTAATAATGTAATATTTCATTTTTATGCTTCTAACATTTGAATCAATTTGATATTCAAGTTCTGTTGTATTTTCGAGGATTAGAAAAAAAATAGATTTTAGCAAAATTTAAACGTTAGGCTATTTAACATGTGTCAGAAAATTTCATCCTTTGAAAGTATCGTTAAAGTAAGGATCATGTATATATTTATTTGTCGAAAAAGTCTCCAAGAAGACATCTAAAGAGATATCCTACACGTGTTTCATTACAAACATTAGTGCAGGATAAGAGATTTGGTTATTGGTCCGGTTGTAGTTACGATGCACCATTCTTAAAAAAAGTTCAATCGGCCAACATCTAAGAACACCATTTCTGTACATCTAGAATTCGGAAAATCCTCGTCGACAACACAACAGTACTTGAATATCAAAATTATAGATAGCAACTACAAAGTATTGATCACTAAAACCCTTGCCAAATTTACGCGAATAAATATTTAAATTGATGATTATTCGACAGTATGTGGAATTGTTATCAATTTATAAGCCAGTTCCCAACTAAAAAAGAGTATCATAAAAATAAATTAGAAATAACTCTATCAAAATATGCAGACACAAATTTGCTATACTATTTAACCAAATATGCATAGATGTCGGAATTCTGCCTCAACACACACACACACACACACACATATATATATATATATATATATATATATATATATATATATAGTTTTTCATGGTAAACAACCGATGATCCCTTAAATAATGTAAGAAGCAAACTAATATAATAACTGTAAAAATTAAATTGACTTACATGAGTGATTTTCCACTGAACGACTTGGAACTTAAGGTTTTTATATATATATATAATGTTAATCGTTGAGAAACTTCCGAGACTATATATATATATATATATATATATATATATATATATATATATATATATATATATATATATATATATATATATATATATATATATATATATATATGTATATATATATATATAGGGAGGAGTTTGAATTACCTACTGGGAAGTTTGAATTACCTACTAGACACTATCCTCGAGTATATTCGGTCTCTCTGTACAAGGGTTTGTCAGGACAACCTGACATGAGGATACTTCACCCTACAAGTCAACCCTGACAAAATATTCAAAATAACATAATATTCGAAGCCCAAATAAGATCCACTCGACATTGGTTCATATGAGGAATTGGGCACCTTCTCCATATAATGTTATCTCAAGTAACAACACTTAGCTGAATACTCCACCAGACTAGATCAAATCTTGTCCTGGAATCCGGTTCGACCAAGAGATCAAAAGAAATATATACTATAACATAATCAATCGGTAAATTGGGGAGAACAAAATAATGTTCTTAACTTCTTTATTAACTCAACGTTCAAGAGATAAAAAAGAACTTTTATAGAATATTTGAATATCTATGTATCTCATACAGAGATCAAGTGTTAGCCCCAGGTAGATGCCCGTTGATTTCTGAGAACTTCGACTGAATTAAAATGAAACATATATATATATATATATATATATATATATATATATATATACATCCAAAGACAGCTGTTTTGTCGTATCATGGCTCTTCAGTTTTGTAAAATATAAAAAGGTGTTCTAAGCTAAGGTTCGAAACCCGACCGTCCAGACAACAGTCAGTGAACTGCCGTATTTGAGTTGAATGATATTTCACCAAATTTAATTTGCAGACCATTAATGATGAAAATTCTATTAAAATAGACACTGGAAAAGTTAGTTTAATTTTCTGCATCAGAATATTAATCTTTGTTTCATGATTTTATAGTATTCTAATTACTTTTACATTTGACCCACAACTTCCACCGCTGCCTTCTTCACTTAATAAAACGTATGTATGTAGTTTCTATGTCTTAAATTTTTTACCTGACTATTCAGTTTCTCAATCGCACGCACTAAAAACATACTCTTCACAAATACGTGCACAATAAAGCTTCTTCTGTTAACCTTGTCTCGACGCCTTCGAAATTTCGGTCTTATATATATTTAGAGGAGAGTAAATATGGTGGAATGTGAGTGTCTTCCCTCTGTTTGGTTGTTGATTGTATGAAGATATTTGGTGGTTTCTCTACAACGGTTGGTCAGTGGTCTAATAGATACACCAGCGAAATATCGAACATGCTATAACAAGGTACAAATACATATCGAATATAGTGTGCGTGAATGATCACAATATATCCGATATGTAAGACAAAGACCTATATCATATAAATGATCACGATATATTATAGCATATGAATGATCATGAGATATATGATATGTCTTAGATATGTTATTAACTTAAATAGAAAATTATTTTCACTTATATCATTATTACAATGAATTTTTAAAACAGCTATAGTGTTTCGACATTCAATAACACAAACAGAAAAACACAACCATATGTTATATATATATATATATATATATATATATATATATATATTGGTATACATTTCTCGATATATCTAAAATATCATAGTTATTATATATTTACACACCCACACCCACACACATACACACACACATATATATATATATATATATACATATAGTCTTGTAAGCTTTTGTTCATGACGAAAAAAAAGGTGATATATGCAAATATATAATTAATATATTTTAATAATCATCGATGTACATATATGTTTCATCCTTTTTCGGGAATCGTCAGCGTGGAAGATAGCATTTCTGCTGGTCGCACGGTTTGAACCCCAGACACGAGTCACCTTTTAACTAAAATTCTGAACTCTGTTGTATATATATATATTTATATATATATATATATATATATATATATATATATATTTATATATATATATATATATATATATATATACATATATTATTATTATTATTATTATTATTATTATTATTATTATTATTATTATTATTATTATTATTATTATTATTATTATTATTATTATTATTAAAGCAAGGAATATAGACGTTTGTGGCATTTATTTGGGTGGAATGAAATTGAAAAGTGTAAAAACGAGAGGAAAACAAATTCAATTTCATTCCACCCCAGAAAATGTCACAAACGTCTATATTCCTTGCTTTAATATATATATATATATATATATATATATATATATATATATATATATATATATATATCTGGAAGCACAACCGCATACATATACACAAACACAAAACCCAAAAATGTATGCATCTGCTGTACATGCGCAAGCACACGGACATGTGTACTTTATGTTTTATAGTTTTGAGATAATTATGTTAACACTTATACGTAGCACACACATGCAGCTTACACACAAAAAATACATATATATATATATATTGTTGTAATTGAATACCTTTAATCTTCTCTTTCCTATGTAGACTTCTCTATAGATGACTTTCTATTCAGTAGCACAGCACTGAAAATGACTCTTAGCTTCGGACCTTAGTAATTCATTATTAAGCGCTCTTCTCTCTATTCTAGCCTCCATGACAATAAACCTTTCCTTCATTCGTTATAGAATCGCGTTGACTATTCTTTTTTCCACCTCAATTATCACCTCGTTAATTATTCCTTTTTCAAAAGATACAGCAGTGTCGACGAAGAGTCGAATGTATGTATGTATGTATGTATGTATATATATATATATATATATATATATATATATATATATATATATATATATATATATATATATATATATATGAAGCAATCCAACAAAAGATACAAGCGTCAACTAATATCTTATAATTAGTGAAACATCCGGATAAAAAAACTGAAGCTCAATATACTGGATAGAGCATTAATATTATAATATAAAATGAAGTAATAAAATAAGGTGTCAATCAAATTTTATTAGAATTCAAAGTTCATGCAAAGCATCCTTAAGTCCTTAGCTCATGAGTTTTCAAAGATAATTCTTCTCTTCAGAGGACCATTACCGCAGTTATACTACTACAGGCAATAAAATTACGCTTTGAAAATATATAAAAATTATATACACAAATATATAAAAATACATAACATCAAACATATCAATCCAAAAACATACTTTTGTTGAATCCATACAGTCCATCAAGGTCATACAAGTTGAGGAGCATAATCAGGAAGGACATTACTCCAAGATACAAGCAGCAGTCCAAATATGTGAAATTGAGGGGGCCGGCAAAGTTATCCAGTCGCGAAATGTGTCCATATTACAATGTTAATGATAAATAAATCAATCAAAATAATACAAAAAGTCCAATCAAAGTTCCGAGATCCCAACATGTGCAACTCTAATCAAATCCAAATTCGTTGTTTAATTAGAAAACCCGCTAGATCCGAATTGAGCAAAATAAGACGGACTCCCATCACATCTAGCCAGAAGAGCGAAAAATATATAAGTGATCTTCTCTCCAGACATGACAAATCCCAATTTTATATTATAATTATATATATATATATATATATATATATATATATATATACATATATATATACATATATATATACATATATATATATATATATATATATATATATATATATATATATATATATATATATATATATATATATATATATATATATATATATATATACTTTAAATATTGGTCGTTCTTTTATTTATAAGCATTGAATGCTAAATATTACAAATTGAGAATAAAAGCCCTTTTACAATGCAAGACAAATGTATTTTTTTTACTTTCATCTTATTAATTTCGGAGACACTCTTCATCTTCAGAGATTTCTTTTTTCTCTTTTTTTTATAAAAATAAACAAACTTTTTAGGTTTTGTAAAAAAAAAATAAAAAAATAAAAAATTTGTCTTACATTGTAAAAGGGCTTTTATTCTCAATTTGTAATACTTATCATTCAATGCTTATAAAAAAAGAACGACTAATATTTGAAGTAAAATACCAGCGTGCCCGCGCACATCCGTTCTACTCAAGAGCTGCGAATTACATCCGAGGCGGACAGTACGTCAAATCTACACAAGGACATCTTATCGATAAACAAAACTAAAAAATGTGTTTATTTTTATAAAAAAAAGAGAAAAAAAATCTCTGAAGATAGAGAGTGTCTCCAAAATTAATAAGATAAAAGTTAAAAAAAAAAATTGTCTTGTATTGTAAAAGAGCTTTTATTCTCAATTTGTAATATATATATATATATATATATATATATATATATATATATATGGTAAATTGAAAAAGGAAAACCAAAAACTGGATGTTTTTATGTGTACATCAACGTTTCGTCTTTATTTATAAGACTTCATCAGGATGATGATATAGGGAAAAGATATCATGCAAGTACAGATACATGTAGGGTAGACATGTTGGGAAGAAAAATAAAATAAAATGTATATATATATATATATATAAATAAATATTTTCATAACTTACTACTTAGGGCTAGTGACGTATCGAGCACTGTTTAAGTAAATACTGAAAATTGATACATACAAAATGATATCTTATAAAATTTTATGTGGATACATGAAATAAAAATGATATATATTAGAGAATATCAGGCATCTACACACACACACACACACACACACACACACACACACACACACACACACATATATATATATATATATATATATATATATATGTATATATATATATATATATATATATATATGTCTATAAATTAAAATTAAAATAGATTAGAAAACTTTTGGGTTAACTACAAAGATGAATCTTAACTGACCAAAACCGACAGTTCAATATGTAGTAAGATAGAGCTGATATATTTAACAATTTAAATTATTTTTAAATCATATATAAAATAAAGAGTATACATAAATATAGTTGTTTGCAGCTGTTTCAAGACGATATTAATTTTAGTCATACAATAAAACATAATATGTGTACACATTTCTTATGTCTCTAGAAAATTTAATGCGAAAATAATTTTACATCTTACCGAGGTATTTGATGATGAGTCATTTCTTGTTTTTCTTTGGTTTTAGTTGCGAATGCACTTTTTGTCGGTCATTGTTATTCTTTTTGGGGAGGACGGGGATATGTACGTGATAAGAGTCGATGTTTGAACAATTTTATGCTGGAGTGTATGATAAAAATAATCAGTATCTTAGAACAGATGAAAGCAACTTTTATACCGTTGTGTAGGGTCTTTATTTAGAATAGGATTTGAAAATAATTCACATTGAAAATACATATTTTTGTATATATATATATATATATATATATATATATATATATATATATATATATATAACAAATTCATATATATATATATATATATAACAAATTCATATATATATATATATATATATATATATATATATATATATATAGCAAATGCATATATATATAACAAATGCATATATATATATATATATACATACATATATATATATATATATATATATATATATATATATATATATATATATATATATATATATCCACAACACTATCCCGAAGACTCACCCTACATCTCTCCGATATTAGCTTTATATGCCAACACCTAAAAAAACATTAATTTCTTAACGGTTTAAACAGTCAAACTTTTAAATCTCTCATATGTGTAGAACGCCATCACGCTCTCATGTATATTTCAACTTTACAGACGCTTTTCCAAGTTATAAACTACTTGCCGTTATAATTAAAAAATGAGCACAACAGTAAAGTCATAATTTCTAAAGACACTAAAACTAATACCGCCTTAAGATGATTTGACGATTTAAATCGAAAGTACTTGCAAAAAAGAAAAAAGAATGGAACAAGAAACCCATGGATCATATTTACATCAATTTGACCGAAACATTAGATGGACAATTCGGAAAATTGAAGAAATAAAAAAAGTCGCATCAAACAAAACCACTCCGTGTTATTTAATAATGTTTGCCTATATATATATATATATATATATATATATATATATATATATATATATATATATATATATATATATAGCAAAAGCATACGTAACACGTACAATTTCAAAAATACCTGCCATATGATGCATATTTTCCGAACGATAAACGAAAATTCAAAGTTTCTATGCTATTTCCTCGCAGTCTTTTAAATTGTGCAATTCAGTGCAAAGTTAAAACGGAAATAATTATCTGAGAAAATTTTAATGTCTGCAAATTGCAAACAATGGCGACTTCCTTTTTGGTGGGAATAATAATGACAATCATTTTTTGGAAAATGTCATACAACATTTTAATTAGGCAATTCGCCGTACGCATACGTTAAGGCGTATTGATTCTAGGTCTTCTATTTGTGAATAAGAACGCATTTCACGAATAAAAGAAAGAAGAAAAGGAAATCACCAGACTTTTAAACACATAATTATTCCGGAAATTAATGGAAAGTTTAATTATATCTTTTGTTGTTGTTGTTGTTGGTGTTGTTGTTGTTGGTGGTGGTGTTGTTGTTGTTGTTGTTGTCATTTGCACTTTAACAGATAACCTGATGATGAAGAAGTCTCGGTATTAGATCGAAACGATTTATCTGTTTCATTTTCTCTTTTACCAGGGTTAGGGTTAGGGTTAGGGTTCGGGTTAGGGTTTACAAGGCTTCATAATGGTCTCTGTATTCTTTTCTCGCGGAAAACGTGGCGCAGAAAACGATGACAACCATGGACTCGCCTAAGAATGAATTATGACTCCTCTATATACCTGTATAATCCTGTGTATTCTTCTGAATAACATATGCTCATTTTTATCATCAAAGTTACCTATATAATAAAATTCAATGTCTGTGTGTATGTGTGTGATGTAGTTGTGTAATATAGAAAGAAAGGCTGGAGAATCTACATGAACTCTAAAAGTGTATTCTTATCTAACATTTACGGGGAAGACAATGGAAGTGGCCCTAAATCTTTAAGTGCATCCCAAACAAGACTACGGGAGGATAACTCCCTTAAAACTTAAAATACTTTATATTTTGATGAAATTATATATCATATGTATAACATTTTATGGGAAAGACAATGGAAGTGGTCATCAATCTTTAAGTGCACCTCAAACAGAACTACAAGAGCATAACCACCTTAAAAGTTAAAATAAATTATATTTTCATGAAATTCTAGATCATATGTATAACATTTTATGGGGAAGACAATGGAAGTGGTCATGAATCTTTAAGTATACCCCAAAAAAGACTACGAGAGCATACCTACCTTATAACTTAAAATACATTATATTTTGATGAAATCCTATATACTATGTATAACATTTTATGGGGAAGACAATGGAAGTGGTCCTGAATCTCTACGTTAGCCTCTAAGTGGCAAATATTTACGTGCACCTCAAAGTGACATATTGGGACATATACATACATCCGATTTTAACGACACTAATTCAGAGAGTTTTCCAACATTTTAGCTTTTTCCCACTATATTAAGGAGTGAACGCGGAGGAAGGGGGCCGGTAAAACGAAAGAAATTAATATGGTGTCATGGGCATAGTGGAAAAGTACATAGTAGTGATCCTCATTCAATCCCGGGCAACGTCGGCTCTTCTTGCTAGCAAATAAAATAAAGTAGACAATCGTCTTTTCTGTTTATGGTGTGAACGCAGATACCACCAGATTATTGTAACACTGATACAAGATTTATATGATCAGATTGTACTTGTGAAAAGTTCAGTTTGCTCATGAGATCGGACTTTTACTTTGCGAGATATACTAACAGAGATGGCGATAGCACATTTAAATGAGAGAATCATCTAACAATTAGAGATCCATATTTCCTTAGCTAAGATTTGTTCCTTGCTTCAGAGAGAAGACAGCGCTACCTATCTACCAGGAACTTATATGACATGGACATTCACTAAATGCCTGTGTGGAATTCATTATTAAAGTGCAAATCTTGAAACGTTGAGTTAGTAAAGAAGTTGAGAACATTAATTTTCCTCTCCCAAATTGACCAGTTGGTCTTTTGGTCTTGACGGATTCCAGGACAAGAATTCATCTGGTCTGGTGGCGTATCCAACTACTTGAGATAACATTACTTGGAGAAGGTGCACCATTCCTCACATGATCAAAGTAACCAATCAAATATTTATCCTGGTATGGGAATGAAGGTGTCCACGGTTACCACCTGTCAACTATCCATAATCATTGTGTTTTACTAATGAGTCATCAATTATCAAGTCCAAAATCAACTCAAGGATAATGTAAATAGGATTGATGAATTGTCAGTTGAATAATGAATTTCGAGAAGATTGAAAATACTAAATACAATGAACGCAATTTGATTACTTATTAGGATAGTTTATGATAGGCATTTGTTGACATTAGATTTTAAGACGATCTTGCAGAGAAGTAGTCTTGTGGTATTATGTTACAGATGAGAAGTTATTGGAAATAAACTCTGTTCATGGAAATTCTGTTTGATGGTAGGCACACAGAGGAAGAAATGAAAGCAATTTGTAGTTGTTGTAAACAGACGAGTTCTTGCTATAGACGTCTTAAAGGGCGGAAACAGAGATTGGTCTCAGTCGAACACCTTTCATGGAAATAACGATAGAGTAGAGAAAGACTAGCAATGTGTCTTATGTGAAAATGTGGCTGTAGAGAACAGAAAGGGATTTTACCCACTAGATTGCGAAGTTGATTTTGTACTTTGTCCAGGCAAGAAATATTGCTTTGAACGGCACACTTCCATATGGGGTAGTAGTACCCCACCTTGGTAAACTATATCTACACACAACTCCAAGAACACATTACCCCAAGTTATATGTTACAACTCGATAGAAGAAAAGTGTCGTTTGTTTTCTATAAAAAAAAAACAACTAATTAATTTCTATTTCCTGTGACGTCAAACAGTTGACGAAACATTAAAATAGTGAATGGGAAGAAATTATTAAATAAAAAGTCCTTGGTATATAAAAACTTTATTTTTTTAATGGAAATCGCTCTAGACAAGGCATGAAACCACTTGATGAAAGGAGCTAAAAGAACATACTCCAAGATCAAAAACTAGATAACTATAAGTGTTCGAGAGATAGATTCCGACCCAGAAAGCAGCAATTATTCCCTCTTTGTCAGAAACATTGCTCAGAGAATGTTAAGACTAAAGGACAAAATAAGGAAAGCGAGAGGTACGAAGCCACCGAAAGTAACCCCACCAGTCACTTTCTACTCCTCTTTTCTGGTGAACAATTCAGTGGGATGGGCTCATGATCGTAAGCCGACTCCCTTACTATCTCGCACCCCCCCCCAAATGATTAAAAACGAGAAAGTAGGGAGAAAGGGAGATACATTATTTGTTGCTGTCATAATCATTTTATTTCTTCTGAAGCTTCTACTTTTCTTATCGGTCCGACCGGGTTTGAACGGCGTCGTTCTTAAGTCACCTTAGCGGAAATGTTTTTCTATAATACCAACTTCACACAAGTTGAGTGGAATTCTTTCTTCTCTGAGCCACTTGGAGGTTTTTATTACAACAGCGGAATAACTACTACAAACCGGTACGTTC
>OY744537.1:36905700-37018200 GCA_963556195.1 Sepiola atlantica
AGGTAAGGGAAATCATGATACTATATATGTCTTACTTCGCATCATCGAATGCATGTATATAGTTTCATGGTAGAAGAATCAACTTGCTTTCACTGTGAAACAACTGGTTTTCGACGAGTTTGTATAAGTAAAAGTAGTTGGCTAATGTTTTTGTTTAATTTTACTTGAAAAAAGGGTTCAATATTCTTTTATCTAAGACAGCATTATACAGATATAGTATATATATATATATATATATATATATATATATATTGATATATATATTATAAATTGAGAATAAAAGCCATTTTCAATGCAAAATATATTTATTTCTTTTTTTTTACTTTATCTTATTAATTTCGGAGATATACTCAATCTTCAGAGTTTCTTGTTTATTTTTATAAAAATAAACAAACTTTTTAGTTTTGTTTATCGATAAAACGTCTTTATGTTGGGTTTAACGTAATGTCCGCATGTGGTGTAATTCGCGGTTCTGGTGTTGAACGGAAATGCGCCGGGCATGCTGGTATTTTAAAATATTGGTCGTTCATTATATATATATATATATATATATATATATATATATATATATATATACACACATATATATATATATATATATATATATATATATATATATATATATATATACATATATATATATGTATGTATATATATATATATATTATAAACATAAGATCTACTAAGTCTTAAGCACTTTTTGAAAAAATATTGGTTTTGAATGATTTTATAAATACATTTGAACTTGTGTATATATATATATATACATATATATATATATATATATATATATGTGTGTGTGTGTGTGTGTGTGTGTATAATCTGAATCTCTCACTATAATACAAAAAGCATAAAAATGCTGTAATCTGACCTAAAGTAAACAAAGGAACAACATGGAAGAAACTATAATCTTAGTCATATCCCTACAACATTGTGGTGAAGTGTCAGAGGATGAGAAGACCGAAGAAGGAAAGCACCATCGAGGCATTGACTGGAAAGGTATGGATAATACTGAGTTCTTGAGCACTCCAATTCTCAACAAAACCATCGTCCATTATCATCAAGCATTCAATTGCAAATGACTCGTGCGAGAAGGCAAAATGAGCTCAAAATGATGATCTAAAGAAGCGGAGAGTACTGGAAATCTGGGGAACCATTTTCTTTCCCAGAATCTAAGAAAGACGACCTGTTTTTACCAGTGAGCAATCAATTGTAACGCCTCATGTCAAAACTAGTAAGAAATATAAATCCAGTACTAATTTAATGTAATAAAAAATGTAGTCTAATATATATTTGTAAAGCTATCTTCGAGGTGAAAAGATTATTTATCTCGGCCTTTGCCAATTTTGACCATAGTCGATGAATTGGAGTTTTTATGTGCTCAATGGCATGCCATTTACAAACACGGTCAGACGAAGTTGAAGAAAAGTACGTGTAACTATTGTACAATGAAATCTGAAACCATTGTAAAAAATTATTGTTACTGACGAAGTTGATTTTTTGTTGGGCTATTTAGAAATATGAAAAGACATTATGATACGTCCTTACAACTTGCGCGTTTAGACAACGGGAGAATGGTATTTCTAACTTAAACTAGACAATCTGATGAAAGTGTGACTTTACCGATTAAATACGAAAGTTGGGTCTAATTCTTGCACTTAGGGTAAAGTTAAAACGGCCTATGTCAAGTGAATTCAACTTCAAAACATAAAACACACCATCTTTTCTATATACTGCTTATGTATAAGCGATATCAGCCCCAAAGTTAACTAATTTGCTAATTGGTTTTTAAAAAGGGCTTTTTATTGATTAACCATTTGTTATTGTTTTTTGTAATTTAATGATCGTTTTGATTTTAATATGACAAATAGTTCTGTTTCAAAATATTGTTTTATTTTTCTGACAAATATTTGGAATTTGTGCTTGAATATTCCTTTCTGCAGAATGGTCGACTTAATTTTACACAAATTGCTATCTATTTCTAAATTGCAAGGGAAAATGTGGGTATATGTTACGACGCTCAGCAGAGGCGCGAACGGGGTCCAAAAAAAGAACGAGAAAGGGTTTAAAAACATAAATTTGCAACAAGTGAAGTTGACCTACGACGAGAATAGATATTTTCCTACTTACCTATGTAATTTGTTTTTATTTTTACGTATTATAAATGGGTTTTCATTAGATGTAAAAAAAAAAATTTCTTGTTTTTTTTTCCACCGTTTTCACAAAAACAAATATGGTCGCTCCTAGTGCATTCGTTAGTAATCCCCCCAATTCGGCCATGTTTTTTTCCCAACTTACGGTGACAAAACTATTGATTTCTAATAAATAGCACTTCAAACGGGTTTAAAATACAAACAAATAGCACATGCAAGTTTGAAACTAACTTTTACAGCTTACAGTTACTTTTATTTGTTGTAAATTTGTTTTTTAGCGTTTTTACTCTGCTGAGTCTCGTAAAAGATGCCCGAAAATGTTAATTGATTACTTCTTTCTTTTCCTTGCCTTACGGTCATATTTTAAAGATAAATAAATTTGTATCGAAATTATCAAAATGTTAATGTTAATCTATCTATATCAATAAATGAGAAAGTGTTTGTTTCGGGTTTACAACAAAGTTATGAATTAAATTTGTATTATTTTAAATTAATGTTTCACGTATTTTAAGTAGGGAACATTGCGAGGCGACAGAAAGCCAGCAAAGCCAGCAAAGGAAGCAAAGTCAGCAAGTTGCAACGTAAATCCTGACAAACCAACCGACGGATGGGTACAGATTCTTGGACGCGTTTGAAATAAGATGCGCGTTTCACGATTTCAAACGAAAATACAAAGCATGCCCGACAGACTGATACTCTCACAGAGATGCAGAGACGCACAAGAAGAACTGTTCTTCACAATAAAATAATAAAAGTTATATTTGCAATATACGCGCCACTTGAGATGTAATACGTGTTTCAGTGGCCCCCGCGGTTCATTTGCCTTGCACATGTATATTTCCGCTTTGTATATTTGGTGTCATACACGAACCTGTATTGCTCTTGCTTTTATGTATACAATCGCTTCACGAATATTTACTTGACACTTTTATTCCACTTTTCTTAAATGTTATTTTATGATAAATGGCATTCTGTAAGGAAAAGAATATATATGTTATGTTCATCTGTAATTGTTCGATGCTACGACTGAAATAGATGGCAATTTCACCGTCATTAAACAATTATTGCATGGTTTGATTAGGTTTTCGATATTGTTACCCAGTTCTATCGATCGAATAACTTAAAAACCCAAATTCTTGATATGCTCGTGCGACACACACGAACCTATTTTAATATGTGTTTCTGCAGTGTGACCGGAATCATGTCAGTCATCGGAAATGGCAAAATAATCCAATTGTTACAAGTTTAGAATTGTTCCATCTTTACATCCCAAATTTAAAATATTTTATTCGAGTTTTGATTTTGTCCAATTTGGGCACATTTCTATTTCCATTTGTGCATTAATTGAAGCAATTTCACGAAGATAAATAATTAAATATAATCTTTGTAACTCAATACTGCTGTAATCCGTTAGCGGTATAAATTGGTATCATTGATTTTTGTCAACCAAAAATAGCGGTAAGTGATTTATAGTCTATTTGTAAAACAGATGTTCTATCGTTTAACACTAACTTTCTAAAACGTGGTAATTAAGCAGATTTTGTAGTCGAAAAGATGATATAGGCCCCAACAATTTTATTTCACACACCTCTTTCGAAATAACGTAAGCGGACGCGCGTCTCTGGCAAATTAATTAATCTGTCAATAGAAATTATAAAAAAAAAATTGGTGTGAAAACCGGTGATATTAAAGGAAAATAATAAAATGGAGCATACTCTAACGAACTTAAGTAGATGAAGTAAAAATACTCGTTAAGAATTTTAAAAAAGTAAACAGACATTAGTCTAATCCGGTCAAAAAAGTATTTCGGTTCGGCAGGCCCAACTTCTTTTGCTTAAAAAACGTCCAACTACCACTCAAAAACGGCTCTATTGATCTGCACATTGCGAAACTTTCATTTCTCTCGGCGAACTTTGCCAACGAGACCTTGGTCTTTCTCTATCTTAATTCTTATTTTCAGTTGTTTGAAAAGGAGAACACACGGCTGCGCAAACCTATGGAATGGAATCTTTTCTATTGGTTTTAGTTTGTAACATACACCGCCGGTGCTGCTCAAGTAAAAAAAAATCAACTGGAAAAAAAAAAGACTTTATCAATCGATCCAATGTATTATTTACAATTTTGACGGGGGAAAAAACCATTTTTTAAAGTCAAACTAAGTGTTTAGTTTTCTGGAGGGGGGGGGGTTCTATTGGAAAATATGTTTTTAAAAAATATCTCACTATTGGTATAAAAGCAGTAAACCTAACGTCGGTTTTATTTTATAAATAATACTAGCTGGCTTTGCCGGCTCGCTATCGCTTCGCAAATTCCACTACTTGAAATACTTGAAACATTAATTTAAAATAATAAACATTTCATTCATAACTTTGCTGTTAACACGAAACAAAATCTTTTTTGCTTTTGCACTTGATATTTTAAAATAGATTGTAACTTGTTGAAAATAAAGTCGGGCTGTCTGATGAAAAGAACATTTGAACACAAATATCTGTCTCGGAAATTAACTAATGTAGCGAAACAGAACTATTTGTTATATTAAAATTAAAACACTTATTGAATTTAAAAAAAAATAGTTAATTAATAAAATACCCTTTTTTAACAACCAATCTGCAAATTAGTTAAATTTGTGACTGATATCACATATACATAAGCAGTATATAAAAATATGGTGTGTCGAGCGTGTAAAGTTGAATTAACTTCAACACAAAATCCTCCGTGGCCTGTTGGCTAAGATCAGAGTGTAGTATCTGTTCCGATGGATGCTCACTCTGTAGACCGGTATTGTCTTGGCCTTCGGGTCTTGATTTCGCCGGTCTGAGGTACTGTCCTGTGCAGTTCTAGGAGGTCCACCCACCCAGGCTTTGCCTACCCTCTTTGGGGAGGAGTAAGTTTATTGCTTACGGCCTGAGGCGCTCCTACCGGGGAATGCCGACGGGGCTGCCCAGGCAATTTTTAATGGCCAGAGTGCTCACCTTCTCGGGCGCTGGCTTTTCAAGTCCCACTTTCCCGACCCGACATTGGGTCACATCTTACCTTGTGGGAGTAAGATAAACCTGGCCTTGAGCCTAACCTCCTGCAGAGGTAAATAAAAAGTTGAATTAACTTGAAATAGGACGTTTTGACTGTACGATTAGTGCGAGAAACGGGTTCAACTTTCGCATTTATTCATTTAAAAAGGGCTAATAGTCGTCTTTATTTTGCAATACCGGATTTCTTTTTAAAATTCTTTGTTAAAACAATTTTTTAAATATCCTTATTTTAATTTATATCCAAATTGTTCTGTAATATTCTTTTTTTAATATTAAATATTTTAATAGTTTTGCATTCTGTCTCTACCTCTTATAGTGTAATATATCACGCACTTCGATTTATTTATCTTCATAAAAGAAAAAATATTAGGAAATTATGCACGATTAAAATGGAAAATTATTCAAACATAACTTAATCCGCAACCTGAAAAATATTTTAACATGTATTTTGTACGATTGAAATATAAAGGAAAAATCCCTTGGTGAAACAAACGTTGATTAACTCAACTCTAGTATAATATATATATATATATATATATATATATATATATATATATATATATACAATCATGCACACAGCTGTTTCATCCTGTCACGACTTTTCATTGTAGTTATATACAAGGAGTTTTTCAAGCTGCAGTTCAACAAGCCGACCTCTGGTACAGTAGTTAGAAACCCTTTACTGTACGCCATCTCACTCAACACAAAAATAAGAAAAATTATAATGTTTTTGCATTAGGTTACATTGCCGGTTTGCACGATAATTCTAGTCAATTTAAAAACTGTAACACTTGGAATAAGTAAACCGTTACTTTTCCTACTAGAAAGCTCAATCCGCAGTTGGGGAGTAATGTATTTATCTAGAGAGAGAGAGAGAGAGAGAGAGAGAGAGAGAGAGAGAGAGAGAGAGAGAGAGAGAGAGAGAGAGAGAGGTTTCCACATATCACACCTCCTCAGTTTGTGTAGACATGAGACAATGGACATATACATGTACATAAAAATATCGATGAAAATATATTACTCAACTGGGGATTGAGATACGGTTTGTTTTATTGTGTAAGAGTTGAGTAGTTATTATGTATAGTTTAGCGTCGTTCTTTCCCCAACGATAACTCCCTTTCGTTCTATCAAGTACTAAGAATGATTATTTTAATCTCCTCGCCACACGGAGAGAACAGAATTAACTTGTTTTCTTCGAGCTGATAACAAAGTGCCAATTTGACCGAACGGGACCGATCGTTATCAAAACAACATTTCTATTTACCCAGAATTCTCGGTTCTTATCAGCACCGTCATCTTTGTACGATGCTTTTCCTTCTCCTATTTCTCTACAGACACATGCAGATTAAGCACGCTCGATAACCGGATAGTTTGCTTCCGTTATATATATATATATATATATATATATATATATATATGTATATATATATATATATATATATATATATATATATATATATATATATATATATATATATATATAATGTATGTTTGTGTGATTGGAATGCATATGTTTATAGAGATATCACCCGCGTAATATTTCAGGAATTGGCATTTTTGCAAAGTGATAAAAAACGACGGCCCTCCAGAGAGTGTTCCTTCTGTTATTGATGTCCGGTTTGCAAACGCAAATAATATTACTGTGGATTAAGCCCTCTAGGCAAACATCTACTGATCATTGTGTAAACACACTAGAAAAAAACAACTAATTAGGGATTTTACAGGAGATCTTTTGTCGTAAAAAATATGAATATTATTCGTGACAATAATCATAATTATACTGATAATACACACTAATAATCTATATCATAAAAGTGACCACACAAATAAAAAGAGGTAGGAGGATATAGAAAGAATAAGAAGGTGAAGAGAACAAATGGTAACACAGACGGTAGAGAGATGAAAAGGGAAATGAAACAGTGTTTTATTTTTCACGATCCATAATATTTTATATAAATACATAGTTACCTTCGTGGCCATCTTATTTCAGTCATTTAAATTATTTAATTTTTTCTTAATTTTATCATTTTAAATATAACACGGGAACCGTTCATACGATTCTGACATATGAAAGAAATACAGATTTCTTTTTATAGAAGTCGTTCATGTAGGATCGACACAAATCTTACAGATCAAGGAAAAATGTTTGTGCAAGCCCATGACTAAAATATCGGCAGAATTTGCAGATGGAAATACCGAATTGGTAAAAATGATGAAAAATTAAAATTAAACAGAGAATCAAAGTTTCGTCAGAGAATCACACAACGCGCGAGCCGCCATTTTCCGGGGAAACATTCATAAAGAGAACTGAAGAGAGTTGAGTAAAAAAAAGGCATATTACAGGTCCCCTTCGTTAGCATTTAAATCGACGATACCAATGCTGTTCTGATCTTCTGTAATACATATATATACATATATATATATATATATATATATATATATATATATATATATATATATATATATATTCATTATTTCCACCTGTAGTTTTATTTATGCATAATTTTTACGTTCTTTTTCTAGTTCCACATAAGAGAGGATATATATATATATATATATATATATATATATATATATATATATATATATATATATATATATATATATATATATATATATATATATACAGTGAGAGAGAGAGTCGAGAGAGAAAACAAAAGACGATTTGTTTCTGATTTTTTAGTCTTTTGAAAGGGAAATTGCCTTTGCTACAGTTGTTTCAGCTTTTTTTTTATATCAAACCAAATATCACAGAATTTGTAAGCAAGGAGAGAGACCACCAATTACTGGATCTCTCTACAAAGAAACTGAAAATGTTCATATCTTCATCACATGCAGAAAAAAAGCTCACATCTTTTCTCAAACAAAAAAGGCCAAGAATTACCATGAAATTATATATCTTAAATAAACAGGAAACATCTATTTTTTAACGTGATGTGTGAAGACACTTTGCGTTTTTATAAAATCATTATCATTGAACGAACGACGAAGTTAAACAGGCGACACTGGTTAGAGCAGTCTGACCTAAGCGGAATTTGAGCAAGAACAGAACATCTAGCCATCATAACTATAATGGTGATTTTACGTGTGCATATTTTTAGTCAAGACTCATAAAAGTTAAATCGTACCGATCATTATATTAAACAATATTTAACTGCACCGATAGGTAAATCTAATATTATTCACAACCATAGGAACGGATAATGTAAATAATAATAATACGATGAAAGAAATTAATACTACTACTACTACTACTACTACTACAACTACTACTACTACTACTCCTCCTACTAATACTACTAATGATAATAATAATGATAATAATACGAAGAAGGAAGTAACTAATAATAATAATAATAATGCAAAAAAGGGGTAAAACAATTTGGTGTTATCCCCCATATAGTATACATATAAGGACGTATATACCTACAAAAATGTATAAAATAATTGATAATAACTTTAAAGGACATAAAACATTACGAAAAATTCTAAATAAAAATAGATTATTTTATTCACCTATTAGAAATATAAAAATACTATATTTGTATACGATCAAATCTAAATTTATGAAAAACTGTCATAAATTACTCTCAAAGTAAACAAAACATATAAAATAAGTACCATAATGAAAATGAAAACTGCCCACTTTATAGTGAACGCTGGACATCAGGTATAGTGTATAAATGTAATGTTATTGGAATAAAGAAATTATCTATGTATACATATATGGGATCGACTAGTAGACAATTTAAATTTACATATAACAACAACATAGCGTCTGTTAAAAATCCCGTAGAGTAGGTATTGATAACTCATCAATTTCACTAGCTGCATATATTAAAATACTCAATGGTAGAAATATTAAGTACACCATAATATAGGCAATATAAACTAAAACTAATAAATGTTCCCCAAATAAACGTAGACGTAAATTGTGTAGAACTTCTAATGAATAAGGGAAACATAATACACAACTAGCGGAGACCCGTTAACCGGCGCTGCCCGGCAGTAATATAAAAGAAATAGCCGACATAACGGAAATAGGTCACATTTTAAACAAACATATAAATTGCCCTAGTTTCCTAAAGCTGTCTACAATATTTCTGTGTTCGAGTTTTAATTTCGGCGTTTTGTATTACCCTAACTGCAAACTAAGCATAACCTATGGTTTCGTTCGGTCAAAGTCGGTTATCTCACGGTTCCGGTTCAAATCCTATAGAAGCACCGGTTGGTTTGTTTTGATCTGTTTTGGATTTTTTTTTCGAGTTCAAAAAATGTACACTATAATATAAGCTATATTAACTAAAACTAAGAAATTTTCCTCTCATAAACGTAGACGTAAATTGTGTCTAACTGAATCAGTAGAACTTCTAACGAATAAGGGAAACATTATAAACAAAAAACGGAGCTAAAAGTAAATATAAATCAAATAAATATACAATAGAAGTATACACAAATTAAAAGATTATATATATAAATAAGTAATTTTTGTTTAAGAATGAATTACATTTTTTTTTATTTGAAAGATTAGATAAAGCTGTAGTTTTATTTAGCTGCATATTATACGCTTAAATATATTATAAATAATAATTGAGTAAATAATGGTAATAATCATTAATTATGCTAATTATAGCCAGTAATTTAAATATTAATAATTTAAACATATATAGATAGTACTTATAGCATCTTGTATTTTGATTAAAAAAGTATTATAATAGGAATAGCAATCACGATAATAGTTAATAATAATACTAATAACTATAATAATAATTTAAATAATTAAATATACAAATCTAAATAAGTTAACTATTAAAATAATAATCGTAATAGTAATAATATTGTTGAATTAATTATGTTAATCACTTATAATGATAAGTAGAACATTTAAAATTAATAAATAAAGACATTTTATGATGATAGTATGTATAAACGTAAATAATAAATTATAACACTATAAGTTTTCATAATTTGTAATTATAACAGTCAACAGTAATAACAATAATGGTTCTAATGATAATAATGATTATTCAAATAATAATAAAATGCTAAGTTTAAACTTTTTTAGACAAAATAATAATAATAATAATAATAATAATAATAATAATAATAATAATAATAATAATAATAAATGGAAGCACAAAACAACAGAACCGGGGAAAATACAACCGCACGAGAGAGGCGCAAGCATAGGCTGACGCCACGAAAATTATGGACAGAGGGTCGAGGAGGGAAAGCGCAAAACCAGACCTCCACTGGAAGAGCGCGGACAGCTCTGGGACCTTGAGAAGGCTTGTTGCCACTCGGGCCCCAGAGGGGACCAATGGCCCTTATCAGCGGGAAATCGTTGGTAGGTGGCTGTTGCGATTACCGCAAGGTCACCAGCGGTGATGAACGAAAAGAGGTGGAGCATACTGGAGGCCTGAGGAGACTTGTTGTCACTCGGACTCCAGGGAATACCACTGGTTGTCGGCAGTGGGTGATCACTGACGATGACCAGTGTGATAACTCCTAGTGAGTAAATAATAATAATAATTAGAAATAGACAAAGATGAATGAGGGATAAAGTACATGATAGTAGTAAGTTTATAGAAGACATGATGTTCACTTAATTGAAGAGTCGGTACAAATATTACTCAACTATATCAAAAAATAATAACAAAATAATGATGATAATAATAATAATAATAATTAGAATAATAATTAGAATAATAGGTAATCTAATTTAATAATAAATAATAAAGTAAACGCTATACTTTAACATGTTATATTAGGCTATTTTTCATTTTTATTCGATTATTTTGATAATTGTTTACGTGAGTTGTAAATATGATAGTTTAATAAGAATCGGAATAAATACTTAATATGATTAATGCCTACGTTATTTATGCCATGACCGGAAGTTGTTTATACGAGAATAATAGATAATTGTAATGATATGATATGGTGTGCTTTATAATTAAAGAATAAACAAGAAAAAAGGAAAAAGAATGAAGAGAAAGAAATAGAAGAAAAATAGGTAAATATGGACCGATGTGATGGGTGTTAATTGGTTATATGAACATTTTATATGTATCGATTTTATTGATCGAGTATAAATATTTTGAAAGGATAAAAGTGAAAAAGCTTCGTTCGTCATACTATTTTTAGATACTCTTATAGCTGGCGCACCATGTTTCTGTGATTTCGCGTCGTACACGTTTGCGCAGGTATCGAAAGCGCCAGAGCATTGACAGGGCGAAAAACTTGACAAATGCTAAATGGAATACTGGAAGGCGATACTTACAGACGAAGATATCCAAAGGAAAATACATAGAAAAAAAGAAAGATCGAACAAACAATAGCTAAACAACTGTTAATAAATAGATGTTTTTTTTTTCTCAAAAGAACCATTGTTAATCAAATGTTTTCAAATAAATGTTTTTTTTTATTGCGTACCGGAAAGTTTCAAAAGGTGATTATTTTTTAACATTAACGACAGGGTAGATACGTTGAATTTTATCGCATTTCTAGTTTTTCAATACAAGAAACCGTTGCCGGAAGAACTCAATAATTGCTTTAGGAGATTCAACGAGCTGACAGCGATGATAGAAATTCATTTTTCTTATTGAACGCGATTAATTTCTCCTGCCTGTTGCAAACTGATTATCTAATAGTTTCGTCAACTCTCGGGCGCTTCCGAGACCTGCCCGAACGTTGACGACGCGAAGTCACGGAAACATGGTGCGTCAGTGTAAGAGTACCATATTTTGAACTTCTGAATAGTGTGAATGTATTAATTTGACTTACCCAATTGAAAAAAAGGAAAAAAAGAGATATGTAAATAAAATGAATACGGTTGCATTTTGTATAAAGCTTTTTAGTAAATGATTTGATTATTTGTAAATCATGAAAATATTTTTTTTTCGAAATGGACAGACACAATTGTATGATAATTTCTTGGAATGAAATTTGAAATATTTTATAAATGAGTATTATATTATATAATAGGTTCGAATTAAAATTTTCAGAAAAATAGTTAAACAAACTAGTATTATATATTAAGTGGCCTTGGCAAAACGAAGACAATGTAAGCTGACAGAAATTTTAATTGGAGTAATTATTTAAATGAAAGACGGTACAAGATTAAAATATATTTACATTCTATATTTATGAACCAATAGCGCGGGTACACACAAATAAGACACGCCACAAAATTTTATCTAAACGTCTTATTACCTTTTTGTACATATAGTAGATCCTGAAAGGAAAAAGACGAAATTATAAACATAACCAGTCACATGATAGTCTACAACTACTTCCGCAAACGAAACATTTATTGTTCCCGCCAAAAGCAAACAACGCACCGCGAATCCTGTATCTTCAGATAAAAGGAGTGGACAGTCACGAATGAGTAGTTAACTAGTATCTGGGGGAAGTGTCGTTCTAAAGGGAAGAAGGAAAACTGCTATCAACTTCCTTACAAAAAGTGCTAGACATACTTACACTGACAAAATGGAGACAAACATAAGACATTTTTCGTACATTCACTCATTCTGTTTCTATTATCTACAAACATATCAAACTTATCGAATTTTAGGTACGTTATGCAACTGGAGGAATCAGTCTTTCAAAATTAGCCGTAATTCGATCATTTTTTAAGTGTCCATTGCGATTTACTTCAATATACATATTAATAAATCTCGCTGAACCGAAAGACGGAAACAATAATTTTTAATCTTATTTATAGAGGTGGTGTGCCTCTGTCTATATATACAGATAAAAAAGACAATAAAAGATCGAACGACGTTTATCGTGTACACTTTTATGCGTGAATACAATCGAAGTATTAATTTGATAATATATATTTTTACAGTAATATCGTGGGATCTGAATTAGCGTCGGACATGTATGAATAGTAATAATGAGATTTTACTTTATTTTATTCATAGATTGAAAGTCGTAAATCGTACAACATAATTTGCATGGTATTAGTTTTGTGTTAGCATCGGGCATACATAAACAGCAAAGATGACGGTTTTCCTAGGTCTAACATTCACAGGCATACGAATTGAAATAGATACATAGAAGATACTGCCTAGTCTGCTGCAAAAAATGGGCTCCCTCTACCGGGGTAGAACACTCTCGCACCTGACAGTATCCTATAACTATAAAGCCGCCATTCCTCTATGTATGGTAATGAAACATGGGCACTGAATAATGCAGCGATGAAAAAGCTAAGAGTGGCACAGTACAAAATGGAACGCATTATGTTCAGCATCAGTTTACATGATAGAAAAAAAACACTTGGATGAGACAGCAACCTGTAGTAAATGACATCATCGCTACCATACGAATGGCAAAACATAGATAGGCAGGTAACCTTTCAAGATGTACATATAACAGGTGGACATATAGAGCGACAAAATGGACCCCGATGCAATGGAAAAAACATCGAGGTAGGTCAAAAACCCGGTGAAGAGACGACCTCGATAGTCAACTAGATCTTACTTGGTCACGCCTAGCCAGGGATAAAACAAGGTAGAAAGAAACTAGGGAGGGGTTCCTCCACCAGGAATGAAATAAAAAGACCCTGATGATGATGATGATGATGATGATGATGATGATGATGATGATGATGATGATGATGATGATGATGATGATGATGATCTGGGATGGTGCACCAACTAATAGTCTCTCACTTCTTCGACAGGGTGCAAAAGAGTGTCTCTAATAAAAAAACCTCCTGCACTATCTACCAAGCTCCAGTCCATGTCCCATCACCGCAGTGTCGCATCCCTGTGCTTGTTTTACGAAGACTTCCATGGAGTGTGTTCCGATGAACTTACTGCACTTGTACCCCGTCAAAGGAAATACGACCGACAAACACAATTAGCAACAAAATCCCACCCCATTCACTGTCGTGGTTCCCAGATGCGGGAAGATTTTTTACTCTAATAACTTCTGCCCTCGGACCGTTTGCCTTAGAAATTACCACCCTGCTCTTTGTTTCCCCGACTGTACAAGAAATCTGAAATGTAAATGTAATGTGAACAAATATCTTGCTGCACAACTCCCCACTTTAGATGCTCCTATATAAATCTGGCCTATGATCACGTTTCAGTGGTAGTATGCCTTGTTTGGTGAATAAAGACTTTTTTAAAGATTCAACTTTTCTAGAGGAACATTTTACGAGCAATCGAATTATTATCTAATCTGGACGAAATTTGTAGTAAAAGAAATGGAGTGTTTGAATTTAAGGAATTCTGTCATGAAACTGGTTTATTTTCACTTTTCCACGTTCAACTGTTTTAAATAACATTTCTGTTTCATGTTTTTTGTTTCATTCCCGGGTAACGCCGTATGTCTTTTTCTTGTGAAAAATAAGTATTCTGAACGTAATCAAACTTTAGTATTCATAAAAATATAAGTATCATCTTTGGTGTCTTATTTTTATTTCACCAGAAAGTGCGCTTCAGGCGCCCTGCAATAAACCAATCCCCACCCAAGAAAAAGGAGGTACTGTCTGTGAGGATGGCCTCCTTGGAGCTAACAGATCAATCAGTCTGATCAATTTACCCGCAGCAAGGCAGACCATTGTTCACGTGGGCCATCATTTCTGATAAAGTGCTATCGTAGGCTCTATATTGATAAGCAAACAAAATGCCTTAAATATGTGGTTATACATAATTGCTATGCGACTTACGCCTTACAGCAAAAGGGTTAACGCTTACAGACAGACAGTTTTAATATTTCATGGATAAATACTGTAAGAAACAGAAACAGCCGGTGTTGGATGAGATAATTAGATTATGACACTGAAATAAACAAAAATGCGTTACGGCATGACTAAGCGAAAAGCCAATTACCACGTCAGCAGCAACACCCCCTCCGCACTTCCCCTGAAACGTGGCCTCGTTACCGCGAGTTTAGTTTCCTCATTTTACTTTTCTGTACCGCGTGTTATGTTGTATTATCCACACATCATCCACAAGGGCGGTTGCTAATCAATTAACACAAGCCAATGTATTCTACCGCCTCTGCCCCCCTCTCTCTCTCTCTCTCTCTGTTTCCCTCTCTCTCTCTCTCTCTCTCTCTGCTGTCTTTCTTTTTTTTCTCTCTCTTTCTCATATTCTATAATCCTATTCATCAGAATAGACGTTTCATTTCCATTGTTCTAATATGAGACCTTTCTCATCAGCATCCTGCCTATGCGAGTTTAGCTGTCTCTGGTTACTTTGTGGCGTCTTGTGTGATATTACAATAGCTAAAATACCCGTCCCAGGAAAGGTGCATAACAATGAGACAAACCTGGGACCAGAACAGCTGCAAAGGACGAGACACCAAATACACACACACACACACACACACACACACACACACACAAAATCAAAACATATTGTCCCCATAATCACAAACAGAAACGAAAATTACAAAATAAATCACCAGAAAATGAAAAAAGAAATAGCGAAAAGTGTATTTCAATAAGTCAACGTTTACTTGTTAACACACGAGGTTAAAGTTATTTTTTGTCTTCATTAAAACTTAGAGGTTATGTGATGACGTCATAATAGACATGGTGTTGCTTCGAATGATGTTTAGAGAAATGCGCTAGTACATCCAAACTGTTTGTCGGGGCTCGTTTCTGCAAGTAACTCCTAATATCCGTCCAATGTTTCGTATGAAGCATGCGGTATCGGGACCGAGTACACCTGACGTTTCGACTCTAATAGGCTGGCAAATGAAACGGCCAGTTAGTGGGCTGTATTTGTCGGTTTTTCTGGTTTTGTCGAACTGAGCTGCAGTGCCGAGATTGACCGCAGATTCCGCAAATCTTGATGGTTCGATAGGGTCCGAGGGTGGTTCTGTATTATTGAGGGCAGATGAAATTTAGTAAGAAAATAAATTTAAAAAGGGTAGATGCAGTTTACGGACTGGGCTACAATAATAACGTTATAATTTAGAAAGCCATTCTTTACATGGGGAGATGGGGGGGGGGTTGATTAACTATTCTGTTTATTAAGATGCTAAGGGAAAGTACAGAATAGTTAATCAAACCCTCACCTCCCTGATGTTAAGAATGGCTTTCTAAATTATAACATTATTATTTCACCTTTGCCCGTAAACTTCAAAAGTACCCTTTTTAAAATGTATTTTCTTACTAATTCTCCGGATACTCTTCATCGTTATGTTTACGATAAAAAAACCAGTTTGAATTATCTCTCCTTTCAACTGACTTTTCTAAAATAAAAATTAAAATTTTATCCGTCCCCAATAATATAGAAGCACCAGTCCGAGCAAGTGGCATCTTATACGTGACTTTCCGACTCTACAAGCAAAGAGTGTCATGCCGTCGGATCGGGGGAAATCGCCTCTGTCTAGGCCCACTTGCCGGAGAAGTGATGCACATATAATGGTGCGTTTTTATTCGTGAAAGTGAGTGATCTACAGTAAAACAGACCCCAGAAATGTTTTGCTTAAAAATGATTCACCTCGTAAAGGCCGGAAATAAACAAGATACTTTGACTATTTAATAAGCAAACAACCCAGAAGATATAAAACTGGCGGGTTTTCAGAATCTGTTTCGGACTTAAAGAGTAACCCAATTGTTCCAGTGGAACTCTGCAGGAAAAGTAGCAAAGAAAAAAAAACAGACAAATTAATTTAAAAGACAAACAAGTTATTTATTACTAAATTTACTTATCCGGCGTTGTCCTGGAGTGTTTTTTTTTATTTTCATTTTAGTTTAGCGCTTGCTTTTAAACAACGATGCAATTTTTTATCAAATTTTTTTTCATGTAAATAATTATTATTATACGATTTTAGTTTAATTCTTACAGGATCGTTTCGGCACTAAATTATTAATCAAATCAAATAGTTCTAATTCTTCTTTGCGTTTCTTTGAAGCATGCGGCCATACGACAGTTTCCAACGTTTCTCCGCGGTCTTTTGAATTATTGTTGTACTCCGCAAGATCTTTCAAACTGCACTGGTTGGACAGTAGAGGGCATGCAAGGCGGTATTTTGCATCGTATGGTCCTCGTTTCTACATTCACAGATGGTTGGGTCAGTCTTGTAGCCCCATCTACTCATAGTAACTTTTGATCGCCCCATTCAGCGGTTGAGGGTTTTTCACTAGAACCAGGGGTATGGCCCCTGAAGAGGGTATTCACTTGTCAATAGGGGTGGGTGGCATTCTCTAGCCGTCTGGTCCACCGCTGTAGTCTAGTATCTTTCTGAGATGTTGTTAGATGTTCGACATGGCCGAGGAAGCTTCACATTGACTTCAGTCGTTGGACCGTTGGTTCACGTCTATGAAAGAGGATGGCATTCATCACTGATAGCTTTTGTGATCTCTACTCAGCTGGCAACTTCAAAAGTGCGTAAATTTAGAGATACGACAGTGATTCACTGATTGAAGTTTTAATCTCTCATTAGTGAAGTGCGTATTTAATTACCTTTATCAAATTGTTAGAATCAGTGTAGTCTCAGTCTGTCGCATTTAAAATCAGATATAAGGTTCAGATCTTACATGACTTAAGTTATGTAATTGGAAAGGTTTTCATCTCATTGATTTCAAAGAATTTAATCAATTTATGTCATTCAAATCGAGTTACAAATTAAAATAAAGAAATTAAGTATGCGATGATATTCACCCACGCTTGAAGAGCGCTTTAATGAAAGCATTAAAATATGACTTCGTTTCGGAAAATCTGTATTTCTTTCAAACTTTAGGTCTGCAGGTCTAACTAGAATATATGTGTCCCGTTGGGTCACCCATAGAGTACGAGTTAGATTATTTATTATTAGGAAAAATGAGTTTGCAAAGCCAGTTGAAATTTTTTTTAAATAAAGACAAAATACAAAATTAGTCTCTTTGTGTTGGCTATATCCCCATTACTCATTCTATATTCCCTTCTCCCCTATCTCCATTCCTCTCTAGCTAGGATCTAAATAGTACGTTACTTGTGGTTATATTTTATTGTGTTTATAATGGGCTATGTCAATCTTGCGTTATATATATATATATATATATATTTTTACTTTGACTGGTATTAAACAGAGAGAGACAGTAGCACGAGTTATAACACGTATACATTTTTTCTTATGCGTTAATCTATAGCAACGATTGGGTCCGCAATGATTAAATGTTTGTCTCCACTTCGCGAAATCACAGACATGGTTCGGGAGAAGTCCAAAATGGGTCCTTATTTGGGAGAATTTTCTCGTCATAATTATAAATCTCACAAATTGTTCTTCCTAACTTAGATCTACTTCGTTGCGGGGTTAGGCAGGAAGGGGCTATCAACTTGCTATCAACTCTTATAGGAATTAAATTCCCATTTTTCTTTTTTCCGAATTACATCATAGTTTTGTATCCGTTAATTATGCTTCCAAAATACGGACTGACTTAAAAAAAAAACTTCTTTCTTTTCTCGTTTCCACGATTGCCTCAAATCGGGGCTCTTAGTCTGTTACCACGCACCTGTTAGATCATAGATTAGGGAGGGTCAGAGTTTAGGTATGTTTATATTTTTAGTCCGAGAGCAAACTTGTTCACCAGATTTCCGTGTCAAGATTTTGCACTGGTCCACCTCGATACCAAATCCATACTAGCTGATGTAATCGTTCTTCACATCAATCCATCCATTATGTAATAAAATAACATACAGTGAGAAAGGGTAAAGCAGTAACTTAGTAAGGGGTTGGTCACATGGAAAGGTAATTGCAAATTATGGCTAGTCAGAACAATTACAATAGAACATTTTACAGCATAACTCACTCCTAAAACTGAGGAATATTTTAGCATGTATTTTGTGTGATAAAAATATAAAGAAAAATCCTTAGCCAACTAGTTTTAGTAAATAATAGATACCAAAAGCTGGCAGATAATTGTCGGTTCATAATATATATATATACTAGATGTACCCTGACCCGTTGGGTCACAATTAGGACCCCTTTATATTCTACGTTGATTTCATTAAAACATTCATTAACAGTGACATTTCTGTTATGACGTGCTTCTTGCCGAACTAAACAACCGTCTCTTTACTTCTATATTATTATCAAAAACTTACTCGTTCTCACGCAGGTCATGAACGTTGATTGCTCATTCACAGTTACTGGTAGTGCACCATGGAGTCTGATTGCTCACACGTCTCCCCAGATTTCCAGTATTTTATACCTCTTTAGATAACCATTGCAAATGATTTTGAGGTATCGCAACAGCCGCTTACAATTGATTTCTCGCTAGTAGCGACTTTTTACTGGGGTAAGGGTGGCAATATGCTTCTACAGGGCCACAGTACTCTTCACACCTTTACAATGGAGGTCTGGTTAGTGCTTTCCCTTCTTGGTCTATCCATCCCTCTTTGGCCCTTCATGACTATTTCATGTGGTACCAGCCGAGGCTGGTGCCATCATATTGTATTTTGTGTAAGAAGAAGACGTTTATGAGATTTCTTGTAGTTTTAGTTCCGTCGGGTTCACGTAGTGTTTCTTTCATATTTTTGTTTAATTTCTGTTTCAAATACCATGTGGCTGGTTAGTGTACGTAGTTTATGTGGGTTGGTTTCTGCAATCGAGGATTTTTCTTAAACTGTTTTTATCATTGCCGTTCGTTGTATAGTCACAGTCTTTCCTTAGATTCAAATTTCTTTTAGTTTTTTTCAAGTTTTTTTGGGGGAACTGTTCTTCGTGTCCCTACAATTATTGGTAATATATTAACTTTCTTCCTGTTTCATATAACTTTCAGTTCTCTGGCAAATTCCGTGCATTCACTTCTTTGTCAATCTCTTTGATGTTTACTCTGTGGTCTGCTGGGACGGTAAAATCTACAATTTGGCAGTTTTTTCTTCTTACTAAGTATAATGACAAACAGTCTCCTTGCTTCGATAAGTTTGTCATTTTGTACCCCCATGTCCCAGAGGGTTTTTGTTTTCTAGAACTGTCTTCAGTTTGTGTCCGTATTCTGTATCATTTGTCTGCGTGTTCAAAATGCAGTTGTTTGCATGAAACCCACTGTACTGCCTTACCCACACATTCTTTGTTTGTATAATTTGGGGGCTAGTTCGTTGCATTCACTCAGGTATTTTTACCATTTCGTCTCTTTTTTTTATTTAGGCGCGTCGTAATTCATCTTTTTTGTCTTTCTCGTCGTGTTGCCTGATTTGCTCTGACCGGATCGTTCTGCTGCTACAGATTTTCTCTTCATCGGAGAAATTAAAATTACAATTCAGATTCGGAGTTTGAGATTTACTCTAGAGAGAAATAGTCAACGTTTTACAAATATAATTTCACTAAAATTTATAATGGAGACACACATAATTCATAAATATTCATAAAGAGATCAATGGACAGACAGATACCGACGATTCTCAATTTTTTTGCAATTATTACAGCATCGCTTCTAACTTTCACCGCGGACTGATTAAAAAAAATAATATTTCATTTGTTTACTTTGTTTTCCGTGACGCCATGTTTGCGGATGATCTCATATCGCTTTGATTCTAACTTCTCCGATTTCATCTCCTCAGTTGTAGCCTATGGGTCAGATCGGTCAATGATTCACCCTGGGAAAGGTGTTTGCTTCGCGTACTAGCGGGCATCGTAGCCTGATCCTACCCATACGTGTCAAAATTCATACTAGTATATCATCCGTAATCCAACGGTATAATCCATGATCAAAAAGCTCAGTGAAAGATAGGTAAAGTATTCAGTTAATTATAAATTACAGCTAATTAGAACAATTAAAAGAGAATAAAGATTATAGACGTAGGGTCAGTATTATTGTATTCGTAAAAGTTCATTAAAGTCGTCTAAACCTGTTCTGTTCAGGAAAAACAATTTTACCTTTTCTGGGACGAGTATTCTTTCTATGTCGTCCAGATCGCGGCTGCTACAAATTCACCGTATCTCTCGCATGTCATCTCTCTCCCTTGCCCTACCCTTCTCACACACACATACACACTTTAACCAATACCTTTGTTACCCTATCGATCCAAACAGTCATTTCTATTTCTATTGTTATCATATGAGTAGGGTTTGTCGTCTACATCCTGCATTGTGGATTTGATTTCAGTATTTATATCCTAATCGTCACGGAAACTTCCGATATGTTTTCCATTTCCGGCACGCAGATAAAGGCTCTCATTTAAGAAGTATTCGCTACGTTCGTTTCGATACCGACAATTATCGAATCAATTGCCATCGATTATCGCGGCCAGATAATATATATATATTTATCTAAGAAAAAAAACTTAAGGAAAGCGGTATAAATATTAATATTGAACGAATATAAAGTTGCCTTATATATTGTCAAGATGAGTATACATTTCTGACTATTGTGCTATTCCAACCACTCATACATATAAATACATGCATTATATATATATATATATATATATATATATATATATATATATATATATATATAAAGTTAATGTTTGTGCGTTCTAAAGTCAGCATTGAGATGTTACTTCGATTCCGTCTGAAGTTATTAGAGCAATTATCAGTTAGGTCCATCAATTAACTGAAATATATTAAAGAAACACAATTGATTTTTTTATCTTCCTATTATTTGAACTATTCGAACTACTTTTCTAATTTTGGATGGTATTGCCAGAAGTTTTCAGTCGATGTAACTTCCAACTTTCTTCAGGTGCGTCTTGTCGTATCTGGGAATCTTTATCGAACTCAGTAATCTGTACAGAATTTCAAACAAAATTCTTAATTTAATCCACATATAGTTTAATCTCCTTCCGTCAGCCATGACCATGTGGAAGTCTTAAATAAATCGTAAGTGTACTCTTAGTAGCGCTTGTAAAATTATTTAAACTCGCTCATAACTACGTGGAGAACAACCAGCCAGACAAAGTCCATTTCGCTTTCATTACGATGCCTTTTCTATTTAATGTTTTCAATCGTTTCGGATGTTCCTATAAAACTTGACTTAAGTAATTAAAAGTGCGGTTGGGTTTTCTGGAACACTTGCTTCACAATACTTTTTTTCAGAGTATCTCCATTATAATTCTGTTTGTTTGTCTCTTTGTGCATCTCCTTCTTGAATCATCTTCTCAACACGATCATACTATATATATTAATGCAGTATTAATAAACAGACAGCATCCTGTTAAGTATTCCATCTGATAGTTTCCCAAAATGCTTCGTAATTACTTTTTTACCATTATTTCCAAATCAATCCGATTCTATCTCAAGATTGTCTACGTTTTTGCTGTTCGTAACTTCATCAAGCAACTTGTTCAGAAGATATATTACTCTATTAGAAAAACAATGCATTTGACTAATAGATTCAAGTGTTTCTTTTTAATCTGCCATCGTTTCTCGAACCAGAAAGATACTGACAGACACGAAAATTCTATCTATTATATTTATTTCTTGCTGTTTACACGCCTCGTGCTCCCTGATGTAGGGAGAGGTGCGGATCAAATCGCTGATCTTGCATTTTATTAGAGATTGTATAGAAGGACTACAAGGTTGATAGATAAGTCGAAGTCATTCAACGGTGACCAGGCGTTGTCTATTGTACTTCATTGTTCCCGCCTAACGGCGATGGTTCTCATTATCGCGTTGATCATGTGAATGAAGGTGATCAGAAAAGCGATTGTAGATACCGCGATCAGGTTCATGTTTTAGCCTCAAAACCGTCGGACAATCGGCCTGTGAAGAGAATATAAATCACAAACCGATGAAGGTTAGGATTAGGGTGAGGGTTCTGGCAATGGAGCTGGGAGGTAGCCATTGTCAGTAGATATATTCAATTTGCCTTCGTTGTAGAGCCTAATACAATAGATCAACACCAAAACTACTTAAGCGTTTAAAAGTGAATGATGATGACGATGGTGATGATGATAGTGATGCTGGTGTTGATTGTGACGATGACGATGATGGGGATGATGACAACGCTAACATTAAACAAGGAACTGATATTCGTAAGATGCGTCCATCTCCGTATTTAGCAATGAAATGTCAAATGAAAGCGTGACAAACCGACGAAAAGGTCCTCTTAGAGAAACGCGCGGAAGAATGTTAAAATTCTATTTCCAACTTGAGCCTTGCCGACGGATCTACCGACGAGCAGAGCCTCTTACACAGATGTTTTGCCGTATCTAACCAAGATAAAATGATATATTCATTAATGACATAATTGCATCACAATCATAAACTTGAACAAATATTTTTGAAAAAATACTATCCTTAATTACAATAGAAAAATATGCACTCTAGGATATATCTATAATAGCAGAGCTTACCGGTGTTGCCCAAATAGAGTGTGAGATAGCATTATATGCAACATCATGGTAGGATGAGTTTACTTTAACAGCAACCTTGATGCTGTTAGCTAGATATCTTACCCACCAGGCTATTAAGATATATGTTAATACTCTTAAACTAACGCTAATAAATAGATTAATTTCATTGTGTAACATGTTTGAAAATTGTCATTAGCTTTTTTAAAGAGCAGGCAGAGACGTAAAACGCTTCCATAGTGTTCACATGCAAATTGTGCATGTGAATACAATTATATTGAAAGTACACTTCCTAGTATGTCTTCGTTTTTAGGGACACACATGTTTTTTTCTTTGATATATATATATATATATATATATATATATATATATATATATATATATATATATATATATATATAATATTTATAAATAAATATTAAATTATATATATATGTATCATTGGAATCAAAGGGAAAACAGTTTTCAGTGGGCGGATTGTACCCCCGGGGATCATTTTAATATCAAAATTTGCTACATTTTTTATCATTTACCTATGGTTTAAATTAGATTTGAATCAAAAGGAAAAACAGTTTTCAGTGGGTGGGGGGTGGGGGGCGTTGACCATCTTAATATTATCAAAATTTGCTGAAATTTTGGGAATAGACATCATTTTTAGTCATTTATCTATGGTTTAAATTTCATTTGAATCAAAGGGAAACCATTTTTCAGTAGGGGGTGCCCCCCTGGGGATACCCAGCGTTGAAGTGATATATTTCTTATATCGTCTATGATTTCACCGAGAGGTTAGTGTCCACATGCCAATTTTCAAGCAATTCTGTCTAGCGGTTTAGGTGAACATAAGACACAAAGATCAGGCGGACACACACACAGAGTTACTATTGTATATATATATATATATATATATATATATGTATATCAACATAATTATTGTTATTATTGTTATTATTATTGTTCCATGTATTTACTTATAGTATAAGATAATATATTATAAGTTTTGTTTTATTATTACATTGTTAAATAGATAGACGTATAGAGATACATCGTAGTATAAGAGTATATTACAGTTTTAGATAAACAAACATTTATGTTTCGCAAACAATTCTTTAGTATAGTAATTGCTATTGGTTACAACAAAACTTAACCATTTTACTACAAACATTATACAAATTTTACAAATTCGAGGGACATTCCCAAATAAAATAAGTCTATGTTTTAGCCAAAAAGTTAATCAAAATTTTCTTTAATAATCCTCCTTTTCAAGTTAACGTTGGGCCGCGTGTTACGTTAAATACAGATATCCATTGGAAACCTTATATAACAGTAGTGAGTTTTTTTAGGGTAACGGACAATGATCTAATCAATCCCATTACAAAAAAAACAAGTTTGTGTTCCTTATTTTAATGATGAATTCGTGTATGTAAGTTTGTAAAGAATATTCGGGATATTATTCTGTTAAATAACACTGGTCATTGTATTTAGATACCAGTACAGTGTAACTAAAATAAAATCGATTCTGAATGCCAATTTTTTGATCGCCACTTTTAACATTTTTTACACTAGCTCTACCTGTCAGGCGATGCCCGGGAGTTTTATCACTTTTCTGTTTCTTTCATTTTTTAAACTTTTTTTTTTAACTACAATGTTGTTTTCTTGTCTTTTTCAATTTGTTTCAATTTGGATTTGTAAATTATTACGTTATCGTTTAGTAATTAAATTATTAATTTAACTAAGTGTCTGTTAAAGTTGTTTTGGTGTCTATTTATAAACGTATTGTATTTAAATGCCATATTTTTATCGCCAACTTCAGTTTTTACTTAATTACTTTCTATTTACTTTTTGTAAGTACACCGTTGTTTTTTTTGTTTTTTTTTCAATTTTCTTTTTCAATTTTAATTTGTAAAGCTGAATTAAATTATTATGTTATCATTTGGTAATTAAATTATTAATTTAACCAAATTGTTGTAAAACTCTAAAGTAATGGTGTTTTAATTTCTATTTATGAAAAAATATTGTATCTGAATAGCTTCCAAAACTTTCAATCTTTTTATTAAATGAGGATTTATTATAGATGTTAAAGCAAAATATTCCTTTGTATCCAACATTTTAAAACTTTTCCAAATTTCGAATGATCCTTTAGTAATCTATTGTTTTACTTTTCTATTATTGAGAAAAAAATAAAATGCCCGACTTGTTTACAAAAAAAACGAAATGCATTATTGTGGATTTAATTTCGTAATTATATTTTTAATAGTATTATTAACATTTATTTTATTTTATTCTATTTTTAAAGTTTTATTTTTCAGAATTATTTTTTATAATCATTTGTTCGTTTTTTAAGTCTTGCTAATTCATTCATTTTTGGTGAATATGTTGTGGTTTTTTAATCCGTATTTATTGCTCGTATGTTGTTGTTGTTGTTATTATAGCTAGACCGGACTTGGTGGGCAATTATCACTGGTACCCGTCACAGCACTAAGTTGGCGGCAGGAAAGATATCTGGTCTAGGAAAATTCTTGCCTCAATGAAGGAAATGACGTCCAGAGAATATCTGTCGCATTTCAGGCTATGTAGTTAAATGTTGGAAGCTTGTGTCGAAGGTCTAGTGAGCTTGTTGATTTTCTTCATAGAAGATGTATTGACCTGCGTTGTGTCCAGGAGACTCGTTTGAGAGTTAATGTAGAAGTACATGATGGGTCGTTTACTGAGTCCGTTGCTATTCATTTGTGTCTTGTAAGCATTGTCCAGAGAGTTCCGTACGGAAGAGATGCTGTCTGCTGATGATTTACTACTTGTCTGTGAAACAATGGAAGGATTACTTGTTCAGTTAAAGAGTTGGAGAGATGCTATGAAAAGTAATGTCTGCGAGTGAATGTTACCAATACACAAGTTATAATCAGTGGTTGTAGCATTGAAAAGCTGCCAAAACTAGGAAAGACCCCCCCCGCACACTTTGTAGAAAGAGGAGTCGGGTGCAACTTTATTTTGTGTGGTACCTGAAAACATTGGCTACATAATAAATGCAGTGGAATTACTGGTGGGTTGTGACATGTTGTGTAAAGGTTTCAGAAAATACAGACGGATCAAAACTCTGATGTAGTGAAAGTATACCATTGGGTGGAGTAAGTTCAGGGAACTTTTGCCATTACTAACTAGAAGATCATTACAACTGTCGACCAGGGGGAAAAAGTTTATCAGTTTACTAAGTGTGATGGTGTATGAAAGTAAAAACCTGGTCGGTGAAGGTTTAAGGCATGCGTTGCATGGAGAGTAATCAAATGAGAATGATATGATGAGTGTGTTATCTGAGTCTTAAAGTCTCTGATGACCACAGAAGAAGATACAATCTGGGCAGTGTGTGCAAAACAGGAAACTTCGATAGTATGGTCACGTTAAGATAATAGTTATATGGTTAGTAGATGTAATAAAACTTTAGATAGCAGGGTCACTTCACAGATAAGTCGAAGTAAAACATGGAAGGAAGTGATAAGGATGGACTTGAGAGAACGAGCGATAAATAAATACCTTGACAGAGATAGGTATGTTTGGAAGTCAAACACATGCCAGCATATAAAGCAGACATTAAACCGAATATGGTGATATTGCAATTTTTATTTCAATAAATATTCGATTAATAATTACAAAAACAATAATTTAATGTGTAATTATCAAAGTTATGTTGACACGAGAAATACAAAAATAAACAGACAGACAACAACTTTTATTAATATAGATATTAATACTAACCATTGATTTCGATTCTCAATGGACAGCAATTATCTGAAAGCTTGTGATACAACTAATCAAATAGTTTTATTGTATCACTAAAAAGTTAGGTTCAGGCATTAAGAATATGCATTCATGCAATTATCACTGCTGATCAAGCATTATTAGACTTGGCTAGTGTTCAAGAGAGATGGAGAAACTTGCAAGAGTATAGGTTATTAGGGAGTTTTGTAACATTTAAAAAATCTTCTACATAAATAAACGCTTGTAGGGACGTTTGAAGCGTTCTGGATGATTTTAGTGGTCAAAAGCGAGTACGTCGGTAGCTTTTCAGAAAATGCTTGGAGAAATTTACGTTCTTAGCGTTCCTCGTTGTAATGTTAGTGTTAGGCTGTCGTGTAGGAATCCATCTTAAGTTATGAAAGATGTTTTTGTTTTTGCCTGTAGGACGGTTACAAGCCAGAATTTTGAAAACTGATTCTGAGATAAGCTGGTCTTTTCTATTTCGATGATTGGCATTATACAATATATAACGCTGGCCACTCAAATTTGACCTTTTAACCGCGCATCAAGACATGCTGTGTGAATACCAAATGCAAAGCAAGACATATTCCCCAAACTAGAAAGATGAAAAGTAAATAACATAAATATAATATTTGAGTTGACCAATAGTAAACAAAACCAAAAACTAACCATAATCTGCGCATTTATTTATCCTCGCCAGAGATGAACCCAAACTTTTTTATCACGCAATATTGCTTAACGACGTTTTATACTGACAGCAATTCCCAGAAGAAGATCCGTTTCGTGTGTGGTTTGAAGTCGAAAGATGTAGGCCATTTCTTTTTCAATGTCTGACCAGGTCAAACCCCAAAGACAAACCATCAGATTTACTTTCTTTCTTTTTTAGTCCATCGTCTTAATCGGATTTGACATATTTTGAAGCATCTTTTTTCTGAGATTGTTTCTTAGGTTTTTCTTTTACTTTCTCATTTTGGTTTCTATGTTTCCATCTTGAGTGTTTCTTGTTAAAACTTTAATCTATATAAAAATACACAAAGCCAGTTCATATTGGTACGTACGTTATCACCGTTCACGCGTATTAAAAAAAACATAAGATCATCTAATTAGCGAAGATAGTGATTGGTGTATTTATCTGATTACACTTAATTGTACCTATTTTTAAATGATTAGTTCCAGAATCAAATTATGTTGTCCTATCGACTAAAATAGTACAATTTTAAATAAATACATTTTTCTCTCAAATAAAACACATTGACATTGAAACGTAATGGGCTACTGTTAATTAGATTGTCAGATTTACAGAGGGATACTAAGTATGGAATTGTGCAACGAGAGGTTTGTTCATATTACATTTACATTTCTGCATTTCAATAAGGTCGGTGTAACAGAGAGCAGGGAGGAAATTCCAAACACAAGCGGTGCAAGAAAAAAAGCCTTGTAAAAAGCCTTCCTGCATCTAGGAACTTCTACAGTAAAAGGGGTTAAATTTTATCTGCTAGTCGGGTCGGTCGAGGATATTTAGATTAAGGGGGCACAAGTGTAGCACGTTTGTCGGGACACATTCCGTGTATGTACTTGTAAAGAAAAGAATATCGATAAAAAAAATGCGGCCATGAAGATGGTACTAGGTAGACAGTGTGGGACCTACTAGATTAGAGGCTATTTTTGATCCCTGTATAACATAGAAAGAGAGAGAGAGACTAGTTGTTGGCACACCAGCTCAATGTGGCGACGAATTGTGGCTTTGTTGAAATATAGGATACTGGTAGATATGATAATTTTTTCCTGCCCGGTAGAGGTAACCCACGTTCGTTGCAGCAGAGTATTTTGTATGTATTTGTTCCATGTTTCCGGTAAATGTAAGACCCATCGGGTTTGAATGTAAGACTCTCTTGTGAGTGTGTTCAACTATGGTTATCGGTGGTTAGAAAGTTTATTCATGATTCTTAAAGAAAAATGATTTTCTCGTAGTAGCATTAAATGTGGCCATCGATTTATGGCCTAATTGTACTACAGACTGGTTGTGTCTTAAGATTCCAACATTGGCCTGGATACGTGTTCACATGTCGACAATTTAGCGTGATGTGTTTAGCAAATATACCCATCTCAAACACAATTGCATCAGATAGGTCGTTTATGAAAATCAGGAATAATAAAAGTTCAAGGATCGACCCCTAAGGCGCACCCGTATTTATAATCGTTCAAACGTGCGACCGTTAAAGGCGGCTTTAATCTTTATTTTAGCAAAGAAGGATGTGATTATATGAAATATTCGTCTATAATTTATTTTATTGACAAATCTTCATGCCTGATCTTGTCAAAGTCTTTGGATATATCAACTGCTACCACCTTAGCTTCACCTGTCTTGTCCAGAGTCTGATGAATACGTTCAGAGATGACTGTTAGTATATCTGCAGTTAAACGGGATTCCCTAAATCTGTTGGTCATAAATAAGTTTAGCATTTTTGAGGTGGTAGACTACCGTTTGACTGATTGATGATTCAAAGATTTTAGCGAAGAGCAAGAGTAGACTGATGGCGCGATGATTTTGTGCGAAAGTTCTTTCAGAATTCTTGAAAACTGATACCAAAAAGGCTATTTTCCAGCTATTAATTATCCTGTACTGGCTGCCGGAAAGAGCTGCGAGACAAGCTGTCAAAGCGGTACACTCAACCTGTCAGAACGAGAGTGGCGCAGACAAGTCGTATAAAACTAAGTGACAAGCAAGTGCCCACAAGTTGCCCAGATAGAGAGAAACGGGAGCGTTGATTGTCCTAGTAAGAACACAAGGCCAAGTACTGGGAGTCTTTCAAGTGTCTCTGTAAAAATACCTATGCACCTGGTTGATAGACAAAGAAAGAGGTGGAACAGCCTGGCGATAGGCAGAGTCTATCTACTCCTGAATCAATTGTAGGTTTACAAACCGGGTATTTTTGTTCGAGTCTCTAAGTCTATGAAGGTTTTTGACCAGGTCTAAAGAGACCTCTCTCGCCCATTGGTTTTGTCCGACGATGTTTGTAGTAACTACACAGGTTTTACATCAAGGTTTCCCTTATTTTAGATACATCTCACCGACAGGTATAATCCCACGCCTGGGTACTATGCCAGGTATTTTTACGCCTCTGCATGGGTGGAAAACACATATTAAAAATATACTTAGATATACTTTTGTGTATTTCCGGAAAGATTGAAAATAGTTTCCTCGTAAAAAAAGAGATTTTATGGAAGTCGTGAGAAACGTTTTCAAATATAAACTCACAAATATTCGATGGACACATTTCTCTATTTCACATAATCAAAAATAAAGAATTAAAATGAATTTTTAGCAGGAGAGTGTCCTAATTTCGTATTATTGATTAGAAGAATAATTAGCTGACAATTATGTTTATAGTAAAAAAAATAGATAATATATATTGTTTTCAAAAGATTTACATTGCTACACTTTTAAATAAAGAAAGAAGATACATATCTGTAGTCAATTCGTAAAAGAAAAAAATATGATGCTCTAGAAACTGCCAATCTACCGTTCAACAAAGGTTCTTTAGCTCCACGATTTTCTCTTCCAACGTTACTCCGCTCTCTGAAGAACTCTCCTTTCTCAACAAAAAAGAGTACAGTTTTTATGCAGCTTAACGCACCAGCTATGCAATTTTACAATCAACGTGAGCAATCTAGCTTTTAAATACTGTAAACAGCCAATCTGCAAAGGGGGGGGGGGGAGGGATAACTCAATTTAACAACGGAACCACAATATTTGTTTTATTTGTTTAAAGGATATTTAGTTGACAATGACACTTATTTTTACTGCAGAAGATAGCCTTTTTTCCCTATCGTATTCACCCTGATAGACATGTATCATTCTACAAGGAATATTATCATTAACATTAAATTATACAGATTGGTGTAGAAGACACCGTGCAATTTTCACGTGATCATCCTGCTAGTTTGTCATTCTTTTCGTCTTCGTTGCGGTCTAATGACTGCTTATTTCTAACGGTCTATTTCCTTTTTAGTGGATCATCCTAAAGTGGGAGCTGTGTTCAGCGAGATGCTAGTTCACATAAGTTTTACATTTTGCATGTCGGTACAGTCGAGGAAACGGGGAGCAGGGAGTGAGTGCCAAAGTCCGTAATGTCATTCGTTCTAATTCCATCTTCTCTCTTTACTAAATGTGCTATTCACCTTATCTCAAAGTGTATGCGGTAGTGAAGTCGCAATTCATAGGAAGTGTGAAATCGCCCATGTAGTTACTTTTCAGGTCTCTTGTGATTGGTAGTACCTGACAAGTCTCCATCTAGTATTTAAATAGAATTTATCTACACAAATTGAAGCTGGCACCCTTAGACAACTTGTTTACCCGTAGCTAACCCCGATAACTTCGAAACTTATATTTCGCAGCCGTTTCTATCTTCTTCGTGCTATTAAATTTTCCAGCCTTTTTAACCAGGACCCACCCCAACTAAACTCGGTATGATATAAAACTGCATCCATTGATAATGCATTTATCTGGGAGCTTTGTGGTGTATAGAGAAACTCCTTAAGTACCACTGCTCCCAGGTCAACTATAACCTGATCTTGTAGTACTTGTTATGATCTCATATATGGGTTAGAAGAGAAACTATATTTAACAGAATATTAGTTCACAAATTGGGCATCTACAAAATAAATGTATCTACAAACTAATCCTATACAAATCATACGTACGGTTTCGACATTAAATAACCAAGTAACCAAACAAAATTCCAATTATCCCCGTTTTTTTTCTCTCTATTTCTTCCTTTCTCTCCATTATTTTTCAATCCCCCTCTATCTTCTCCCCTTTTATCACTATCTTCCTTTCTTCCCCCCCCTTCTCTCTCTCTCTTCATCTTTCTCTTCACATTCTAGCTTATCCCTCTTTCTACTCCTTTATTCTCCCCCTCTTAACCTTCCCCTTCTTTCCTACCCCTTTCTACCTCCTCCTTAGTTCTCTTTTTCTCTCTCTCTCTCATTCTTTTTTTCTCTTTCAGTTCCCGACTTTGACCTTTCCTCTTTTGCTAACCTTCCTCCATTATTCAACCTCCACTTTTTTTTCTCATCGTGACTATGCCCGTCATTATTATTTGATATTTATCATGTTAATTATCTCCCTGTTTTTATTTTTTTTGTCATTCAGTCTTGAAGAATAAACGATGACGCATACGTTTTTTTAAGCGTCATATCGTATCTTTTTGTAGTGTCCTTTTTTATGATTCCATCTTTTATTCATCTATTTTAAAAGCCATCATTTTTTATAGCGATTCGTGCGCATGAGCAGAGCCAGAATAAACCCAGACGACACGCAAATTCGCGGGAAGACAATTGATGCACAGAAAGAAATCAATCTTTGTGAAAAAGATGCACAAGTTGCAGCGATTTAACAATCTCGTCTAATGTGAAAAGAATCATTTTACATTTTAATGTTAATTTCTAAGATAAAAAAAGGTTCTTATTTTCGTCGTTTGAACAGATTTTTAATTTTTAATAATGATTAATGAAAAAAACTTTTCCTAACAAAAAGTTTTTTAGACTTTATTTTTTGGATTTTTTCCTACTGATAGTGAACGTTTTTGGTTGTAATTGTTATGTGTTTATAACAAGTATTCTCACATCAGTCGTCGTTACTAGTCACTTGTTGCTTTTCCCTGGAATCTGAATGACCAAGTGTCCGCTGACTTGCAGTACTCTCCAGTGATTTCCATCACCATTGGAACTAGCTAGGTCTTACCGCCGCGGCTGTAACACATCGATTGTTTTCTCTGCAATTTCAGTAATGTCTCCTCAAGATTGTACTACTCTGCGTGTCTTTCCTTTTGGCTAAGATCAAAGTGTAGTATCTGTTCCGATGGATACTTCACCCCATATACTGGTATTGTCTTGGCCTTCGGGGCTTGATTTACGCCGGTCTATGGGTCTGTCCTGTGCAGTTCTAGGAGGTCCACCCTCCCAGGCTTCGCCTCCCCTCTTTGGGGAGGAGTAAGTTTATTGCTTACTGCCTGAGGCGCCCCTACCGGGGAATGCCGACGGGGCTGCCCAGGCAATTTTTAATGGCCAGAGTGCTTACCCCTCGGGCGCTGGCTTTTCAAACCCCACTTTCCCGACCCGACCTTGGGTCACATCTTGCTTGTGGGAGTAAGATAAAAAAAAAACTCTGTGTGTCTTTCCAGTTCATGATTGTGCTATCTCCTCTCGATCTTGCTATCCTTCTACCTCTATCATGGTCACTTTCCATAGTACAAACCGATCTTTCTGCCACATCCTATTTAGAAGGGGGGCGGGTTAGGTTATATTAAGTATTCTTAACATCATTTTGTCTCGTTTTAATATGCTCCATTCTTCTTTGGCCCAAAATGCATTTTTATTTCAAGTAACCTAGTGTTAGTTAGTGTCACCTGATTATGTGAAATGCTTTTCACCCTCTAAGATTTGTCTTAATATGCTTTCATTAGTATCGTGCTTTGTATGGTGTCATCCTCTCTATTTGTCAGTATTTGTATTTGTAGTCTCTCCCTCTTGGACAAGGTACAAAAAAAAATTCTCTAACCTTAGAGGTCACGCATTGTCTACCAAGCTAGATCCCATGTCACATCACCGCAATGTTGCATCTCAGTTCTTCTTTTACAAGTACTTCCACGAAATGTGCTCCGATGTACTCACTGTAATCGTACACCTTCAACGTAAATACCATCTAAAAAAAACGATTAGCACCAAAATCCCACCCTTTAAATGTAGATGTACACAGAAGTCGGAAAATCTTTTACTCTAATAATTCTTTCCTCAGACCGCTTGCATTTGGAATTCTCTTCCTGCTCCCTGTTTCCACTGACCGTACCAACAAGCAAAATTTAAATGTGTTATGGTGTGATGTTTATTTACCTTATTTCTATACCTTATTATAAATGGACGCTTCCAGACATTATGAATAGAGCTACGACTAATTGTCGTGTTAGTCATAGCCACAGTATCGGACGCATACTTTCTGTAATTCTGTAAATTAACTTTTGTAAATATAGCACCGTGTTGTCTTAATTATTATCAGCCCTTTAATGTCAAAACACTGCCGACGAGGATTCGAAACCCATATCCCTCAAAACTGGAGACAAGGTACTCAACTTATTCGGACACACATTTTCGAACGAATATTGCACAACTCTTGCGACAAGGAATTCGGGTTTATTCAGGCACGAAAATAACCCGGACTTATGTGGCACACAACATTGGTAACGAAATCTCAGATAATTGTTTACAATTGGAATTTTGGATTTTTTACATAAAAAAATACTTTAGCGGTATGTTCTGGATATTTGTTAACAATAGAACGAGAAGTTGAAATGAAACTGAATTTTTAAAAGCAAGGTGTGTAAATTCTGCGAGAAAAAAAACATTCCAACCTCGCAAAAAAGATTGAAGAGAAATTGTCGTTTTCTGAGTAAGGTAAAATAGTTTTCAAATCAATGTTTGCAAATTTAAGTCGCTCAACCGCGAATGAAAAAGCGAAACATAACCCAACATAAAAATCTGTCGATTTTCTTTATTAATCAGAAAGTACGAGCTTATCTTCTTTACACTAGGAGGTTACGAACTTATCACCCAGTAAGAAAAACTACGTCTGTATGAATATATATATATATAAGAAAAAAGCTATTCGTAAATTGAAAGCGTTGGGTATCATTTTTTAGGTAAAAAAGTTTCACCGTTTCGTGTACGAAAGAGAATTGTTATTACAAACCGGCCATGAAGCTTTATTGACAATTTATGGGACCTATAAGGGTTTATCGACACATACAGCGAAATCTAACCCTAACCCTAACCCTAGCCAACACATACAGCGAACAGATTACAGAGATCAGGAACCATTACAAAATGGGGTATCTCTCATTTTCAAAAATCAGTCGTACGGCCGGACTGTCTAGATTGATACCAAAAGTTTAGTACCACCTTAGGACACGATAATTGCTTCTCTATAAACGAAATTCAGGTGAAAAACGCGTTGTGTACCATCATAAGAAAGCTTCCAGTAACACTTTGAGAAATAAAGACAAAGGCGATGAATTATCATTTTCTAAGGAACATACAAAAGGGTGTAATAGAAAAGAACCGACAAATTTAGGAAGTATATTCCATCTGCGATGACGTAGTGATGTACAATGGTCGGCTGGTTATTCCGACAGTATTGCAAAATCGTATTCTATAACCCAGTAACCCAGGCATTTCAAAAATGGAGAATCTTATGCGAAGTTATGTCTACTGAACGAGCATGGACCGAGATATTCAGAATGCAGTTAAATCATGTAAAGGGTTCCTTAGCAGTAACGACGCATCCCATAAATTTAAAACTTGGCCGAAAACTGACCAGCCGTGGTTTACAATCCATATTGACTTTGCTGGGCCATTGGATTGGTTATATTATCTGGTAGTATTAGATAGTTTCACTAATTGGCTAAATATACTACGACAAAAGCAACAATTGGGTTTTGCATGATTTTTTCGCACGTTTCGGAGTTGTAGATGGTGTAGTATCGGATAACTGTATTCAATTCACGTCCAGTGAATTCAAAACGTTTTCTCGGTCATTTTTAGTAGAACACATCACAATTGCGCCGTATCATGCGAGAAGCAATGTTCAGAATTGTTGATACTTTTAAAAGAGCACTCAAAAAAGTGATGGGTACTTCTACGGAAAAAGCGTTTCAGGATTTTCTACAAGTGCATAAGGTGACTCCAAATAATACCTTTCCATCTTGCATTTCACTAGCGGAAGCTATGTTCGCAAGAATAGTCAAACGGATTTTCGACAGACTGTTACCGACACATAAGAAAGCGAAACCTAAAATAAATGTCACAAAAAGACGCTTTAAACTTAGAGAAATAGAACTTGTCAGAATACTGATGAAGCTATGATGCACCAAAACTTATATAATATCATTGTAGGAACACTAGGAACAGTTTTTTAGAGCTTACAAATGCTACTCATTTACTGAACAGCAGACTTGCAGCTGAAAGACTGTTGCCCGACCATCTCAAAAGATTAAGTGATTAACTTATTTTGCCCAAATTTTGAAATAAAGAAATTATAAAATTAAAAGAAAAATGTTTTATGTTAATGTTTTATAAAAACTTTTATTCATCCAAATCAGGTATATTGCCACAGAGACCTAAAGGGGCTACTGTTATTAAGGGACATATTTATAGGAAGAAAAATAAGTGGGAAGTTGTGCAGCAATAGGTTATTTTCACATTACATTTGTTGTGACATTGAAGGGCTGATAATAATTGATACAACCATGTGGTATATATACAGGAGTGTATTTACAGAAGTACTGAAATAGTATGCTACAGAAAGTATGCGCCCGATACTGTAGCTATGACTGCCACCAATGACTGCCATGACACTTAGTCGTAACTTTATTTATAGTGCCTGGAAGAGTCCATTTATTCCTTAAATAGGGCAGATAAACATCACACCATAACATTCCCCTTTTCAGACTTGCTCCGTATTAAGTTAATACATTTTCCTCTTCGGGTTGGCTTCTATGAGGTGTGTATTTATTCGTTTCCTTTTAGATGTTCGCTTTTCAGAAACTACTCGCCGGATTGGTAATGCGAACATATCAAACACGACGTCCATCGATTCTTATTCTGTAGTATTGTCTACTATAGCATCCGAATATCTTTTTCTCATTTGATTCAAATGTCTCTTTTACGAAAATTTGGATCCATATTCACCATGAAGATCTTATTCCGAATTCTTTTCATAAACTATACCGGTTTTCTGCAAGTGTTATCCTTGAACATTCGCCTCACAAGGAAATTCTCACTTTTTGTTCCTTTTTCGCCTCGCCGGCACACGTGCGCTACACACACATTTCACGGTATGTAAGACATTTCCCTCAATTTTCTATCCACAATCACTCGTATATATTATTTTCTAAGTTTATTTTACGCATTGTTAACTATGTACACGTTTTCATGTACACAATATCAAAGCGAACCATGTCGGGTTAGCGAGAAATAAATGTGTTTGCATACATGATCGCTTCCGTGTTTTTAGTTTCATTTGCAATTGCTTGTATTAGAACATGTATAGAGAAAATACGCTGTATCGTCTGCTAAATCCTTCATCTTCAATAAAGTCGGGACTATTGGCTCTGTGAGAGGAAACAGTGTCCTTCTTCGTATGAGCCGTTGCTCAATTGTATTGCCATACTTACTCATTTACTTTCATGACTTGGTTTATGCCGTCGAATATTTGAGTGTACATCTTATCCCTATACGAAAACTGATTCACTGTTTTTCTAAATGTCCTGTTTTTGTGCGAACACATACTTTTATCCTTCCACTGCGTACATTTGTATTTTTTTCTTATTTTTCTATCGATTCATGTAGCCTCTAAATTTCTTTTATCTCTCTCAACTCTATTCCCCCTATCTCTTTCTCTTTCTCTCTCTCTTTCTCTCTTTTCCCATTACATATTCATTTATTTATTGAATTTCTGCATGTGTTAGTATATTCGTTTCGCTTTCCTCTCCACTTCTCTCCTACCTTCTCTCTCTATTTTTGTCAATCTCCTGTCATCTCTCCCGTCATCTCACCCGCCATACATCTCCCTCTCTCTCCCCCAGTATCTCTCTCCTCCTAACCCTATTTTTCTCTATTACACATTCAGTTATTGGTACAATTTATTCATTTTCTCTGCATTCATTTCGCTTGTCCACTTCTCCTCCTCGCTGTCCTCTCTTCTATCCAACTCCCCTCTTTTTCTGTCCTCTTGTAACTCTCATCCCCCCTCTCCCCTCTCTTTTTTTCGTCATCTGATTCTTTAACGTGTCCCTATTTCCATTTCATTAGAACCATGATGTCCCTCTCTAAGAACAATTCCATTCAACTCAGTCGATTGAACAATTTAATGACCTGCCAAATTATTTTCTCTTCATGTATAAAACTTTAGAAAAAGAAAACTAAAATGAATCAGGTTTAACCGATATAAACGTTAGGTTTCATCACTACTTAAAAACCTTGACATGCCTCGAAGATGTAAGTTTAAAAATCACAAAATACAAAAAATATCACCAGATTTGTAATCATCAAACTCTTTTGAGAAAAACGATCTTTTAGGCGCTAAGAAAAAGAACAGGAATAAAATAAACACCGGAAAATATCCGTTGAACTCACTAGAGATCAAAATGTCTTGGAACTCTCTGCTTATTTCCGAAACCAGTTGATTAGCTGTCAGGGAGAAGGTGAAGGAAAACGATATCAAATGCCACATGAGATAAACAAGGAAGTGCAAAAAACGTGAAGAATTAAAAAAAAACAAGATGATATTTATTTGTGAAGATAATTTACGACTTTTTTTCGCTTGTCGTTCTTTTTGCGTCTGCAGTTTAAGTTTCTTCAAATGCTACGCCTCACTGGTTCTACTTTTTGTCTGCAGATGAAGACATGTCCGCTTCGATGCACACAGGAATGTAACACTTATACACATGCATAGGGATAAGTTACATTTGCATACACATTTGTACACACACATTTGCACATCTATATACACATCTAACTATTTTCTACATGTATGCACTATTACATTGATAACCTACTGATCAAACCATTACATTTACACACGTAACAGTTATTTAATTTAAAAAGAAATATTTATCTATTTCATGCAACTTAATTTAGTAAAGACTATATATATATATATATATATATATATATATATATATATATATATATATATGGGAAATGAAAAAGGAAAAACTATTTATATATTCATGAACGTTTCGTCTTTATTGTCAGACTTCCTCAGGATTATTTGTCAGCAGGATAAGAGCTAACGGTCGATATTAGCAAGAAAATTAAAATAATATCATCCGTAAGCTCTGAGCCTGCTGGTAAAAATGTTTGTACGTGTATGATTTTTTCTTCAAACAAATAATCCTGAGGAAGTCTGACAATAAATACGAAACGTTGATGAATACATTTTTGGGGTTTAATTTTTTTATTTTCCATCACGTCGGAACATATTATTCCTGTCTTTATTGTATATATATATATATATATATATATATATATATATATATATATATATATATATATATATGTATGTATTGTATATATACAGTATACATTGTATATATATACTTTATATAAATGTATAACTATATATATATATTGAATATGTATATGTATCTATGTATATACTGCATATATATATATTAAATGATTATTTAAAGAATTAAAAAACATTAAGCAATTCTTAATCATTAATAAATTTTTTAATTATATTTTGGACGTACAAATAAAATTAATGATTAAAAACTAAGACTATACTAACAATAATCAGCTAAGAACTCCCCACTAGATGAATCCATTCTACTGTAACCAAATGCATCCGCATTTTAAATTGGATGAAAAAGCTCTTAAAAATATAATATCAACTCTAATAATAAAATAAGATTCATCATTTATTATAAGAAATGAAAACATAAAACAATGTAGTTAACAATAACACTTCTCAGACCGAAAACAAATGTGGAATAACTAATGTAATATATAAGTTACAAAGTCCGATGGGAGAATATATCTCCGACAATTATAATAAACTTAATTCTTACATCGGTTTAACTACCACAACACTTTCCTGAAGACTCACCTTACATTTTTCCGACACTAGCTCCATTTGCCAACACTTAAAAAGCAAGAATGCCGCCCTTCTCAATATAGACACATCCTAGTTAACAATACTAAAATAATACACCACGATGGTAACATCAAATAATTAAAAAAGTTTAAAACCCTCTACATAAAAACTAAACATCACACAATCAATAATGTAAATTACGAAACTATTCACAATATTTTAAAGTGTTTAGCATAGTAATTAACGTTACAAAATTCTTAGCCGTTAAGCAATAATATTTTTTAATCTTGCACGCGCTGAGAACGTAATCACATTTTAAGTCGTTAAGCAATCATACTTTTTAATATTGCACGAGCTTAGAACATAAGCTCCTTCACATGTAATTCTCAATATTGTATATGCTCTTTTTTAAAGTATAAATTACTAGCCGTCAAACAATCAACAGTAAAGACACCAAGACTAACACCGTCTGAATATAATTTGACTAATATATCAAAAGTACTTGCGAAAAAAGAAAAGAATAATGGAACAAGAAACCCACGGAACTTACATGCACCAATTTTTCCAAAATACTAAATCGACTATACGGAAAATTGAAAACATAATAAAAAGTTTTATCATGCAATAAATTCGGCACAAAATTGTAAGTTGTACGTTTATTTATTATGTTTTCTTTATACTCACTTTTTTATTCACTATTATTATATTTCTTTTCCAACTTGTGCGCTTATGCTATTTTGTTGACTGATTAAAATTATAGACATATAAATATGTATATATATATATATATATATATATATATATATATATATATATATATATATATATATATATATAAATTTGGATTTTTCACTTAGAAGATAGATTATTCAGTGAAGACCGGGATTAGGCCAATAAAAACAAGCTCGATGATACTCGATTACAGGGTGCAGAGCATTTAAATGTTACTTTTTGAAGGCTTACCAAAACATTCCGTTCAGGAGCCCAATCATCACCATAAAAGACTTTTTCATTCAAAGATTATTTATTTATCATTTTCAAATTAAAGAGTTTTTCCCACACCCGTTTCACTACCAAGCTTGGCAGATCATCAGGGAAATTAAGTACCTGGAATAAGATTTACAACAACCGGCAATACACAATGTGGTGTTACTTAAGAAGAGAAGAGAAAAATAAAAAGATGAAAAGGAAAAAATAGAGAATGTCTTAGAAAAATATCTCGCAAGATTTTCGCAGCATTGTAGCTACTAGGCGAAACAGCAAAAAAATTAGTCTCAAACCAGCAAAAACAGCAAAAAATTAGTCCCAAAATGCCCTCAAATGAAACAGTAAGAATGAGCGAGAATACACCTTCTCGACGGGCGGAACAACGATGAAAATTATCCTCCCCCAAACAAAAAACCAAACAGTCAAAACTCCGTTCACCAGTTACCATTCCAAGCCACTGATAGTATTGACATTCCAGATATATTCCATCAAAAGGAAAGGCAACATAAATGTCCGTTTGGAATGCATGCGGTCGTTACTAAAATCTAGCTTATGATCTTTAAGAGTGAAACGAGGGCATTTAGGAGTATAGATCTCAACATTACCCTCTATACCAATTTCTGAGCAGATCTAAAGAGCGGCCGATTTAATATCCTGTAGTACTCCATGCCCTGCGGTCCTGTAGTTTTTATTCAGTTCTTTCAGAATTAGGTTGTTGTATGTTTCCATATTTGTTACACCGGCCGTTCTTACACAGGAGAAACTGCACCGGATGTCACTATAAATAGTGCGAGTCACCAGAGACACAGAGAAGACAAAGCACAGTCTTGTAACTGTCTAGCCAAGTGCTAGTCACTTTCTTACTTTGTTAATACACTTGTTAAACCAACCCTCGACTTGACTTCCTTTATTTATTATTTACTGTTGGACAACTTCACAACAATATTCATGGAGTATGTGTTTAGAGTTTTATCTGCCGGAACTGTAATGTTAAAGTTATTCTTTATCCGCGTCTGTGTCCTATGGATACATTCAATGGTAGGATTCCAGTATTGCGATCTGTTTTTGATTTTGATGTTGTTAACCATATTATCCATACCCGCTTCGAAGCTTTTCAATGCAAGGAAGTGAGGTGGGCTCTTTTTTTTCTGTTTCGCCTAGTAGCAACAATGCTGCGAAAATCTTGCGAGATATTTTTCTAATACATTCTCTATTTTTTCCTTGTTATCTTTTTATTTTTCTTCTCTTCTTAAGTGACCTCATTTAAAGCAACACCCCATTGTGTATTGCCGGTTGTTGTAAATCTTATTCCAGGTACTTAATTACCCTGATGATCTGCCAAGCAAGGACCTGCTTGGTAGTGAAACACGTGTAGGAAAAAAACTCTTTAATTTGAAAATGATAAATAAATAATCTTTGAATGAAAAAGTATTTTGTGGTGATGATTGGGCTCCTGAACGTATATTATTCACTGTGTTAACATTCTCAAAATCAGTTCATTGGCATCGATTTTGCATTAATAATTCTCAAAAGTAACGACATTTTTATAAAACAACAAATTAAAAAGTTTTTTCTTTTTCTTTTTATTACAGGTAAGTGAAGCCTCTCATTTTTATTTCGGATAAAAAATGAAGTTGACTCTATTGCCAAAGAAATTATCAATGTATAAAAGTGGATGAAATCTGAACGAGGTATGTACTTGACAGTTTAACTTTTTTTCAAATATTCCCATGCAACCTTATAAGAAGATTTGCCCGTCATTCAGTCGGCCGGTGCGTGATTCTGTCACGCTTAAGTTGGAAACTGTATTCCCATCAATAAACGCGCAGATTAAATTAACGCATCTTATAAAAGATACGCCCAAGCATCTCTGTACGAAGCTCTGTCCGTTGGTTGATCGTCCACGCTTGTTTTCAATGGAACTTTTTATACACGTCCATTCATTTCTATAAGAGGCGCTATCCCTCCGTTTGTTTATCTGCATGTCTGTCACGTTTAATTCTGAAATAGCATTTTCATTTCTGAACGCAAACCTTGAATGGACTCATCTTTAAAAATATCTGTTTTCTGAAAAAGAGGTAAAAAACATCTATAATCAATGTTCCTAAAATGCAGGAAACATGTTGGACAATCTGGAATCTCTGGCAAAAAATTGCTCATCATGGCGTGTTGTGAACCTGGAGAAAACTTTGAGACGGCTTGTGTACTTGCTACAATACAGCATCAATCGTTAGAATGATCACCGTCTCTCTTTCTCTCTATCTAGGCAACTTGGGTGATAGATTTTTGTAACTCAGTCTCACATGACTAGTCTGGGTCGCTCTTGTTCCGATAGCTAAAAGGTATAAGTTAGACAGCTTGCCTGGCTGCTGTATCCGACAGTTAGTTCAGGAGCTCTAACTCTTCGGTAGCTGATGTTCTATCAACAGTTGTATAACATCGTGGATAACTGTACGTGCCAAATCGCGCATAGAATGGGACCCTACAGTTATTCCCGGTGGGCTTTTCCGAGGCCACAACCCCCATGGATCAAGTCTCAACTAATAGACTTGCTGTGTTAGCTTATTGACACTAAACAAGAACCCACTTTGCTATCTTCACTCTATCTAAAACCAGAATGACAATACAAAGAGAAAACAAATAAACCGGACACCCACCAAAAAAACATATTCGCCTCCGCGCTAGAGGCTAGCATTCACAGATATCAGGAGGCTTAGAACCAACATCACTGATGTACACACCTCTCTCCTAGTAAACTCCCCGGATATCCTTGCACTAAGTGAAACAAAACCTACAATCCTCAATCTCCTCACACCATTTTGACATAACTGAATACCTCCCACTCTACAGTAAATATTTTCACAAACATAGGTACGGACTAGGAGTTTATCTTCGGAACACCCTCCCCTTGACTAGAGAACATAGGCTGAAATCAGATGATCAAGCTTACATGTGCTTTAGATTAACCTTATAGCAGAGCGTTAGTTACTTATATTTCTTATACCGTTCTCCTTAGACCCATGACTGTACCCTGCTTAACTTTGTCTCTGAAATCATAGATACACCACTCTCACTTGACTCGAATGCCCAAATACATCACCGTGACTGACATGGATTATTTAGCTATACAGCGTACTCCCTCTGACAGAGTGTCACTTTCTCTGACCCGCCTCCCCGATCGTGTTGACCAGCAAACTTGTACTTAAACCTCACTGCCCGAGGCTTGTCGACGAATGCCCATAGTCCACTCTGGAACGCTGATCACATTGTGGTGATGATTGATATCACCTTAGAATCTCGTCCCAAGGCTAATGAGACGTTGCTCAAAACAACGAGATACAACGAGCAGGCTGATTTTTAGTCAATCAGAAATCACATCAGTGACGCCCCATGGAGTTAAACTTTTTCTCTCCCTGCTGATTAGTGCGCAAATGAGATAAAATGAGGTCAATATAATCACATGGTCCTATGCGAAAATCCTACAGCAGACTCCACTCTCCACAATGGTTCACCTCGATGTGTGCAGTTGCTATTGCTCAGAAGCAGCAAAAACTCCGACAATTCAACCGCCATAAGTCAACTACAAGTAGACAAAAAACTTGTGGTGTGAAAATATAATTGTATGAGTGTAATAGATGAAGCAAAGAGAAAGTATACAGAGATAACCAGAAAACGCATTCAGTCACAGTAACTAGGAACTCGTGATTTCTGGAAAGTTTTCTGATAGTGTGGTTAACAATCAGCAACGCACAATTCAACCACCATCCAACCACAATGATGTCGTATGCACGTCGACTGATAAAGCTGAACTACTTGCTCAGCGTTTTTCCCTAAACTCCACTTTGGACTCCGCAAGCCACTCCCTCAGAAATTTTCCATTGCAGACTCAAGCCACACTTGATGACCTGACACTCACCTATCTCATGTCCGAGACATCATAAAAAACCTCGACCCCTCCAAAGCATGTGGGCCTGATCTTATACCCGTAATAGTAATAAATAAATTCCCTGCTAAACTGGCATATGTCCTCTTCAAACTCTACAACAAATGATTTGCCGATTCTTGCTTCCCTGATAGCTGGAAAATTGCATATTTAATACCAGTCTTAAAGAATTCTGGAGACAGAACTGACCCTCAGAATTATAGCCTTATCAGTCTACTCCCGCCTTTCGCTAAAATCTTTGAATCCTTAATCAATCTAGCGATAGTCTGTCACTTTGTTAATGCTTTACTTTTTTTCGACTATCAGTATGGATTTAGGCAAGCATGATCTACTGCGGATATCTGAACGGTCATCTCTGAACACATATGCCATACACTGGACAGGGCAGCTGAGGCTAGGGCGGTAGCGCTTGATATATCTAAAGCCTTTGACAAGGTCTTGCATAAGAGCTAAATTATATGGTATTACTGGACGACTATTTGATATAATTAGATTCTTTTTGTCCAAAAGAATTATCCAGTTTTTCCCCGATAGTCGTTCATCCAAACAGCATGACATAAATGCAAGTGTACCCCAGGAATCAATCTTTCGACCTTACTTGTTCCTGATTTTAATAAACGACCTCCCTGATGGCATTGTGTCTAAGATGGGTATATTTGCTAACGACATCACGCTCTACTTTCTTCATGTGGGTAAAACGGACGCGCACATATCCAAGGCAATGTCTGAATCCTTAGAAAGTGACCTCCAGTCTGTAGTGGAATGTGGTCAAAAATGGATGGTAACAGTTAATGCTGCTAAGACAAAGCTCCTTTCCTTCAACAACTACAAGATACCTCCTCAGCCACCAGTTTCCATGGCAAATAACACCCTATCTGAGAGTCCAACGTTCAAACTTCTCGGTCTAACATTCACAGGTAACATGAATTAGAACAAACACATAGAAGACATTGCAAATGCTGCTGGAAACAAAATGGGCTCCCTTTACTGAGCTATAAAACTTATCTCACCTGACAGTATCCTATATCTCTACAAAGCCACCACCCGCCAATGCATGGAGTATTGTTGTCACATTTGGTCTGGTGCGCCATCCTTTATTATCTCCCTATTGGAGAGGGTCAAAAAAAGTTTCTAATCTGATATGCTGTACACTGTTTACCAAGCTCCAGACCCTTCCCATCGCTGCAATGTTGCATCCTTGTGCCTGTTTTACAAGTACTTCAATGGAATGTGATCAAATGAACTTGATGCTCTGGTCAACATTCGACATAAATGCACTCGAACAACCCGACAATAAGCTAAATCCCATCCATTCACTGCCGAGGTGTCCAGATGCCGGAGAGACTTCTTCTCCAATAGATTCTTTTTACGGATTGCTGTTATTTGGAACTCCTTTTCTGTTCCCTTTTTATCCGACTGTACTGACACGGAGAAATTTAAAAATAATGTGAACAAGAATATCGCTGCACAGCTTCTAATTTAGGATGACCCCCAAAACTATAACCCTTACGTCTACCGTGGCAACTTGCCTTTTTTGGGGTGAACTAAATTAAATAATAAAAAATATAGACAAAAACAGATCACTGCCCTTTATATAATATTTAATGACACTAAAATACATGCTAAAATGTTCCTCTGTTTTTTTAAACTTTCATTGTTATCGGATGTATGTGTTAAGTACTAATCAGTTCTAAGTGACAGTTTTCTAATTGAAAGTTCCATCTTTAGTACGATCGATACTGTGAATACAATTACGAATCACTTAGAACTTTTACTCGGTTATGACTGATAGAACGGAAGCAAGTGTATAAATTCAAGTTAGATATAAAGATTGCCGATTTCGACGAGACGTACTAAAGAAGGTTGAAACATTTAAAGAATAATATCCAGAATGAGAAAATAGTCCAAATGATCAAAATGTTACAGACTACCGATTGGTTGTATAAATAGCGGCTAAAATGAAACAATTATTATTTATTGAAATCTGACATTTATTGTTTAAACACATAACACTTTGTGTGGTATACGAAATAGTTTTTTTAGAATTACTACATTAAATTCCTACAGGAAAAAATATCTAGTGAACAGTACAGAGTTGACTCGGTTGTCCAATGCGTTGCTCAACGTAAAACTTTTTTTCGGGGTTTCGTATAAAACCTGACTCTCTGACTTGTTAAATCAATCATATATATGATACTTAAACTCTGATAATCTTGCCCGCTTACTTGTTTTGTTTGGGCGAATGGAGTGATAAGCGAAGAGTAAGAGGAAGACTACAACAAACGTCTTCTACCACCAATTACCATGGTAAATAACACTCTACTTGAGAGTCAAACGTTCAAATTCCTCGGCTTTACATTCACAGGTAACATAACTTGGATCAAATACATTGAAGTCATTGCCAAGGCTGCTGCAAAGAATGTCGGCCCTCTCTACTGTGCTAGTAAACTTCTCACACCTTACATTATCCTATATCTCTACAAAGCCACCCATACATTGAGTATTGTTGTCACATCTGTGCTGGTGCATCATCCACTAGTATCTCCCCCCTAGACAAAATTTAGGTCCCTCATTATCTACCAAGCTCCAGCCCCTGTCTCATCGCCGAAATGTTGCATTCTTGAGCCTGTTTTACAAGTACTTTAATGGAATGTGCTCCGATGAACTTGCTGTTCTAGTTCCCCTTTGACATAAATACACTAGACGAACCCGACAATCAGTTAAATCCCATCCATTCATTATGGAGGTCTCTAGATGTCGGAGAGCGTTCTACTCCAATAGCTTCTTTCCTTCAGCTGCCGGCCTCTGGAACTCCCTCTCTTCTCGCTGTTTTCTTGACTGTATCGGCATACAGAAATTTAAAACTAATGTAAACAGACATCTCGCTGCACCGCTCCCAACTAAGGATGATCCCTAGGACTTTCACCTAATAATTCTCAGTAGCAATTTACGTCTACAGTGGCGCCCTGCCTTGTGAGGTGAACTATGTTTTTAAAAAATAACGCCAACCTGTCACAGTCGTATGTTTACTCAGTCAGTTTTGATTCATTATTTTACTCAGCACTAACATTTCAGTCGGTGAAAAACTGTTTATTTTTCACGTAATAAACAGCACATTAATGCGTGAACTCTCACTAATTTCCTTGAAATTTAAAGCAACCGGTAACTTTATTCTTTAAGATTATGTACTTTGAAAATATATCAATAAATTTAAAACTGCACAGTCTCTTATGGCAAGGATGTCACAGCTAATGTACAATGTACCAACGTTTATTCAACGGTTTGTCTCGTATGCATTAAAATAACGCATTATTATCGCAAATTTCGTGACGGCGTATTTTACATAAGCTTTAGTTCAATTGTCTTAAACTATGCTAAACGTTGTCAAAATAAATATTCACGGGTTTAGTTTGTAAATATATGAAAGAATGAGAATTATATATTTTTATAGATAATAAGTAATTGTTTTGATTATTAGTTTTACTGATATGTTTATATTTACCTTTTTAGCTTGACGTAATGCGTGTTTCCGCTATTGTACTGCATTGTATTCGATATAGCCACTCTGCCTAGTATTTTCCTTTAACTGTCCAGAATGCGTTACATCGTATTTTATTTTGCACTAAAAGCCCCGTGTCCATGCGTTGCCCGGGAAGATTACGCATCATCGATCCCTTAGCTATACTTCTTGACACTGTATGAAGATTTAATTGAGTTTTAAATGTTCTATATGCATCAATTAATGTGTTTTTTAATTATTAAATTGAAAATAATAATGGGCATTTAAATGTTCGCATTATTTTGTAGGTAACTGTAGTGGTTAATATAAAGTTAGAGAGCACACGGGGTAATACGAAAAAGTGACTCTAATTAGATTTTTGTGTGTTTCTTGACAGTGTAATAGGATGGATTATGAAGACCTTGAACAGGACGGTCATTTATCCAACTTCCACGCTGAAATTATCAACCAATGATAAAACGGCCTAAATAGAAAGACTGGTGAATTTCAGTGAGACTAAAATACTAATTATTGGCCTTAATCGCTGACAAAGCACATTTTTTTTATATGCAGCTTTTGGTTAGAAGGTTATAGCTGTCAACGGTACAGAATAAAATATCAGTCTACTTTATATATGTAAATATGGAAATTGACATAAATAGATGTATAGCACTTTTAGCAGTCTTGAGTTCGATCCCTCCTATCGCTATATTTCGTTGGGTCGTACTTTTCTTTTCAGGAGTCACTGTTGTTGTACAGAAACAATTTAAAGAAGCAGACAATCATAAGTTCCTAAATAGAATTTTTAAGTTTTAAAATGGAAATATGAAAGTAATTTTCTCGTATAAAGATTTAATTTGCCGCCTGTCAAGACATTCTGTGCTGTAATTAAAGAAAAACCTTGCAATCTCCGATCGGGAAAATGTTCAGTTTCGGCCTGGCTTCATATTTTTAAGAATAACGGACAGACTTGTCACGTTCGTTGCTCTTTAGCTGGCAGAAACAATTATATTTGAATAACAAGATGATGACAAAAATAGCAACGAAATAAATTATATCAAACAACAATTTATTGCTGAGTAAAAATGTTTGGATAAAAACAGCAATAAACATTTAGAAAGGAAAAACACTTTTAAGAAGTATGATGTGAGGATCGTAATACAATATAATCGTGTTGTTAATAAAGTTTGATATATATATACATACATATATATATATGAATATATATATACATAAATACATATATATATATATATACATATACATATATGTATATATATATATATATATCCCGTTGACATACCGGTTCCCGTTAGATCACCGAAGTTAAGCGACGTTGAGCCTGGCCAGTACTGAATGAGTGACCATTTGGGAATGCTGTATGTGCTCTATGCTTATCTCGGCATTAGTTCTAGTCGTCTTGCCATTGGAATCAAGAAGTGCCGACATAGGAGAGGTGTTGTTATAATTGCGCAACCCTTGCCTCACAATTACACGGGGCACTCATATGTCATATATATATATATATATATATATATATATATATATATATATATATATATATATATATACAACGGTTGAGTTTCAATCCTGACTTCAGGCATTAACTGGTCTAGTGAAACAGTATGTATGTGGAATCCTATATATATATATATATATATATATATATATATATACATAGCTTCGGCCCTAACGAAATCGAGACATATATGTTGATATACAAATACATCTTAAATAATAAGTATGTGTATCTATAAATAAAATTATATTTCTCTTGTGGGCCTTTAAAGGGGTCGGTAGGAAAATACGAAATTTGAGTTTAGAGAAAACGAGTATATTGAAAAATCTATAATAAGACATAGAACAAAAGTGGTTGCACGTCAGTAATCACTTCCAATATGGATCGGTGTTGTTACTAAGAAGCGTGCGCTCCCATTAGTCATGGTTAGTGGAAGAGTTCAAGTAGTCCGTATAGCTAAGGTAACACAACAATTCATCCCAAGCCTTAGTCACAGTATTTTTCCTTTTTCGATTCTTTTCTGAGGCTGCATGAGGTAGCAGTATGTCGAAAGTGACGTATCTGGTAACCATAACATCTCCCTTGGGAGTGCTGTCGGTGTCTTCCGATAGCCGTTCCCTAATTTCATTTAGGTGTCTCTTTTGAAAGAACTGAGGGTCTGTATAAAATTCAGATTTGATATCTCTTAGCTTTTTAATTTTAGATTTCTGATGGCGGATCACATCTTTAAACTTTGAATCAATGTCTTCATTGCTTCGACATTCAACTTCAAGACATGTCATCTTATCTTTCATAGTCTTTAGCTCTTCAAAGACATCTTTGAGTTGCAACTTAGCGATTCCAGCTCTAGAACCATGGATTCACTCTCTGTAACCTTTAACTTTTTATCCGAAGAATTTGACTTAATTTCTTTCAGTTTAGTGGGTTTTTTTTATTTTCAGCGTGAATTTTGTGTCTTTATGTGTGTTAATTTCTGCAGACAATTTATTTTGAGTCTATTTCATACGATTTTTAATGGTTGATACAAATTCCTTCTTTCCTTTTGCTGACTCTGTCGTTAGAATTTTGATTTTCTGGACAGACATTTTGGTTGGTTACCTCCATAGGTTGAACCACTGCATTAAGTCTGTTCCAAACAAATTGTTGGTATTTTTTATACGAACATTTCTACTTTTTTGGTAGTTTGGTTTAAAGTAATGTAGGTAATAATTTCACCCCCGAATTTAATTTTTTCATTAATCACTTGCTATTTTCTTCTCCGCATGGTCAGTTTATCCAACCTTCTTCATGTATGCATGTTGATAATCGACACGTCTGAACCAGAATCTAATTCATATTTTACATATTTATTCAGAATTTCACCTGTAAATTCTGCCGTCCCGTTCGTTCGTTTTTGTCGATTTTTCCCCGAGTTTTTTTTCTCTATTCGATCTGCAATCTGAACTCTTGTGCCTGACTTTATTCTAAGTTAGACAGGATTTAATACGGTATGGGTAATCCGTTACCCAATGAAGGGCTCCACAACGTGAACAGGGGCTCGGCGGCAATTTATCCTATTTTTTTTATTGGGCTAGCTTATTTTTGTAGGAGAGTGAAAATGATCCCTCTTTTTGTTTCGAATTGTTTTTGAAAGAGAGTTGAAATGTGTTTTTAGACGTACCTTTTCATGTGCGCAATACCCGACTCTTCAATGTGTCCAGAATCTTGTTGAACACTTACAAATTTCTGGCAGTATTCGGTTAATTTCTGTAATGTAAAATTTAGGTCACTTTCTAACTTCTTCAGAACCCTACGTTTGATTTATGCGTCTTTTCCTGATACAAGTCCATTGCTCGGAAATTAAAAATTTAAAGTTATCTGCGCTAAGCTAATCTAATTGGGTTTCGTTACAGTATTTATTAATGATTGACGCGAATGCTGCGTAATCTACGCTATCTTTTTTGACTAAATTCAAGCACTTCAACCGTTTGTAGAACAGAAAAGTATTAGAGCTAAATGATTCTGTTAAAGGTTTAACCGCTTCATAAAAAGTCAAGTACTTTTTTGGGAATAAAATATAATTCACGAATTTGGTTGTTCGGTAGTTCTTGATTTTCAGAGCAGTAGGCGAACTTTTTTAGAGTCTGCCTAATTTTCACAATCTATTTTGTATGGATGTTCATACCTTCTGAAGTATAAAAAGAGGATTTATCTTCGTCTGAGAAATAAGTGAAATCGTTATTTTTAGTTCCAGAAATCTTTCTTTTGTCCTTTGTAGCCTTTCGTCGGCGTCTAGTTTTTTCCAGAAGTATTTTTTCTGTTTTTTGTAAACTCTCGTCAGCTTATAATTTTTGTTTCAGACGTCTTTCTTCTAAACTCTCATCGGCTTATTTTTTTTGTTTCACACGTCTTTCTTCTAAACTCTCATCGGCTTATTTTTTTTTGTTTCAGACGTCTTTCTTCTAAACTCTCATCGGCTTATTTTTTGTTTCAGACGTCTTTCTTCTAAACTCTCATCGGCTTATTTTTCTGTTTGTTTCAGACGTCTTTCTACTGTTTTTTTTGTAGCCTATGGTCGCCTTTTTTGTTTTAGTAGAAGCTTTTGAAATATTTCTTCATGTAACTGTTGCTGTTTCATTTGGAATTTTACGAGTTCTGTCATAGTTGTTTTTAAATATTCCATGTTTAAAATGTGTCTTTATAGCATACGGTTTTTAGAAGTTCTTTCTTTCATATTACGCTGCTATTACGTAGTTATTGTTGTAAAAAGAGAAGGAGCGTATAAAACCTTTTCATCTTTCGAGCCAAAACAAAATCCCTTTTTTAATAAGCTTTTCGCGTAATCGTAGAATTTAGTCAACAGAAACAAAATAAGGTTTTTCTATTTTCTTTCGGCGACAGGACTTTTTCATTTTTTGAGAGAAAAGAAAAAAATTAGCACAATACCGGAATAGCATTTTTTTTAAAATCGATGACCTTTCTTAAATGAGCAAAAATAAATTGGTATTTTACGTATTTATTCTTTTTGGTCCGCCGGTAAAACCGGTGTTTAGAACAATGACGTTGTTTGGTGAATTTGTCGGTTATTTCTCCACGTTTCTCCTGTTTTACGGTTCTCAGAAAAACCTTTAATATACTTTATCGTTAGTTGTTGCGTCCATTTAAAGGTTCTCAAGAATCCCTTAGTCTACCTCGACGCCAGTTCGTGTAGGCCTGTAAAGGGGACGGTAGTAAAACACGAACTTGGAGTTTAGACGAAACAAGTATATTGAAAATAAAGTATAATGCAACAGAGAACAAGAGTGGTTGTACGTCAGTCTTGACTGCCAGTATAGACTGCTGTGGTCCCAGATATTTAATTACTCCCCACCGCAGAAATATGTAACACAAAGCCAGAAGGTTGAGGAGAGTCAAGCGAGCGACTCAAAGGAAGGAGCATTCTGGCCTATAAAAAATTGCCTGAGCCACATTGTCGGCATTCCCCGGTCAAAGCGCCTCAGGCAGAGCGCTTCAGGCAGTAAGCAATAAACTTATACCACTCCAAAGAGGTGAGGCAAGGCCTGGGAGGGTTCACCTCCTCGGACTACACAGGACCTATACCTCAGCCAGTTCATACCTGACTGATTGTCGAAAACGAATCCTCAAATCATATTGACCAGTCCGAAGTCTCTCAGCAACTGACGTTATAGAAAGACTGTACGGGCTGGGGTGGTCCTAACACTGAGAAGCAGGTGCTTTCGGTATCCATGATGAGTAGAAAAGTTCAAGTAGTCCGTATAGGTAAAGTACCATGACAATTTCTTTATTTCAGTTTACTTATAACTATCACAGTCGACCCGTATATTTTCTCTCTCCATCCCACTCTTGTCTCTCTCTCTCTCTCTCTCTCTCTCTCTCTCTCTCTCTCTCTCTCTCTATATATATATATATATATATATATATATATATATATATATATATATATATATATATATACATATATATATATAGAGAGAGAGAGAAAGAGAGAGAAATAATAAAATGAATTACATTAAAATACATCTTATAAAATTATCGTAAACTTAATACGAGAAACTCTCTTTTTTAACGAATTCTTCAAATCTATTTAATAAAGATTTTTCTCGAAACATGTTCGTTGGAATTATTTACTTTTGAAACCGGATATATATATATATATATATATATATATATATATATATATATATATATATATATATATATATATATATATATATATATATTAGAGATTGGCGGTTTTACCGAAAAACTGCGGTTTTTCGGTTTCGTCTCCATACCGAATACCGAATCGGTTTATTTTTTTAAAAACCGTAACCGTTTGGTATTGTGTTTTTACTACAGTAAGCCACCATATACAAGGAAACATGGTTGAAAAGATTTTCCGATTTGAATAAAATGGAATATTACCAAAAAATGTTATGACAGATTGAACAAATATATGATAAACACATTTAATTGACTTGTAGGAAGAAATCTTTGTTTACAGTTTGTTTATCATTAACATTTTGAATTTTCAAATGAAAAAAAGAGAAATACGACAGACAACATGACATCGTATTTTTAGCATTTTCAAATGAAAAAGAAAAAATCAAACGCGTTCCGTATGATGTCGAAAATTTATTTGATTCACAATATTTCATTTTCATCATCATTTTTGCTTAATTTTATTTGTAAAATTATTTTGTTTGTTTAAATAAATTTTCGTTTTTTAATTTCTTGCATGTCTGAGTTATATTTTAGCTTCCGATGGGTTAAAGAATTAGATAGAATGTATATTCAAACTCAGTTTTATTCTTCAGAAATCTTTCATGAATCTTTGGTCACTGTTTTAACGAGTTAACTGTTGAAAAGGTATCAGAACTTTGATTACAACAGTCAACACCTTAAAACTTACGAATAGGCTATATTGCCGGTCCCGGCAAAATAACGATTCCTGCGTTATTTTGCCGGTTCATGTATATTTAACTAAATTGTTAAACATACAGTGACGCCCGGCACAATAACGAGTCTTACGTTATGTGCCGGCTCGTGTTTATTTAACTATAATTTTTTTTTTATTATTATTTAAATTATTTTTTTTGTATTATTTAAAACTTTATCAAACGAAATTTTATTTATAATTTTAAACTTTGCCTGATTGATTTTTTTGTTTGTTTTTAATTAAACTTTGCCTGATTGATTTTTTTTGTTTTTTTTTAATTAAACTTTGCCTGATTGATTTTTTGTATAATTTAAAACTTTATTAAGCGACAATATATTTTAAAATAACGATAAAATTAATTTCTACTTCCGGTTGATTCGATTAGGAGTGAACTCTTACAAATTACGACTTATTTTATGATTTCATTGAAAGAACATTTTAAAATAGAAACTGTTTAAATCCAGTGATTTTCTGTATATTTTAACATTATCGAAGTTTTTCTTCATAAAAAAATCAGAATTTTACATTAAAATCTTTCCTTTGTAAAGCACATTTTTAACAAGTTAATTCAACAACTTAATAACTTCATTATTTTCAAAAGTTTGGCTTTGGTTCAAGGATTACGAAGCAACACCTATTAAAGCACATTTTTAACAAGTTAATTCAACAAGTAAATGTTACCAAAGGCAACATAAATTATTCTTCTACCTACCTGTATAAGTTTATTTGTTTATTTTATTTATTTTTATTTAAAAAAATCATTTATCAAAATAAATAAAATAAACAAATAAACTTATACAGGTAGGTAGAAGAATAATTTATGTTGCCTTTGGTAACATTTATTTGTTGCTTATTTTTTTCTTTTATATATAACTTTCCTTAATTTCAATTACTTAAATCGAGAGCAGACTTAGTAATTTTGGGAAAATTCATCAACATTAATTATATTATGAAAAGTAACTAAATAAAAATAAACCGAAATGTAAAATAGGATTTTTTTTAATAATAAAAGTAAAATATCTATTTTAAAATGATTGCGATTGTTTGGTTCATTTGAGCCACGCCTACTGGTGCCCGTGGTATCTCCGGCTCCCGTGGCGGGTATAAAAAGTGCTGCCGCTTCACAATGTTTGTTTGTAAAACAATGCAACCTTGGATTAAAATGTGTAGCAGTTGAAAATAAAAATTAATTGAATGAACGAAAATATTAGAGACAATTAGATTCTTTAGCCGGATTTCAGATGCTTGTGTACGAATGGGGTCCCAATATTTTCGTCTGCAAACAGCAATTCGTAAAGAAATTACATCAGATACGCTTTACAGCAAATGAAATCCGACTAAATAATCTAATTGTCTCTAATATTTCCGTTCATTTAATTATTTTACTTTTAATGTTTTTTTGTATTAAAAGCAGATATTTCTTTAACCGACACAATAGGGCAGGTCGATTTTATTTTATTTCTTTAACCGACACAATTGATGATGGAAACAAATTGTTTTTAAATATTTGCCTTTATTTATTTAATTACCTTTTCTTTCGCAAGGCCATAACAATTAGGTTTAAAAAAAAAATGAACCGACATAATAACGATCCCTTTACATTAGTATAATAAGTATTGTGCCGGGCGTCACTGTATGTTTAACAATTTAGTTAAATATACATGAACCGGCAAAATAACGCAGGAATCGTTATGATTCATATCATAGAGAATGATTCAGTCACAAAATTATCGAAACAGTGGCATAATTCAACTAAACGTTGAATAATAACTAATCATCACACAAGAGAATGAATAGCTTCCATAGTAAAAAAATTTTTTTCAAAAAAACCGAAAAACCGAACCGTAAACCAAGGTTTTAAGGGAAAAAACCGAAACCGATACCGAAACCAAAATTTCAAAACCGCCCAGCTCTAATATATATATATATATATATATATATATATATATATATATATATATATATATATATATATATATATATATATATATTTCGTTGGAATTATTTACTTGTTCGTTGGAATTATTTACTTTTGAAACCGGATATATATATATATATATATATATATATATATATATATATATATATATATATATATATATATATATATATATATATATATATATATATATAAGGTTTACAAACTTTAATGATTCAACCTGAAGAAGATAAGATATGTATTGAACTTTATAACTGTATATGCATGGCGTTGCCCGGGAGTGATTTATGTTATTTGCAGTTGTTGTATCCAGAATATATATTTTTTTAATATTATTACAGTATGATGTGTTATTAAAATATTCATTGGACCAAATTGTTATGAATATATAATTATTTATCGTTAAGTTATTTTCGTTTAAAGCTCTATTTATAAACTTACTGGATGTAAACAGCTTCCGGCAATTTCAATCTTTTAATACAAAAAATATATGCTAAGAATGTTAAAGATAGTTAAAATTACTTTTTTTATTCGACGGTTTGCAGTTTTCCAAATTTTTGTTACTTTTTAAAATGTTGAAAACAATTTTATTTTATTCTTGAAACTTTCATACGAAGAGTGGCTAAGATCATCGTCCAGTGATTTCTTCATAGTCGCCACCCTGACACTTATCTCTCTCTCGCCAAAATCGACGTTGCCTTGCCTGGATCTAACCGCACATTTTTTACATTTCTAAAAATTTAGTTTTGAAGATACTGTCAGAATGATTGCTATAAAATCCTTCGTGCTATTCACTCCTACAACGTCACCGATGGAATCATCAAGCTCACATCTCAATACCTACAAAGTATTCAAAGAACATTGCGCTGCTGCTAATATTTTCGGACTTTTAATACGGTGCGAATCATAGTGATGCACGTGATACTCTTCCGGTATTCGAAATCTGCTCAGCCCATTAATAGTTTACAGAAAGACCACTACATCACTGTCAGCGCAAATGATTCTAAAATCAATGAATATCAAAACATTACAAAATGTGTTCGTCTCGAACGCTATAGGTGTTGTATGTAATAAAATACCTGTTTAAATTAAAAGTTATCTGCCTATCAATTGTGTGGAAAAGCATGTTCTAAAAAAATGACCGTACGATAATTGGCATGCCGTAAAACTCCGCGGCATATATATATATATATATATATATATATATATATATATATATATATATATTAAGATGAGTTTGTCTGGTCCATGTGTATGTGAATAATCTGTTTTATCTTGATCAGAAAAGTCTTGGCTTAAATTCAACAATCATAATAAAGAAATCTAACGGTTTTGACGGGCTGCGTCTCATATATTTTCCATTATTTTCCTTTGGTTCTTAGAAGACATTGAATATCTCACCGCATCGATTCGCAAACCATATTCAAAATGGCCGCTGCTCAAAACCACTAACTCGTCTGACATCTCACTTCCGTTTTCATATGAGCTTCTTTGTTTTATTCTGACTGTCTACAACACCGACGTACATAATAACTGATATTCCGTAGTTGATGTAAAGGCAGGTCTGGGACGTAGAACTTTACATCTCTTTTCAAAATCGGACTAACGTCTATCGTATATATCTTGAGAGAAATCACAAGATAAAAGGTACAAATAAATTTCGTAGCAAATTAGGAATTTCAAAATTGAAAAACCTAATAAATAATGATGAATTGTTATCTCATAATCATTGCTTGGTAATTCAATTTTGTCAAAGGCAAATAGCCGATTCCTTACATTTTTATCATTCTATTTCATTCCGGAGGAAATAAATGTTATTTTAAAGATGTATAAGAGTCTAAAATGAATCCGTATGGAATATTTTATTCAATTCTGTTTATCAGTATCTGACCAATGGCAATTGGAGTATAATATTTAAATTTTAAGGCATACAAGGAAACATGACCAAACTAAGTAGAATAAAATCTAATTATAATTATCTTTTTATATCTACGTCTTTCAAATTTACATAATTAATTTGTTTTAAAGCTTCTAATAAATTAATAGTCGAAAATATACACCCATGATTGTTTTTTTCCCAGATTCCCAGATGTATTTAAAATATTTTCCTCGATAATAATCTTAATAAAAATTATGAATAAAATTAATTAAAGCCATTGTTTTTAATCTATATAATTTAGTTACGTAATTGAATTATATTGTAATAGAATATGATGGCACAGCCGGCGGCCATTTCCACGTTTGGTTAACCGCCCTCTGATTATTCGAACGCACAGAAAGTTCTGTTTCAATAAAGAGAGAGAGAGAGAGAAAGAGAGAGAAATAGAGAGATAGAAAAACAGAGAGAGAGAGAGAGAGAGAGAGAGAGAGAGAGAGAGCAATTAAATAAAAGAACTAGCAAACTTAATTGTTTTGCTAGTACACTTAATTATAAAAATATGATCAGACTACTTTACGATCGATAATTACAAATTAGGATTGAATTGAGACACTTCACATAATTATTTCTAAATATCGACCACAAATACTAAATATATCTCCTTATATTGGAAACGTATAGGCTAAATCTAACATACAATTATATTATGTCTGATATGATGACTCATTGGGGATCCCTCAGAGATCACATTAGAGACGCCACATGTACTAAAACCTTTCTGTCCCTGCTGATCGGTGCGCAAATCAGGTAACCGAATGGGTATAAGTAGGCGTTTTAACACATGTTCTCACGCGGAAACTTTATAGCAAGCCCTACTCTCCGCAATTGTTCACCTTGAACTGTGCAGTTGCTATTGCTCAGAGACAGATAGCATTTTGCTAATTCAACCAGCATAAGTCAACTAAAAATAGACAAAAATGTATAGCTTCAAGAAATCATTGCAAGATTGTAATAACCGCAGCTAGGAGAATTTATAACGAGGTGACCGGAAAACGTATTGAGTCACAGAAACGAGGAACTCGCGATTTTTAGAAAGCATACAATATTGTATTGAATAATCGGCAATCAACAATCCCACCGCTATCCAACTACAATGATATCGTTTGCATAGAAACTAGTAAGGCTGAACTACTTGCCCAGCGGTTCGGCTTGAACTCAACTTTTGACTCAGCAAACCACTCCCTTCTAATTTCCCATTACGGACTGAAGCCACACTTGATGATTTGATTATCACCTATTCCCATGTCCGGGATAACATAAAACCCTTGACACTTCCAAAGAATGTGGGCCTGATCTTATCCCAGTAATAATTATTAAAATGCTCTGTTAAGCTGACCCCTGTCTTCTCTCAACTCTATAACAAATGCCTTTGAGAATCTTGCATCCCTGATGGCTTGAAAATTGTCTCTGTGTTACCAGCCTTCAAGAATGTTGGTGATAGAAATGACCCTAAAAATTATCCTTCCATCAGTTTACTTTGGCTCTCCGCTTGAATCTTTGAATTCTTAATCAATATAACGATATTCCACCCCATTGTTAATACTAATCCTCTTTCTGAACTCATATGCCATATACAAGGCAGCTTGAGCCAGAGCGGTAGCGCTTGATATATCCAACGCCTTTAGCAAGGTCTGGCATAAAGGTATTCTCATGATAATTAATGTGCATTGTATTACTGGACGAATATTCCATACAGTAAGATCGTTTCTATCCATAAGAAGAATACAGGTCGTCTTCGATGGCTCACATTAAAACAACATGACATTAACGCGGGTGTCCCCCAAGGATCGGTCTTTGGACTTGTATTGTTCTTTTTTTTATAAACGACCTCTCTGATGTAATTGTGTCTGGGCGGGGTATATTTGCTAAAAACCCCACACTCTTGTCTCGACATATTGGTAAAACGGACGCCGACATATCTAAAGCAATGGCAAAATCGTTAGTCTGTAGTTTAATCAGTCGTAAATCGACGGTAACATTTTATGCTTATAAGACAAAGCTATTTTCATTTAATAACGAACCAAACCTTTTCAACCAACGATTTCCCTGGCTTATGACACCCTACCCGAGAGTCCAATGTTTAATGGTCGTATTAAAAAAAAAATTTCTTTAATCCGTGGATTTTCAAAGATATGTTCTTTTCAGCTGAGGAAATCCGACCCGATAATCTGGTCCCGATAAGTCAGTAAAATTTACTGTAAGTTTACAGAGTCACTCCGAATGCAAACATCGAAACGTCGAAGACACCTGCTGAGGTCATGTTCGGACGCAAGGTTAGATCGATTTTCCACAAGTTGTTACCAAGCCAGGATAGGGCAAACCTAAAAAAAAAAAACGATAACTAAAAAACGGTATAAAGTTGTCGAAATTTAAGATTTACAGAAACAATAGGATTTTCTGGGAGTCCGGCACTGTGGAAAAACAAATAGGCAACATGGTCTATATGATTAAGGAACCAGATTTCGTGCACAAACGTCACACTAACCAAATCCGGAAAAGATACTCGAACAGTGAGGTGACCAGATCGCCCGAGGAGGACATCATGGGCACAGTGTTTGATAGTTTTCAGGTTCCCATACCAGAGACTGCTCCTGAGATTAGGAGTACAAACAGAAAACGGACATCGACTGAGTTGATGATGGTGATTCCTAAACAAAAACGTTATTATTCCCCAGACGGGATATTTTCAAAGGGGGTTGTGACACCGGCCGTTCTAAGAGAAGAGAAACTACACCGGTTCTTACTATAAAATAGTGCGAGTAGACAATCACCAGGAATAAAAGGACAGTATTGTAAGTATCTAGCCGAGTGCCAGTCAGTTTCCTTACCTTTGTACCTTTTATGTTAATACACTTGTTATCTTAACCCAACCTCGACTTGACTTCTTCTTTTAACTGTTGGACTACTTCACAACAGTAAAGATTTTAAAAAATAAAAATATAGACGATATAAAAATATAACAATATAAAACATTTAAAATATGAACGCTACATTTGCTTAATACTATTAATCCTCGGATCTGCTTTCACGAACTTGGTATGATTTTATACTATTGATTAATCTCGTATATCAAGCATTGACTATTCAAGATAAGATATAATTTAAAGAATTTTTTTTATTATTCACTCACTTTATATATATATATACATATATATATATATATATATATATATATATATATATATATATGAAAGAGAAGGCCATTGTCTGTTCTTATTTATACGATTTACTCATTGATACGCTGATCATTTTCGATATTCTAATTATTAATCTTCAAACAATCGCCCGTAATAACAAGATTGTAATATATATATATATATATATATATATATATATATATATATATATATATATATATATATATATATATATATATATATATATATTTTGATTTTATTCCATTAATTGCGACAAAACAGGTTTTGTTTCATTGGTGCGAGAAGCAACCAACTCATCGGGCGAAAGGAATTCAAATGGCATAAAATTTTAAGTTCCCTCTAACGGGAGATTGAAAATTGAAAATACATTGGAGGGGGAGGGGGATAGAGTTGGGGCTTTGTCTATAACGGCGACATGGGACATGAGAGGGGAGGGGGGGACTCCAACAAGTCGTGTTTCAAATTATTACGTGGGAGGTTTTGCACGTGTCAGTGTTGTGTCAATCTCAATCTCGGCCGGGGTGGGAGGAGGGGGATGGGGCGACGGCCGGAGAGAGTTAAATTTAAAATGAGAATTATGGTTACAACCGTCATTCTCATTTTATTTTAATTCTAATAAGTAATTATCATGTGGATAAAAATGTTTGATAATTTTAATTTAGGGTATTAATTGCTACTTTTGCATTTTATTTATTTTATTTTAATGTTTTGTTTACTATTTGTAGTGAATTTTGTTGTGGTTATATTTTTTTATTTATTCCCTCTACTTTTTTTATATTTTTATTTATTTATTTATTTATTTATTTTTTTTATTTTTTTTTTATTTTTAAATTGTGATTATATTATACCGAGATCAATACTAGTGGAATCATTTTATAAGAGAGGTTTTCTGGTGTTACCAGTCTTATCAATAACAAAACCGATTATGCCCATGGTAACGCCTGCCAATCATGCCTACGGTAGTCGCAGTGATAACCGCCTTATGTAAAAGCCTTAATAAAAATGAAATAAATAAATAAATAAAGATAAATATAAATAAAATTAGAATATAACATGATAAAAAATATAACTTTCTATAAGAAAAAAACCCATTTCCAGAAAAAACTGGATAACATGGTTAATGAAATTAATAACTCCAAACTTGTGCTAGTAAAAGCAGACAAAACTCATAACTTTTACAAACTTACTAAAACAAAATACCAGAATTTAATTACACAAAATATCACAAAAAATTATAAAAAATCTGATCTTAACCTAATCGATAAAATCAACTCAGATAGTAAAACTATAACTGATAAACTCAAGATTAGTGATAGAGTAGGTAAACTAAAAACAAAAGAAGCATATATACTATTAAAAGACCACAAAACTAATTTCCACACTAAACCTCAAACCAGGCTTATTAATCCTACCCGACAAGAGATAGGCAAAATCAGTAAAAACATCTTAGAAAAAATAAATAAGCAAATTAAAAACACCTACAACTTAAACCAGTGGATCAATACCGCAGAAACCATAAGCTGGTTCAATAGAATTAGAAATAAAGATAAATGCTCTTTCATACAATTCGATATAGTTAATTACTACCCCTCAATAACCAAAGCACTCTTCGAAAATGTCATAGAATTCGCCACTCTCCTCTCTAATATCTCGGAAGACGAAATAAACATAATCAAAAAATGTCGAACCACAGTACTAATAAATAACAAAGAACAATGGACAAAGAAAGACCATTTCTCTTCATTCGATGTATCTATGGGCTCTCTTGACTCTGCCGAGGTAACAGACTTGGTTGGCCTGTACTTACTATACAACCTAACAAAAGATCTTGAAGTCGATTCAATCGGCCTCTACAGAGATGATGGCCTAATGTACGTGAAAAACACAAACGGACAAAAATGTGAACAAACCAAAAAAATAATATCCAAAGAAATGAAACGAATAGGCCTAAAGGCTGAAATAACATCAAATGTTAAACAGGTCAATTTCCTCGATATTACCTTCAACCTCAATAGAGATACTTATGAGCCCTATGCTAAAGACAATTCCTACCCCCTTTATGTCAACCCACTATCTAACCACCCTAGATCTGTAAGTAAACACATCCCAGAATCAATTAGTAGAAGGATTAGCAACAACTCCTCCAATATAGATATCTTCAATAAACATAAGAACTTTTATAATAAAGCACTAAAGGAGAGTGGATACAAAAATACCAAAATAGAGTATATTCCAACTACACAAAATAACCCTAATAGGAACAAAAATAGAAATAGGAAAATTATCTGGTATACACCTCCATTTAACAACTCAACTAAAACCAAAATAGGGAATAAATTCCTGAACTTAATAAACACTCATTTCCCCAATAACAGCATACTCCATAAAATTTTCAATAAGAATACACTAAAACTCAGCTATTGTTGTGGTGACAACTTAGAAAAAATCATAAAAAAGCACAACATGAAAATACTAAACACCCCAGTAACCTCAAATTCTAAAAGAACATGCAACTGTAATAACAAATCAAACTGCCCCCTAAATCAAATGTGCCTATCAACCCAAGTGGTCTATGAGGCATCTATCTCCTCAACTGAAAACCCATCCCAGACTAACTATTATATTGGTCTGGCAGGCAACAACTTCAAGGAAAGATTCTACAACCATAAACTCTCCTTCAACAACCCAGACCATCCTGGCCAAACCGGACTTTCACTACACTACCACAAAATAAAAACCAAAAAAGAAACTCCCATAATAAAGTGGAAAATCTTGAAAAAATCCAGCACCTGCAAATCAATAAACTCTCCATGTAGATTATGCTTAAATGAAAAACTGGAAATTATCCGCTTTAAGGACAAAAACAAACTCTTAAATAGAAAACAAGAGACATCTATCAACTGTAAACATAGTAGACTCTACCTCCTTAGCAACCCACATACCCCACCTTAACTCCACACCAACCCTACTTAACTTCAACATAATATTAACAGTTTTTTGTTTTTGTTTCTTACAAAAATGAATGATAACATTAAACCCCCACTATACACTACCCCAAAACACACTATAACCCCCTACTCACCCACCCAAATTTACAACCCAATCCCACCCCAACAAGTCATGATGAATCTATAAATATATAACCACCCCTCCGAACTACCAATAATATCAAATCTCTACCTATAATGCACAGCCTCAATAACCTCTCAGCCATACTACCAATTCTAACATAAACCCATAACTAGGACAGCTATCAACACTGATATCACTTAGACTAATCTCAATTACTTAACCCCTCGATCACTACCTTGAACACTTAATTATTAACTGGTACTTAGTCCTTGTCATTGGTAGTGGAATTAAAAAAGCCTACCATCACTTGTCGACTTATTTCGCCCAATGACTTCACAAGTAACAAGATGGTAATTGATGGCGGTATTTATCAGTATTACTATTATTATTATTATTATTATTATTATTATTATTATTATTATTATTATTATTACTATTTTTATTATTATTATTATTATTATTATTGTTATTATCATTAATATTCTTACAAACTTGTTATTTCTATTTCTATTTTTATTTTTTATTCTAATTTTATTTATATTTATCTTTATTTATTTATTTATTTCATTTTTATTAAGGCTTTTACATAAGGCGGTTATCACTGCGACTACTGTAGGCATGATTGGCAGGCGTTACCATGGGCATAATCGGTTTTGTTATTGATAAGACTGGTAACACCAGAAAACCTCTCTTATAAAATGATTCCACTAGTATTGATCTCGGTATAATATAATCACAATTTATAAAAAAAAAAAAAATAAAATAAAAAATAAATAAATAAATAAATAAATAAATAAATAAAAATATAAAAAAAGTAGAGGGAATAAATAAAAAAATATAACCACAACAAAATTCACTACAAATAGTAAACAAAACATTAAAATAAAATAAATAAAATGCAAAAGTAGCAATTAATACCCTAAATTAAAATTATCAAACATTTTTATCCACATGATAATTACTTATTAGAATTAAAATAAAATGAGAATGACGGTTGTAACCATAATTCTCATTTTAAATTTAACTCTCTCCGGCCGTCGCCCCATCCCCCTCCTCCCACCCCGGCCGAGATTGAGATTGACACAACACTGACACGTGCAAAACCTCCCACGTAATAATTTGAAACACGACTTGTTGGAGTCCCCCCCCTCCCCTCTCATGTCCCATGTCGCCGTTATAGACAAAGCCCCAACTCTATCCCCCTCCCCCTCCAATGTATTTTCAATTTTCAATCTCCCGTTAGAGGGAACTTAAAATTTTATGCCATTTGAATTCCTTTCGCCCGATGAGTTGGTTGCTTCTCGCACCAATGAAACAAAACCTGTTTTGTCGCAATTAATGGAATAAAATCAAAAAATATATATTTTGCTCTGAATTTTCATTGAGCACTCTCATAAACCCGGTTTCAACTTCCTTCGGATTCATACCCCCTGGATATTTGTAACAAGTTAATTATATATATATATATATATATATATATATATATATATATATGTGTGTGTGTGTGTGTGTGTGTATCTATATATGTATATATATATGTTTACATATATATATATATATATATATGTATACATTACAATCTTGTGATTACGGGATGATTGTATGAAGATGAATTATTACCATCTGTTCGAAGATCGCAAACGGTCAGCGTATCAATGAGTAAACTGTTTAAATAAGAACAGACAATGGCCTTCTCTTTCAGAGATGTTTGGAACAGACATGAGAATATCTTAAAAAAATGAGTCACAAGCGTCTTAAAATCAGTTGGCCTTAGGCTGGCAGAACTCATTAGTTTCAGATGGCTGTCAGTCTAGAAGAAGTAAAACTTTGATTTGAAATCGGAATAGATAAGGCTATTTAGACAAATCTATGAAAAGCCAGACAGAAATTCTAATTTAAATCCTGCGTTCAAATAGTTTCCTAGCTTTTTTGCTTTGTTATTTCACCGGGTAATAATTGTCGGTACACGGAGAGTTGTACTCATATTTTTCAGTTGGGTTGTCGACGACTGAACTAGTTCCTGCAAGTGTGGATTATGGCGGGACACATAACACAACCTAAAATAAGACCCTTTCGAAGGGAAAACATACCTATTTGTTTGGTCAACGTCTATCTTGAAAACAATTTTATTAGGTTAATCAATCTTGTTTCAGCACGTTTTGACCTTGCAGTTCTGCCCAATTCGTTTGTATAAACTATTCGTTCGAGTGATTGTTAAATATTAGAGCTTGTTCTGTGAACAGTATAAATATTCTCTTCGGCACGTGTAAAGATTTTTTCCGATCATAAGTTCAGTTGAAATTAAAGTGTAACGATTTGACAAACTGCAAGAATGTAGCTTCGGCCCTGCACACTGGTGACTCAAAGCCCAGTTTAATGTCTTTTCCTAGTCAAACTGGAAATTGTTGGGGGTTGGTTAAAGCTCTGAATGGCGGGGCCGTAACCTTTGAAAGGACTATATTTATTCGTGTGTGACGTGGCACATGAAAATATGTCCTCTACATTTTCTGTCTAATTCGAATCTGATTGCTGCGGATGTCGCATTTTAAACATAGCAGTAAAATAACACTGAAACACAATAGTGAAAGCTAAAACATGAAAACCAGTCTTCTGGAGGTTGAAGGGTCAATCCTCAGTGCAGGCGTTACTAAGAATACAATTAAGAATTACTTAAGACTTCTACCCGGTCGTTTCTAAAAAAGAACGAGAACAAGGAATACCGTGAATTAAATAAAGGATTCCGTTCGAAATTTCGTACTAATTCTCGAGTTCGACATAAATATTCCCGAGTTCGACAAGTTGCACCTGAAGAAGGCCAGATGTTAAATCGGCCGAAACGCTATGAGAATAGCATCCAAGATGAAAATAATTGTCCGAATAATCTAACTAATACAAATTATCAATCTTTATCTAAAACATTCCGAACAGAAGAATATGAAACACTCTTCAGAAATTCTACAGCAGTGTACCTTAGCCGTAGTTTGACGCAATGAAAAAGGAAAATGGACGCGGGTCCCTGCTCGTTGGTGTCCACATAGCTAAGTTAGACGCGCACCAAATTATGTAAATTCACAGAAGTAAACACCCTGGAGTACGACCTATTACCTACTTTGACAGAAAGAATTTTCCCAGCAATCACAGAGGAAGCTGTTTATCTGCTATATGCGAGGAATGACAATCAATAGATCTAGCACCAGTCCATTGGGAGAATGAGAAAACTGGAGGTTAAGAGCAACTGACATAGCTTAGGGATAGATATCACGCGTCGCGGTACCTGCGAGTTTCTGCCACTTACAGATTGTGGTTCGTCGCGTCTTTCTGTTTTAAATCAGTTGGTAAGACAGAACACGACAAGCGTGATTCGTCAGCTGGAGGCGTTTTATTTGAGTGTGGTCCGCCGTGAGAGCTGCTTACAAATAATGGCAAAGCCTTCTGTAGTAGAGAGTTCAGAACGTTTGCACATGAGTAGAGTTAAAATGTGAGGTTTCGTTGCATGTACGCTCTAGCCAGGAACAGCATAGCGAAATGTCATCGAACCTTAGAGGTTATTGCACCAGAATGCGTTGTTCTGTCTAAGAGACTGTCTCCTGACAAAATGTGACCTCAAAAGACAATGATTCGCATTCGACTGCCCCAGCCGATGCGATTTTTTTGCTACTACGAAGTTCTGGTGTAGGGAGTGGATGTCGTGCCACTATCTAAACGTAGCTCATATCAGGTCGGAGATTTTGTGTGGGCAAACGAAATTCTTCCGGGATCAGGTAACTGAGATACTCAGCCCCAGCCCTGGTAGATGGAATGCCTTGCCACCTGAAAAATATGAATCGTCTTCGTCTTACCCAAAGAAGATTCTGACAGATGAACGTGTTGAAAGAACAGGTGAAAGAGTCTGATATGTGATATACGAAGATTCGGAGTAGGACAGTTGATCTGATGAAAGAAAATTGAAGAGGAAGTGGAAACCCACGTTACAAAGGAACCCCGCCTTTGCGTAGGAGCAGCTGACAAAAGCTACTGCCGCCAGGATGTCGCCTTTGTAACCGTGCTATCATAGGTGAGTTTAGCTTACGGCAAGGAGAGACCGTGTTATAAGCGGCCACAGCTGGCGTGTGCCTCTGCAAAGAGAGAGAGAGAGAGAGGGGGGAGAGAAAGCGAGAGAGAGCGAGAAAAAAGAGAGGAGAGAGAGGGAGTGACTGCACGCAGAAACATACCTTGAACATTAAGATTTAAAAAGCTATTGTCGAAGACGTGTGACTATGCAAAGTAGTCAGCGTTTCCGGCAGTCAAGAAAGGGCGATGCAAAGGAGCAGCATTGTCATATATTTAGAGAAGAGCCTTTATAAACGAAACAGCTAGCTTCGTTTGTGTCTGGTTGTTGAAATGGCGAGATTCGTATATTTTGATCATTTTCTAATCTAATTAGAGAGTAAGAATTTTGGTTTTGTATTTTAGGTGCGCGTTTTCATCTTTTACTGCAACTGTATTCTAAAACATAAAAGATGCCTGGATTTCTGCGAACTATTAAAAACATTTTTCGAAAGAATATTGAAAACAAATCCGAAGTCTTTACAATATGAGTAAACACTGTAATGAACGTGTAACGACCCACACATTGTAGACAAAAGAAAATCAACTTTTATTTGTTTTGTCTCGGGTATAAACTTACGAATATATATTATCTCTATATTAATAACATTATAAAACATTATGTGTGCCTTCTCGCGTGTGTGTTTTATTCTCGCAGCTACGTAATTTAGACATAGGATAACAGGGAAACTGTAGCAGATGATTTCAAACTTAGTCTACCAATGAAAATGCTATTAAGAACTTAAGCATAACGAACTGGCGGATAATCATTATAAAAATACGTGAATGTATTACAAAAATCCTATCAAAATGTCAACCAATTGCCTTCGAGGAACGCCGGTTTTTATTATAAAAATCATTAAAAGTATCTATATCGATACAATAATATATTAACCGGTGTTATTCAACCTCAAGTTCTTTTCAGATAATATTCCAAATGTTGATTTGAAACATACATACACGAACTCTTCGCAATCATAAACAAAAAGGAAATGTTCGGAATTGTTTAGATGAGGATTGATGAATCTATATAATTGGTTTATTCAGACTACTGTTCTGATTTTGGATGTTATTTTTACAAAGTTTCTAGATATCTTTATGTTCGTCTTGTCGGAATCGGGAATCTTTATGGATATACGTGCTAAGTAATAATCAGTTCTAAGGAACAGTCTTCTGGTGGTTGAAGGTTCAATCCTAAGTACGGGCAATACTAATAATACAATTATGAATTACTTAAGACGGCTATCTTCTAATGGCGGACAGGGCGAGAGCAAGCTACCCAAGCGGATTATATAAAGGGTTGTATTCGAGATTCCGTACAGTTTTCGGTGTTCGACATACAGATTCCTCCGTTCGACAAATTGCACATGAAAAAGGCCGGGGGTTACATCGGTCAAAAAGTTACGAGAATAACATCCAAGATGAGAAAAGTAGTCTTAATAATCCAAATATTAAAAGATTAATAAATAAAAGGATTATTTGTTTAGCAGGTCAACTAAAGCTATTGTGATCCGCGGAATAATTTTCGTATAAACGTACAACACAGTACAGCGTTGATATCAGGTGCATTTTGGAAGAGAATTGCGAGTCGCATTTGCGGTGAAAGATTTAATTGGTTCGCGTGTGATTGGCGCCAAAATTTGGTAAATGCACGCCACGGCGCCAAAGTAAACGGTAAAAAAATGTGCATTAAACACTCATTACTCTAAATATGAGTTCGAAGTATAAAAATACCGTGAATTGTGGTAATTTTGTTTTTATTGTAGATTTAGTAGATTATACTAAAAACTGTTCGATCATCCACGATTGATTAAGATGGTCTCATCTTCTCTTTCATTCTTTCGACGTCATTTTCTGCTTCCGTTTTGCTTCGTCGTCTTCACATACTCTTCTACGTCTTCGTTTTCTATTATTGTGTAATTTTTTCTCTTTCTACGTCATCTTTTCTTCTCTTTCTGCCTCGTTCTCTTTCATTTTTGCATCATCTTCTCTTCTTTCTACGTCAGTTTTCCTTGTCTTCTATTGCCCCAAACTCTTTTATATCACCGTTTCTGTGTCAACTTCTCCTTCTCTCCTTGTTCACCTTGTATTTCTTTCCTACACAATATTCGCTTTCTCTCCTTTTAGCATCATTATATTTCGTTCTCACTTTCTTTCATCTCAATTTCTCCTTATCTAAATCATCTTCTTTTCCTCTCTTTCAGATCCATCCTCTCTTTCTCTCTTTCTACGACTTCTTGTCTTTCTCGTTTTCTGTTTCATTTTCTCTTTTCTCCATGTGCGCCGTATTCTCTTTGTCTCCTTTTACGTCGTATTCCCTTTCTTCCCTTTTCGTTCTCTTCTTTTGCGCCGTAATATCTTTCTCTTTATTTGTGCTATGCTCTCTTTCTATTATTTTGCTTTGTGCTCTCTTTTATCCCGTACATATGTGTATTTTTTTCTTTTTTGCGCAGTACTCTCTTTCTTTCCTATTGCGCCGTATTCTCTTTTGTCCTTTTGCGCCGTACTCTCTTTTGTTCTTTTGCGCCGTACTCTCTGTTTTCCTTTTGCGCCGTACTCTCTTTCTTTCCTATTGCGCCGTACTCTCTTTCTTTCCTTTTTGCACCGTACTCTCTTTCTTTCCTTTTGCGCCGTACTCTCTTTCTTTCCTTTTGCGTCGTACTCTCTGTTTTCCTTTTGCGCCGTACTCTCTTTCTTTCCTTTTGCGTCGTACTCTCTGTTTTCCTTTTGCGCCGTACTCTCTTTCTTTCCTTTTGCGTCGTACTCTCTGTTTTCCTTTTGCGTCGTACTCTCTTTCTTTCCTTTTGCGTCGTACTCTCTGTTTTCCTTTAGCGCCGTACTCTCTTTCTTTCCTTTTGCGTCGTACTCTCTGTTTTCCTTTTGCGCCGTACTCTCTTTCTTTCCTTTTGCGCCGTACTCTCTTTCTTTCCTTTTGCGTCGTACTCTCTGTTTTCCTTTTGCGCCGTACTCTCTTTCTTTCCTTTTGCGCCGTACTCTCTTTCTTTCCTTTTGCGTCGTACTCTCTGTTTTCCTTTTGCGCCGTACTCTCTTTCTTTCCTTTTGCGCCGTACTCTCTTTCTTTCCTTTTGCGTCGTACTCTCTGTTTTCTTTTTGCGCCGTACTCTCTTTCTTTCCTTTTGCGCCGTACTCTCTTTCTTTCCTTTTGCGTCGTACTCTCTGTTTTCCTTTTGCGCCGTACTCTCTTTCTTTCCTTTTGCGCCGTACTCTCTTTCTTTCCTTTTGCGTCGTACTCTCTGTTTTCCTTTTGCGCCGTACTCTCTTTCTTTCCTTTTGCCCGTACTCTCTGTTTTCCTTTTTATGTCGTACTTTCTTTCTCCCGTTTTGTTCATATCCTCTTTCTCGCTTTTATCGCCGTACATATTTTTGTTCCCTTTTGTGCAATAATATAGTTTTTACCTTTGCGTCGTACTCTTTTTCCCCATTTGTTTTTTACCGAACTTTCTTCCTCTTTTTTGCATCGTACTCTTTTTCTCTTCTTCTGTATCGTTATTTCTTACTCTTCTTTTCCGCTATGCTCTCTTTTTCTTCTTTTGCGTTGTACTCTTTTTTCTCTTTTTGCTCATATTCTCTTCACCCGTTTGATCCACGTACACATGTTTCTTTTTTCTTTTTGTGCCGTACTCCGTTTCTTTCCATTTGTGTCCTACTCTCTTCATCTCCTTTAGCGCTATACACTTTTCTTCTTTTTTGTGGCGTACTTTCTATTTACCTTTTTGCGTCGTACCTTATTTCTCTCCTACTGCGTCGTACTATCTTTCTCTCCTTTTGCGTCATGGTCTCTTTTTCTTCTTTCGCATCGTACGCTCTTTCTCCCCCTTTGTTCATATTCTCTTTCTTCCCTTTTACGTCATACTGTTTTTCTCCCTTTTATCGCCGTACATATTTTCTCCTTTTGTGCCCTACTCTCTTTCTTCATTTTTGGTGACGTACTCTCTTTCTCCCCTTTTGCGTTCTACTCTTTTTCTCCCCATTTTTTTCCCGAACTCCCTTTTTCCCCTTTTACGTCATACTCTCGTTCTCTAGTTTTACACCGTACTCTCTGTTGTGACTTTTGTTGCCGTACTCACACTACCCTTCTGCGTCGTACTTTCTTTCTCACTTTTGGCGTCGTACTCTATATCTCTCATTTTGCATTTTACTCCTTTTCTTCCCCTTTAATTGACCTACATTTGCCCTCTCTTTTTGTGCCGTACTCTCTTTGTTTGCTTTCCGACCGTTCTCTCTTTCTCTACTTTTGCGTCGTACTTCTTTATCTCCTTTTCTGTTAGCTTCTTTTTTTCTATCTATGTGTGTCTATCTCTTTCTCTCTTTCTGCCTCATCCCTTTATCTTTTTCTACGTTCACTTCTCTTTATCCCTTCATACATCACCCACTCATTTCTTCTTCTACTGAACTTTTTCCTTCCTTCTATCTATCTCGTCTTCCTATTCTCTCCTCCTAAGTCATATTTTTCTTCACATCTCTCTCTCTCTCTTTCTCTCTCTCTCTCTCTCTCCACTTACCATTTTCACATCTTTTACTTTTTCTTTCCGCCAGAACTTTGAAGTTTTTGTTTCAAACACTTTTCGTGCTTTATTGGTTTGCCTCGCCAAATATTATTAATCCGCTTGACGAAGCTTTTTCCTCCGAGAATATTAACTATTTATTTTTAATGCTTGTTAGGTGAAAGTAGTTCTTCATCATCGGCTTTTACGATATTTGCGTTGCTCGAAAATGGATTTTTAAAGTGCTTGAAAAAAAAGTTTATTTTTAGAAATGGGATTCTTTGTTTCAAGTCTTACAATATTTTGTGCGGTCAAAGGAAACAAAAGAAAAAAATGAAAAACATTCGAAAAGGCTTAAATAAACGAGAACGCGAATGTATCTTTCGTAGGTTAGTTCTTAATTTTGACCATTTTTGATCTAATTTTCATTGAATAAATCGATAAATAATAGTTAAGAAAATTAGTTGGTCAGACAGGCTCAAGAGTATATATGTTTTAAGCAACTGTAACAGAAACAATAGGCAATGTCTCCGGTACGACAAGTACAATTAACAGCTACTCCAACATATATTTCTTTATTTACTTCATTTAATTATTTACATTATTCCATTCCTTCCTACACTTCGCGTCTCACCCTTCCTTCCTGTTTCTCACCAAGTGTCCCTCCGTCCTATTTTCTACTTCCAACAACTTATCTTTTACCCGAGTGCCATAAAGATTAAATGTGCAAGCAAGCAAGCACGATTATAAGAGATTCAGTATTGTACATAATGTATGTTAATCATACGTTATAATGGAAGAATGTTTTTAATGAAAGCGATACTAATTTACTAATACAAAATTCATCGTTTATTCTGAAACACAATTTTGTCTGTAACATCGAAAATATTCCATTTTCGTAATCTAACGTTTGTATGCGTGTTCGTGTGTTTGCATGTACTGAGTAGATAGGCAGTTAAGAATTTGGTTTACAGATATTTTACGATCATGTGCAGAGTGTGGTGTGGATCGTGACGTCGATAGCTAACAGGGTGTGCAAAAATGACAAAAGATCTCGCAGACAAATACTTTAGAGAGACTATAAATAATCGACCATATTTGCCAGACCTTGCACCGGAACATTATCATAGTTGCAAAATTATCTTACTTAATTTAAGCACGTGGCATTAGAATGTTTTTTTTTTTGTAACTTCGACAATTATGAAAACTTTTTGGCGGTACTTGGCACACCGTCTCAGAGCCCACTTATCTACTTTCCTACCAATTTCCAGCACCTTAACCTTTGTATTTTCAAAGATATCTCCATAAACATAAGATACGCAAAACAGCAACGAATATTCAGCGCGATTAGAAGTTGATACCGCTTTTCTATAGCTTCAATATCTATATGTATTTTTACAGCGAACCTTTGCAGCTGATCGCAAAATCACTTTATCTACTGACCTATCAAATTTCAGCACTTTAGAACTAGTATTCAGAAGAAGTCACAGGAATTGTGACTGAATTAGCAAGTAAATGAATCTAATGTTAACTGTTTCTATTGTTTTGCGGAACCGTTAACACGGACGCAACTTTCAGTACAACCTGCCAAAAGAAAACATCATTCTTTGAAGTGACTGTTTATCCTTTCGATATTTTCAAGTTTTCCTCGAGAATTGTATATTGAAATCTGGTAACATTTTTTAGATCAATGATGTCGTAAGAAATTGTAGATGTCAGAATTGTAATATTTGTTAAAATAATCACATAGGAAATCGCACATGGCATCTTTTTCATCTCTTATCATAGGAGCTGTACTTATTTCTGTCTTTATTGATTAATGAAGTGGATGACATCAACCGTTCACTTTACAGAGCCTTTGTCTCTCGTCGATTGTACCTACAGTTTGGTCAGTGTCCATTTATCTATATGGATAGAATATGATTATGGTATTCCGAATTAGCGCTATGTAACGCATGTACTAGGGAGAGCGCCCAAATTTACAACTCTTGAGTCCGACTAAGGAAAAGGAAAAGTAAAAGAGGAAAAGAGAAAACAATGTAATAATTAATCTTTGGACATAGTAAGAAAATGAAGTCATGGAGTGCATAAGAAAAAAAAACGAATACATGGATGAAAAAGAAAAGGACAACATTAGACTCGATCTCTTTTGTACTCAGGCCACAGGAAAACTAGATGTTTACTTTGTCTTTCTATCTTTGTTCCTCCTTAATTCTATCACTATCTATGATAGTTAATTTTCTTCCCAACCGTAATTTCTTCACCTTATACATATAACAGGCATCGTCATTTATAGATATATTATATTTATAGATATATTATTAAAGCTTGCGTTCTTCAGAATTGTCTGATTTATTCCCTGCTTCCTTTGTCTCAGCTCGTTTTACGCGTTAGTCTAGTAGTCTTCTTTGATATGCTGTTCAGATATTTTCTTATTCTACATCTACCTAGTTCATTAGCTTCTTTCTAATAACTTCAGGCTTGTGAAACTCGCATCCCGCTGATTGTTTTCCTCCTACCATTTCATCCTGGTATTTTCAAAGCAAAGGTCAATAGGTATATCCTGTCTTTGCGCTTATCATCTTTTGTTCTTTTTAGATCATTGCATACAGGTGGCGTCATGCCTTGTCTGGAGCAGCATCATTCTAAGTAGTGATCAGGATGAATGTGCCTTAATAATATTGTAAATGTTTTACTATTGTTTCTATTAGAAAATTCCTAAGAAATCATGCTCGGTTTTAAATTCTAAATTCTAATTATGTTTTATTTTCAAATAATAATAAAAACCTGTAAAATAAAAAGAGTATCTGGTGGGAAAAAAACAACAACATAAAAACGTTATATTGACAGTCATGTTGCATTTGGTTGATGCCATCAAATCTTTCATTTTATAAAACGAAGTGTTTATTTTTTTCCAAAACGGAGACGCCATATTGATAACTTTTAAGAGAACAAAAAGAAAAAACGATTGCAGAAAGAAAAACGGTAAATACGAACGAATCTACGACAAAATATAAACAAACAAAACCTTTGTATTTGCTGACGTCTTTCTCGACTCACATCCGAACGCGTACGAAGTCGGCTTAACTCTTGCGAGATTTGTTTTTATGTTATTGCATTATTATGATTATCAGGACTATTTTTTCTATGCGGACGCGTGTGAAATATTCGGTGTTAGAATATTGGATTGTTTTTTTAAATTTTTATTATTTATTGTTTTGTGTAAGTTGTGTACTATACAAGATGTTGAAATGTAATGGAAAGGTTAAGAATGCGTTGGGGATGTTTCTAGAAATCAGAACTTACACCTCTCTGTCTCTTTCTCTCTCTCTCTCTCTCTCTCTTTCTCTCTCTGCTTCTCTCTGTCTCTCGCATTCTTCGTTGTTTTGGTCAAACAAATTCAGAAAAGCTAATCTCCCCCTCCTTCATTATCTACAACTACTATTAGTATACTTGTTACCATTCTGTACCGAAGTGGGTTTGATTCGCATCCATTGTGTTCCTTTAGCCTATGTTAACACTCATGGATTATCACCTCTACGCATCTATATAGAAACTAGCAGATTACCTATAATGAATCGTTTCTGCATTAAATCATCCCAGAAATGGTTGATATGCCGTAAATAAAACAAATCAGAACGTACTATATGTTAGACTCTGTTTCTATCTATTTCAATATATTATGTCTTATTATATTTCCTTTTTTGTATATAATTATATATGTATGCTATATATGATTTCATATGAGAAACCTCTAAAAATTTCACATCACGGTATTTCAAGAGCTGATAGACATAGTAATATATGTATATCTGTATCTTTTTCTATTTTCCTTTCTCTCTCTCTCATATATATATATATATATATATATATATATATATATATATATATATATATATATATATATATATATATATATATATATAAGTAAATTGCGCGTACAACAAAATCGTAGAATAAATTTCAGAGGAAACATTATTTAATCAATGGAACGGGCGGGTGGAAAAAAAGAAAACTGCTCAAAATTTCCTTAAGCCCTTATCGTCTGACCCTCTAAGAGGAAACGTCAGAATGATAAATTAAAAACTAAAAAAATCGAATGAAATATGAGGGAAAAATATTGTAGTTGGGGAAAATGATTGAGAGAGAGACAATATATATATATATATATATATATATATATATATATATATATTTATATATATATATATATATATATATATATATATATATATATATATATATATATATTTATATATTTATATTTGAAGCTCCTCGTTAAAAAGTAGAGCACTGTAAATGGTAGTAATAACACAGCGTGACGTCACTTGCTTTATATGCATCATTCCTTCGCTTATAGAAGTTGAATGCCTGTACGTCTCGCCGCCTTTAAAAGTGTTAAAATTTTCATTGTTTATAAGCTGTTCAGAACTGGCCTATCGGTTAGCGACGTTGGATTGGAGTTGAAAAATACTTGTAATCCAGGGTTTCGAATCGTGTGACCGGTGATGAATAGTCGTACTTCTATGCTGATGAGTCTTGATTGAAAAGAGATGAAACGTATACGTCCATAGATAAATAAACAATAACAAATATGTATATATATATATATATATTTATATATATTTGTGAGTGTGTGTATTTTTTATTATTTATATTCAGAATTTATTTTTATTTAAATATAAATTTTATAACATAAAGAAATTATAATAACTCAATTGTGTAAGGCCAGAGCTATGCTATATTCAATATTTGTTTATGTAATTTATACCATTTCAGTGTAATAAAGGACAGATTCACTTCTTTTAAAAATGATTAGCGGAATACTATCTAGAGCTCTTCCGACTGTCATCTCGTCAGGAGAATCCGATAGTATAGATAAATCAAGCTAAAGTGGAATTTGAAGTGCCAGGGAATACTAATACGCGATTAAAATTAATTTTAATTGAATAGTTGTTTTAAAATGGCACAGCGACTATTCAATTAAAATTTTATTTTAATCGCGTATTAATGGTTCACTAACACTTTAATTTCCACTTTAGCTCTTTATTTTCGCCAATATTATTGATTTATCGGTTTCTACTGATGAGATGATATTCGAAAGCGCTCTAGATAGTTTTCCGTAAATCATTTTTAAAAGCATATATAAATGTTTTAGAACAGGCTTAGAAACTTTCGTAAAAATCGACTTTGTATCAACACTTTTTGAAATTTTATTCAAATGCTTTTTTAAAGTCTACATATATGTACCAATATCAACCTGGAAAATGGTCCTTCGGTGTGGGTCTATTTTTCCCCCCGAAATTTTATATTTTGAGGTAATGTAGTCTCCTCCTTCGATCGGTAAACCTCAACCGCGCACGAATGTGACGACACTAATTGTATATTGTATGTATCATTTATTGTATTGAACTATGATGCAGCTTCCTTCACTTAATGGATCATCAAAGGGATATAAACGCTCTTGACTTAACGATTATGACCGCTGCCTCTATATTTCTATATCTAATATCGGTCTGTTTCGTTACTTGACTCGATAACCTATCTGCTACTAGCACACATAGTACCTGGTGACATGTCTATCAAAACTTGCTAACTCAAACATTCTGCTCACTCAACATTTAACACCTTTATTTGTATCGGTATCTAAATATCTATATCGTTAGGACAGCACGTGTGTTGTAAGTGACATCGATGCGGGTTAGTAAGTAGGGTGAAATCAGTGTAATAACATTAGTGAAGGTATGAACACATTCGCTCAGATCAGAGGGATGAAACTAGAAGCGTATATTCAATGGATCGTCCATAATAAATAACATACAACATATATTGTATTTCTGTATTAAATGACCCCACAAAGTGTTGGTATTCTTTAAATAAAACAAACACAATAAAACCCCTAGCGGTGTATAGGATAGAACAGCTGGATGATGCGATTGTAAGTCTGTTTTTTTTTTAAATTTCGCTTAATAATTTTTAACTGTTCCCTTGCTACTCTTTCTGCGAGTTTACTAAACATCTGAGTTATACGGTATTGTAACCATGAGATGCGTTTAGATTCAACTAACTGCTGTATGACTTCTAGCTTTTGCATTGGTTAGTTAAATCATGTGACACAAAATATTTTAAATTGCATCTCAGTTGCTGCGAGAATGTAAGTCGAGGATTATGGTATGCAAGGCCTGAAGTGATGAGGCGATTATAACTCTTATTGTGATGATGGAGCTAGAGGAAATTCTTCCTGTATTTGGGGACTTTAATGCAAACAACCGTGACTGGTTGGGATTCTCCAGCGTTACTGATGCAGCTGGGAACTCTACTTTTATTTTCTCCTCAGCTCACTACCTCTCACAGACTATCACTTTTCTGACCCGCCTTACTGATCGTGCGGACCAGCAAGCCTCACTCCTCGACCTGTTCTTGACCTCACTACCCGAGGCTTGTGCGGCGAATGCCCATAGCCCACTCGGAAAATCTAATCACGTTGTGGTAATTGTTGTGAAGTTGTTCCACAGTAAATAATAAATAAAGGAAGTCAAGTCGAGGGTTGGTTTAACAAGTGTATTAACAAAGTAAGAAAGTGACTAGCTCTTGGCTAGACAGTTACAAGACTGTGCTTTGTCTTCTGTGTCTCTGGTGACTCGCACTTATTATAGTGACAACCGGTGTAGTTTCTCCTGTGTAAGAACGGCCGGTGTAACAGTAATGATACTTATAACCGTAAAAATTCGTCCTAAAGCTGAAGAGCCGTTGCTTAAAACGACGATAAACTATGAGCAGGCTGATTTTGAATCACTCAGAGACCACATCAGCGACGCTCAATGAAGTGAAACCTTTTCACTGCCTGCTTATCAGTGTGCAAATAGGATAATCGAATGGGTCAAAGCAGGCATTGATGCTTATGTCCCCACGCGAAAATTCTTCAGCAAACCACACTCTGCTCAATGGTTCACCTCAGAATGTGCAGCTGTTATTGCTGTGAGGTAGAAGGCCTTCCGAAAATTCGGCCGCCATAAGTCAACTGCGAACAGACAAAAATTTGTAGAGACAAGAAATGATTGAAAAGTAGTGATAGATGAAACAAAGAGAAGGTATACAGAAATAACCAAAAAAACGCATTCAGTCACAGAAACTAGGCACTCTTGATTTCTGGAAAATATACAATAGTATGATGAACAATGGACAATCGGAAATTCCCCCGCAATCAAATCACAACGATGTTGTTTGCACGGCAACTGATAAGGCTGAACTACTTGCCCAGCGTTTCGTTTTAAACTCCACGTTGGACTCAGAAAACAACTCCCTCCCTAAATTCCCATTGCGGCCACACTTGAGAATCTGGTAATCACCCCATCTCAAGTCAGAGACATCATAAAAAACCTTGACACCGCCAAAGCCTGTGGGCCTGATCTTATACCAGTAATAGTAATAAAGAAATGCTCTGCTGAGCTGGCCCCTGTCCTCTCCAAACTACACAACAAATGCCTTACTGAATTTTGTTTTCATGATAGTTGGAAAATTGCCCCTGTTGTACCAGTCTTCAATTCTGGAGATAGAACTGATCCTCTAAACTATCGCCCAATCAGTCTACTCTCGATCTTTGCTACAATCTTTGAATCATTAATCAATCTAGCGATAGTCAGGCATCTAGTTAATGTTGAACTTCTTTCTGATCATGAATACGGATTCAGACAAGCACGATCTACTGCAGATATCCTAACGGTCATCTTTGAACGCATATACCATACACTGGACAAAGCAGGGGAAGCTAGGGCGGTAGCGCTCGATATATCCAAGGCCTTTGATAAGGTCTGGCATGAAGGGCTTCTCCTAAAACTGCACTCATATGGTATTACTGGACAAATATTAAATATAATTAAATCCTTTCTAACAAAAAAAAGATACAGGTTGTCATCGATGGCCGTTCTTCGAAGCAACATGGCATAAATGCTGGTGTACCCCAGGGATCCATGCTTGGACACTTACTGTTCCTGATTTGCACAAATGACCTCCCTGATGTCATTGATACTGAGATAGTAATATTTGCTGATGCACCACGCTATACTTTCGTCATGTGGGAAAAACCGATGCGCACATATCTGAGGCAATGGCTGAATCCTTAGAAGATGACCTCTAGTCTGTAGTAAAATGGGGTCAAAAATGGATGGTAACTTTTAATGCCGCAAAGACAAAGCTACTTTCCTTAAATAACTAGAAGAATCCCTTTCAACCACCGATTGTCATGGCAAATAACACACTACCAGAGGGTTATCATTCAAACTCATCGGCCTAACTTTCACAGATAACACGAATTGGAATAAATACATTGAAAACATTGCCAGGGCTGCTGTAAAGAAGGTGGGCTCCCTCTACCGTGTCAGTAAACTTCTCACACCTAGCATTATCCTATATCTCTACAAAGTTACCATCCACCCATGTATGGAGTAGTGTTGCCAAATCTGGGTTGGTGCATCATCCGCTAGTCACTCCCTCTTAGACAAGGTCCAAAAAAAGAGTCGCTAACTTGATAGGTCTTTCACTATCCACAAAGCTCCAGCCCCTGTCCCATCGCCGCAATGTTGCTTCCTTGTGCCTGTTTTACAAGTACTTCAATGGATTGAGCTCTGATGAGCTTGCTACTCTGGTGCCCTCACGATGTAAATTCAGTAGACCAACCCGACAATCTGCCAAATCCCATCCACTCACTGTGGAGTCCCCCAGATACCGAAGAGCTTTCTTCTCCAAAAAGCTTCTTTCCTCGTGCTGCTAGATCCTGGAACTCCCTCCCTGCTCTTTGCTTTCCTTACGTTACCGACATGCATAAATTAAAAACTAATGTAAACAGACATCTCGCTGCGCAGCTCCCAATTTAGGTTGATCCCCCCAAACTCTCACCTTTTTTTCTCAGCAGCCCCCTACGTCTACAGTGGCAGCCTGGGGTGAACTATGTTAAAAAAAGCTAATGAAACGTAGATTCGATGGTTCTGATTAATAAAACCTTATTTATCATGAAATCGTCGTCTAAACGAGGAATTAAATTACATTAAACAGACCACCAAAACATTACAGTTCCCTATGTATTTAAAAAAAATAAAAAATAAAGCGCTCCAGATCCACTCAAATCGCAAACAAGACAATTAACCAAACGAGCCTTCTAATATATAGACCGGATAACACCATTAACAACCTCATTTACAAATAAAATGAATAGACTATATACTAATATAGCCCAATCAACTCCATCAACTATTATGGATATAGTTCGGCAATTTACTAAATTCGACACTACACCTACAGTCAAAGCTGGCATATATTCCATCCGTTGTGGGATTGTGATAGGGTCTACATCAGGGGGACCCAACGCAACCTAGAGAAGAGATTTTACGAGCACAAAAGAGCCATCAAAACTAAAAGCACACTCAACGCATTATATTCTCATGTTATAAAATATTATAATCATTTAGACTTAAAAGCGCCACTTTAATAACACCTATACAAAACAAATCTACGCGACGATTAATCGAATCAGACCACTCAAAAAACAATTAAACTAAGATTGGGTTTCTACTATGTATACCCTACCTATCTAAACTAGTATCAATGAAAACAACATACACTTAGACACCGGATGATTCCTTGCTTTTAAATTAGGTTCTTTGGATTCAGTTTTGTTTTCTGTTTTTCTCGTATCGTCTCCTTACCTTTTGCTAATACGACATGTATGTATATTTTGTACATATCTTTTAGTGAAAATGTATGAATGTATGTTTTGTTATATATGTATGTGTATGTACGTAATTTTATATCTTTCGTCTCTGCATAGATTTAAATTTATTATACCCTATCACTATATATATTCTCAAAAACTACAGATCTCGTTTTTTGCTACTTTTAGCTTTTTCACTCTTGATAAATCCCACGCAACAATTGGGCGAAACGTTGAGTTTTAGGTCTTCTTATTTGTCTTGTTTAACTCATACCATCGGATTAATTTTATCCTTTTATGTGTCATATTGTCGGAATGGAATTCCGCGCTTACAAGAAGAAACTGCAGAAATACACCAACACTTTAATCGCAGCCCACTCCAGCACTAACAGGAGTTCTTTCCTGCTTAAAGGCATTGACGAGAAATTTATACCCAAAAGTACCATCAAATCTTTTCAACACTATCATAATATGTTCCCTACATACTAGGAAGTATCTAATTCCGGTTGAAGTAAACCAAGAGTAATTAATAAAGAAACGGGCATTTATGGTTTCCGGTCGAAAGTCAATATATTTTGAGGTAACTGGGTATACATATAGATGGTTATCTACTATTTATCCTTTTATTTATCATATGTATATATACACACACACACACACACACACACACACATATATATATATATATATATATATATATATATATATATATATAACTTCTTTTGTAATATGAAAAGAAAAATCCTAGCAGAGTGCTCGATTAATTGAGAATTAAAATTAGAATTAAGAGCGTAATATTTATTCATCTTTTGGTAAAGAAAAATTAGTACAACATTAGTACCGTCGGTTTCAAGTACAGAAGGACATAAGCATCCGGCTCTCTTCAGATTATGTTGTCAGCTGTTTCGGAAATGCGAAGCCACGTGCTACTCTCGTTTGGACGCGTTATTTGCTTAGAGTGTCATGTATATTTGTTTAAATTTAGTGTAAAGGAAGGTGTAATAAAGTATGCAAAAAGGAGGCTAAAAGAAACAGTTAGAATTGCAAAATACAAAAGATTTAAAAATATAAATATATAAAAAATTAAAAATTAAAAAATATTTCTATATAAATCTCGTGAGTCAATGTTTATAATTAGCGTATATTTGGCCGTTACTGTTTTGAGGGTTAATAATGTGTCTTCTGTATCAATTTCTTTTGTAATATGAAAAGAAAAATCCCAGCAGAGTGCTCGATTAATTGAGAATTAAAATTAGAATTAACAGATTAAAGTATATATATATATATATATATATATATATATATATATATATATATATATATATATATATATATATATATATATATATATATATATATATATATATATAAGTTAGGTATGTGTATTTAGTTATATATTTCTATGTACAGGATAATCTCCTAAATTAATCCATTCATTCATTTTGTATAAATAAGATGACTCAATTGTCGGCATTGGTTTCACCGATATATTTCTAGTTAGAATTATTTTTATCAAGACATCGGGTACTTACAGGATGGACCACGAGTAGGTTTCCAACATCCTAAGTTAAAGTGTTTGTGTGGAACAAACTGTATTCGAACTTGGCACACCCAGGATGTCAGTCCGTGTCCTTCCCCGCTAAGCCACCGTCACCTCCCTTCTAAAATAATGAACAAATCATTAGAGATTTTGGAATATATCTTCTAGCAAATACCGTGACATTGGCACATTATTTTTGTAAACTTTAAAATTCAGGGGGTTGCATATATATATATATATATATATATATATATATATATATATATATATATATATATATATATATATATATATATATATATACGAGTAGTTAAAATAGTACATATGTTATATATTTTTCATACCGTCTGAGTGCCCCTATCACAAAGTTTATTTTTCCGAAGCACGCCACTAATATAGTGATATCAGCGAACACGGAAACCCTGACTCGCGCCTACTCCGGTCAACCGATTCCACCTAGAACTTGTATTGCTGCACGAAATTCTCGGGTTGGCCAATAGAGATAAAAACAGCAGTCGTACCTGAACTTTGCCAGGATGCCTGAGACGAAAGGTACTCCGCGGGAAGTGTCATGGTCTTTGTCAGGTTCTGCGGAAAGATGGATCGGTTATATATGCGATGATTCCATCTTTTTGGCCAGAGCTTTCCTCTTCTTATCCTTGAGCCAGGATTGTATTTCAGTATGTCGGGGTAGAGGAAATAGCTCTTCTCCCTCCGACCAGATACTGGTTTCTGAGAAAGAACCAACAGCGCGCATAAGACAAGCGTCCCACAGCCTGAAAAACTGATTTGAAATATAATTTTTTTGTACGCAACTAACATGACATGTCCTTACAACGTTTGAAAATACGTATTTTTGTTGGGGAATATGCGACCTAACTTATTGCCACGTTGCAATGACTTATGTTTCTGAACTGTCACAAGGTTAGGGCACCGTTGCAAAACACTTTAGCTAAAGAATTGCAAACTTGTCAAATAACATTGGAATGCATTTTACTCACCTAACAGAAAGTATAACATTTAAGTCTATATTATTTAAATTGACAAACACAAGTTTAGATAAAGAATGTACATTCTAATATCTTTCTAATTAAAAATTAAAATAACTCAATAACAGATTAAAGTATATTGTCAAAATAGGACCTTTATTTTTGAAAGACCCCAAAGATAACTACACACATCAACCTACTTGAATGTTATTAAACTTTGTCTGTCCATATCCTTCAAAAGTGAACAACTAAATTAGATGATGAATGCACATTCTAAAGAAATCTGCTGATTGATATCGATTTTCTGTGGAGCCGATGGTACTATTTAAGTATTTAGTTATCTTTTTTCTAAAATCAGTCCCGTGTTCCAACAAGTGGGTTTGTTTCATTCTTGTTAAATTTTTAGATGTACCCAAGTACCTCCATACAATACAAATCGGTTTATCACGCTTAAGTTTGGAATAAGATTATCATTGGTCTGTCAAGCTAATGTTAAAAATAATATTATCATTGGTCTACCTAGCTTAAGTTTAAAATAAGATTATCATTGGTCTGCCAAGCTTAAGTTTAAAATAAGATTATCATTGGTCTTACAGCTTATGTCTGAAATAAGATTATCATTGGTCTTTACAGCTTAAGTTTAAAATAAGATTATCATTGGTCTGTCAAGATTATGTTTGAAATAAGATTATCATTGATCTGCGAAGCTTACGTTTGAAATAAGATTATTATTGTTCTACCTAGCTTAAGTTAGAAACAGGATTATCATTGGTCTGCCATGCTTAAGTCTGAAATTCAGTTATCATTTGTCTTTACAGCTTATGTTTAAAATAAGATTATCATTGGTCTGCCAAGCTTCAGTTTTAAATAAGATTATCATTGCTCTGCCACGCTTAAGTTTTAAATAAGATTATCATTGGTCTGCCAAGCTTAAGTTTGAAATAAGATTATCATTGTTCTGCCACGCTTAAGTTTGAAATAAGATTATCATTGGTCTTCCAAGCTTAAGTTAAAAATAAGATTATCATTGGTCTTCCAAGCTTATGTTAAAAATAAGATTATCATTGGTCTGCCAATGTCAAGTTTGAAATAGCATTAGAAACGTCATCGAATCTGTATAATAGTGTTTTGTGCTGATGTGTTGGTCTATTACGCTTAAGTTTTATATAAAATCCTTATCACTAAATTCACAGATTAAATTGAAGCATCTGTAGTATTTATGCTCTTTTTTTAGATCCTCTAGTGTTACTTCTTTTTATTCAATAACAAATTTGTTTAATTCGCTGTACAAACAGGAACGTTATTATAACGTATTATTATCTTACGAGATAACGTTACGATACGTCTATAAAAACTGATGTTAGGGTAACGTTTGCGTACCAACGTTAAATTATGAGTTTAGTTCATAATACAATGACAATGACAGTCTGTTTTGAATTACTTTGATTCAGCGTTTACTTAAATCTTAACATATTAAGTGTAAGGTCATAATTCTAAAGGTTTTTAATTTTTAACGCAGTCTACGTAAAACGTGAAAGCACCATTCTGCTAACGTTTATGCAACGTTTAAACAACTTCATTATGTTAGGAAGTTAGAGTAGATATAATCGATAATGCGATTGTCTCACACGAAAACAAATCCTGGACCAAACGAATTCAGAAAGAAATATTGATTAACGCGTTCGATTTCTTTAATTAATTTGCGATTATTGTTTTCTTAATTGCGATTGTAAATGAGCAGCACGCCTCGCATTTTACGACATTGTTTCAATCAATTTGTGACTAGTCGATTACCCAAGAGGGTGCGAATTCAGGAGCGCACTGATTAAACACGTTTAAACGTCTGGTGAGCAGTTTTGTTCTGGTCAGATTAAACAGATAAGAGGTGATGCGGGCAGAGGAGGGGGCGAGCTACAAGATCAGGCGTGGGGAAGGTGTCCTATTGCCCCGTCCTATTACACGACCCTGATATATTAACTCTCCTGTTTTTCTTATCTCAAGGCTAATTTAAAAAGATCAAATAAACATGGCGCATGTCCCCTCCTCTCCCTTCATAATTTAAATTAATTCTAGCCGCTACCGACGTTCACCTCCACTCCTTCCACAATTATTGTAATATCTCTCCCACTACCTAATGATTTTATAACTCCGACCACTATTTTCCACTGCCACCATCTATTTGTATCTCATAATTTATTTTTTCATAAGCGACTGCAAATTCTAAGCCCAGTCTTTATTGTAAGACTTCCTCATGATGATAATTTGAGGAAAAATGTTATGCAAGTACATCGAAATGTTTTCTAAAACTATGATACCACCTATATGCTAAACACACAGAGTCCCCCTTCCCTACTCTGTCCCCAGCCTCTCAAAATCCATGCCACACCTTACAGCGACAAAAACCTCAGCCACCCTTTCCTTGCTCCCACCCTAAGGCAAATTCACTAATACTCTCACCCCTCCCTTTTCCACTGCTGCCTTAATGGTACCTACTCAAAGCTTTCCATATTCATTTCATTATTCGCCACTACTGACTTCTCGCAGCCTGGACTCTCCTCCAGTGCTCACAGTAACAACGGCTACTACATTTCCTTATCACCCCATCATGTCAACCCACATTTTTCGATGGACTTGCATAACATTTTTCTTCAAATTATCATCCTGAGGAAGTCTCACAATAAAGACGAAACGTTGAGGAATATATAAAAAATATCTTTTGTTTTTTTTTCCTTTTTCATTTCCCATTAAGTTGGATTACTATCATCTTTCCTTTCTCATATATATATATATATATATATATATATATATATATATATATATATATATATATATATATATATATATATATACTCGCTCTACCTGCTCGACGGTGAGAAAAGTATTTTTACTTTTAATCATATTTTGCTTATCCGTTCCCCATTTTGTATTTTCTCTTAATTAGTTTCGTCTAACAAACATTTATAGTTTTGGAAAGCTAATTTAATAAGGGAATGTAGTTTATTTAAGATAACTCGATTTTTCAATAAAATTGATGTAACGTCTAACGATATTTAAAGTTAAAAAGAACTTTCGCGTTTGTTTTTTAACTCTTTATTTTATAAATAATAAGAAGCTGAAAGCCAAAGGTGCATGGCGGGTTTTCTATTTACAAAATTTTATTTAAAAGGATTTTTAAACTTAATAACGTATTTTTATTGAATTATCTTAAATATATTATTAATTTTTATAATTTTGGTTATTCAGATTACATTTCTCATCTTAAATGTTATCATCACAACGTTTTGGCCGCGGTAACCTTCGGCCTTCTTCAGGTGTATCTCTTCGAACTCGGTAATATTTCTGTCGAACTCGAGAATCTGGACGGAATTTCGAGCGGAACCCTTTATTTTATTCACGGGGTAGCATGCTCTTGTTCCGTCATCCATGACGCGGAAAGCCGTAATACGTGGAGATATCGAAAAATCGGGTATGGCTGACCACATATGGAGGGTAAAAATGAACCCATCTATCCTTATTGGACGAAGTAAACATTATAAATAGAGAAGAACGGTGGAGAGTAAGACGATTCAAAGAAGCAGCACATATGTTGGGCAATAATGACTAAGCAGACCTAGTATAGAATTTAATACAATATGGGATCCATTAATTATAAATTATAGATAAGGTTATAATATATATATATATATATATATATATATATATATATATATATATATATATATATATATATATGTGTGTGTGTGTGTGTGTGTGTGTGTGTATACACAGTATTAATAAAAGTACTGATATATAGTAATAAGTAGTAAGACTACACAGAAAAAAAACAAGAAAAGGTTGAAAATTGGCGCAGTGGATAACTTAAATTTAGTTCTAATCGATAGTCATCTGAAGGCTGAAGGTTCAATCATCGGTGCGGGTGATACGTAGAATTGCGAATTACTGAAGACTTCTCTAAGTCATGGCTTAAATAAAGTCGTGGATTAAATAAAGGATTCTGTTCGAAAGTCCGTCCAGATCCCCGTATTCGACAGAAATATTCCCGAGTTCAGGTAGATATACTTGAAGAAGGCCAGAGGTTACAGCGGCCGAAACGAAAGATGAGAAATGTAGTCTGAATAAACAAAATTATACAAAATTCATCGCTATTTGTAGTTTGTTTTACAAATCTCGCTTAATCGTAGTTAAACACAACCAGTGAAAAGATATTTTATTATAAACGAGCTGTATCAACGTTGCAGTAAAGCAATTTTAGTTTTAATAATACGAAAAATAAATGATATTTTAGTTGTAAGGAAGAATACCTGTGTTATGCTCTTAAATTAAAAATATGAGTTGTTGCTTTTTTGTTGTTTTTTTTAATGGAAATCGCTTCAGACTAGGCATAATGCCACTTGATGTCAGAAACATAAAAAATCCTACTTCAAAGTCAAAAACTAACCAACGATAAATGTGATATGTCTAGATTTTAAACAGAAAACTGCAATGTTTCCCATTTTGTCAGAAACATCGCTCATGGAATGTGAGGACTAAATGGCAAAATAAGTAATGTCGGGATTATAAATCCCTATGTAAGAAAAGATCCACTTCAAAGTCAATACCCTAAAAGGGGCCGAGGCAGCAGTTGGGGGTGGGTTGCAAAAGGAATTGCTCCCTTAGCGACCCAACCAATAGGTCCGGTAACAATATGTAATGGGGCAGAGAACGTTCTCCTCTGCAGGAGTAACGATCCAGTGTCTGGTCTATAGTGAGTCGAATTCTGTACTAATTCTGGTCTCCTCCAAGCTCTGGAACACAATAACACTTCAGCTCTCTTCAACTGGACTGAACACAGCTGAACACTCTTATCAACTGAACCTGTTCACTCTGAACACCACAACTGAGCACCACCCAATAGAGAGGTAGAACCTCTATTTATAGGTTTCTAACAACCTGCCACCCCCATCTTAACACATATAAATATCAGGTCTTTATCTGTGCTCTTATTGGCTTTTCCCCACCCCACTCGAAGGTCGGCAACAGCAACGGTATGTAGCACTTTCTTTTTTTTTCTTACAGTAAAGTTAGAGTTACGAGGCTGACGAAAGTAAACATAAGGTTCACTTTCTACGCTCCTTCAAGTTTTAAGTTGCTGATTTTGATTTTTCGGTCATCATTGAAAGTTTTTTTTTTCTATATTAACATTTGTCCAGGCGGGATTATCTTTTAAAATAAATTGAAGCAAAGTAAGTTATTATACTACTAACAACATGGAACAATAAATGAAATTTTGCTAATCACAATCAAAGTTTGATATGTCAACTTAATTGCTATTCAGGTTTCACTTATGAAATCTCACAAGATAATTTCATATGTTAGAATGTAACAGAATAAATAAATGCATACAAAGAGTACTAAAAGAAAAATAATTAATATGACTAGCGTTGAATCGGCATTCCTGTGATCAACGTTCAGCACTTTTTTCCATTGTATTTAATAGTTTCTGGTTTCGTTTAGTTGTTATAGAAATAGGTTTCCCTCGGAGATCAGCGCTGATAACACTCGCCACGATTAGTCGCAGATGACCAGCTTCTTGAATCAGTTTCTTTTTAGCTGATGAGCAGGCTGACTCTCGGTCCGCACCGCCGTCCACCTTAATCGGTCTGGTGGACAGTTTTGTTATGGCCGGACGCAAAGTCATCGTTAAGCAATAAACGCGACAAAAATGCGCTAAGGATGTTTCGTTTCTGTCGACTACTACAGTTCAGTATTGCTTTATTTCATTATTTTTAACGTATTCTGGTGTATTTAGTTGTAGTAGTGGTAGTAGTAGTAGTAGTAGTAGTAGCAGTAGTAGTAGCAGTAGTAGTAGTAGTGGTTGTAGAAGAAGTCAGTCGAAAATAGACAATGATGTCCCCACATAAATAATCAGCCGGTGAATGAAACTGTTATATTTTTTTGTACTTTTATTCACCGCAAACCAGACATATTGCCATGAAAACTACTGTGATTGGGGCCAGATTTTCGGGAGCATCCTAAGTGGGTATTTATGCAGCAAAATGTCTGTTCAGATTACATTTAAATTTATACATGCCTGTAAAATTAGGGGAAACACTGACCAGGGAGGGATTTCCAAAAGAAAGCGACCGAAGAAAGTAACTATCAGTGTAGGTCTTCCAGCATCCGATGACCTATACAGTGAAGGGGTGGAAGTTTGATGCTGGTCGAGTTTGTCAGGAATGTTTATGTTCAAGGAGTACAGGTGCCGTAAGGTCGTCGGAGTACATTCCGTGTAAGCACTTGTAAAACAAGCACAGGGGTTCAACATTGCGGCGATGGGACAAAGGCTGGATCTTGGTAGATAGTGTGGAACCTATTAGGTTAGACTGCGTAAGAGCACACTACATAAATCATGATCCCAGGAAACGAAATGATAAAATCTCTTAAGGATAGACTTATTAAGTCTGTTTTTTAATCTGCTCTGGTCGGAAATTGTGATCGATTCTTTGCAAGTCGTTTGTATTGCTACATCGTTTTTAATTACATTTAATGAAACAACTCGGATTTTTTTTTAATATAGCCATCTTGTGATTCATTCGCTTTTCCGTCCGGTACAATTTAAGCGAGTGAGATAGACATAACTTTCGTCTTCTCTCGCTAATGTTTAAGAACTCATTTCTCAATCCACACCGATTCGCTTCTAATCACTACTATAACAAAAAGCTCCAATCTACTAATCGTCACATGATTCCTTTTTTATTTGCGTTTCTCGTCTTCCACTCACGCTATTCCAACACATGTCAAATTCAACCATATTGATTTTTTTACGGTTACTTCCGTTTTCAGAGTTGTCCCAGGTCACCCAATATATATAAAAAAACGATTAGAATCGCTGAAGAGGTTAACTCTAGATCCACACTGCCGTCCACTGGTGTAAGTAGCGAGTGATAAAAGAACATCATCTCCTCGTTGCTAAACCATTATACGTAGCACTCTGCCCCCTTGTGCATGCCCATAGCCTACTCACATGATCGCAAAATAAGTTATCAAGTCTGTTATTAAAGTAGTGTTGATGCGGTATCACTATCTTTTCCGCCATCGTCCTGCTGATTTTGTTCGAGTGGTTAATGCCTCGTAAATAATATGTACGCCAGTCTGTGCCATGGTCTGGCATGACTTAAATACATATTTTTTTCAAAAAACTACCCATTAAATTACATTTAAATACGAATATTATTTATGTCTTTTTGTAAATAAACAAGAAGTTACATTAACCTTTATTAACACATTTAGTTAATAGAAATTCCAACATTTGGTAGGTTGTTGAATATATTTGAAACGTTTATACTTTTTGTGACTTGTTTATATTTTTATGTTTTAATATTGTAATATTAGAGATATGTTCTATTAAAGATGATAATATAACTAATTGAATATTAATATTATTTCGTATTCGGTATACTTTCAAAATATGCACATTAATTCGATCTAATTCTCGTAATTTATGAATCTTAAATTCAAGCTATGGTTATTGAATAGAATTCCCTTTCGTCCCATATGCATGTCTGCCTTAGTGAAACATACAGTTTCAATACTTTTGATCGAAGATCATTCGCTAAACTTGTATTTCAACACAAGCCATATTAAAAACAGATCAAAGTTTAGTATCTGTTTTCCTCCTCGATTAGAGAAGGAAAAATCCTTCTTGACTGGGACAATTTTTTATTTTCTCTCATCCAAAACAGTCCTTTTGTGTCAGCTTGATATTTCCCAAATAAAACACCGACATCGTGTTTAACTTTGACAAGTAAATAAGGACTTTTATACTAGGATGTGACGTGATTGATCGCCAATTTACATACGATGAATTCGCATTGCGATCGTTAAAATGGGACGCGTATATACGATACTGATTTAGCAAACGGGCGCATATAAAGGGCTAAACATTTATCATCACCATCAGGGTTTTCATCACTCCTTGAGGAGGAACTATTCCTTGGTTTCCGACCACCTGTCATAGCGACTGTCATTTATAGGCAAACAAATTACTTACTTAGACATTCAAATTTCAATGTTATTCGAAAACATTAGAACATATTATTAATTTTGTAATATTTTCAAAACATTTCATGCTAAATATCTTAGTAATGTTCAGCAATTAGCAACTATACACATTATTAGAAAGCAGAATGCAACATACATATATTTTATGGTTTTATATTCTTGTTAATATAAGTTGATTTTATTATTAAGACCGTGTATATGTATCATAAAGAAATATGCATTTTCTTCATCTTCTGTTAAAATAAAATGGTATATGTAACAACACAATTTGTAAAACTTATCAAAATTGTTTTTCTGAACATTGTTTTGTTCATAAAGTATTACATTTTGTATAATGTTGAATTTTCTTTCTGATTGTATTTTGTCATTATATTTTCTGTAATCAATTAGTCAATATAAACAAATTGACTCGTGATTTTTCAATATAAAAAATGTGTCTAATTCATGGTGAATGAAGTGATATTTTGTGAATTTAGTTATTTTATACTGTTTGTACTTTTTACATTTGATTTGATGTGTAATCGATTATTGTAAGCTTCTTCCTAATAATATGTATAGTTGCTAATTACTGGACATTACTAAGAAATGTCTTACTAAAACTTTTATCTGTAATTATTATTAAGTAGTAATTTTGGTCTTCACATGTCTGCTCCCAGTCGTAGACCCCAGGCGCATGTTTGCCAGGCCTGTATTATGGATTACCTTGTGTCAAACTCATTTTGCATGCTTATAACCATATCGCACGATTGAAGATTAGATCTACCAGGCTTTTTGTTAGATGTGATATTTTTTAGAGTGGCTGTAACTTTGGTGGTATACGTTTTTATCTTTCAAGTTCGTAAGATCTTAAAATAGATATCCATAGTGTTTGGTTTGTTTGTTTGTTTTTTTAAGACATATCAAACGTTTTCAGAATAGTCAATGGCGAATCGAGTCATTGGAGTAAAAGGAGTGTTATCCATGGTGTCTCGTAAAGGAATCAGACCACATACAACAGTATAATAAAGAAGGAATGAGTAATTATTATTTTTTAAATGGTGAATGTTGCGTGCCATTTTGCTCCTCTCAAAAATCAACAGAACATTTCTCATAATCCTTCATTTTATGTGTATTATGGTAATTCCAAATTTCATGAAAAGTTATTCAGTAGGTTTTCAATGCATCCATACATTTATTCTAAAAGGGGTAATTCTGATCCTTATTTTCCCTTAGAAAATAAATCTAATAAAAATCATTCAACACTTTGTATGTCTATTATCTATGCTCCAAATTCCATAAAAAAATCTCAAATATCGTTTCTTCAACACCAATAAAAATAACTCGTTAATAGCCCATTTACGTATATTATCTATGTTTCAAATGTTATAATTATCTATCAAATATTTTACTATCCATGAGTACATTAATTTTCAAAGTTTAAAAATGAGAATAGAGCTGAATTACCGCACATTAAAAACTGACCTTGTGTGTTACTTTGCTTCGTTGTTTGGAAGCAAGTAAATAGGAACGCAACTGTTATTTTTTTAGAAATATTTAATTTTAAACTTGGAAAATGTCTTTTAATCAATTTAGTATCATGCTAAATCTCACATTCTAAATAAAATGTGTAATTATACTCCTAATATTTAATGCTGTATTAGCCATGTGTGTGTCGTTTGTTGTCATTAGACTGTCATTCAGTTTCAAACTGATCTCGCAGCTATAATTTCACTACTTAATGTCCGCTTCCAACTAACACACCTCAACCCACTAAATATTCTGTTCGCCATTCCGGTTTACAATTTTTATAAAATTATGTCCAGTATTTTTGAATCTCTGAATATATCTATTTTCAAAATGACGTTCGATCATCTGGAAGTTTTACTTAACAATGTAACTCGCCATACATTAATATTTGATGACGTTTTTTTCTCAGCTTCATTCGATTTGGTTTGCATTGGTTTCCCATATTCATTTTGTAGAATCAGGTACTCACGATAGGGACCTAGTGAATGTGACCAGAACTCCTAGGGAAAATGGCCCTATCAACGCAAAAATACTCCAATCCAGCACGCTATGTCATCAGTCAGCACTAGTATCTACCTTTCCAGCTTTTGATTCTGATATATACATATATATATATATGCATATATATATATATACATATATATATACATACATATATATATACATACATATATATGTATATATATATGTATATATATGTATGTATATATATATGTATATATATATATGTATGTATATATATATATACATACATACATCTATATATATATACATATATACATATATATATGCATACATATATATATACATATATATATACATATATATACATATGCATACATATATATATACATATATATATATATACATACATATATATACATACATATATATATACATATATATATACATATATATATATATATACATACATATATATATATACATACATATATATATATACATACATATATATATACATATATATATACACATACATATATATACATATATATATATATATACATACATATATATATACATATATATATATATATACATACATATATATATATATATATATATATATTATTAAATATTTAAGTGTTTATTACCTACAGATGATATCGTTTCGAGCTTTTCACCCTCATCATTGCAGCAGAGGTGGTTGTAGGCAGTCGCATGGGATCGACTTTATCTATATATACGACGAGACGTATACATCTATATATACGATGAGACGTATATATCTATATATACGACTAGACATACGCGTACCATGTAGTGTCACAACAATTTCGACTAATTATTCTACTTTGATTGTATTCTAAAATTCATAAACTGTGACATACATGTACAGACATTTTTCTTGCACAACTAAAAATAATAAAGCTCTTTATTTCGCTATTATCTTTATAGATAACATCAATGTAAATAAACTTATTATTTTTCGTATAATTTACATACGTTTTTGCAGTGTGCACAGATATTATGTAAATTAGATGGCAATGCTATAAAAAGTTACTCTTTCTCTGAACGCTTGCAGAGAAATGAAAAATCTTAGATAGTCATTAAATCAACATAAAATAAGCGACAGTGAAAGTACTACATATGTAGCGAAGTGAGAGATAGCTATTTGTTCAGTTAAGCAAAAATTACGGCTAATCAGAACAATAAAAGTGTGTTTATTTCAAACCGAACTCAATCCACAAACCAACGTATATTTTAGCACCTGTTTTTTTGCGATTCAGCGCTATAGGAAAACGTGTTAATTAACTAACATTTAGTATAATAGAAGATAAATAATACTTTCTTTATTTAGTTCTTTCAGGATTGCTCCACTTACACTTGATCCTCACCTTATAATGATGAGTTTTTGGCAAGGAGGCGTCAAGTACAATTATTTAAATCTTTGATACAACTCGTCCTAGGATTGAATCATAACCCCAAGATCATTAGCGAACACTCTTAGCATTATGTCAAATGGGAGTAATCCTGGGAAATGAGTGGTGTCCGCTCCTACGTCTCTGTGTAGAAGCTTATAAAAGGGAGCCTTAAGGTTTCCCTTAGCTATTGTCGACCACTTTACTTTGCTTTTACTTTGTATCAAGTACTAATAGAAGTATTAGTTTATTCTACATAATATTAGTCAACAGCGTTTATTATCACACGTAAACGAGTTCTGTTCGATTTTTACTTGTTGATGAAATAAGTACAAATGTTCTACTTTCCCGCGCTAACGCGGTCGTTGCTCGTTAACTATTCGAAACTTTCGTAGAGCGTTCAGCCTCTTTCACGTTGCAAATGCAACGCATTATGTACCTGTTAACGGTGAGAGTACCTACTGAATCTAATGCACTCTTCGCTGCAACACAATCAGTCACCATCTTGTCAATTAAGAGTTCCCATTTTTGCAGCTGCAGAATCTTTCTGGCTGACAAGATTATGGTAATTTAAAAAGTAGCCAAGTCAAAACAAGAAAAAAGTGTCCTTTTCTACGTGGAACGCTTCGTTTGCTCCATTTGTCCACGTCTTTGTCGTTTCTGATTCTCGCACATTCGTTACCTCGTTTTTGCTTGCCTACGCATGCGCACAAAGTTACCGGTGATGCCAGTCCTGGCCGCCATATTTGTGGATCATTTAAGACGCGCGGCTTCTTTACAATTATCGTTTTTTTCTTTTCAGCTTTTCTTTTGCCGAAGAATTACAATTAGCTTATTCTGATTTTATCGAGAATATCGTACCATTTTTTGCCTTTGTTTATTAGTTTGACATGCTACTACTGCTTATTATAATACTGCTACTACTACTACTACTACTACTACTACTACTACTACTACTACTACTACTACTAATAATAATAATAATAATAATAATAATAATAATAATAATAATAATAATAATAATAATTATAATAATAATACGTAGAAGAAGAAGAAGAAGAAGAAGAAGAAGAAGAAGAAGAAGAAGAAGAAGAAGAAATCGCTGTCTGCATATCTCAATTATTCTTTATGTTTTATGTTTTCCATTGATTGTAAATGTCCATTGTGGTCGATACATCCGCAACGACCATGGTTCGTTGAGGCAGTCGCAACTGGTCTCTAAAATAATGTATTCATTAAAATCCGCCTCTAAGTTACAGAAGAGCCTAACTGTGATTTCTAGGTGTCCTGTTATTATTATTTACTCATTAAGAGTTTCCACACAAGTAATTATCAGTGATTGCTCTATGACAATAACCAGCGGTGTTTCCTGTAGTTTGAGTGACAACAAGTCTCCCCAGATTTCAAGCATTCTCCGCCTCTTTTGATAACCGATAGAAATTTATTTTGTCGTCATGGCAACAATCGTTTACCAAAAAGTGTTCAACCTGGCAGCGATTATTGATCTTGTCTGGAATTTGAATGGTAATAAGCCTCCCTAAGGTCACAGTACTCACCACATCTTTCCAGTGATGGTCTAGTTTGTGGTCTCCCTTTTCGGTCTTTTTATCCTGTTTGACCTGTCATGACCATTTTGTGAGGTGTCAGCCGAGACTGGTATCACTATGTGCGTGTTTGTTTCTTTGGTTGTTATTTTTCTTGTGTTTCTGGCAGTTTCAGTTTGTTTATTATTTATTATTAGTAGTATTATTATTATTAGTAGTAGTAGTAGTAGTAGTAGTAGTAGTAGTAGGAGGAGGAGGAGGAGGAGGAGGAGGAGGAGAAGGAGGAGGAAAGGAAATAATATTTTGAAAACATATTTTCAAACTGGTTTAATATGAAGCTGTTATTTTTACGTAGAACACTCATCACGATTCAATATTCTAACGAATTTATAAAATTCGATATACAAGACAAATCAATATTCTAAAAAAATCGATATTGTAAACAATATCAAAATTATTCAGGTACAAGACTCATCATCTATAAATATTCTAATTAATGCAAATCTTTAAAAAAATATTATGATAAAATGAAAATATTTAAATATCATATCTTTCAAAAAAAAAAAATCTAAATTAAAATAAATTTTAATATTTAATCAATGGACTAGTACGATTTTTAAAATCCAAAAATCAAAAGAGACAAAAATGTGTCTCGTTAACGAACGCCGAATCGATAGATATCGCATTTCAAAGCGGATCCTTCTTTTTAATCAAATGTTTTAATAGAAAATTTTGGAGTTGTTTGTTATCTTGCTTTAGGCATCTCTCTTTTAAACTATTTTCTCAATTAGACCATTGTTATCTTGCATAGACATTTACACTATCTATTCATAATGGAGATTAGGCATATGTCTGAAGCCGAAACTATACTATTACTTCTATTTATTGCACTGTCGTACAGTCTTCTAATGCTCAATTCAGTGTACTATACTTTTGCAGACTAATGTATAATCTTTCAAGGCTCTATTCAAGGAAGGGGATAGTATAGTATCTGTTCTGTTGACATGATACCCTTCTCCCATGCATTACCTGCTCCATTTTTGTTGGGGGGAATAAGTTAGTATCTGTTCTGTTGTCATGCAATACATTCTCTTTTGGAAGTGCTGTAGTATCTGTTCTGTTATCATGAGACCGACCTTTCCATGCGTTACCTCCTCCTTTGTAAGGTAGTGTGGTATATGTTTTGATGTAATGATATCATCCCTCTGTTACTGGGGATTAATTTAGTGTATTTTCTGTGGTCATGACACCATCTATCCATGGAGTACCTACTATTTTTAAGGGGTGGTAATAATATACTAACAATAATATGCTATTTAATATGATAGTGGAATGGAGATCCAATTCTATTAAATATTATATCCGATACTTCCCAGAAATGTCCATTCAATTCTCTGTTACCATAATGTCTGCATTGATCTCATTCCGGGAGGTGATGGTAGTTAAGTGGATAACGACACTGACTGACAACCTGGGTGTGCCAAGTTCGAATCCAGTCGGTTCCATAATGCCACTTTCACTTAGGGACGTTGGCAATCATTACGTTGCCCTTCCTGCAAGAATGCCGACAACAGAATCAAACCGGTCAACAAAGTTGTACCATTCTGATTTATACAAATTTACTATCATAAAATATTCTTTATCAAATCCATCAATGTTCTAAAATATATATTCCTGTATGAACAAAAAACATTAATTTGTTTATGGGTATAGTTTGGGTTACCCAAATTACCTCTAATTTTTCTCAAATATATAATGTCAACCTCTCTCGAACACTAGCCCAGTCTAATAATGCTAAATCAGCAATGACTATACAGAGGTATATGGGGGGGGGGGGGGGAAGAAGGCTTCCGCGAAAAATAACTAGTGAAAATATTAGGCATGCCAAATAGTATTCGTATATGTTTATTTCGTATTTTTAGACAGGGCTAGTGCTTAGGAGAGGTAGAAAAAATTCGCCATTATGAAGTATATGTTACTTTTTAAAATGTTCGGTCATAGGAAATCCTACAATGCAGATTGTATATTTCCTTTTTGTTTCGGCGGGCCCGAATAACCTATACTCTTGTACAGTTATCAAGCTCTCCTGAATACTAGCACAATCTAATAATACTAAACAGTATAAATAACCTCTCCATATACACTCCCGGCTATGTCATAATCATTTAACATTCGTCAGTTTACGCATTTTTTTCTCTTCATGTCTTCTGTAAAACGCTTGTTAGAACAAGCACTGGCTTTGTCTATAGTTGTTTTTATTTTGTTTCACAGCACAACACCGCCGCAGTTTTTTTACATAAGAGATTAATGTTACAGCATTTCAGGCTTGACCGAGAGGGGGAGTCGTGAATCGGATGGAGTTGAACGTTACATCTACTAACGAGTAGATCTAACAGCGGCGGCCTTGCATCAGTGAGAGGTTAGGGTTAGTGTTAGGGTTATGGTTAGGGGTTGGGGCTGGGGCTGGGGCTGGGGTGGGGGGTGGGGCGGTGCGCACTAAATCTGTTAAGAGTTCGGCCCCGAAAGAGAGCGTACTCTCTCCTGATGATCCAAACTATACTGTTAGTTACTCGGTATTCGACAGTATGTGCTGGTCGCATTCTAATGAGCTGTTTTCTATCTATCATGATAATCCTTTCAGTTTGTATCGCTGTTTTCCGGCTGTTTCCGTAACTCGTTTCCGAAAATAGTTAGGCCAAGTTTGTTGGGCATCAGTATAGATGTAAACGGGTTCCATTATTATTAAAATAACAAATATAAATATTGAATCTGATGGATGTATATATTGAAAACGACCAAAACCGTTTATGAAAAAAGTTTTATTTCGTAAAATGTTTAAAAAATAATTTGCGGAACTGCTAACCTTCATGCGTGTTGTGTTTCGGAATTTTATAGAACCCCAAGTATATCGAAGACTATCATTTGTAGTCTTTTTAACTGTTGGTGTCTTAGCAACTTCATTTGATGACATCATTCCTTTGTCCACAATGACAGAGTTGTGTTTTCGAAGTCCGCTATTTTTAAAGATTGCACTCTTTAAGTAAATGCAGCGATGAAATTACCATTCGAAGATAACAAGTTCTAAAAAAAAAAATACCGAACATCGAAGATGAGGCAAATGATTAGGTTTCCACAATGATTTTATGATAACACCGAACCCGATTATACTAGAAGGAAAAGATTATTGACGATATTTTTTTTATCAAAGTGAGAATTCACAATTATCTCAATCACTTTTATATTCAAATTACTATTGCGTAAAATGGCATAGATTCTTAAATACCCGCGGCGATATGAGACTTAAAAAGATGATTACCCACTGATTATTATCGTAATGTAGTTTATTATCACGATGTCATTTGTATAACTACTAGTTTAAAGCATTATACTACAGATAAATAAGCTCTGCGTAGGTAGTAACGATATGTATATGTATATCTATGTACATCTATCTATCTATCTATCTATCTATCTATCTATCTATATATATATATATATATATATATATATATATATATATATATATATATATATATATATTAACACAAGAATTTTAAGAAAAGCGAAAGCCTCTGTTTATTCATGTTTTATCTTTTTCCTCCTACTAGTGGGGCGGCTAAATGAAAAAAAATGAAAAAATATAACCGTACAAATAAAGATACAATCACCAAAATTAGCATGATTACTCCATAAGCTATACTAAACATATCTGTCTGATTAGCTACCTCAAAATAAAATATGACGGCCATTTTTCAAGATGGCCACTGCCAGGAGCTCACGATAACGATATTCCTTATGAATTTGTATCTATTCAGCCGATTGTAGTAGTCGTGATGTCAAATTGTATGTTTTAGGGCATGCTGAATTCATTTATGACCATGCCAATTTTGGTACTTGTATCATCAAATGCATGATTTTCCCACGAGCCGCCCCACTATACTAGCAGATCGTCGACCTAATGCACTGTCCCACTGTATAAAGGAACTCGCCATATTTGCTAGTACTTTTAACTTTCAGGAATCGTCTTCCGGCAAAAATTAAAAACTAGTTAATTGTAATATATAGAATTGTTGGCTTCAGTTCTATCACATCTGTATTAACGAAGGAATGCTGCCGAAATATATAAAAATGTATATATATATATATATATATATATATATATATATATATATATATATATATATATATATATATATATATGTTTTGCTTAGTCAGTGCTAAATGAGTGACCATTGTGGAACATTAGGTGATGTATGTTAGCTGGAGAGGATATAGGCACTATCAGTTTCTATCATGGCTACAGAAATATTAGGACGGATAGAGTATCTACCTGACCCCCGAGGACGTCCTCAGACGTTATGGCTAAACATCAACAACAACAACAATATATATATATATATATATATATATATATATATATATATATATATATATATATATATATATATATATATATATATATATATTAAGGCAAACATTATTAAACAACACGGAGTGTTTTTGCTTGATGAGACTTTTTTATTTTTACAATTTTCCGAAGGGTCTATTTAGTGTGTCGGTCAACTTGCTGTAAGTTCCATGTGTTTCTTGTTCTATTTTCTTTCCTTTGTTGCGAGTACTTTTGATTTGATTTGTCAAGTCATCTTCAGGCGATGTTAATTTTGGTTTCTTAAAAAATGTCTTTACTGTTGAGTTTTTTTATTATCATACCGCCCAGTAATTTACAACTTAAAATGAGCGTCTATAATATTGAGATGTAAATGAAAATATGCTGCTTAATTACACACAATATATATATATATATATATATATATATATATATATATATATATAGTCTCGGAAGTCTCTCAACCATTAAAACTATATTAAAAAAAAAAATTTAAAAAAGAACTTATAGTCCCAAGTCTTCCAGTGGAAAATCACTCATGTAAGTCAATTTATTTTTTACAGTTATTATATTAGTTTATTTCTAACACTATTTTAAGGGATCATCAGTTGTTTACCATGAAAAACTGTTTCGGGAATTCAAAAACAAGACAGTATTTAATTTCATGGCTTCCCAGCAGAGTTGATCAGACCCCACTTCCCTTAAAAGACAAAACATAAACGTTCCTTATACTAAATCTACGTTTTGTTCCATATAAATGTTTTGCTAACTTATATTAGTTATTTAAGACAAAAAAAAATGTCTTTACCTGTGCTGTTCGTCTGTCTAATCAAATTTATCCGTTACTTACAAAAATGTTGCTGCATTTTAAAGTGTTTGGACGAATCCATGACACTATTATTTAAGTGATTAATGTATTATTTTTAGTTTTATATTATAAATATAAAAAAACATCAATACATCAAAAAAAAAAAAAATAAATAAATATGTATATATATATATATATATAAATATATATATATATATATATACATACATACATATAGTTCCTCCTTCTCTCCCTCGTCCTCCTTTGTTGTCCATCTCCCCGTTGTCGTCAACCTCAAATAAATATTAATCTTCCTTGTTCACTTACAGTTTTTCTAATCTGCGTTCACAACTGTCGAGTTTTTTCTATTCTCAGTGTTTCAAATCTGCGTCTATAAGTTAACCGTTAATTTGTTCTCTTTTTCTTTCTATTTCTTCTTCTTCTTTGCCAACTCCCGGTGTTTAAAATCGTCGTTCATAACTGTCGATTTTCTTCTTATTATTCTTCTTCTTCTTCTTCCTCTTCTTTTTTAACATTTCTTTCTTTCTTTCTACTGTATTTTTATTGTTTTTTCTTATTATAATTAGTAGATGTGTTATATATACGTTTATATATATTCTACATTATTTCTATTTATATATCCTATGATTTGTTCTATCAGTTTATTTTGATTAATTTGATGAGATTTAAAAGCATCAGGATGGCGAGTAATTGCTTTATTTAATTGTCCAAATATTTTATTTTGATCGCCACCTTGGTTAATCATTCTTATTATTAGATCAGAAATTGGGGGCATGAAATCTGCTAATTTTAAGGTAACACGAGCGATCCTCAGAAATTCAGACATAATACTCCCGTAAAATATATACACAGGGCTAATACTATTTTTATATGGCATTCGCACGATACGAAAAGGGAATGAATTTCTTTTATCAAACAGTTTATAGATAAATATTTTATCTTCAATTTTTATATCCAAATCAAGAAAAGTAGCTTGTGTTCCCTTATGTTCACAATTTAAGTTTAACTCTTTAGGATATATTAAATGTTTAGTATTTGCAAACTCTTCGCTATCATTAATGCAAACAAGGTCGTCAATATATCGCCTACATCCATGATAACTATACGCTCTAGATATATCATTTTTTATTAATGATGACATATATATATATATTCCAGTCTATGTAAATATAGATTTTCCCAAAATGGAGACGGATCCAAACCCATTGGAATACCTATTGTTTGGAGCAATAATTTATTCCCTATTTGAAAGTAACTCTCTTTTATAAGGTGACTTATAAGCATTATCAGACCAGTTTTGGATACACTCCTCTTACCATTTTTATTTTTACACCAAAAGGCTTTAGATTTTGCAAAGTCTATGTATTTACCTTTTCCTCCTGCAAAAGCTAAATCTACAGTATTACCTAATCCTTTAATAAGTTCTTTATGTGGTATTTTTGTATATAATGTACTAAAATCATATATATATCTATATATATATAGAGAGAGAGAGAAAGAGAGAGAGAGAGACAGACAGACAGACAGACAGACAGACAGACAGACAGACAGACAGACAGATTAGAAAATGTAGGGTGATTATATTTATCCTTGTCTCGCTACGATACCAGGGATAGATAACATATAAATAGAAATAACAGAGAATCTGCCGTTTCATGCGAGGAATTCTTTGAAAAAACTAAAAATATTATCATGAATAACCAAAATTATACAAACTATAACTAGGTATTCCAATGGGTTTGGACCTTGCATCCTATTGAACTAATTTCTATTTAGATAGACATGGAACGATTGCTATATACAAAGGGACTGGAATTCAATTGTGAACATAAAGAAACACATACTACATTTCCTGATTTGGATATAAAAATTAAGGATGGAATATTTATCTATAAAATGTTTAATAAAATGAATTATGTCCCTTTTCATATCGTTCGTATGCCGCATAAAAATAGTACATGCCTTGTGTATGTATTTTACGGGAGCATTATGTCTGAATTTGTGAGAAGAGCTCACGTTACTCTAAGATTAATAGCTTTTATATTGCTGCTCGAGTAATAAGAATGATTTAGCAAGTTGGGAATCAAATAAAATATTTAGAAGGCATTTACTCGCCACTTTGACGCTGTTAAGGTATATCAAATTAATCAAAGTGTATTGATACAGCAACTCTAAAACTATATAAGAAATTCAATATGAAATGTCTCGCGTATGTAAATTATAAATATAGTGTAATATATATGTATATAACATCACATGTATATTATATATATATTAAATATATTTTTAATTAAAAAATATTTTGAAATAAAACTAAAATAAATATAAGAATAACACAAATAGTAATATAAACACTTTTAAGTTTTATCAAATTAATCGAAGTACATAGATAGTACAAATTGAAAACTATATAAAAAAATCAGCAAAAGTTTTTAACGCCTATGAATAGTACATATAATGTAATATAAAAAATACATGTGTGTATCTATATATATATAATATATTTTTAAATTTTAAATATTTTTTAATAAAACTAAAATAAATATAAAAATAAAATAAATACTAATATACATACATAAAAGATAAACAATAGCCAAAGGAGGGGGGTGATGTGTAGTAGAATATATTCGTCAAAACTCTATAAAATACAGTAGTTTTTTTAAAAACAACTAGGACATTTTTCTACAGCAAAGACGAACAACACAAGGTTAATATCTTTAATAACAAAATGAATTAGGTAAAAAAACTAATCTGGATCAAAAAATTAGATCTGATATCCGGAACTTCTTTTCTTTTAAAGAAAGTGGTGCCTGATCAACACTGCTGGAGAACCATGAGAAAAATACTGTTTTTCCATGATAAACAGCTTATTATCCCTACAAAAACATTAAGGCTAGCGTAGATTCTTTGAGAGCTAACGAATACAGCGATTACAAGAGATTGATTAACTTACTAAGGACTCGGCATTAAAAGTATTTTTCCATATAGTTTTAAAGGTTGAAAATCTTTTACTATCTTATAAAATATAGGTGTGTTCATGTATTTATATGTATAGCATACACTCATAATCAAATAATTCGATTATTATGAATTTTGGAACACAGATGCTAGACGCAAGGGGTCATTTTCTACACCCCATTTTCTATATTAATTGAGGTGAGTCTTTTCGTATAAAATAAGCAGGCAGGCGCTTGAAGTTAGACATTTTAAAAATAGTTTTAAAATAGCCAGTTTCTTCACGGATATTTTTTTAGCGATATTTATTTTGGTGTTACTTTAACACCAAAAAGAAAAAAACGGAACTTTAATTAAATCTAAATTAAGAAAAACTCTTTAAAAAAGATGTTTGTTTTGTATTCGCGTCAACAACCCAATATTTCCACAGTGCTTTTATACTCTTTAGTCCTGACGTTTAACAACATTGCTACACAACGTTTAAAATAAAACAAAACAATATTTACATGGTTTTTTTCTGAAGACTATTGTCCGCAATGTTGCTATTTATAATTCGACTATGTTTTGGTCGATATACCCTCTTCATATGCATTTTTTTGCCCTCTTCATATGCATTTGTGTTGTTAATTAACAATTACTCTTACTAAATGAAGAAGATATATAATTTACAAGCATCCCAGAGTTAGATCTCATTTTTCTATTATAATCATTTATTTTATTTGCTTTTGTTCGGTAGAAAATTCGGTTAGAGTATTTTTTTCAAACACCAACCAGAATTTCACACCATTCTACGTTCTAAAAATATTTCTTACTTAGTTTTGAAGTAGAGCGTGATTACAAAAGTTGATAGATAAGTGTATGGAACTTCTGTCATTACTAACCAGCAGAGCATTATCATTGTCGACCAAACGGGGAGTCTATCAAGCATGTTTACGCAGTGTGATGATGTATGGAAGTGAAACCTAGCCAGTGAGGATTGACGATATGTGTTGCATGAAGGGAAATGATATGAGAATGATATGATGTATGTATAATGTGAGTATTAAAGAAAGGCTTAGTTGGGATGACCTCAGAGAAAGATAACATCTAGACAGTATAAAGAGACTTCGCTGGTATGTTGATGTTGAATGAATAGATGAGAGTTCTTTGGTTAGTATATGTGAAACAGTTACCGTTGCCTGTTCAGTTTACAGGGTAAGAACAACGTAAACACATAAGGACGTGATCGAAATAGACATTAAAGAAAGAATGGGTAAATAAAGACTTGGCCAGAGATAGGTAAGTTTGGAAGTAAATTTCTAAAACCCGTCATACACGTGCAAGCATGTAAAATTGACGTTAAACCGAAAATGATGATGATGATGATGATGATGATGGTGATGATGATGATGATGATGATGATGATGATGATGATGATGATGATGATGATGATGATGATTTTAAGATACAGATAGAAACCCCCATCTTTTTCTTTGTCCATTTAGATTATCAGGTTGCTCAAATAAAACATATGTGAAACATGCTTTTAAAACAAAGCAGAATAAAAACTGTTAATTGAACTGTTAACAATTTCAATGTAACTGACATTTTTATGGATTTGGGATATAAACACTGTTTACACACCACAAGATTCAACCTCATTTATGAAAAGTACAACATTTGGATCAAGGGAAAACCTTTTTAATGTATATTTTGATGTTTGTTTATGTACTACCAGGTAACTACCCTTATCATGAACCTGAGGTCATTCGAGGATGGTTGTTAATGAGTTTGCCAGGTGGACGGTGGGACAAGACCGTAAGGAATGTTAACGATTGTTTTATTTGGGCAGAATTTAATTATTTAAGACGACGGCTAAACAAAATTTGTTAATATTGGACTTGACAACGAACATGTTGTAATCAGCTGGTAAGCAGCCCTGTGGTATTGTGTTCAACAGACGGGTATTTCTTTGAAATAAATCTAGCTTATGGATGTTCCGTTTAGTTTTAGGTAAACAAAGGAAATAAGGAAAAGTATTTAAAGTGGTTGTAACTAGACGAGTTTTTGTTGTAAATATTTTACAGGGATGGGGGGACCATAGATTGAAGCTCGGTTAAGCACCTGTAATGAAAATAACGATAGAGTAAAAAAAGACTATAAACCTTTCTTCTGTCAGAAATAGTCTATAGGGGAGGGAAGAGGTCATCCTTCACCCGATATCAAAGTGATTTTAAACTCGGTCAAGGCAGGAACGGGTGCTTTGAGCGGTACCTCCCCAAACAAGTCGATCGTTGATACCTGCTTTCAGTTTTCCTCCATAACTCCAGGAAAGGCTATATGTGTATACTCTTAACAGCCGCCTTTATTGTCCAAGCATCTTTTTAATGGCTTCGTTAGACCCAAACTTAATGAGAAATGCTTAGAATAGAATTCTGCCAACACATTGCTCATGTGTTTTTTTCTCCAACATGTGAACTCTTATTTGTCTTCCTATCAGGTTGGAAAGAAAGTAATGTCGTTTTTGTCCAACACATTTATTTCATCTGAAACATTCACATTAAGGCATTTTTAACCTTTACAATAATTTCCCCTCATTTTCTATGACTTCTGTCCAACGATCAACTAGCTTCTTGATGGCTTCTTCAAAACAATTCTCTGATTTTGAGAGAAAAACAAATTTAGGTCATTTTTAGTTGGTCGTCATTTTCATAAATTTTATTGTTTAAGTGATGCTGCAACGACCGGAAAAGATGGTAGTCGGATGGAGCAATGCCAGTTGAATAAGGCGGATGAAGCAACACTTCCCAATTGAAACTCATAATCTTTTCTTGAGTGAGTTTTGCTGTGTGAAGTTTTGCGTTATCATGCTGAAGCACTACACCCTTCCTATGTAATAATGCTGGTCCTTTTTTTATTTGATAGAGCAATTCTTAGATCATCTAGCTGCGAACAATATTTTATTGCTGTGATTGTTTGATTAGGCTCTAGTAACTCATTATGAATCAGTCCTCTCATGTTCCACCATAAAGAAAGCATAACCTTATTTGGGTGTAGTCCTTGTTTTGGGACAGGCTGTGGACTTTAGTTTCAGTCTAACCATTGTCTTTTGCGTTGGGTATTCTTGTAAATAAACAATCTTTCATCTCCAGCCACAATTATTTACAAAAATGGTTCGCGATGATTCCTGGAAAGCAAAGATGTGAAAACAGTGAATCTTTGATTTCGTTGAGCGTCGGTCAAATCGTGGGGAACCAAGAGTCTAAGTTTTGAAACTATTCCGTACTCGTGAAGGCATGAAATAATTGTGCTATGGGTTGTATTGAATTGCTGAGCTAATTCTCTGCTGGTTAACTTTGGATTGACCTCCACAGCGACTTCAATGGAGTCTTTATTAATTGAGTATGGCCTTCCCGAGTGTTTTAGATCTGACAGATCTCTAGAAGAAAATTTTGCAAACCACCGTTGACATTTTCGATCATTCAGAAAATTTATCCCATAGACAGTTCCAATATTACTTGTAGATTCTGCAGCTGAGTTTCCGTTTTTGAATTCGTAGAGCATGCACTGTCTCATATGCTCCTCACTAATATCCATTTTTGACAGCTGAGACCGTTAAACTTAATATTTTCCAACTAATTACTATATCTGAAAGGCAAAGTAAGATATTAAGACACCAATTCACCAAATAATCTAAAACTGTGTACAATTTAGGAGACTGCAAAGTGATGAAGTAATAAATACTTTCTTTCCAACCTGATATTTAAGCTAATGTTCTGATGTTACTCTACAGTTCCACAAGTAACCAAAGCAATGGGTTCAAACAAGGACATTTAATTTCATTATATGATTCGAAAGGAACAACTCGATAAATATATCTTCAACAGATAATTTCATAAAAAAACTTTGCTTTTACCAGATATACAGATCTATCTTCAGCATCAAAAATTAGATCAGATGAATAAGAATGGACTAATTCATCGGAATAATTACCATAAAATTATGTGAATAAAGATAGAAACATTGGTACTCTTATAGCTGACGCACAACATTTCCGTGACTTCGCGTCGTCAACGTTCGGGCAGGTCTCGGAAGTGGACGAGAGTTGACAAAACTATTCACTAAGAAACATTTGCTTATAAACCGTTTGTTTTCGTAAAAATAAGAAAACAAAAGAAAAAAAATTACTTAAAATCAGTTGTTGCGGTATTTATGTAAAAAAGGACAAAATTGGCAAAAAATGTAAAACATACAACATGGAAAAAAATTTTTTTTAAACATTTGCTTAACAAATCAAACAAAATCATCATTTGAAACTTTTCGGTGCAGAAACAAATTAACATTTTATTTTAAAACATTTGATTAATAATGACAAAAAAGAACAAAAATAATCATCTAATTACTAACAGTTGTTTAACTATGGTGTGTTTGTTCTTCATTTGTATATATGTATTTTAGTTTGATTTTCTTCGTTGTAATTTATCGACTGCCAGTCTTCAATTAAGCGTTTTGCAGTTTTCGCCTCGTCAACTCCCGAGCGCTTCTGTAACCTGCTCGAACATTAACGACGCGAAGTCACGGAAACATGGTGCGTCATCTATAAGAGAACCGAAACATTGATGAAAATTTTTTTTATTGGCTTGCATAATCTTGCAGCTTTCAATTAAATTGTATGCATTATTCCTTTTAATTTAATTTATTTATAAAAAGTAGCTTGCTGTAATAAATAATTTTTCGGTAATAACCCGATATTATTTTATTGAGAAACTAACCGTAGTTACCCGACGTTACTGGGGAGGTTTTTTTTCTTTTTCAATCGCATAAATACGTTCGAGTTTGTGTTTTTAAATTTTAAATTTATAAATAATCAGAAACTTAAATTCAAATGTGCCAAATTAGCCTACAGTTCGATAAAGAGCTGATTATGTGACGAATGCGAGGCGAAGGAAACTGGCTACGTTGTGTCAGCTTTGTTTGCGAGCGAAGGTGAGAAGTGATTGTATGTTAATAAAGACCTAAAAAGTATGTTTTGTATTTATTCTTAATTTTAGATTAAGTTATTGTATTTTAATAATTTTTATTAAAATTATTTGTAAATTAAAACAATAATAATGTCAAGCTATTTGGCGAAGTTATGTTGATGAGATGAAACACACACACACACACGTGAATGCGTCTCATAATTATTATTAATATAGATTAATCTAATGCTATATTTGCAGTGGCGACAGGAAAGAACATATCAAAATCTATTAAGCTTTTGATTTTAGACAATTAGACCGTAATCTATGATAAGAATTGTGAATTCGAAAATAGCCAATCAGATAACATCTTCCGAATAACGTTCGGTTAACCAAATCTATTTTCATCGGAAACACAATACGTCTGTTGAAATCAGATATAGCGTATCAATCTCAGAACGCCATCAAAGAACTTCTTTTGTCTATATTCCAAGTCAAAAGACAATTTTGAAATTGATTTTGTGTCTGTAAAAGTCTTATTTGATTGTAAGTCTGCAGGAATTTCAATTAGTTTACTCTCGATATAATCTATTGGTTTTTCTGTACAATAACGGTGTTCTTATGCTATTGGCGATCTGGCGTCTGACTGTAACTGAAGCTATGTCACATTTTGAAAATGATATTCGGAATAGATTTCATTCGAACAGGCTCTCTAAATGATACTTATGTTTTTGTTGTTGTTGTTTTTAAACAGACTTAACCCCAAACAAGACAGGCCGCCACT
>OY744537.1:37023200-37040700 GCA_963556195.1 Sepiola atlantica
GATGCTAAATATTCCGGTTTGATCCAAATAATGTACTCATCATTGATTGGTCGGTAGCTAACGTGACATTTATTGAGGCAAATTTGATTGGTCGGTAGCTAACGTGACATTTATTGAGGCAAATTTGATTGGTCGGTAGCTAACGTGACATTTATTGAGGCAAATTTGATTGGTCGGTAGGTAACGCGACATTTATTGAGGCAAATTTGATTGGTCGGTAGCTAACGTGACATTTATTGAGGCAAATTTGATTGGTCGGTAGCTAACGTGACATTTATTGAGGCAAATTTGATTGGTCGGTAGCTAACGTGACATTTATTGAGGCAAATTTGATTGGTCGGTAGGTAACGCGACATTTATTGAGGCAAATTTGATTGGTCGGTAGCTAACGTGACATTTATTGAGGCAAATTTGATTGGTCGGTAGCTAACGTGACATTTATTGAGGCAAATTTGATTGGTCGATAGCTAACGTGACACTTATTGACGCAAATTTCTGTAAATGTATAGTCTTTACTTCTCAAAGTAGACACGGCGACAATTTAAATTGAACTCAATGGGTGACGCAACGTGACATATTTTATGTAGTGATTTTTGTTATACTTTTATTATAAATTGATTTTTATTTTGAATTGCCTTCTGATCCTTTTATAGCTCGGACTTGGGATTTTACCATCTGGACTCTATGGATTACAACTCAATGTTCACCTTATATCTGCTTCTTCTACCTTATCCTTTAGATATTTACATGGACACATCATCTTTTTCCAACCAAATTTCATTGTAGATGGGTTTTTTTTCGCTAACAACATTTTATATTATTATGCTAAACATTAATACCATTTCTGCTGATTTTTTCCTTTGATGAAAAGAGCTTACTTTTCAAAATCCATGGATTTAAGAAAAGAAGTATATATATATATATATATATATATATAATTATTTTTTCTTATTTAGACTAACATGTACAAAAGCAGCGACATTGGCATGTCGATGTTATCGATCAACAGCTGTTAGACACTGAGATCTCACCAAGCGAAAAAGAAAATCTAGTCCTTCCCTCACATCATATTTGCAAATAACTTTATGTCCAAATATGATCTTAGAGAAGTACCAGATTTTCTGTTTCTCCTGATGAGATCTCAGATTCTTACAGCTGTAGATCGATAACATCGACATACCAGTGTCGTGGATTATGTACATGTCTGTATGAATATATATATATATATATATATATATATATATATATATATAGTAATTCAGTAGATTACAACATTTTATGACATAATATTTTGTAATCATGCTTTAAAACTCAACACTTAACAATGTTTATCCATATGTACACGTGTTTCAGAAAATCTTTATTATTACTATCACATGAGATTAAAACTTGACAAGATCATTATTTTTCTCTCTAACATATATATGTCATCAATTCTAATTCAGATAATTTCAAGTTGACGTATTCGCAATCGGTTCTATTGTTATGCCTGTCATTATTATGAACAAAATGTTTCATCGGACACACCGATCTGGATTTTTGTTTGTTCTTGAACTGATTACGAATATATCCACTGAAAATTATCGGAATCGGAATTCATAATTGAAGAAAAAAATAATAAATTTGTCAAGTTGTACTCTGATGAAATAGTTATAATACAGATTATATGAACCACGTGTACATATGGATAAGCATTTTGGCGTGTTGAATTTTGGAAAAATACTACAGACTATTAATTATGTCATAAAAAATGTAATATACTGAATCAAAACATCACAGCTCTACTTGACATAACGTGTTAACCACTTAGCTTATTTTTTACTGTATTAATTAATATATACTAGGGGATTCGTAATATCTTATGTATTAGTTAGTTTTGTGTTATATCATCTCCTTGAAATATCGAAATAGTTCCAGATTTTTAACTGAAGCTTTTTGTTAAATATGTATATCGGGGTTTCGAATCGCATGACCAGTAGTGAATAGTCATATCTCTATGCTGATGAGTCCCGATTGAAAAAGGACGAAACGTATACGTACATAGGTAATAAACAATAACAAATATTATTATTTGTCTCTCCTCGAAAAAGTAGAGCATTGTAATGGTAGTACTAACACAACATGACGTCACTAGCTTTATAATGCATCGTTCGTTCCCTTAAAAAGAACTAGAACACTCTGGTCGTTAAGCCCGCCGATAACGTGTTAAAATTATCATCGTTTATTCGCTGTTTACAATTGGCCCAGTGGTTAAAGATGTCGATTTGAGTTGAAAAATACTTGTAATCCGGGGTTTCGAATCGCATGACCGGTAGTGAATAGTCATATCTCTATGCTGATGAGTCTCGATTGAAAAAGGACGAAACCTATACGTACATAGATAATAAACAATAACAAATATTATATATATATATAGTCTGAATGCAAAACGCGATAAATCGAATTTGCTTATATTAAGACGAATATATTAAATTTAAAGTTCAACAAATGGTTTATTGTAATTAAAAGCAAAAATAAATTATATCTGGATCATATTATGTAAAATATCATTTAGGGGTGGGCTCGGGAATTGAAATGAAATACTTTTTGTAGTGATGACTTTCTTATTTGGAAAATGGCGTTCATCGTGTTTTGCATTCGAACTCTGCATATATATATATATATATTATTTCGTTAAAAGTCGATTAAAAGGCACTACGTTAGGGAAAAAAAAAAAAAAAAAAAAAAATTGGTAAGGAGTTCAAAGTTCCCCAAAGAGATTCAGCGATCTTACAAATTGAATTTTAATCGCTTCAACGTTAATTTTGGCACACTCAAATTTCCCCATTTGCTCTTTCTTTCGAAGTTATTATTAATTAAAACTATCGATTTTCTCCTGATGAGATGATAGTCGAAAGGGCCTTAGAGAGATTTCCGCGTATTTTTTTTAAAGTTATCTATAAATTTTGTACCTCAAAACATTTATATATATATATATATATATATATATATATATATATATATATATATACATACTTTGAACTTGTATTTCTTTCATTTTATTTATATAATTTAATACTTTTACTTTTTCTTTTAGCCGTGACGAAAGTATGTTCTCTTCTATGTGCTTTTCTAGATTTTTTCTTTGCTTATACTGACCAGAATAATTCCATCATTTTTACCAATATTCGATATTTATCATATTGTCTATACGTTATGATCAAACCGCTGTAATATTATACGCTATTAGTGAGTAATGTGTCTGTTTCCTTATGACACGAATGTTTTTTGCTTTATCTTTTAAGCGTGTTTTCTGAAAATGACTCGGTTCAATTTTGCTTCATTTTCCCCTTCTCGTCGAGACCAGTTGTGTTCGTCTGCTCGATTTATTTTTACTCAACCCCTGCTGGGTTTCATATCGAAAAAGTTACTAAAGTGTTGAGCCTTTCTCTTGATATACTTGTACGATGCAAACAAGAATATTAGGCATCTATTTTTAAATAACAAATCGTGTTCAGAAAAAAATTTCCGACACCCATCTATGAGATCAAGCTGCAGTCTATCCATATAAATTATATCTATTTCATGTGAGACATTCAAAAGTCACTTTGAACAAAATGACATTGAAAAACATAAGTCGAACTGAATGCAGTTTTAGAATCTGTAAAACTCGGTAAAATAGAATATCTTTAAAACTAAAATAATTCATAATTAAAAAGAAAATAGCATTTTTATTCATCTGTGATTATTACTATTGATTTTTGTGTAGTAAAAAAAAGGGTTTGTGAATTTTTTTTTAAAGAATTACGCAAAGAAAACTGCAACTATGTTAACTGACTTTCAAATCGCCGGACTTGTCTAATGAGCACAAAAACGTTTCATTTTTTAAATTAAAAAAAAGCTTAAAAGCCCCTTGGCGCTCCTCATTACGTCCATTAGTCGATGCTTATAACCGGTAAAATGCCTCTCATCCGTGTTGTGTTGCGCCGATATGAACTAGATGGACTTGAGGGTCCTCTGCAATATAAGCGCTGCCAGAGCAAGAAGTAAAAAAAATAGGAATGCAGATGCTGCCCAGTTACCAGCATTCCCCTCTATTTCGCAGTGATTATAAAAGCGAGGCATTCGGAATGACATCAACACGTCATAAAAGGACGCAGATATTTTATAGGGCTGATCTCCCTAGGCTTTGCCTTTATTAGGCAGATAACCCCGGCCATTGTCCATGAAAGTGGATCATCTGCCCGGCATTGTAGGGTGGAACCATATCTAACCGAACTGCATCAGCTGCTCTTCAACCCTAAGAGTCCCATTCTCCCATGACTTTTCCCTTGGTCAAACTACATGAGTGCCGCACGCACTGAGTTAAAAATCCCTCTCTATATATGTGTCTATATATATATATCTGTATATATCTATATCTCTCTCTATATATATATATATATATATGTAGAGAGAGAGAGAGATTTTTCGTAGTACAAATTTTACTACGGCAATGAATAAAGACATGTGTGAAATTTATTTTCATTGTAAAAACTAGAGAAAATGGTATAATTAATCTTCTGAGCTAAATATCTTGGAAAGAAAGTTAATGCACCGCGATTAAAAAGTAAAATAGCGATTTGTTTTAATTTCGTAAGTCACTGCTGATTAGAATTAGGCTCTAACGACCTTTTTAACAAAAATAAAAGTCAGCTAATCTCAATGAAACTGTGGCACGTCTCTGAAGTATGTAACGTTTAGTTTATAAATAAATAATTTATATATATATATATATGTGTGACCGGTAGTGAATAGTCGTACTTCTATGCTGATGAGTCTTGATTGAAAAGAGACGAAACGTATACGTCCATAGATAAAATAAACAATAACAAATATTTATATTTATATATATATATATATATATATATATATATATATATATATATATATATATATACATACATATATATATATATTCTATTATATGTTTTAAATTTTACCTATGTACGACGTCGATTCGAGCTCACAAATCTAATCAGCACAGGTAAATAACAATCTTAGACGATCACAGGGCACGTGCCCGGTTCAATAATAACACCTTGAATCAGTCACTTAGGCCACAGGAGGTCACGTGATAAGGTGAATGTCTATTTTTAATCTCTCTTACAGTAGTCTTTAATTTTACTTAAAAGAGCTTCTATATATATATATATATACATGTTGATATATATATAAATTTTTATATATATATATATATATATATATATATATATATATATATATATATATATATATATATATATATATTTAAAACCGCTGTTACACATTGGCCCTTTTTAAATAATCATTGAGAAGTTTAATAACATTAATTTAATTAAATAGGTTTACATTACAAAACATGTTAAACTTTATATAAAAACTTATATTTGAACAGGAATTGCCACAGCAGATGCTATAATATTGAATATTCGATATTTTGTAGATAACTGCACTCTCTGAGTGTTCTTAGTTCCCTTATGTTAACCCGACTAGATGTAAGGCGTAGTCAACAGCATCCCAGCGGCGAAATGAGTTAAGATAGCGTTGGCTGTAAGAAATGGCAGCAATGCAGATCGATTAATCAGATACGATATCTATAATAAGAAATGATTGATCGCTTTTAATAATCAAATCTGTTCATCGTGATATCGATGAGACGAATTATGTTACGTTCGTCAATTCGAACCAACCAGGGCAAAGAATCGCCATGTTAATCGTGGAAGATGAGAAGTGATCTGTTATCGTAAACAGAAAGGACGGTTTTTAGTCTAGCTCTCGCCGAGGACTGTTCTACCTTTAATTCCCTGATCTTATACCTGTTATAGTAATAAAGAAATGCTCTGCAGAGCTGTCTCTGTCCTCTCCAAACTCTACAATAAATGCCGAGCTGAATCTTGCTTCCCCGATAGCTGGAAAATTGTGTTTGTGGTACCAGTCTACAAGAGTTCTGGGAATAGAACCGATCCTCAGAACTACCGCCCAATCAGTCTACTCTCGATCTTTGCTAAAATCTTTGAATCCTTAATCAATCTAGCGATAGTCCGGCACTTAGTTAATGCTAAACTTCTTTCTGACCGCCAGTATGGATTTAGACAAGCCGGATCTACTGCAGACATCCTAACGGTCATCTCTGAACGCATGAATCATACACTCGACAAGCGCTTGATATATCCAAGGCCTTTAACAAGGTATGGCCTTAAGGGCTTCTCCTGAAAATACGCTCATACGGTATTACTGGGCAATTACTTAATATAATTATATCCTTCCTAACCAAGAGAAAGATCCAGGTTGTCCTCGATGGTCGTTCATCTAAGCAACATGACATAAATGCTGGTGTATCCTAAGGATCTATCCTTGGACCTTTATTGTTCCTGATCTTCATAAACGATCTCCCTGATAACATAGAGTCTGAGATTGGTTTTATTTGCTGACAACACCATGCTTTACTCTCGTCATGTATGCAAAACAGACGCGATCATATCCGAGGCAATGGCTGAATCCTTAGAAAATGACCTCCAGGCTGTAGTTAATTGGGGTCATAAATGGTTGGTAACTTTTAATGCCGCAAAGACAAAGCTCTTTTCCTTCAATAACTACGAGAAACCTCTCCAACCACCGATTGTCATGGCAAATAACACCCTACCTGAGAGTTCAACATTCAAACTCCTCGGCCTAATCTTCACAGGTAACATCAATTGGAACAAATACATTGAAGACATTGCCAAGGCTGCAGCAAAGAAGGTGAGATACCTTTATCCTGCTAGTAAACTCCTCACACCTGACATTATCCTGTATTTCTACAAAGCCACCATCCGCCCATGTATGGTGTATTGTTGCCACATCTGGTCCAAAAAAGAGTCGCCAACCTAATAGGTCCCTCACTGTCAACCAAGCTCCAGTCCCTGTCCCATCGCCGCAATGTAGCATTCTTGTGCTTGTTTTACAAATACTTCAATGGATTATGCTCCGATGAACTGGTTACTCTGGTGTCCCCTCGTGGTAACTTCACTAGATCAACTCTACAATCAACAAAATCTCATTCATTCACTGTGGAGGTATCCAGATGCCGGAGAGCTTTCTACTCCAATAGCTTTTTTCCTCGTGCTGCTGCAATGTTGAACCCCCTCACTCCCCATCCGTTTCCCCGACGGTACTCACATGCAGAAATTTTAAACTAATGTATACAGACATCTCGCTGCGAAGCTCCCAATTTAGGTTGCCCCCCCCCCCAAAAAAAAACCTCCTCCCTATTTCACGGTAGCCCCTTACGTCTACAGTGGCAGCCTGCTTTGTTTTGGGTGAACTATGCTAAAAAAAAAAATTTTAATTAAGCATTGTAATTTATTTACTTATTGTTATGACATCGTAAAGTAATTTTAGAAAAGTTAAGCTGGATCAGAGTGCATTCCGAGGTTAAAAGTATTTACGGGAATTACAAAGATTAGAAACGTCAAACCGTGTTCCAATGTATCATGTTTATTTAAGAAAGGCATGAACACTTTACCTCTTGTTAATATAAAATAGCATTTCGTTTTCAACGAATCGTTTACCGTTGGAATTGTATTATGACCTCAGACAAGTACAAACTAAATTATCTTTCTCTTCCCTTCGACACATGTCTCTATAAGATTACATATTTTGAAAATCAATGGTTTAAAGAAGGAACAATATAATTAAAAGATTTTCCTGTATAAATCCCTTGTTTTGAAAAATTGATGAGTTAATACATATTTTTATTCTCATCACTAATATATATATATATATATATATATAATTATTGATGACAATATATGTATTAGCATATACTATCAGTGCCATTTTACTTTGCAGTCTCCTTAAAAGATTCAGCTCGATGATTGTCAATTACTGACAACAGAGAAAATGTAAGTAAGGTTCATATTGTATTCCAATAACCATGTTTTTTTTGGGTTTTTTTTTCACATTTACAAAAAACATTACATTTCTGTGAGATATATATATATATATATATATATATATATATATATATATATATATATATATATGGTTCTAGCACAGCTTGAATTTGACGCAAGATTCGTGGATTACGTTATCTGACGATCGCGAGTGAGCACGAGACTATGGTTCTTATATATTAAAAAACATAATCATTTTAATTACTATATATATATATATATATATATATATATATATATATATATATATATATATATATATGGGAAAAGGAAAAAGGAAAACTAAAAAGGGATGTTTTTTATGTGTACATCAACGTTTCGTCTTTACTTATAAGACTTCATCAGGATGAAAATATATAAAGAAAAATGTCGTGCAAGCACAAACACATATAGGGTTGACATTTGGGAAGAAGGGAAGAAAATAGTAGCCACTACTAGAGAAAAAAGTATGGTGGACGTCCGTGCTAGCCACCTGTCCAAATACCTCCTTCCTCCCTCTCCTCCCCCCACTCCCTCATTCACTGCTATCCACATTATTCCCGCTCATCCCCCCACTTCTGTTTTATCCAGTAGTGGCTACTATTTTCTTCCCTTCTTCCCAATATGTCAACCCTATATGTGTTTGTGCTTGCATGACATTTTTCTTTATATTATTATCCTGATAAAGTCTTATGAATAAAGACGAAACGTTGATGTACACATAAAAAACATCCCTTTTGGTTTTCCTTTTTCATTTTCCCATTACGTCGGATTACCTTTATCCTTCTCTTCCCATATATATATATATATATATATATATATATATATATATATATATATATATATATATATATATATATATATATGTGTGTGTGTGTGATATATATATATATATATATATATATATACATATCACAATAAAGCTACCCAAAATATTTAATTACGTCATCTGACGATATCGAGTGCGCATGAAACCGTGGTTATTGTATACTAAAACACATTATCCTTCTTACTATATATATATATATATATATATATATATATATATATATATATATATATATATATATATATATATATATATATATGCGTGTGTGTGTGTATTCATTTATAATTATTATTAATAATTTAATAGTTATTACGACAATGTTTGATAGTGTAGGGAATTTAAAATCAACCGCTATAGTTTCGCGGAGGAAAAGAGCTATAATAACAAGCCGCGCGTGCGTGGTCTCCCTCTGTATGTGACTCGATGTGGCGACTGTAAAATAGAATAAATTTGAGCAATTTGGGGCATTTTTGACCCCCACCCTTTGACGCCCTGGGGGCGCGAACCAGAATTTTTCTGAGGTCAAGGATGCTCATTTTATATCCAGAAAAATTGCGTCTACATATTGGCCAAGTTTCAGAAAAATTGATTAGATGGATCAAACGTTATGGGAGAAAAGGGTAATTTTTTGCTATTTTGGGGGCTTTTGACCCCCTGGGGGCGCGAACCAGATTTTTACCAAAGTCAGCAATACGTTTTTTCTATTAGGAACAATTGCCTCCACATTTTGGCCAAGTATCAGAGAAATTGAATGAATTGATGAAAAGTTATGTCATTTGTTTGCCATTTTGCCATTTCGGGGCCTGTTGACCCCCTAGGGGCTAACCAGATATTTTTCAAAAATCGGAGAATGTCACTTTCTAACCTGACCAAAGTTACAACTTCATGCAAACTTTCAGAGAAATTCAATAGATGGTTGCGGAGAAAAATCCGGACGGACGGACGGACATGCCTCAAAACATAAGTCCCCTGATTTTATAAATCGAAGGACCAATTATATTAGTTGTGATACTTCTACTAATATGAACTATGTGTTCACTGACATATGTGTACCAGACGTAGAAACGTGACAGTTCAGATCTTTATCAAATAATTCAGAAGAGTCAATACAAAAAGTGTAGTGGCAAACCAATCGTCAAGTATTGAAATAGTAAGGAATATAATTCTAAAAGAACTAAGGATATTCTACCACATCTTTAGTCGCAGCTTCCTACGTTTATATCTAAGCAGTAACAGAGTGCGAATGAGAAGATCTAGAATATTGACATTTTCACTAAACACTTTTGTATCGAGACGATGGCTTACAAAATTTGTTTTACAAAATAAACTGATCTGGAACTTCATCTGATTCATTCGTTTCGTATGAATCGGATGATTCTATCGTTGGCATTGGTTTCCCCGATATATTTCTAGTTAAGATTTTATTTCTAGAAAGACATCGGTAACTTACAGGAGGGACCACATGAAGGTTGCCAATATCCTAAGTGAAAGTGTCTCTGTGCACGAACTTTTTTCGAACTTCGCACACCCAGGTTGTCCGTCGTGTCGTTTACGATAGACAGTTTAAATTATGCGTTTAGTTTTACATAACATTTAAGGTTGGATTTGAATTTATGTTAATTGCTGTATTTGTTGACTATAAAAAAGCATAGTTGTTGCATAGTTTTTTTTTTTCGTAACTGTTTTAATAGCGTTATCTGGATTCTTCACGAGTGTATCACTATCATGTATAGTTCTTGTACCTATTACTTGGCAGTATGTACTTCGAAAATTAAGTGTAGATATGCCAAATTCATCATCCTAGAAGTTACGGTTGAAGCGTGATGACCTTTTCAGTCAGCTGCGACTCCATATGAAAAGTAGATAGCTGGTTGGTTAATTTGATCATGTGTAATAGAAACAGATTTGAAGTTGGATTTCAGTTGCGGCTTGAAGTTTAGGAAACATAGACTGTAGTGTAAAATGTGGAGAATTAATTGTCCTTAGACGCCCTGTAAGATGATCCAGCCTGAAGAAACTCCGAGTTACGAAAATAGATATCCATTGGTTAATTAAATTAAATATGTGACGTAATTTACTGTGTATTGTTATCCCTAATGTATCTGTTTTAATTGATGACGTCATAGAACGATGACGTATAACCAGATGCTGAGAACTAAACTAGGTAAAGATTCTTAAGTCTTACTGTGAAACATTTTCAAATTATTATAAAATATTTTCAATTTATTGTAAAACATTTTCAAATAACTACGGAAAAATATCTTCTATTTGCTGTGAGAATGTGAAAATGATTATTAAAGACCACAATAATCAAATATTGAATGGCAGTTGTAAAATAAAAATAAAAATAGAAATCGATGAAAAATATAGCAAGAATAACAATACAATACTAATAATAACAATAACAATAGTAATAAAATAAAAATATTAATAAAATTATGAGAAAGAAGAATGACTCTGATAGAAATTGTAATTACCAAAATAGAAATAAGAAATGTAAAAATATAATAAAAGATGTAATTATAAAATAAAAATAGATTGCTCTTTACCAAATAAGTATTTAGCAAAAAGTATAATCTATCTAGCCACAATATATACAGATGAAACCCCGAATATTATATAATAGAAACTACACTTAAATTAAAAAAAGAACATATTATAATCACAAAAGCACATTCTATAACAAAACTGCATATGTAGTTCATCGTTATTAAACTATTATTAGGAATTTGTATTATTTAGACCAGTCGGACTATTGTTCTCATCTTGGTCTAGTTCTCTATTGTTTTCGGTCAGTACCGATTTGATTTTATGTTTCGGGGTTTTTTAGATCGATAATTTGTATTATTTTTATTATTCGGACTACTGTTCTCATCTTGGTTTATTTCTCTATTGTTCCATTAGTTAACAATAGAAAATCGTGACAAACGAAATGTCTCGTTTTCCTGGGCAATGATAACAGCTCCTTTTGTTAATTTGCCCCGATTTAGAAGGAACCGGCGCCAAAATCACTTTCGAAAAAGTAGTACAATTCATTTATGTAGGAAATGAATAGGTAAAACCCTGATTGGTTGAAAGCTAGAGTAGGCACTTCTTAACTATAAAAATGGTTATAAAATGTAAATCCATGCAATTAGCCTGATGATCTTTTCAGAAATCAAACGCAAACGTTTCTGTGTAGCATTTTTTACACTACGATATACACATCGTGTTTCTGTTTCAAACTCTATATGTATAAATAGTTAGTCATTTACATCCTACACTAAGGTACGTAATTCAGTATATATTTAAGTGATAGGAAGCATCAGATGTTATTTTTTTCATTTAAAATGTACTCGAGTAAGTTCTTTATTTACATATGTATGTGTAATTAGTATTGGAAAGGTGTGTGTTTATGTTGCTATGTGGATGCATCTGTTTGCTAATCGATACCATACAAAACGAGAGCTAACTTGAACAATTACTCATGTTTTCTTTTTTAAATAATTTGTATTATTAAATTTGTAGGCATGTTGGAAAGCAATCAAAATTTGACTTCAATATAATAATCCGCAAAGTTTTTCTATTTCAACATATATATATATATATATATAGTGTGTGTGTGTGTATTAGAGTGAAATAAATTCCAGAAGGAAATTCGGTTATGAGAGCTCAATTTAATAAACAGAGTAAGAATAAAATAAAATAAGGTAACACGGAATCACATAATCACCGGTGCGATAATTTATTTCGACACTCCGGCCTTTTCAAGCATCTAAGCGAGGAGATTACATATTTGGAAGTATGTATATATATATATATATATATATATATATATATATATATATATATATGCGGATATCCTAACCGTTATCTCCAAACGCATATACCGCACATTGGATAAGTTAGGTGAAACTAGGTCGTTAGCTCTAGATACCTCCAAGGTCTTTGACAAGATTTGACATGAAGGTTTTCTAAGGTAAATTAACTCGTATAGTATTACTTGACATATATTTGATATAATCAGATCATTTTTAGCTAATGAAAAAATTCAAGGTAATTATTGGTGGTCGTACATCCAAACAACACCACATTAATACGAGTATGCCCCAGGGGTCGATATAACTCTCCCTGCTCCCCGTTTCCATAACCGTAGCAACATGCAGAAATTTAAACGTAACGTGAACAAACATCTTGCGGCCAGCCTCCCCATCCAGGTTGTTCCGTATAAATATAGCCTTTATCACAGTAGCCCCTTACGCTTTAGTAGCAATATGCCCAATTTGAGGTAAAGACAAAGGGTTTTTTTCAAATATGTGCGTAGTATATATTCAAACGGAATCACATTCGTGATTAAATAATGAAAAAGCATATGGAAATTAAAAGAAAATATACAAAAAATGAATGAAGTAATTTAAAATATTGTTTTTCGAAAATACAAAGTTTTTTGTTGTTTTATTAATTTGTTATTTGTAGTAAATAATTTATTTCAGTTTAGTCTGCCATTAATTTAATTTTGCTCAAACATGCGGATGTCCGTGAATAAAGAAATCCGGCATCGCTTCCCCAATCGCCAATTAAGGCAATTAGCCAGTGAGGATCGAACAAGCAAACTCGTATAATATTACATGAAACTGAGCATAATATATATATATATATATATATATATATATATATATATATATATATATATATATATATATATATATATATATATATATTCACATACAAAGTGAACGCAACCATTGTACTAAATCAATTTTGAAAAGGATTGTGTAAATACTTTATTGTTTATAGGGATATACATTTTACTGTGGCATACAATGTGTGGCTGTTTTTGCAATACTTTATTTAATTAGTCGAAAAATGTAACTTTACTCTGATCATAAACTATAATAATACCGCATGTATTTGTCGTAATGTATATGTGGGTGCATATATACAAAGCCTGTCTAAAACGTATCGGGCCTTAAGCCAGAAAAAGGATTTTAAATACGTGACGGTGTTGGGACCCTAATCCCCATTCAAAGTTATACCCTTGTGCTTGCACACACTTAACCCACCGATCCATCAAATGCCGGAAACACCTCTGGCAGTTTTCCTTCGGAATAGTGTTCATCTCCACCGTCGCGCTTCGCATTATCTCTTTTTTCGCACCTTCTCAACAACAGCTTCACTCCGGGCAGTTTGGGGCCTGCCAGAACGCTGGTCACTCTCCACTAATGTGCGGCAATTTTTGAATCGGTTGAATCACTCCTTAATTTGTATTACACATCGCATCTTCTCCAAACACCTGCTAAATCTAACGCGACGACAGAGATGAACACTATTTATACTGATCGGGTAATTAGTTTAGGAGTAAATCATGTACATACAAATATATAAACATATACACGTACCTAATTTTATATTAATAGACATATATGCATATGTTTCTCTATTTTAAGTATTACCAAAAACTCTTCTTATCCAGCGTTTCCGTGATCACGTGACCCATTTAATATATTTATAATGATTAGTTCCACATTGAAAAATACGTGCGTTGAATAACATTTGGTCGTAGTATTCGTTTGAAACGAAATATGGATATAGTTCTATTGCTGATTCCCGATCATTGACGGGAGACGATTCCAGAGTCAGCTAGAACCTCGTATGAAAAGTAGATAGTTGACTGAATGATTAAACTGATCAAAGTTGGAAAGTCGTTGCCAGAACATTGGTGTAGAACATCATATCAAGCACTGATAAATAGCAGCGTCCCCAACTTGAAAATATTCCAGAACCAACTTGTACTCAAGGAAATGGATCCACATTAGTTAAGTTAAATACGCACATTTATCGTCTGCTTCTTGAAGAATATTCAAACCGCCCGAGATAAGGTTCAAGAGAATATATTAAACCCTAGACCGCGGCACGATTAATATAATATGTGAGCATACCATCCCATTCAATATAATATGTGAGCATACCATCCCATTCAAAATAATATGTGAGCATACCATCCCATTCAATATAATATGTGAGCATACCATCCCATTCAAAATAATATGTGAGCATACCATCCCATTCAATATAATATGTGAGCATACCATCCCATTCAATATAATATGTGAGCATACCATCCCATTCAAAATAGTATGTGAGTATACCATCCCATTCAAAATAATATGTGAGTATACCATCCCATTCAAAATAATATGTGAGCATACCATCCCATTCAATATAATATGTGAGTATACCATCCCATTCAATATAATATGTGAGCATACCATCCCATTCAATATAATATGTGAGCATACCATCCCATTCAAAATAATATGTGAGCATACCATCCCATTCAATATAATATGTGAGCATACCATCCCATTCAAAATAGTATGTGAGTATAGCATCCCATTCAAAATAATATGTGAGTATACCATCCCATTCAATATAATATGTGAGCATACCATCCCATTCAAAATAATATGTGAGCATACCATCCGATTCAAAATAATATGTGAGCATACCATCCCATTCAATATTATATATGAGCATACTATCCCATTCAATATAATATGTGAGCATACTATCCCATTCAAAATAATATGTGAGCATACCATCCTATTCAATATAATATGTGAGTATACCATCCCATTCAAAATAGTATGTGAGTATACCATCCCATTCAAAATAATATGTGAGCATACCATCCCATTCAATATAATATGTGAGCATACGATCCCATTCACAATAATATGTGAGTATACCATCCCATTCAAAATAATGTGTGAGTATATAATCCTATTCAAAATAATATGTGAGTATACCATCACATTCAAAATAATATGTGAGTATACCATCCCATTCAATATAATATGTGAGCATACGATCCCATTCACAATAATATGTGAGTATACCATCCCATTCCAAATAATATGTAAGTATACGATCCCATTCAAAATAATATGTGAGTATACCATCCCATTCAAAATAATATGTGAGCATACTATCCCCTTCAATATAATATGTGAGTATACCATCACATTCAAAATAATATGTGAGTATACCATCCCATTCGATATAATATGTGAGTATACCATCACATTCAAAATAATATGTGAGTATACCATTCCATTCAAAATTGATAAAACAATTATGTTTCACCAGGGTTTGCATTATTCATATTAAATAACATCTCAATCGGTGAAATAAAAAAAATGAAATTAGTAAATATAGATTGAAGAAAATAAAAAAAAGACAGAAAACGTCTCATTATGGAAATAGAATGAAGTATTTCTGTTGTTTTTTGTGTGGCTACATTGATCAATTAATATTGATAATTCAGCTCCTTTGTTGAGTTTATTACGAGTCCGTATTAGGTCCGCTTCCTTTTTTGTCTGCCAAACTGGACGCTTGTTTTGAGCTTTCTTGCAGAGGTAATTCTACAAATTTCAGGAAATTTCTTTATTATTGTAGTTTGTTTAGTAACTTGAAACAAATTATAATGCAGCAAAATTTATCAAAAAATAAATAATATGCCGGTAGCAATTCTAACTTCATTTATTTTTAATTTGATGTTTTTATCTTAATTTATTTTTATTCTAATCAAATTATTTAATACTCTTTGCAATTTAAAGTTAATTATATTTTCCTTCAACAATATTTTGTGACAATTATTTTGGATTCCTTATTAGTAAGCATTAAGATCTGTATTATATTATATTCTTTTCATTTAATAATATTTAATCCATAATTTAACTTCATATTTTGTTCGTGGATGTTGACATTGTGAAGCTGAAAGAAACATTTTGTCTAATACAAACATTTATTTAATAAATAACAACAAATTAATAGTTAATTAATAAAATGCCCCTTTTCCAAACCAATATGCGAATTTGTCTAATTAAAAACGAAAAGAATGGAATATCAAGTCGAATAATGAACTGTAAAATAGTCTCACCTTTTAAAATTTAGTAGAATATCTTAACGTAAAATAAGAATTTAAGAATAATTGTAATTAATTCAAAAAGATGTTAAATTATGTAATTATTTCTTTACTAGGCGCTGTAAATATACTCTATCTATTTGAATCGTTGATATTTTGAGAATATGTTTAACAATTGCCCGTTTAAATCAGCAGGTCAGGATATATTTTTAGACTTGCAACAGTCTTTAATTAATGAGTCTTCTTGTTTTAATGAATCTAGAAGCCTCTACACTTTTACAATTTGCTATTTACCATTGCCGTTTTGGAAATATATACTTGATATGCAAATCTAACCACTAGGTGTCGCTGCCAACATAATATAATTACTTGAATCTGTTGCTATCAATTCGAAAGATGCTATTAACTTGGATGAAGTGACGGATCAGATGCCAGTGCAAGTGGCCTGTTACAGGTGACTGCGCCCGAGTCGAGAGCCACACAGTTCATTGGTTGGCTGATAGCTTATTGGCAAAATAGCGTGTAATTAAAAGCGGGTTGTTGATTGGTTAAAAGGGTGAGCGGTTATGTTGTTTGGGTGGATGGGCGACGAGGATGATGTGTTTGTATTCAGCAAGGTATTTTGCTGAGTCATCATGGCGATAATAAAAGCGAAAAACATGGCCGTTCTAGTCAGATCTTCTCACTTCGCCTCTGGTCAAATATTACTCAGAATAAACAAGTTAATACGACAAATTGTATCACCACCAACAAATAAAGAAATCGTTGAGAAAAAAAGCTAATAAAAATGAACAAATAAAAATTGATGGGTAAAATTAAAATCAAATCTAATATAGAAAGAAAATCCAGTCG
>OY744537.1:37043200-37053200 GCA_963556195.1 Sepiola atlantica
CCTCCAAAACATACACACGTTTGAAAGCCAAATTAAACATCGCCGTCTTGATCAATATATTCCAGTCAAGGTGATGACAAAGGAAATAGTCATATGGTAGCCAAGTATATAAACAAACAGCAATAACGGTTCTTAAGAAAACACTTGGTCTTTAAACAACTCGATTCAATATGGCGATTTCGAAGTTTATTTTTATGAAAGATCGTATTTTGAGCAACTTTCTGTCACTTTACTTAAATGAAAAAAATCATCTTTCAGAAAGTGTTCTAGTATTCATTAGTTCTAGATCCGATGACGGGGGCCCCAATTTGGGATCTTTAGCAAGTCGGGAGTCACCCTTTCGTTTCTATTACTCATGCGTCCATTCCGATCTGAAGTTGAAGAATTTTTTAGGGTCTCATGTATGAATTAAATAGAATTGGTCAATTACAGACTATTTATTCACTATATATATATATATGTATATATATATATATATATATATATATATATATATATATATATATATATATATATATATATTCCATGATAAATGCCAGTATACTGAAGTAATATGCCCTTAATAGGGATAAGATGAAAATTCATATACACTAAATGTACAAAAGTGAGGACATCCCAAATTTTTACACTTTTATTTTCATTAATTAAGGGTATGACTACATATCAACCAAACCAGTTCATTATCACATCACTACAATATGAATCTGTATGCATGAGTGGATGAAGTGTGTGAGGTGCGCTGAAGAAAAATTCCTACCAGTAAAATGCATAGCCCTGTTGTGCTCGCATATCCTTAATGAAATAAAGGTGTAAAAATTAGGGAATTTCCTTGCTTTTGTACATTTAGTGTATATGAATTTTCATCTTAACCCTATTAAGGGCATATGATTTCAGAATACTGACCGTAAAAAATATATCTCACAGAAATGTTATGTTTTTTGGAAATGTGAAAAATAAAAATAATAAAATAAAACCATGGTTATTGGAATATAATATGAACAGACATATATATATATATATATATATATATATATATATATATATATATACTACAGAAGATCGGAAAAAACATTGGTACCGTCGGTTTCAAATCCAAACCATGGAGACCTATAGTTGTTCTCCTATGCCGGAATCTTTTCAGCTTCTATTTATATCTGTCATAGAGAATCCGGCATAGGAGACCAACTATAGGCTATCCTGGTTTGAATTTGAAACCGACGTTACCGATGTCGTTCTGATCTTGATAAATACATATATATAAATGTATATTACGCTTTTATTTTTTAAATGTTTATTAAATAATCGAGCACTCTGCTAAACTTACGTACATAGATTTGAGAATAAAATTCATGATATATCATAAAATGAAGTTCCGTGAAGACAGGATGTATGAAAAATGACAAAATGAAAAATACATAAACAAGTCATAAAAAACGAGAGATTTTAGTGGTTTCTTTCGGATTTTTCTCCGTTATTCAATACATTTTCCGGAGACGTTTGGTTATCCGAACAAAAACAAAACATCTCTTGTTTTTTTTAGTATTTATTCCTCTATTTAATTTGTTTTTAATTTGTTATTTTCACACACACACACACGCACGCACGCACGTACACACACACACACACACACACACACACACACACATATATATATATATATATATATATATATATATATATATATATATATATATATATATATAAACATATGTATAGACAGTAATAGAATATATTAGTATTTTTATTATTCTGGCTACTGTTCTCATCCTCGATTTTATTCTCACATTTTGAATCTGACGCAACGGATAAAAGGCTTAGTGATAGCTTGTCTTCTAAAGGTTTAGGATTAAATCCTCGCTACAAGCGATACTAAAATAGAATAGAATAAAAATTACTTAAAACTTCTATCCGGTCATGGCTGACGGAATGAGAACAATCTACCCTCGTGTATAAAATAAAAGCTTCAGTTCGAAATTATGTTCAAATTCCAGAGTTTTATGAACGTAGGACGTAACATCGGCTGAAACGTTGTGAGAACAGCACACAAAGTGGGAACAGTAGTCCGAATAATCCAAATTATCTAAATTATCAATCCCTACCTCCAAATTTCAAACATACAATATATTAACTATTAGAAAATATTAATAACTTGATTCATAAAAGTCATTTTACAAAATGACTGTATCCGACAACTTTTCACACTTTTCGTAGGAATTGGACTGTTAAATTGTTATGTCGCACTTAACAATTTCAGCGTCCACAGTTTCTTATCAGACAAAAATGTAGGTACTACTTGAACATTTCATGATTATCAAGGGATCAAAGTGTGAACCATTGCCCGAGTTCGGTATTTTCGCTTCACCAGCATAATCGTTTCCCCTCACCTAACGGCACATACCTAAAAAAAAAAGGTCAGAAAGAACAAATGGAAGTAAGAATTCTGTTATTTACAGTGTGTTCGTCTGTCGATGGTGAAGGAGGGGGTCAAGCAAGTGCATAGAAACCTCTCTTAACTCATGTTTACTCAATAGTGAGAGCTTTTAACGGAATCTTATGTTGATTTTCAGACACAAATCTTTATATAGACAGCTGTCAAAAATGCCTTCTTTATCCGGAACTATCTATACACCGCGGTTTATTTGGCCAATTTAGTACCCGAGTATATCAAAGATAGGATTATACATCCGTATTTGTAAAAGTAAGAATGAAAACTCTATATTGTAGAGTCCTTTTGTAATGACTCATTACATTTTTAACTTTACTATAAATATGTCAGTCTACATTCAGGGAAAAAAATCTTCTTACTTTTTCTATAAACTTTGATATTTTCTATCATCAGTGAACTAGAGATGATCTTATATCAGAGAGCTTCTTGAAGATGGTATCATCATAACATTTATTAATGAAATATTAAATCCAAACAGAGTTTTAAAAAACACAATCAATTAAAACCTTATTTTAAAAACTAGTGTGAATATAACAAGTGATATAAAAAGAGGGAGTAGATATTTTCCGCTCAGAAGTTATGAATAAATATTCCTATGTTTGGAATTTAAGGTGATAACTTTTGAATCTAGTCGGTCAGATAAACAGATAAGGTTTTGAAGAAATCAAAGAATTAATGAAACGAGAGAAAGAAATAACAGCTAGGAAACACACGATGAAAGGAGCAATGCAAAGGAGCTGAATAGTCGATGAAGCGAGCGGATATTTTACGTGGTGGCCGCTAAGGGCAATCGGCTCTTTCGCACGGCTGACTGCGTCCTCATCTATTCAGCGTTTTATTCCGCGTCACGCCTATCGATATTTGTTGCTTTTTCTCTTTCTCGTTACCTTTAGTTTCCAACTTGCTACCCGAGAATGCGTCAAATCGAAACCTCTATTCCCCACAAGAGCTATAATAGAATGGAATCTTTACTTTCTTTTAGATGGAACTCATCATGTTATATTGTCCATCTCGAGGGAAAAGAGTGAAGATATGCTCTTATTTCTTTTCTTGGTATTCTAATCTCTGATATTTTTGTAGACAAAAACGTAGACGATTTTAATTTAAAGTAGATTTCCCTAAGTAGGGGTTACTTTTGGACAGCCACCATATTAGGAATAAATAGTCTCAGCTCCCCTGTTTATACGGACCTTACATGAAGTGTAGTCGATCTTAACTTCTCACAACAACTGAATTTAGCAGAAGATTATCCCACGAGACGCGGTTAAACTAGCCAATCAATATCTCCCTTATATTATGGGTTTCCAATTGTTCCGAACTTCGTCAACCCGTCAATAAACCGGCATCTAGAAAACCATATCTACGTTTCACTTTTTAAGTTTAGACATTTTTTATTTTCTATTACATAATGTCATAGAGGATTGTTGGATACTCTTATGTGAATTGCTTTTATGTAGACTCATGTATGACTGCCATCTAGCCATTTTGAAGTTAATCGCTACTAGCTGAACGGTGGCTTAATTTACCTCACCATACACTTCTTTATTTCAGACTCAAACTTAATCAAACATTACGTACTATTTATCATTTACATTTGTAACGCATACGTCCTTAGGTTCTTTATATACTTAGTGACAAAAGGAAAGAAGCATATATATCGTAGTAGCAGTCAGTTGCTTTGTGCACGGGCTTTTCTCACCCGCTGTTTCCAGTTATAAAATACGAGTTCTCACCTGTTAGCCTAACATAATTGTAGCCTCGCGTGTAAAGAAATCTCAGTTACCAACGGTCGCCCATGTTCTAGATTGAAAAGCTTTTTCTCATGAATACTACTTACTGATTTTATATCACAAATCAAAAACAATAAATGTTCATCGTCCTCAAGTATGTCCGTTCATAGGAGGATGTTCGTTCTTAGTTATGCAAAAAGAGAAGCGTTTCAATATTCATTATTTCTATTAATTTTTCATTTTAATTTACATTTCATTTATTATAAAAATCCAGAGCCGATTTTTACACAGAATATTCCCTTACAGTTTTTATTAAATGTTTATCTTAAAAATAACACTTAGAAAATTATTTCAGTTGCTAATACTCTTACTCCTATCAAATATCGCCTTCCTGTCATTGTTTGTGCATAGACGCTATTATTCGAAAAACGCACCCATCTAATAAACGGCTGTTTAGCAACTTGTCTAAAATACCATCAGTAATAAAAGAAAGGAGAATGAGATTTGATGGACATTGTTATAGAAGAAAAGAAGAGGTTATCAGTGATCTGATTTTATGGACGCCAACACACGGAACAGTTAAAGTTGGTCGACTCTATAAAACGTACACAAAACAGTTGACAGAAGATACTGGTTCTCAACTCGAAGATCTTCACAGAGCGATGAAGAACAGGGAAGTATGGAGAAGTTGGGACAATATAGTCCGGGCAACCAGCCCGATCTGATAGATAATGTTCGGTAAATTCAGTATCAGGATTTTTATTGTTTTTAACATTCATGAGACATTCACATTACGATGTAAATTACAAAATAGAACTATTTACTGATGAGTTTAGACTACATGTGAGAGCATTATCGAAAAAAATAGCAGATTAATCTAAATAATTGTCATATTGGGAAATTGAATTTAAAATCGGATAATGTAAAATATGACATGTTGGACCAAGAAGTCGTAACGTTGAATAAGAAATGGAAGATGAAAAAGTAAATGAAGAATTCGATATGAGAATTTGTTTTAATTATAGATTTAAAGTCATATTTTGGTCTATCGTATCGAGTTCAAATATTATATATGGAGTATTACATTCAGGGCTGTAATCCAGTGTATAGACATGAACATTTGAATGTAATATTGAGATATGAAGGCATACAAAGCAAAGTGATCAAACTTACGAAAAGAGTAGAAGATTAGTCAAAGAAAGCGATTGAGAAAATGGGATGAACTACTTTGATAGAAAGAAGAATGAAATATATATTTTATGGCCAACAATTTCCTTAATATTTTCGCTCAATTTGGAAATTTAACCTCAAAGTAACCTTCCAAAACAAATTTGCCAGATCAGATTAAGAACAGCAAAAGCTTAACAATGTATCATTTTCTCAAGTAAGAGATGGAACTGGCTTCAGTTGAATCTACTTCATGAATAAATGGTCAAATTAGAGTAGAAAGGAGAGAAGAAAGTGACTGGTGGGTTTACTTTCGGCAGCCTCGTATTTCTCGCTTCCTTTATTTTGTCTTTTAGTCCTCACATTCCCTGAGCGATTTTTCTGACAAAGGGGGAAGAATTGCTGTTTTCTGGGTCGGAATCTATACATCTTTTACTTATCGTTGGCTTGTTTTTTTACCTAAAAGTAGCATTTTTTAGCTCCTTACATCAAGTGGTTTTATGCCTTGTTTGGAAGGATTTCCATAAGAAAAAGATTTAATTAAAAAAAAAACTATGAACAAATATATGAGGATAAACTAAATTGAAGGATAGAGAACTTTTGCCAAAAATGATTGGATTCAACAATAAAAAAATTGGAAATGTTGAATAGACCGTGAAACAAACAAAATAAACAAACATTAAAGTGTCTAAATTAAATGTTTATAAATTTCATTTTTATTTATTTTCTTTTTTTAAGTTGAATTTAATTTTAATGTTATTTATTATTCCAATCCAGGCCCGGTTTTTGCAAAAAAATATTAATTTATACTTTTTTAGTAAATGTTGATTTACCATTTGGAAAATACTTTATTTACAAATACTCTTATTCCTATCAAATATTACCTTCCTTCGAGTGTTTGTGTACATACACTATTATTTTAGAGGTTGTGTATAGGTAAAATAATGATGCAGACATGTTGAGTAATAACATATAAGACATCACGGGGAGGCTAAGGGCATGACTCCGCAATAATGAAGAAAAGCCGAAGACTAGATACATTGTCAATTATGCTACAATAACAACGGAAATGAATCGGTGACCTTTGAACGAGCCCAGGTGCGTGAGGTCGACGAATTTATTTCGGAGTATGACGTCGTAAAAGAAAACGACTCTGTAACCTTTAAAAAAGTTAGGTGCGTGAGGCCAGAAGAAGAAAGCACCCGAAGTGCAAAGTCAGAAATTAAAACGGCGGTTTTAAACAAAGGAAGACGGGGCACTTACGCAGCAGAGATCGAGTTGGGAGGATATAGAGAAAAAATTGTCGTTGGTCAGCCTCGAAGAGAGGTACCCTCACCACGACCGAACTGCCATAAACAACTGGCGTGGGGATCACAAGCCTTCCTTAGATTCCGGGAGCAGACTGCTACAGAACGTATTGTCGTATTACCCTCTTAGTTGCAAGGTAAATCACTCTGCCTGGTGTTCGTGAAAATAACGTATGTTGGGTAGAGTCGAAAATCAACCGCCGTCAAGGTAAAGAAAGACGTTTCTTCGTAAGACAAAGGAAAGAAGAATAATGCCAAAGGACTTTTGCTAACAAAGAAATATTTAATTATATATGTGTGTATACGCAACTTACACCAGCTGGCGGTGAAGAATAAAGAAACAGAGTTTCTCGAGCACGTCCTTGTCTCTATCGTTTTGTTTTGCTTGATGCTACCGGGTCCCCCGAAGGAACGGGTATTGCAACATATAGACATTATTAATTTAAAGTAAAACATTAAAGTTTCTCAATAAACTGATCATTCCCTCTCTGTCTCCCTCACATACACACACACTCTTTCTAGCGGATTACTTTTAAAAGTGTATAAATCATCTCTTAAAACGTTATCTTGCAACGACCCATGAAGTGAAAAAGATGGACACATTTATTCCACATGAATTACGCGTTGCAATCAGACTCTTGCTTTCGTCTTTCGTAAAACAATGCCACAAAATATTTTCTCAATCGCTGACGTTGAAGAGTGGCCTAAAGATGTTTAAAATCTATTTCAGCTTCAAAAGGTCAATATTATTGTTTCATCGTATTATCAAGGAAGCATGCAGTAATCGATCCTGCAGGCAGCAAAAAGACGATATACTTTTTTAAAGTCGTATAGAGAATAGTTTCTTAAATCTAGAATATCTGCACCACCAATATTGAAACACAGTGCACACTGATCCGTTTCGTGAGTCTGGTATTTAAAATCGTGACGCAATATCGATAATCATCTGAAGGAATGCAATTGAACAATGCCGTATTACACCAGAATCTCCGCACTGCTACTTGAATAAAAGTAAATTTGTTGACACGAGAAGAATATTTATTTATGATTTTAATTCATGTGTCTCGAGTAAGCGAACTCCGTTCAATTTTTGTTTTGAAAGAGGGGATACTGTTCTAGTCAAAGCATGATGTAAGGAGCTGAAAAGAACGGAAGATGATTATCGCAAAGACAGGAGATGCCTATAGACCATCGTCTTGAAAAGGCCAAAGCTACTTGTAAGAGAAAAACAGTGAGCAGAAGAAGAGTTCAACATGCCTGTAGTTTTCATTGAGATGCTACTGTAATAGGAATCTGTATTATAACAGAAAATTAATGAAGACCAGTAGACGGACGAGTCAAACGAGCTTGGGCAAAGGAAGCAGGGAATAAATAAAACAATTCTGAAGAACACATTTTTATAAAAATGTATAATTACTCGCAATGCTTTAATATGAATTTATGGTGATTCATTTTCTAAACTTACAAACATTATTAAAGGTACACTATGAAGTTGTCAACTCTTCAAGAACCGGAGATACCACACAGTGTTGGGTGTTCTAGGCGGTATTTTAAATCCTTGTAAAATTCAACTTAATATTCCATCTTATTAGGAGTGTGGTTTGATAATACATTTAGGGCAAATAATCATATTTTGACTATTGTATCGAGGGCTAATAGAAAGATCGGGTGGATGGTTAGGAATATTATTTTGAGGGAGACAAATGTAGAAGGAAAAGTTATTTTCCCTGTCGTACGTTTAGATGCCAGTGTTTGTAGCAGAAAAATCTCAACGACGGTCAAAAACGCCCAAGAAACTCTTTTTAGTAGACACCGGAACAACACTCGCAAGGGACTCTGGATTAGTGCACACCGCCTTCTTCTCCAACGTCTTCTTCTTCCACGTCTTCTTCTTCCACGCCTTGTTCTTCTTTAAAAGCGTCGCCGTCGTCTTCTGTTGACTACGTTTTTCCTCCCCCATCTTGCCTCCAGCGACCCGCTTTTATTTCAAACCGGACTCTCGTGTGCGCGAGAGAACACGAGATTTCACGTGATCACCTGGTAATATTAAGCCACCGACGCCATCTTGCCATTTTTTGGGCGGTCCAGCCCTGCAAAGCGCGCACCGAGACCGTTTGCCAGGAAATCCCATGTTTCCGCAATTTCTGACACAACAAATGTTGTGTTAAGGATATATAAAGCCGTAATAAGAGCTCATATAGAATGCTGCACTTAAGCCTGGGCCCCAGCGACTAGATATGGAAATTGGAATGTAATATTGAAACTGGAAGGCGTACAAAGAAGAGTGACAAAACAGATAGGTAAAGTAAAGGGGTGCAGTTACAGGGAGAGATTGGAAAAATTGGGATTGACTACTTTGCTGGAGAGAAAAATGAGAGGTAATATGATTGAGACTTTCAAGATAATTAATGGTATTTCTAACCATGGTGGACATTTTTTAGTATTTCTCCTAGATGTGGAAGGTTATTGTCAACGCAGTTTTCAAAAACTAGATCTGTTAACCAGTTAAGTTTTTGTTCTCACAAATAAATATGTTATTTTGGAATAAATTGCCAGATCGGATTAAGAACAGCAATAACATGGATCAGTTTTAGGTGATGGTGAATAAATTCAGAGAAAGTGGTAGGAGGGAGAAATTTAGGGGGCACTTTTGGGAGTTGTCAAATGAAATATTTGACAGGATTTGATCTGGATATCGATACTGTACTAAAGGGTTTTTTTAACAGTGTAATTGAGAAGATAGTTAAAGGGGAAATGCCAAAGGAGGCAGAACAAACAAACAAACAAATAAATACTACTACTATTAATAATAATAATAATAATAATAATAATAATAATAATAATAATAACAATAACAACAACAATAATAATAATAATAATAATAACTCTTTTAAAATTAGTCATAATCAACAAACATGGCAGTCGTTATATATTGTCGTGTTATTTGTACATAAAATAGACGTTTGCATGTCTCGAGAGAAAAGCATACACAATAAGAATAATGATAAGGAACAAAGGAAAACGTTAGAATGAAAATTAGATCGATTTATGGTATATTGAAATGGGTCCCACCACACCCATTGATAATGAGTTTTATAGGCTTTCAAATATTTTTAGAAACACGAAATTCTGCTGATTCATAAAATATGACAACAATTCGAACATTCGAAGACCTTCTGATAAGAACTTTCTCTTTTTTATAGAATTGTCTTTTTCTTTTGTAAGTTATATTTTTAACATAATCTTAAATATGAAAATATATTTTCATAGCTATGAGGTCCTTAGGAACACATTTTTTTATGAACAGTTTTAATACGTGTTTGTGGTGCGTACAGTCACATGTACGTAAA
>OY744537.1:37058200-37068200 GCA_963556195.1 Sepiola atlantica
TCCGGAGATTTAAGCGGCCGAAACGCTGTAAAGATAACACTCAAGATGAGAATAGTAGTTCGAATAATAATCCAACTTCTCTTTAATTTTTTTCGCTGACTAAAGTGAAAATGTCTCCATTTAAACAGTTTTCTAATCCGGAATAATTATTTAAAAAAAGCTAAAATAAAATAAAATATGCTCGTGCCAATAACAGAGTTGAAGGAAAATGGAAAAATAGGTTAGTCTAAATCAAGCGTCGATGTATAAAACGGATTGCTATTTTGTATTGACCATAAAAATCCGACAAAATCACTTTATATGTTAGATAATATATTTTATTCATATATATATATATATATATATATATATATATATATATATATATATATATATATGGTATTATATATTATAGCACCAATTTATTTAAACATTTAAAACACGAAGAATATATACACAACAATGTGTCAAGACTAAATTGACTGCACCTACTGTGTTTAAAGCAATACCTAACGACTGTTATGCTACTAATGATTATCAAAGTGTAAATACTAACTAGAATGGTTAGAATTTTATAATAAAAAGGTTTATCAACCAATAAAATGGCAGTGATGTTTGTAAACGCAAAGGGATATTCTGTTAAGTGTGTATTAGATCCAAATTAATATCATCGCCAGTGTGTCGTTATTGAGCCTTTTTGACATTTACTCAGACAAAGGATAGATTTGAATACAAATAGCGGAAAATATAACAAGTCATGATGACATCGTACAATAAAATCATTCGAAATAGTTCGTAATGTTTCGTCATAATAAATCCGTGACACGCGTGACATTTTACACATGTCCGTTTGTTTGTTTGTTTTTCATTTGTTTTTTTTCTATCAGTTTCTTTGTTCTTTTTTTTCAGGATGTTTTTTTTCTTTTTTTTTCCACATTGACTTTTGACTTTATTCTTTTTATTTTTGTCAATTGATTATGTCTTTTTCATTAACTTTGTGTCCATTAATTATGTCTTTTTCATTCATTTTTTGTCGATTAATTGTGTTTTTTCATTCATTTTTTGTCTATTATGTCTTTTTACTTCACTTTTTGTCGATTAATTATGTCTTTTTCATTCATTTTCATCGATTAATTATGTCTTTTTCAACACACTGTACAGCAGGTTTTGTCCATTAATTATGTATTTTTCATTAACATTTTGTCCATTAATTATGTCTTTATTGGATTAATTTCATTCACTTTTCCATTGTCTTTTTCATTCACTTTTTCGTTCTTTTATTTTCATTTACTTTTTCTTCAATTTTTCGTTCTTTTTTTCAATTTATTATTTTATTTTACTATTCAAGTGTGCATTTTTCTTATTCACTTTTTCGTTCACGATTTCATTCACGTTTTTTTTTCACTTTTCATCCACTTTTCTATTCCCTATTTCATTGTATTCATTCCGTTTGTGTTCTTAATTTATTTACGTCTCTTTCTTATTTCCTCTCACTACTTATGTCGTATATTTTTCCTGCATTTCTCTCTCTCTCTCTCTCTCTCTCTCTTTCATCTATCATATTTTTATATCTGTTTTATTTTTGTTCTTATATTTTCACCTCCTCTCGCAGCATCAAGTTCCCCTTTTTCGATTCCTTCCATTTACCGATTTGTATTTATCTAATTTCTCTTATCTTCACCGTTCACGGTTTCGTTAAATTATTTATTTAATTTATTTCACAAATGATTTCTTAATTCATTCAGTCTTTACTCATCTGTTCTTCGAATAGCTAAAAAACTTTATTTATCTCTTCTTAATAAGTACTAATAAGAGAGTAGAAAGTGGGCGTTCGGTTTACTTTCGGCAGACTCGTAACTCTCGCTTCCCTTATTTTGTCATTTAGTCCTCACATTCCATAAGCGATTTTTCTGACAAAGGGGGGAGAATTGCTGTTTTCTGGGTCGGTATCTATCCATCTAACACTTGGCTAGCTTTTGACTTTGAAGTAGTTTTTTAAGCTAGCTCCTTACATCAAGTAGCTTCATGCCTTGTCTGGAGCAAATTCCATTAAAAAAAAACATGAATGACAGACAATTTGTAATGCATTTCTGTTTGTTGTATAGGAGTAAACTTGGTAGAAATGCATCCAGTATTTCTAAAACTATATAGTATTTGAAGATAAAAAAGAGGAAAAAAACTGCTCGCAATTGGTTTTCAAAATTCTGTGTCGGACATGAAATTCTTTAAAAATTATAAATATCCATTTCCATAAATAAGTATGCTTTGAAGAGTTCACATCAAGTCAGATTGAAGTTTAACATGTAAAGAGCTTGCATCGCAATTTCATATAAGACACGAAATAACATCTACATCCTGCGGAAAAGATATTGGAATTAAACACCTGGGTAAATAATGAGTTAACAATCGAAACGAAACTACAGATTCTTTCCATATGATCTTCTTATGTGAATTGGCTAAAAAGAATCATTGTCGCATATGAAGAAAAGAAATATGAATCCAGTGTTTGGTTGATTTGTTAATGTATAATTAATTCAATTTTTACTCTACCGTTCTCTTTCGACTCTTTTGAACTTTACCCTAGTCGACTATGTTTCTGATAGTATAGACGCAGCACTTAATCGTCGGACCACAAACCGAAACGTCGTTACTTAACCCGACGAAGTATTACCAACGGGATGATTGTGAATCCCTCATAGATCTCATCAGAGATGTCCCATTAAGGAAACCTGCTATACAGTGTGTTGATAAGTAGACAGAATGGGTCAAAGCAGCCATAGAAGCGACTGTCCTCACGCGGAAAGTCTATTAGAAGCCCCACTTTCCCCAATTGTTCACTTCTACTTACACGACCACTCTTGGCCATAGGCAGCAAAAATTACGTCGATTCAGCCGACATAAGTCAGCTACCAACAACTAGACAAAATTTATAGCATCAAGAAACCATTGTAAGAGTGTAATAGCCACAGGTAAATGTAGGTATATCAAGATGACAAGAAAACGCATTAAGTCGCAGAAATTAGGAACTCGCGATTTCGTGAAAATCTATAATAGTGTGGTGAACAATGGGCAATCAACACTTCTATCACTATCTAACCGCCATGATGTCGATTGCACGGGAACGGATAAGACTGAACTGCTTGCCACGCGGTTCGCCATAAACCTCACCTTAGACTCCACAAAACACTCTCTACCAAATTTTCCACTACGGACAAGATTTGAGATGAACGTCTTCTCAGGAAAATAAATTCGTACGACATTACTTGTTTATTATTACATGAAATAATACCATTCTTAGCTCAAAGAAAGATCCAGGTCGTCCTCGATGGCCGCAAATTCAAACAACATCACATTAATGTGGGTGTGCGTCAGGGGTCGACACTTGGACTTTTATTATTCCTGATTTTTATAAACAACTTCCCTGATACAATCGCGTCCGAGATGGGTATATTTGCAAATGACCCCACGCTCTATTCCCAACATGTGGGCAAATCATACACACATATATACAAAGAAATGGCTGAATCTTTAGAACATGACGTCTAGTCTGCAGTAAAATGGGTCCATAAATAGATAGTTACATTAAATATTTGATGCTACCAAGACAACGCTCCTTTCTTTAAACAATTATAAAAAATCTTTCTTACAACCGATTGGCATGGCTGATAGTACCCTGCTCGAGATTTAAACATTAGGTAACATGAATTGGAATAAATACATAGAAGATACTGCCAAGTCTGCTGCAAAGAAGGTGGGCTCCCTCTACCGGGCTAGAAAACTTCTTACAACTGCAAGTATCCTATATCTCTATCAATTCACCATTTACCCATGTATGGAGTACTGTTGCGATATCCGGGTAAGGGTTAAGGTTAGGGTGAGGGTTAGAGTTACGGTTGAGGCTGGTGCACAATCAACTAACCTAATGGGTCTTGTACTGTCTGGCAGGTTCCGTCCCCTGTCTCATCGCCGCAATGTGGCAAGTACTTTCACAAAATGTGCTCCGACGATCTAACTGCACTTGTGCCCTCTCAACTTAAATGCTTCCCATCACATTGGAAAACTTCATCAGTCTGCTCAGTATTTAAAAATACTGGAAATCGGTGCTACTTTCTCATTTTGTTTTTTGCGAAAGCTGTTTCTTCCCCCAGGTAAAAGTATGACATATTTTTTTAAAGTACCACCTCTGTCTGCGCCTTCTATATAGGTACATATCTCCGCCCCGGTGTTCATACTATATACGTCCCTATCGTCGCCCCGGTGCGCATACTATATAAGTACCTATCGCCACCTGGATGCAGATACTATATACGTATGTATCGCCGCCCCGGTGCAGATACTATGTATATGTACCTATCGCCGCCCCAGTGCGAATACTAAATACGTACCTATCTCCGCCCCGGTGCGAATACTAAGTACGTACCTATCGCGGCACCTATGCGCATACTATATACATACTTATTGCTGCCCCGGTGCAGATACTATATAAGTACCGAATGCCGCCCCGGTGTGCAGACTACTTAAGTACCTATCGCTGCCCCAGTGCGAATACTAAATATGTACATATAGCCGCCCCAGTGCGAATGCTAAATATACCTACTACTGCCCCGGTGCGTGTGCTAAATACGTACCTATCGCCGCCCCGGTACGCGTGCTATATACGTACCTATCGTCGCCCCGGTGTGCGTGCTGTATACGTACTGATCGCCGCCCCAGAGCGCATGCTAAATACATACCTATCACCGCCCCGGTGTGCATGCTATATACGTACTTATTGCCGCCCATGTGCACATGCTATATATATATACCTATCGCATTCCCTGAATGCTAAATACGTACCTATCACCGCCCCGATGCGAATGCTAAATACGTACCTATCGCCGCCCCGGTGCGAATGCTAAATACGTACATACCACCGCTCCGGTGCGCGTGCTAAATACGTTCCTATCACCGCTCCGGTGCGAATGCAAAATACGTACCTATCGCCACCCCAGTGCGCGTGCTATATACGTACCTATCGCAGCCTCAGTACGCGTGCTAAATACGTACCTATCTCCGCCCCGGTGCAAATGCTAAATACGTACCTATCGCTGCCCCGGTGCAAATGCTAAATACGTATCTATCGCCGCCCCGATGTGCATGCTATATACGTACCTATCGCCGCCCCGGTGCGTGTGCTTTATACGTACCTATCGCAGCCCCAGTGCGCGTGCTATATACGTACCTATCGCCGCTCCTGTGCACATGCTATATACGTACTGATTGTCCGACCCTGTGCACATGCTATATACGTACCTATCGCCATCCCTATGCACTACTATATACGTACCTATTGCCACTCCGGTGCACATACTATATATATATACCCATCTCCAGCGTAGTTCGCATACCTAAGAACTCATATTAATGCGCCCCTGTCGTGTCAGAAAAACAAAATAGTGTTCATTCATGTAGTGTCACTATCATAAATGGAAATATTTTTAGTTATGAAAAGAAAAAAAGAAATTGTTTTTGCCCCCTCCAATTTTTTTTTGTATTCTCCTCAAAATATAGAAATATTTAAAAAAAAAAAAATTTTAAGTAAAAAAGTTTTTTGAGCCCCCCCCGTCAATTTCTTCTTTTTACCCTTTTTACCCTAGAAATATTTTTAATTAAAAAAAAAAAATGTTAACGCCCCCCTCCCAATGTTTTTCCCCTCCCCCATACAGAGAAATATTTTAAGTTTAAAAAAAGAGAAAAGAAAGTTTTACCCACCCCCGGTCAAAATTTGTTTGTCATCCTCCCCCATACATATAAATACATATATACATATAAATATTTTTAATTAAAAAAAAAAAAATTTGGGCCCCCCCCCCCCAATTTTTTTTTACCCTCCCCCATACATAGAAATATATTTAGTTTAAAAAATAAAATAAAAAAATTTCTCGTCCCCCCCCCCAAAAAAAAGTTATTTGATTCCTAGCTGGCGTTAAAATATTTTTTTTAAATTCAAAACGTATAACGATGACGTCATATAACTATTACTATGACGTCATGTGCACAATAGTGAGTAGGTTGAAAAAAATTCCAAACCTATAACGATGACGTCAGGGACCTATTACTATGACGTCAGAAAATCTTAGATGGCGTTAAAATACTATACACACCTATAACTACAGTAGCTCTATCTAGGATATTAAACGCTTTTCTCCCGGACAACGCCGAATATTTAGAAAATCAAGAAACCCTCCAGAGCACTACTGAAATCACACTTACTGATCCCCCTCTTTTTCATCTGCACAACAGTCTAGAGAGAAAGGTAGCTGTCGTTAAAATATTATACAAACTTATCACTACAGTAGCTCTATCTAGGACATTGAGCACTTTTCTCCCGGACAACTCCGAGTATTTATAAAATAAAGGAGGCGTCCAGAGCACTACTGAAATCACTCTTACCGATCCCTCCTTTTAATCTGCACAATAGTCCGAAGAGAGACGTAGATGGCGTTAAAATATTATACAAAACTATCACTACAGTAGCTCTATATAGGAGATTGAGCACTTTTCTTCTGGACAACGCCGAGTACTTAGAAAATCAAGGAGGCATCCAGAGCACTACTAAAATCACTCTTACTGATTCCCCCTCCTGTTCATCTGCACAATATTCTGAATAGAAGCGTAAATATGACCTGAGGCGCTCACACCGGCGAATGCCGATACTCTACCCTCAAATTTATCCTGAGGCGATCACACCGACGAATGCCGACACTTCCCCCATTAAGCTTGGCCTTGGGCGGACCCACCGACCAATGCCGACGCTCTCCCCTCAAGTTGGCCTAAGGTGCTCACACCGGCTAATGCCGCAACCCTCCCCCTTAAATTAAATAAAACTTTTGACCACCCCCGCATCAATTTTTTTTACCCTCCCCTATACATAGAAATATTTTTAGTTTAAAAAAAATTTTTTAAATAAAATTTTTTTTGACCCCGCCAAAATAAATTTTTTTCATCCTCTCCATACATAGAAATATTTGTAATTTTTAAAAAAGAAATGTTATTCCACCCCCCCTCCCAAAAAAAAAATTGGGGGGGACCCCCTCCCCATAATATTTTTGTTTACTCTCCCCCATTCATAGAAGTATTTTTAGTTTAAAAAAAAAGATTTTGACACCCACCCCAATTTTTTAATCTTTCCCCATACATATAAATATTTTATTGGTTACCCATTTAGTAATGGCCGGGATATTTCTTGCTTAACTTCAATTTACAAAACACGTTGTCTTAACAACGTAATGAAAATAAAGAATAATAATGTGAATAACTCCTCTCACAATGACGTCACTTCCGGAAGGATGAATCAGCAATGTATTTTACTGATTAGGACGTTATTTAATATGTACACCAATATGAGTGAAAACAATGGCGAAGCATAATTATTTCTACTCTAACTTTATTGATTGAAACGTTATTTGATATATATACAAATATTAGTGAAAACAATGGATGATCATAATTATTTATTCTTTTAATTTTACTGATTGAGACCTTATTAAATATGTATACAAATATTAGTGAAAACAATGGCGGAGTATTATTCTTTATTCCTTAAATTTTCCTGATTGAGACGTTATTTAATATGTATACAAATATTACTGAAAACAATGGTGGAGCATAATTATTTCATCCGTCAACTTTACTGATTGAGACGTTATTCAATACCAATACAAATATGAGTGAAAACAATGGCGGATCATAATTATTTCTCCTTTAACTTTACTGATATAGACGTTGTTTAATATGTATACAAATATTAGTGAAAACAATAGCGTAGCATAATTATTTATTTCTTTAATTTTTACTTATTGAGACCTTATTTAATATGTATACAACTATTACTGAAAACAATGGTGGAGCATAATTATTTCTCTTCTTACTTAGTGAGATGTTATTTAATATGTATACAAATATTTGTGAAAACAATAGCGGAGCATAATTATTTATCTTCTTAATTTACATATTGAGACGTTATTTAATATGTATACAAATATTAGTGAAAATAATGGCGAGGCATAATTATTTATTCCTTTACTTGTACTGATTGAGAAGTTATTTAATATGTATACAAATATTTGTTACTTGCCTCCCCACGAGTCCAGTATGCATAATAAAATCTTATAGTGTGAGTTTTTTATTACCATACGTTTTAATCAAACGATTAGCGAAGTTTTTTTTTTTAAATAAAAATTAAGTTATACAATTATTTGTAAATAAAATTATGTATCTTCTTTACAATTGTTGATTACAGAAAAAAATAAAAAACGTTCGTAAATTTGAAATTACTTCAGTTTGTAAACTTATTTTTTTAGTCTAACTCCCGGAAGGCAAAATTACTGAAGTCCGCCAATTTTTACTTATCATTTGTCCGAAGGTTGGCTGGTTGGAATGATGTCAACTGTGTGAGTGTTTGTTGGGTACTCTCGGAGGAGAAGTTTCACATACATACATACATACATACATACATACATACATACATACATGCAGACAACTGGGATTTATATAATAGATAATATATTTTCTATTTTATCTTACTTTTGGGTTGTTTTCGTTCCTAGCGTTGCTCTTATATTACTCCATTTTAACTTTCTATTTCTATGTTTCGTTTCTACGCATTTATAAAGATCACTCGTAGCCGCTTTTCCTTTGGATACCTTTTCCTTTTTTCATTTCATACCCACTGACTTACTCAGCTTATTTTAATATAGGCGCGAGGTTAAATGCGTAAGAAACAAATGTTAAGGTGGCGAGAGAGGGATAGAGAGAAGGGCTCGCACTTAATATAAACGTGTGAAGAAACCTTGAAAGCCACCATTCAGCACCGCCTTTATTTACCTGCATTCAAATATCAATTATCATCGCCGTTAGCTAAAAAAAAAAGTTCATTCCTTTTTCTCATTTTCCTCAATCGATCGTATCAACTCCGTCATTTTCAATTTCTTCTTTTACGTTCTCGCCTTATTTGAGTTATCGCCATTCCTTGCTTCTTCTGTTATTTTACTTTCTTATATTCCACGTCTCCATTTCGACCTTTTTTATTCTTTTTTTGGTTTATTCTTAGATAGCTTTTCGTTTGTGTAAGTCATTTTCTGCAAAAATATCCAACCGGTTCCTTTGTTAAAGATGTCTGCCTTCCACAAAAAAACTCTGACCAATCGTTCCTCTATTTCTCCTAAAATACAAACAAGGAAATAAGTTTTTACTGATACCTCCTGACAGATATCACGTGACCAAAGACATTCAGATCGATCGGGTTTGAAAATAATTTCAGATTGTGAAGATACTGAGATAAGAAAACTATTGGGAAATATTGATTATTCAATGAAGATATAAGTTTAGCCAAAGACTGATTCACTCAGAAGCAAATCGGATGAGGGTGTTTTTTCTATGGGATAGTTGGTGTATAATATCAGGATTCATTAGACGAAGGTATACGCCAAAAAATATATAAAGGCTGCTCATTTCTTTCATTACAGTTTTGATAATATCAAATCTTTTAAGAAAAACACAATTATGGAGAATGTACTGAGTGTTCTATAGAGCAGAAAGTAAATAATGTTAAAATCGATGTTTAACAAAAAACGATAACAACTATGGGAAATAAAAATATTATGCTAGTCCCTGAATCATCTTTATTTCCGGGTCCCACATCATATCTTCTCGCCAAAGCGACCCATCTCGATATTAAATATGTGACATATACACAATCATATAGTTTTGTGTGAGAAGCTTAGAAGCTCCTCCACATATTCAGAATAATAGTTGTGGGCAATCTATAACATTCCTTTATAATACGGAAATACACTACTTTCGTATATATTTATTATGTATTTAAGAGAGTATTAATTGGACTTTCGGTATACTTCCGCAGCCTCGTAACTCTCGCATCCCTTATTTTGACCTTTAGTCCTCAAATGTCATGAACGATGTTTCTGACAAAGGGGGAATAATTGCTGTTTTACTTGGTCGGAATCTATCCATCTAATACTTT
>OY744537.1:37073200-37090700 GCA_963556195.1 Sepiola atlantica
TTGTTAAGGCAGGTGTCTAGGAGATGGAAAACTCTGATGTATAACCTGAGGGTTGTTGCTGACATTTTCTGTGGCACTCATTTGCACCGATCTTGTGTAATCAACAATTCCAAAAAGTGTGGATGGTCCTACACAAGCCTTCACCACTCAAATCAAATCATTCGTGTGGGTTTTCTAGAAGCTTTTCTAAAATCGACATGAGTATTTCTGGGTCCACTGGCGAGAGTGTAAAGGCGACGGGGACAGGCAAAGGATATTGCTGGAAGTCTCTAGCTGGCGCTCTACACAGTGGCGGCTGGTGGGTGATGGCCGTTTGGCACAAACCTTTGGGCAATTGTGCCGTTTGTGTCCTCCACCAGTGACAAAGCAGGCCTATCTAGGATCAGCACTGCTTTCCCTATTTCAGAGAGGGGGCGATAAAAGGAGCCCTAAACATTGCATGCCCTTCTTTGACTTGTCAGCCTACTGCAGCTGTCTAGTTATCCAATACAGCAGTCAGAAATCAAAGAAATGTATGAAGCTAAACATTGGATCTTGGAATGTGCGCACATTGCAGGATAGTGATGCGTCACTAGAAAGGAAAACGGCCCTCGTATCAATGGAATTAAGGAAACATGATGTAGATATTGCTGCCCTTAGTGAGACGCGTCTGCCTGGTCACTCACAGCTGTGTGAGGTAAAAGGTGGATACACGTTTTTCTGGGCTGGTAAACCAGAAAACGAACCACGTCAATCTGACGTAGGGTTTGCAGTGAAGACGGAAATTGCTAGATCACTTCCAACACTCCCAGTAAGTCATTCAGATCGTATTATGACCCTAAGACTTCCACTAAAAAACAACACATTCGCAACACTTATCAGCTGTTATGCCCCTACTATGAATAGTTCAGATCAATGCAAAGCTGATCTTTACAATGATTTGCGTAGCTTAATCTAAAATATTCAGCATAAGGATAAGGTTACTTTGATGGGAGACTTCAATGCTCGAGTGGGGCTCAACTTTCAAACATGGGCTGGTGTTCTGGGTCACCATGGTGTTGGAAAAATGAATTCAAATGGATTGCGACTCCTGGCGTTATGCAAAGATTTAACTTCAGTGTGACAAACACGTACTTCCAACAAAAGCATTGTCGAAAAACATCATGGATGCACCCCCGATCAAAAGATTGGCATCTCATTGACTACATAATTACCAGAAAGCGCGACCTCAAAGATTTTAAGATAACACGCTCTTTCCATAGTAGCTGTTGTTTATCAGATCATGCGCTTATAGTCGGCAAGACCATCTTCTATTTAGACAAGAGGAGAGTAAAAAAGTCTTCTGTTCCAAAACGCCTAAATGTTCTGCCTCTAAAACAGGCAGATACAAAAAATGAGCTGAAGGAAAAAGTTACGACCGCTATAGCTTCTGTAGAGGTAAATAGTGACGTTTCAAGTTCTTGGGATTCATTGCGCAATGCTGTTTATGACTCGTCTGCTGAAGTTTTGGGCTTACCTTTTCGGAAACATCAAGACTGGTTTGATGCAAACAACACTGAAGTGCAGAAGCTTATCGACCAAATGCATGTTTGCCACAAAACATGGCTCGAGGACAAAAATTCCACAGTGAAAAAGAAGGCGTATAGAGCTCACAAAGCACAAGTTCAGAAGGCACTTAGGGCATTGAAAGAGGCTTGGTGGTCATCCAAGGCTGCGGAACTTCAGGATGCAGCCGACAGGAAGGATTCTAAGTCATTTTACTCTGGCCTGAAAGAGGTGTTTGGTCCTCAAATGAATGGTTCTGCCCCAGTTTTTGCTGAGGATGGAGAAACACTGCTAACTGACAAATCTGCTATCCTTAAGCGCTGGAAGCAGCACTTTGAATCTGTCCTTAACTCTGCATCGGTGATTGACGAAAACATCATTTCCTCTCTTCCGCAGCATCCCGAAATTCCGGAACTGTCTTTTCCACCTACAGTTCAGCAAGTATCTCAAGCTAAAAAACAGCTATCGTCAGGGGCACCGGGCAGAGATTGCATCCCCATTGAGGTGTACAAACATGGCGGAAGAGCACTCGAGGAAAAACTGACCATCTTGTTTGTGGAGATATGGAAAGTTGGCGGAGTCCCACAGGACTTTAAGGATAGTAATGTCAAGCATCTTTATAAGAGCAAGGGAAGCAGGAATTCTTGCGATAATCATCGCGGGATATCTCTGCTTTCTGTTGCAGGTAAAATTCTTGCAAGGTTGATTCTGAACAGGATCATCAGACATCTTATTGATGAGATTTACCCAGAGTCCCAATGTGGTTTTCGCTCTGGTCGAGGTACAATCGACATGGTATTTGCCCTTCGTCAAGTTGCTGAAAAAGTTCGTGAAAAAAATCGTGAACTGTAATGGTTTTTATTGATTTGACAAAAGCATTCGATACGGTCAGCCGCGTAGCACTTTGGAACGTTCTTCATAAGCTTGGAATCCCCAACAACATGCTTGATGTCATAATCTCCTTTCATGAAGGGATGAAAGCACAGATCGTTTCCAATGGGGAAACCTCAGAGCCTTTTGAAGTAACCAACGGTACGAAACAGGGTTGTGTGATGGCACCTGTGCTGTTTGCATTGTTCTTCTCGGTGATGCTTCGGCACGCATTCGCTGATGAAAGCACAGGTGTTAAGTTTCAATTCCGAACCACAGGTGGGCTCTTTAACCATCAGCGTTTTAAAGCCAAAACCTTGGTTCGAGAGGCCATCATTCGGGACCTTCTCTTTGCAGATGATGCTGCCCTGGTCGCGACTTCTTTTGAAGAAGCTCAGAATCTTTTGACAAAATTTTCAGGTGCATGTAGGGCTTTTGGTTTAACAATCCGTTTAAAGAAGACTGAGGTGGTCCATCAACCATGCCCTACCCCTAAACAAGTTCAAGGAGTGAAACAAAATCAGCCTGTCCATGAATTTCCATTAGAAAAACTCAAAGTGGATGGCAGACCAATGAACTATGTCAAAAACTTTACCTACCTAGGTAGCAAAGTTAATTCTGCTGCTTCACTTGATGATGAAATCGTAAACCGAATTGCAAAAGCGGCAAATGCCTTCGGAAAGCTGAAACATCGTCTTTGGAGTAGCAGAGGCATTAAGTTGAAGACAAAAATCAATGTGTATAGGGCTGTAATATTGACAGGTCTTCTCTATGGATGTGAGGCGTGGACGCCTTACCGGTATCACATTCGCCAATTGGATGTGTTCCACAGGAGCTGCCTTAGGACCATATGCGGACTTAGTTTGAAGGACAAAGTCGCTAACACCGATCTTTATAACAGATGCCATATTGGTGGAATTGAAAGTTTCCTGTTGCAGTCTCAATTGCGATGGGCTGGTCATGTAGCAAGAATGGACGAAGAGAGGATACCTAAAGCACTGATGTACAGTCAGTTAGCTTGTGGTAACAGGAATGTTGGTCGGCCCTTGCTGAGGTACAAAGATAAATTGAAAGATGCGCTGACGGCAATTGGAGTACCCCCAAGAAACTTTGAAGACTGTACAAAAGACAGGAAGACATGGCGAGTAGCTTGTTGCATTGGACTGGAAAGATTCAACGAGACCTGTGTGGATAATATGAGAACTGCCAGAGTTAGGCGAAAAGCTAGAGAGAGTGCTCCACACCTGGCATCCGATTACTCACACTCTTGCACTGTCTGCGGCTTTCCTTGCAGGTCTCTTGCCGGACTCAGGTGTCATGAACGATCTAGACACAAATGAAAGTTGTTGGAACCTCATACGTCGCAATCGACGGGAGAGTCCATCATATATATATATATATATATATATATATATATATATATAGATAGAGAGAGAGAGAGAGAGAGAGAGATAGAAGAAAAAAGAGTGATAAACATGCGACGATTGTCCAAATTTATTTCAAATTTCAATTGTTCAATGCAATGTGTATTCAGTAATAAACTAGTGTGTATTATTCTTTCCTTAAGCCAAGGCTTTTCAAAGATCGAGATCTTATCACCAGAGGAGAAATACAGATAGATAAGTTGGCTTTCGATAAAGCCAAAGTTAAAACATTTGAAATAAATTTGGACAATCGTCGCATGTTTATCACTCTTTTTTCTTCTATCCTTACAATTGCTCTATCTCGTATATTGAGCTAAACCTCTTCACTATAGGTTCCATCTACTAAAAGTTTTACTTTAGGTTTATATTTAGTCCTATAATATATATATATATATATATATATATATATCTAAGCAAGCGTTGTGGAACATCACGGAACTTTCGCGTTTGTATATTTTCCTCGTGAGGTTCTCAAACCATCGAGCCATCTTTCTGATTTCAGGTGGAAATCTGTATAGTACTTCGCCGATAGTTTTTAATTCGGCCATTTTCTCGAGCGCTTTCGACTTTCGTAGCCGTCTTCAGGATAAATTGATAAATAAATAAATAATAGTAATAATAGTAATAGGAATAAATAATAATACATAAATAAATAATAGCAAAAATAAGAACTAATAAAATAAATAAGTAAACAATAAAACCAAACACACAAACGATAGAATAAAATGAACTCAACCACACACCCTCTTCTCCCTTTCATTCTCCCGTAACGATAACTATAAAACACTAACTCCAGTCTTCTTATTTAAATTTAAAAAAAAACACCTAATCCTGAAGACGACTACGAAAGTCGAAAGCGCTCGAGAAAATGGCCGAATTAAAAACTATCGGCGAAGTACTATACGGATTGCCACCTGAAACCAGAAAGATGGCTCGACGGTTTGAGAACCTCACGAGGAAAATATACAAACGCGAAAGTTCCGTGATGTTCAACAACGCTTGCTTAGATAATGACTTGCTGCCTAAATATACATATATATATATATATATATATATATATATATATATATATATATATATATATATATATATATATATTTAGACGAACATTTTTAAATAACACGGAGTGTGTTTGCTTGAGGAAATTTTTTTATTTTTTCAATTTTCTGAATGGTTCATTTAGTGTTTCGGTCAAATTGGTGTATGTAAGTTCCATATGTTTCTTGTGTCATTTTCTTTCCTTTTTTGCGAGTACTTTCGATTTGATTCGTCAAATCATCTTCAGGCAGTGTTACTTTTGGTTATGATCATTGGTGAAGATGATTTGACACATGGAAATTATATACAGTATATTTTCTTATTGATTACACACATTCCTGACCATCTACGTGATTAAATGCTTCTAATTACAACTTTAAAAGGCTGAAGATGCAGGCGGAAAAATATTCACTTTTCTCATGTTTATGATACTGATATCCCGTCTCCAAGTAGCTCTATATAGTGTACCCTTTTTCCAATTTTTTTTTCAGGATCACACATTAATCGAGAAAGTTCTGTCGAAATCCTTGTTGCTCAGTTACGGTTCATGAGATGCTTTCTTTCCTTTGCAAAATCCTTCATAAAAAGCTTATGTGGGATATGATCCTCATTCATCACACAAACATATCCACACCATTTTAAGCGATGTTTGTTGAACATGCTTTTACTGCCTAAACAATCACTCCTCATACAAGAATTCTCTAATAAGTGAACTTGTATTTTGCACTAAGGCGTTTAAGGTAAAAAAACTTACCAGAAATACGAAACTTTATATATATATATATATATATATATATATATATATATATATATATATATATATATATATATGAAAGTGTTTTATACCTACAGAAAACGTTCTTTCGGGTGGTCTACTCTCATCAGTGCAGGAGTGGCCGTTGCAAAAGGTCGACTTGGCTCGAACACAATTCGTAGATTCAGCCTAGAATCACGAGCCTAACGCCTATGCCCACACGGCCGCGGAAAATCGCCACAGACAGTAATGGAATTGTACGTACACTTACGTGGGAGGCGGGGCAAGCATCTTGTTGTCGATAGTGTTCAAAGATCAAGCAGAACTTTGCATGATCACTAGGATGACAACAATCTTGTAATTCTAAATAGGGCTCTACTATAAAGACCATTAACTCTTAAAGGGGCATAAACTATAAACATTTTTTAAATATTAAAGTGTTTTATACCTACAGACCACATTGTTTTGGGTTAGAAGGAACTCTCATCAGTGCAGGAGTGGTGGTTGCAAGCGGTCGACTGGGCTCGAAAGCAGTTCGCAGATTCAGTCTAGAATAACGAGTCTAACGCCTACACACACACACACACGCACACACACACACACACACACACACACACACACACATATATATATATATATATATATATATATATATATATATATATAGTCTTGGAAGTTTCTCAACCATTAAAAAAAAATTTTTCTTTTAAACCTTAAGTCGTAAGTCGTTCAGTGGAAAATCACTCATGTAAGTCAATTCAACTTTTTCAGTTATTATATTATTTTGCTTCTAACATTATTTAAGGGATTATCAGTTGTTTACCATGAAAAACTGTTTCGGGAATTTAAAAACAAGACAGTATTTAATTTCATGGTTTCCCAGCAGAGTTGATCAGACCCCACTTCCCTTAAAAGATAAAAACATAAACGTTCCGTATACTAAACCTAATTTTGTTCCGTATAAATGTTTTGCTAACTTATATTAGTTATTAAAAAAAAATCCTCCTTACCTGTGTTGTTCGTCTGTCTAATAAAATTTATCCTTTACTTACAAAAATGTTGCTGCATTTTAAAGTGTGTAGACGAATCCATTACACTACTTTTTAGGTGATTAATGTATTTTTAGTTTTAGTTTAATATTAAAAATATAAAAAATATAAACATATCCAAATATTAAAAAAAATGTTTTTGATTATATATATATACATATATATACTTTTCCCCCCTCCTCCTTCTCCGCCTCCTCCTCCTTTGTTGTTCAATTCCTTGGCATCAATTTCAAATAAATACTAATTCTCCTAGCCAACTCACAGCGTTCATATGCTTAACTGCCGATTTTTTCTCTTTCTTCTTTTTTTAAACTCACAGCGTTTCCAATCGGCGTTATAAGCTAACTGTCGATTTTTTCTCTTTCTTCTTCTTCTTTTTAACTTTTTCAACATTTCTTTCCTTCTTCATCCCTTTCTACTGTCTATTATACGTAACTATTTTTTATATAATTAATATATGTGTTATATATACGATTATACATATTCTACATTATTTTTATTTATATTTAGATAACTTTGGATTTGCTCTATCAATTTATTTTGATTAATTTGATAAAACTTAAAAGCATCAGGATGGCGAGTAATTGCCTTATTTAATGTTCTAAATATTTTATTCTGATCGCCACCTTGTTTAATCATTCTCATTATTAGGTCAGAAATTGGAGGGATAAAATCTACCAATTTTAAGGTAACAGGAGCAATCCTCAGAAATTCGGACATAATACTCCCGTAAAATATATACACATGGCAGGTACTATTTTTATGTGGCATCCGCACGATACGAAAAGGAAATGAATTTCTTTTATCAAACAGTTTATAGATAAATATTGTATCTTCAATTTTTATATCCAAATCAAGAAAAGTAGATTGTGTTCCCTTATGTTCACAGTTTAATTTGAACTCTTTAGGATATATTAAATGTTTAGTATTTGCAAACTCATCGCTATCATTAATGCAAACAAGGTCGTCAATATATCGCCTACATCCATGATAACTATACGCTCTAGATATATCGTTTTTTATTAATGATGATATATACATATGTTCAAGTCTATTTAAATATAGATTTGCCCAAAATGGAGAAGGATCCAAACCCATTGGAATACCTATTGTTTGGAGTAGTACTTTATTTCCTATTTGAAAGTAACTCTCTTTTATAAGGTGACTTATAAGCATTGTCAGACCAGTTTTGGACACACTTGTCTTACCATTTTTAGTTTTACACCAACAGCCTTTAGATTTTGCAAAGTCTATGTATTTACCTTTTCCTCCTGCAAAAGCTAAATCTATAGTATTACCTAATTCTTTAATAAGTTCTTTATGTGGTATTTTTGTATATAATGTACTAAAATCATATGTCGAGATTGATTTAGCCTGTTTACGAGAATTAATACGATTCAATTTTTCTTTTACTAGATCTGAATTATTTATCTCCCAAAATATGTTTTTATTACTATAAAATTTACTTTTTTATAGAAATTATTTATTTGATTTATAATTAATTTAAAGACTTTAGATACAGCCTTACGTAAAGGTTTAGTGATGCACATTTTTTAGGCAACAAAACGGGCGCCAACTGGTGTTTTATGCATTTTAGGTATCCAATACATACATGAAAGTTTTTTGTACTTTTCTTATAATTTTAATCCTAATTTTTCACAAATAACAGTATTGTTTATAATAATATTATCGCCTTTACTAATACTTAATTTATAAGTATCTGAAGCTTCACCTATTATTCCTACTTCTAGCAATAAGCGTTGTATATAATATTTTTACAGATAAAAGCTACATTATTTGTCGCCTTATCAATAGGAACTATTACAAACCTATTTTGAAGCATTTCAAGCTCCGTAGTTATTTGTGGATTTCTAAGGAGGGGATTCGTGTTTTTAGGGTGTTTAAATTCTTTTAAACGTTCTACTTTTTTATTTACGAATCTAAGTACATTATTTTTCCATTCGTCAAATGTAGAGTGTAATAGTTTATGCTTTTTTGCCATGGATGCAGTGAAATTATCTAACATTTTATTTATTTCCTTAACACATTTCGTATAATTTAAACATTTAGGTTTTCTATAGTTTGGGCCTTTACTTAGGAGTTTTCTTAATTTAGAATGTTTAACTATCGCTAGATTACCAGTAATTATATGCCCTATGTCAGTATTACATAAAGGGGAGGATTCACATTCACATGATGGTATATACATTTTATCATTATCAGTAATATTTAAATTCTCTACAGTTTCTTTATAGTTAAACACCTTATTGCGTAGAGTTTTCTCTAGTTTATATGTTACTATTTGTTTCTGTTCCTCTTTCCTATATATATATATATATATATATATATATATATATATATATATATATATATATATATATATATATATATATATATATATATATATATATATGGCACACTTATGATCTTTAAAGCCCATAAAAACACGACCGGAGGATGTAAGGCAAATGGTATCGGAGCAAGTATGTTACTCTCTTTTTACAACATTTGATACTGGAATTAGTTCTGAAATCTACCGACTAACGTTTACCCGTATTTTCATACAGTCTTGAAAGAGGTGAATTATCTTCACGAACTGTGTCAAGAGCCTCTGTAAGGTCTATAAAGACATGGTACAAGCTCACTTGTTTCTCAAGTTATTCTCCCGAAGCTGCTTAACGTAAAGACACCTATCAATTGTTCCCCGCCGATTGCTGAAACCACATTGAGATTCGGAAAGAACATCATCTACAATGTGTTTTTTGTAACATATCTAACAAAATCCAAGACATGAACTTACCTGCCACGTCCAGTAATGTTATCTCAGGAGTACCCTTTCCCTTAATACATTTTTTCGAATTTAGTGTTTATGTTATTCAACATTCCATAAATGCTGTATAAGATAAGAAAGTTTGGGAGAAAATCAGTCACCGCAACACTGAAAGAAGTTAATCTATCCATGTCAGGGGATTTTCAACTATTTAAGTTAATTATAACTTTCTGAACTTCTTTTGACGGAAAATATCCAAACCCATGAATTCACATGTGTTTAATAGCAAACATGGATCAGTAAGCAATTTACTGATATCCCCCATCGTCAGAATTCCAGCTTAAATTAAACTGAGTCAGCCAAACGGATACAGTGCAAAACCTCTCTTTAGAATCAAGAATAAATATTATACTTATACACAATAATTATTACTATAAATTATAATTGCAACCCGTAATTATAAGTCGACGGCTTAAGGAATCTATATAGTGTGATTAGTATTCAGAAGAACAGGAAGTAAAACTGCTAAATACTTTAACTGCTCGATATTACGTTTAAACAAAGGGAGATAAAAAAAGGTAACAGTAAAAAGGTAATGTTATCGAAGCAGGGGAGATAACTCAAAATTTGCCAATATCTTTTTATAATGTAATTATATATTTGTACTCAGATTGCAATGCTAAAAATTAAGGGATTGATATTTATGTATTATTTATTGTATTTTTCTATGAATGGTATATCGATATTATTCTATTAATATTTCAGAAATGTTTGACTTTTGTTCAGCCAGAACAATTTTTACCAAGCGTAATTTAAAAAAAAACACATTTTAATTTCATTGTTTAAACATGCGTAATACTTGAACAGAGTTGTTCAAAGGTGATTGTTTTCGTCTCTCTTTTCAATTCAGATACTTTTATTTAAAAAGAAAAACATTGATGTTTCATTTATTATCAATTTGTCTTGAAAATAGCGCTAAAAACTGTATATTTTAAAACAGTTCTTGTATTGTATAAATACAGTTAGATTTGTTGCATTACCCGTTCTTTCACGGTACCCGGTAAGATCCAACAAGAATGACAAAGAACAGAACGTATATGGAAAAACTTTGGTTTTCTTTATTTGCCATCAACGGATAGTTTACACCGGATACGCACACACATATAACAATCTTTTGACATACTTTTGTTTCATAAAAAGTCTTTTTCTTGCTGAAGTCACAGACTTGGTTTCCGCTAGAAACTCGTTCGTATATACATCCGATTGGAAAGCAATTTGCTCTGCACTGTCTACCCGAGCGTGAACTGAAGTAATTGTTCCACAGGCACTTTGATGAAATACAAGTCAGGGAATTCTTTTACTGTACCACCTTGCTTATCAGCCTTATTTTTAGTCAGCGGACACGAAAGCCTAACAGCAAGACGGGCTTGGTTATCATAGCCAATAAAGCTTTATCGGTGGCATAAGCATCAGTAAACTCCCATCCTTCCGGTACTTTGATACTCTGATCACCAAGCGCTTCGGCTCTTCGCGTTTTTAAACCGCCGTCTTTCAAGTCTCCTTGCACTGCGGAACCTTCTCCTTTTTAACAGTTATCAAGTCGCTTTTTTTTCTTTCTCGACGTCCCACCCACAATGGACTCGTCCACGATTCATTTTTGCCACTCTTCATTATCTTACAGATTTGCATCTTGGTAAATTTACTCTAGATACTTTACGAAAATATTTTGTATTTGAAAATACTGTATTTGTCTTGTAAATACAAATTTAAGCTGAATATCTGTAAACATTTCTTAGGTTTACAAATGACTTTTCAGTATTTCGTCACTTTGCAGTTTTTGAACACATATTTTCAAGTAAATTAAGTGTTATATTCGTAGTTTAGTTGTCTTGATGAATAGCGTTTCATTATGTGTGAAGTTTTTAATTTATCGTATATGAAGAATTCCTTAAGTGAGGAACAGCTCATAATATATGAATAAATGTATGGATTTTGTAAACTAATTAACATTTTCTTTTGTTTTAATTAGTAAAAAATTCATTTTCTATTTCAAAACATTTTTTTTGTTTTAATAAACAAGTGCATTTATTAAAAGATATTGAAGATCTATTTTTCCTTTGTATTTACAAATTCTTGTTTTGTTTTTGCAGGTAAGTCAAAACTGAACCATATTTGTATTTTGAAAAACAAAAAACAACAGAAAAATGAAATGATTGTAGAATTGTGAGTATCTGAAATTTATATTTTCTTTTTATATACATATATTAGAAAGATACGAAAAATGATTTATTGGAACTTAGTATGTAGCATTAGGATATTCTTCTATAGGAATTCTCTGCTCGGCCATTTTTTTTTCTCCACGAAACCAGCTCTGTGTTAGCATGAAATGATCACAACAAAACTTATAGTTGATATCTTTTTTGTTGTATTCGGTCCAAATTCAGATATATATTCGCCGTAAAGTGTAGTATTTATTGCCCATATTTTTATATACTCAAATTCGGTTCGAATGGGTGTGTCGACTACTAAGGGAACCTTTTACGTCTGAAGTAAATATCAGTAGAGTGGAGCGACATTGGTTTATTTTTTACGAGTGCCGTCACAGCACTATGGAATATGATACTCCCCTTACCAACAATAAAATAATTCAAAACAACTATAAAAGCATCGATTCCGTTGCTTCACTGTAAAAGATCGTCTATGAAGTTCTACGGGGGGGGGGGAGTGATTGACAAATGTTCGATGGGTTTGTTCTATTCGATTTTACAATTCTGACCAAATACTATATTCATACGAATCAACAAGTTACCCTGAACAAACAGTTGACCACATCATCGAGTCATGTCTAAAATACTGACCACGCAACGGCGAAGCCAGTATAGCTGCGATAAACGACGAAATTTTAACATGGCGTCTCTTAACCGATCTGGTGATCTGACAACGGGATTCTGTAACAAACAAAAGAAGAAGAAGAAGAAGAAGAAGAAGAAGCAAGTTACGTCTTTTTCACCTGTTTGATTTTCCTGAGTCTTTTTCGAATCACGTACTCACAGGAGGGACCAAGTAATGTAATCATATCCATAGTGCAAACGGTGTTATGATACCAACACGTCACGCAGAAATGTCAGTAGGCGCCCGTATACATTTCACCACAACTAATTTCCACAATTCATTGAAATTTTACAAATTCGTTTGACTTTTCGGATTTGATAAAACATATTTTAAATTTAGAATTTCCATTGGGTACAATAGTTAATCAGCTTTTTCCTGTTTGAAATTCATTTTGTTATCGATGGTCTGCTTTACGGCATATCAACATTCTTTGGGCCCTGTAAACGCTAAAACGATAAAGAAAATTCATTGATGCTTCGTTATATTTTCTCAGTCTGTAATTAATTGTTTTTATTTGTAAGAGCATGGAAGGGAGATAACCTCTGTAAAACTTTTCCCTGTCAGATCCTATTTAAAGCCCTTACACAATATCTCTCCAGAATATGCTTTACTCTATCTTCAGTTTCTTCATCCTAGACATGTTCTATTTGATATAAATTATTTCTAAGTTACACGTAAAATTCCCCCTTTTTTGCTTTAAAAGTCTAAAAACTTAAACAAAAAATTCCTAAGTTTTGTTTCTATATAACATGAGTTTGTTTTTTTATCGTAAAATTGTAATTTTTATTTGTTTTGCTTCAGCGGGGTATTCTTACTTTTTTTGTACTCATTTTAAACCTACAAACTGTTTTTACTTTTTTTTTACACATTTTAAGCCTACAAACTGTTTTTACTCTTTTTTTTTACCCATTTTAAGCCTACAAACTGTGTTTACTTTTTTTTACACATTTTAAGCCTACAAACTGTTTTTACTTTTTTTTTACATATTTTAAGCCTACAAACTGTTTTTACTTTTTTTTACATATTTTAAGCCTACAAACTGTTTTTACTTTTTTTCACATTTTAAGGCTACAAACTGTTTACTTTTTTTTTACACATTTTAAGCCTACAAACTGTGTTTACTTTGTTTAAAAACATTTTAAGCCTACAAACTGTTTTTACTTTTTTTACACATTTTAAGCCTACAAACTGTGTTTACTTTTTTAAAAAAACATTTTAAGCCTACAAACTGTGTTTACTTTTTTTTACACATTTTAAGCCTACAAACTGTTTTTACTTTTTTAAAAAAACATTTTAAACCTACAAACTGTTTTTACTTTTTTTTACACATCTTAAACCTACAAACTGTGTTTATTTTTCTTTTTAATTGAAGTTTTCCTAAGCTTATTCAATTACCGATTTGTTTTAATTTACTCTCGTCTCGTTACAAACTTTAAATAAAACTTAGTTCACCCCAAACAAGGCAAGTTGACACTGTAGACGTAAGGAGCTACTTAGAATTAGGGTGAAAGTTTACTGGGGAAATCCTAAATTGTAATCTGTGCAATGATATGCTTGTTCACATTAGTTTTAAATGTCTGCATGTCGGTACGGTGGGGGAAACAGAGAAGCAAGGAGGGAGTTCCAAACGATGGCAGCTCGAAGAAAGAAGCTATTGGAGTAGAAGGCTCTCCGATATCTGAGAATCTCCACAGTAAATAAATGGGATTTAGCTGATTGTTGGGTAAGTCGAATGTATTTATATCGAGGTGGCACCAGAGCAACAAGTTCACAGCACATTCCATTGAATTACTTGTAAAACAAGCACAAGGATGGAACACTGCGGCGATCGGATACGGGCTAGAGTTTGTTGGATAGTGAGCGACCTATTAGATTAGCGACTCTTTTTTTAAACCTTGTCTAATAGAAAGAGAGAGAGAGACTGGTGGATAGTGCACCAGCCTAGATGTGACAACAATACTCTATGAATGGGCGGATGGTGGCTTTGTAGAGATGTCGGATACTGTCAGGTGTAAGAAGTTTTCTAGCACGGTAGAGGAGGCCCACTTTCTTTGCAGCAACCTTGGCAATGTCTTCTATGTATTTGTTCCAATTAATGTTGCCTGCGAATGTTAGGTCGAGGAGTTTGAACGTTAGTCTCTCGAATAAGGTGGTATTTGTCATGGCAGTCGGTGGTTAAAAAGGTTTATTGTAGTTGTTGAAGTAAAGAAGCTTTGACTTTGTGGCATTAAATGGTAGCATCGATTTATGACCCAATTCCCTATAGACTAAGAGTCTCTTTCTCAGGATTCATCCATTGCCTCGGATATGTGAGCATCTGTTTTACCCACATTATGAGAGTAGAGTGTCGTATCGTCAGCAAATATACCCATTTCAGACACAATGTCATAAGGGAGGTCGTTTATGAAAATCAGGAATAATAAAGGTCTAAGGATTGATCACTGGGGTACAAGTGCATTTATACCATGTTGTTTGGATGAACGGCTATTGAGGACAATCTGAATCTTTCCTTTGGTTAAAAAGGATCTAATTATATTAAATATTCGTCAAGTAATACTATATTAATTAAGTCTTATGAGAAGACCTTCGTGCTAGACTTTGTCAAAGGCTTTAGATATATCAAGCGCTACCGCCCTAGCTTCACCTGCTTTGTCCAGTGTATGGTATATGCGTTCAGAGATGACCGTTAGGATATCCGCAGTAGACCGTGCTTAAATTCATACTGATGGTCAGAAAGAAGTTTAGCAGTAACGAGGTGACGAACTTTTGCTAGATTGATTAAGGATTTAAAGATTTAGAGAAGAGCGGGAGGAGACTGGTTGGTAGATAATTTAGATCTCCAGAATTCTTGAAGACTGGTACCGCAGAGACAATTTTCCAGCTATCAGGGAAGCAAGATTCGGCAAGGCATTTGTTGTAGAGTTTAGAGAGGACAGGGGCCAGTTCAGCGGAGAATGTATTTATTACTATTACTTGTATAAGATCCGGCCCACATGCGTTGGAGGTGTCATATTTTTTATGATGTCTCGGACATGAGATGGGGTGATAGTCAGGTCATCAAGTGTGACTTCAGTCCGCAATGGAAAATTTGAGAGAAAGTGAATTGCGGTGCTAGAAAGTGGAGTTTGAGATGACACGATTGGCAAGTAGTTTAGCTTTATCATTTGCCGTGCAAACAACATCATTGTGGTTGGATAGTGGGGAAATTGTTGATCGCTCATTGTTCACCACACTGTATACCTTCTCAGCTATAATTTCTGAGACGCAATCTTTTTGTATTTCATAATATATTGTCCCTTAATATCATGAATGATAGTTCCATAATTCTTAAACAATACATGAGAAAACAATACAAAGTCATCGTAAGTCATGAGATAGTGCTCTGTCATTTTAGGCTGGTGCTAATTGGTCCCCCGATTTAAAGAAATTGGGAGACCTATGTTTTGAGGCATTTCCGTCCGTGTGTGTGTCCGTGTGTGTGTCCGTCCGGATTTTTCTCCGCAACCATCCATTGAATTTCTCTGAAATGTTGCATGAAGTTGTAACTTTTGTCAGTTTAGAAAGTGACATTCTCCGATTTTTGAAAAAAAATCTGGTTAGCCCGCCGAAATGGCCGAAAATGACATTTTTTGCCCCATAACTTTTCATCCATCCATTCAATTTCTCTGAAACTTGACCAAAATGTGGAGGCAATTGTTCCTAATAGAAACTAAGTATTGCTGACCTTGGAAAAAATCCGGTTCGCGCCCCCAGGGGGACAAAAGCCCCCATAAATGGCAAAAAATGACCCTTTTCTCCCATAACGTTTGATCCATCCATTGAATTTTTCTTAAACTTACCCAAAATGTAGAGGCAATTGTTCTGGATATAAAATGAGCATTCTTGACATCAGAAACATTCTGGTTCGCGTCCCCAGGGGTCAAAGGGGGGTCAAAGGGGGGTCAAAGGGGGTCAAAAATGCCCAAAATTGCCCAAATTTATTGCATTTTACACTCGTCACATACAGAGGGGGGCCACGCAATCGCGGCTTGTTACTTTTAGTCCCTTCCTCGGATATGATTCTGTGTATGATTATCAAGTGCTGTAATACAACAGATACGTTCACAATCGGCATCGGAGCTTATTACTTACATAAGCGTTTATAATCGACTCTCATCAATTCGTCAGGTCGCCTTTTTTCTACACTTTTTAATTGTAAACAATCTGTAAACTTTAAATTTTAAGTGGGTGGCAATGTGTGTCTACCTGACAATGTGTATGTGCATGACAATGTGTGTATGGTGTATAGGTGGCGATGTGTGTGTGTGTACGTAGAAATGTGTGTATGCATTTATTTGTCTATGTGGGTCGGTGGGTTTGTTTGTTGAAAGAAACTTGATTGTACCGAGTTTGACGTCGAGAATCTTTGATATATCAAGTGCAGAATAGGGAGTATAAATATTGTTGTAACTACTACTACTACTGCTACTACTACTACAACTGCGTCTGCTAATTATAATAATATAATAATAGTAGTAATAATAACAATAATAATAATAATACATTAAAAACCTATCAGCTAGAAAACCATTGGGCATAACGTCACGGATTTGGCATGAAGAAACCTTAGGATGTCAGGAGATCATATGAATTTGGAATTATATATATATATATATATATATATATATATATATATATATATATATATGAACGACATTTTTTGATTCCGGAAGCAAATAAGATTTAATAAACTATCAATACTTTACTTGCTATCGACAACAATTCCTACACAAAACCAAATGTTACAAATAAAGGTTACTCTATTACTACTTTTCGTCGGCTTTAAATGATCCAATGTGGTTAGGGTTACCGTAAAATAATGCAAACCAAACCAATACATATTAGAAAGAATTATACCAAATTGGTCATGAGGGCCGCTTGACATTCTTAATATTACCAGGTTACGATTAACGTTATACTATTGGTATTAATATTACCTTTCATAATTATGTCTGTCTGTTAGCCACATATAAGCTCCAAAACTGATGGACAACATTGCGCAAAAGATGACTTACACCACCCGGGTGCTTCATAGAGAGTAAAAATAGAAATACTACCAAGACTATTTACACAGATAATACTAAAACAATGAACAGTTATAAGCTCGAAAACTATTGGACTTCTGCATGCGTCATACGGA
>OY744537.1:37100700-37113200 GCA_963556195.1 Sepiola atlantica
TGTGTTCAATGTAAGGGTGTGCGTGTAGGCGGCTTGGTACTATTCCTACCTCCCAGGCTGGCATTATGACTGCAACAAGATATACATCATAAAACTTAGCGTCCTTTCAGAAATAACTTATGAAAACAACGAAGCCATGAAACTAGACAACATTAAGAGTACATTTGTTTCACAATGTTAACTTTAAACCACGAACCTAATATACAAAAAGTATTTCATATTACATGTGTCTTGTAAGCGTGTAACTGTCGTCTTAACTCTCAAAAAAACTTTCGCTCTATGACGTCATTCTCTATTGGATGTCTTCCGTTCCCACACTCCTAAGATCTTTAACTTTTACCATCAGCAGACAGCTCCGCCGTTGAACATCCGCCAATACAATCGAGTTAACAGTCACCGGCTAATCAAAACTAATTTATTACAGAACTATATGTGCTAGACTGATTATCTCGTCAACACATAAATATTCCCTTCCCAAGTAGAGCAGATTTGCTTTTACCGTGGTAGTGGAAAGCGGTCTGATAAGATTACCATTTTCTCTTTTAAAGGTCTTTAATTTAGGGATGATATCGGTAGCGGCTAATTTTCGACAAACAATTTAATCTGGCACTTCCTTCAACCGGTGTTTATCATCAATACACAGATTTTTTTTTTTAAATAATTTCGTGCGGGCAGATTTATTTTCACTTCACCAGCAGTCGAGACTTTTGATGTTGCTGGCCTCGTTTCTGCGAATAGTTGACTAAAGTATGAGAATCGCGAAACGAAGTGGTTTTTAACGTTTATCACTGGTGGTGTCCGGATCTGGCAGAAGACAGTCCCTCTCTTTAAAATCTACTCACTTTAAGAAACTATTTAGTCAGTTAAACTATATAGTTTCCCCCAAAAATATATCTCATATATAAGGTAAAGTCAGAATTTCTCCTATCTATTTTACCGAAATCGCTATAATATAACAAATTATAGATAGAAAAAAATGTTTCGTCAGTGATTTGGGTCAATGATTCGCCCGTGTTTATGAGAGGAAATGTTATCTTCACTCATATCCATTGTTTCTAATATTACATATTAGAAACAATAGATGTTATGCTCGATATTTTTATAAGTTGTAAGACATACAGGAAACAAGATGGATGATTCTCACACATATCTGCTATTACTGCTACTCACGCACACCGGAAATACATTTTAGGAAGACAATACTTTTGTAGTATCATCATTCATGTTTTAATATTTCAATCTTGGAATTGTTCATCAGTACTCTAAATTTTAGAACAAAATAACTATACTTTTACAATCCAAATAATTACTTTTACATTTATTTCAGTCCTGCTTTTTGGTCATCTCGTTTACAAGAATCTAAGCTTACAAGATACACCGTAAAAACTAACTCACTTCTTGGCTTCTTTAGATAAACGCAATTAAACTGTAATCAAACCAAGTTTCATTAATTACACAAAAAATATGTTCCCTGAAATATGAATCTATATTAAATTACATTTTTACTATCCATTTCCGTTTAATAATGAAATGTCATCTCATACCTGTAGTTTTATCTTCAAATAAATCAACTTTTAATGCAGTACAACCGCCAGACTTTCGTGTAATATTATCGAATACCAGTCATTCGGTTATTCTGTTATTGGATAATCGATCGCTTCAACCAAAACTAATGTCATCGCTTCATTTCAGAGAACATGATAATAATATTTACAGCTCCCAAATTAGGTTGACCCCCCAAACATTCACCCTTTTTCTCAGTAGCCCCTTACGTCTACAGTGGCGACCTGCCTTGTTTTGGGTGAACTATGTTAAAAAAAATTTTTAAATAATTGTAACGCTCGCTTCCTTTATTTTGTCCTTTAGCCCTCACATTTGATGAGCGATGTTTCTGACAAAGGGGGAGAATTGCTGTTTTCTGGCTCGTAATCTATTTATCTAAAGCTTATCTTTGGCTGGTTTTTGATCTTGAAGTAGTATTTTTTAGCTCTTTACATCAAGTGGCTTTCTGCCTTGTCTGGGGCGACTTCCATATAAAAAATACATACTGGTTTTAAGCGATATTTAGTTGTCTGCTTCTTTTACGTGACAATGTTTTGAAGTGCGCTGCATGAGTTTGTTTACACTTACCAAAACGGCCCACTTCGATTTGTTATCGCTTACCAGTCATTCCGTCATTCATTGATTCCATAATACATCGCTTCGCCAAAATCCACATCTTATTAAAGACAGAATTATACCGATATTCATTAGATATTTCCTAATATATTTTAAGCGTTATTCAGTGACTCAGTTACAGATGAGAACGCTGTGGGATCATTGACACTTAGAAAGCACCAGACTTCGGTTGGTTATTATCGCGTACGGTTATTCTATCATCCGGTTTGAAACATTTACAAATGACAAATACTTTTCAAATGTACGTTCTTATTATTTCTGTTTTCCGTGCTACTAATCAAATGAAATGAGCAAACAATTTAGTTTTGGCCTTTTGGCTAAGATCAAAGTGTAGTATCTGTTCCGATGGATACTGCACCCCATAGACTGGTATTGTCTTGGCCTTCGGGGCTTGATTTACGCCGGTCTATGGGTCTGTTCTGTGCAGTTCTGGGAGGTCCACTTTCCCAGGCTTTGCCTCCCCTCTTTGGGGAGGAGTAAGTTTATTGCTTACTGCCTGAAGCGCCCCTACCGGGGAATGCCGACGGGGTTGCCCAGGCAATTTTTAAACCCCACTTTCCCGACCCGACCTTGGGTCACATCTTACTTGTGGGAGTAAGATAAAACTGGCCTTGTGCCTAACTCCTGGAGAGAAGGAAATCAATACTCAGCCCAATATAAACACAATTTTTCTTCCGTGCTACTAATTAAACAAACATATAAACTAAAAAGAGGAATATGGGGTTACAGGGTTCGAGCAGGAGTTTCTTAGGTTCCTTAAATTTCCTGGGCAAAGTTGAGTCACGGGTCTCCCCTGTAGATTAGATAAGAAAAAGAAAGAGAAAAAAGAAGACAATTGAAGTTACATCTTTTAAAATAGTATGCTTAGTTCTAAAACTGAGATTAGGATCTGAGCTCTGATGAAACAAATATGTTGAAAGGTTAAAACTGTAAATGTAAGTCAATTAAACATATAAAGTTGTTTGCTCTACCAATAAGAAAAATAGTACTGAAAACTATAGGGGAAGACATGTACTAACGTTATTGCTAGGTAATAGCTTTGGTGTTATCTTTTTACTTTGGTGTTTGAGTGAAGTTTAATTTTGACCGTATCGCTAAAGAACGCAGTGCCTATAAAGACTTACACACACCCTATCTGCACTCAATAAAAATCAGTTAATGGCTTTACGCCCAGATAATACCTTAGTCCTTTGTTTCGCCCATTTTCCAGTTCAGACAAGAAAGAAGATGGTCAGTTGTTTAATACATTACTGCAATAAACATCGCCTCGTTCGTCTTCATAGTCTAATTTGTTTTGTTGCTGTCTTAACAAAAAATGGCAACCGTTAGAAGAATGCCTGGTATTGCCAAAATGGCGGATCAATGGCTAAAATTGGCGCCAATTCATGGTTTGTTTTATTTTGTTTTATTTTACTTATTCAATTATAGAGGGTGATCTTAAGGCGGTAATTGTCTTTTATCTTTCTTGTGCTGAAATATATAAACTGAATCGAATTTCGATATTTCTATTTCCATTTACTAAACAGACAATTCATTGGCCGGGTTTGTCCCTCCTCTTCAAGAAATATGAAATATTGTCCATGAATATGTGTTCGGTTGATAAATTTGGTAAAAGGCTAGAAACTAAAATCAGATAAAATATACAGATAAAGATTGTGAATGCTGACATGTCATTATGGATAAGTTCCTTTCGTTAAAACTATACCCTATGAAACATGGTCAGTGTATAAGTATAGCATTTTTTGTGACTAAAATATATGACGAAAAACGAGACTCAGCTTTACTATACTAATATATACATGGTCCGCCATAAGTAACTGTATATTTTTTTCGTTTATAAATTTGTTCATACTTAAGCATTTCTTCTATTTCATGCACTATTCGAAAGCGGAAATCGTATGTTTTATAGCATCGTTGACCTTAACGAAAAAATTCGAGCTTACACTGCTCAAGTGCCGTTTGAGCTGTGTGCTAAAGTATGCAGTGTCGCACCTGGAAGATTAGCAAAGTGTAACAGCACACATAGCTTTAATACATGATTTAATAACATCATGTTTTATAATGAAAATTAACAATATCTTTGAAGCACCAATGAAAATGTATTTAAGTGAAATGTGTTTTTTAAATCAACACATGGTGCAATTTAAGTGACAAAAAATCATTTATATAATTTTTTGCAAGCTTTCGTTGTAAAATAACTTTGTCAGGCGAGACTGTCTTTTAATTTGTATTTTTCTTTTCTTCTTATTCTTCTTTCTTCATTTTAATGGTATTAACCCCTGAGGGGTCGAATTTCTGCCTTTAACCGTGATTTGAGCCCTGTAGGGAATCGTCAGGCTAAAATGCATGGAATTCATGAACACAAATTCCATGAATTTTAGCCTGACATTTTAGTTTAATTGCTATAAATAATTTTTTAAAACTTACGACCTAGCTTTGCTTAATGTTGAAGTAACATTTTATGTCGGTACATGAAATAATATCTATATATATATGTAAATTTTATAGATTATATGGTTATAAACGAACACGTGCTTCGGCTCATCAGCGTGGCTCATTATTACAGGTATCGAACCCTTGATCATATATATATATATATATATATATATATATATTACACTGACGAAGGCCGAAAATGTTGTTTTCCTTCTAAGAGAAACTTGTTTTTATATAAATAAGGGACAATTGATATTTTGATATTCGTAAACGTCGAAAATTAGTAAATAAATAAAAGATATATTAAAAAATATATACCTTTCATATTGATCTTTATACATATATGAATATATATATATATATATATATGAATATATATATATATGAATATATATATATGAATATATATATATATATATATATATACATATATATATGAATATATATATATAATATATATATATATATATGAATATATATATATATATGAATATATATATATGAATATATATATATATATGAATATATATATATATATGAATATATATGAATATATATATATATATATATGAATATATATATATATATATATATATATATATATATATGAATATATATATATATGAATATATATATATATATATATATGAATATATATAATTAAAAATGGAACAGTGGAAGACCCATAAGCTCAACGTTTCGCCGGATGGGATGTAGGCTTTTTCAAGAGCGGATGACAAGTGTGCTAAAAATGATAAAAGGCGGGAGGGTCATATAATTGGGGAATATATATAGTGCTAAGGTTTGAATGGAGGGAGATATATGCAAATATGTAAAGTGTAAGAAATAAGTGTGCAACATGTCAGCATATAATTATACATATATATATTATTAATTTTTTAAATAAATATATGTATGCATAAATAAACCTGTAATTTCAAATGTACATAGTAATATGAAAAAGAAGGAGAAACTAGAAAAAAGAAAAATGAAAAAAGAAAAAAGAAGAAGAAAAAAGAAAAAAAAGAAAATAATATTCAGGGAATCATCCAGTGTCTAGACGTATCTTATTTTCGTTTAAGATTGTTTTAGAGAGGTTGGGAGGATACAGTAGAAATCCATTCTTTGTCTGATTTTGTTTGTAGAGAGGACTATTACTGCAGATTCTATTATACGGCGTATCGACTTTTTATGTACCATTCTGATCAGAGTAGATTTGCTAAAGTCAAAGCTGTGCATACATATGTATATATATATATATATATATATATATATATATATATATATATATATATATATATAGTAAATTTTTTAAAGTATTAAAGTGTTTTTAAACCTACATGTGATAACGTTTCGGGTGTTTTACCTTCATCAGTGCAGAAGTTGTAGTTGCACGCAGTCACATGAAGTCGAAGACAGTTCGTAGATTCAGTCTAGAATCACGATCTTAACGTCTATGTCCACGCGGTCGGGAGCAATCGCCACAGACATTAGCTGAAATTTACGCACACTTACCTCATATATATACGTATCGAGCACTGTTGAAGTAAATACTGAAAACTGATACATAAAAAATGATATCTCCTTATAATATTTTATGTGGATACATGAAGTACTAATATATATATATATATATATATATATATATATATATATATATATATATATATATATATATTTATATATATATATATATATATATATATATATATATATATATATATATATATATATATATAAGATTCTGTTTGTTTCTGTTTTTTTCCAAACACGCTTTTTACGGCCGAATTCTGATTGCAATAATTCCCGAAATACTCCGCCCTCCCACATCTAATGTTATTCCAGTTTGCGATTTGAATATGGAATTGCTATAAGAGCACACTTTGAAATAGATAATATATATTTCCTGCAAAGCTGGTTTTCTCTTCCTTACACACCAGTGAAATTAATAAGAAACTTTTCCCCTCCCTCATATCTCGTATATATTCATACTCTTATATATCCAGTGCTATTGGGTTAGTTCTAACTATAGCCTTTCTTTTATTATACCCCCTATTTCCTTATTATTCTTGTTTCTTTCCCCTATAATGTTTTTTATGAGGTGTTTTTCCTCCACCCCCAACAATTATCTTTGTCCATATCTTCCCCCATACTTTTCCTCCTACCCTCTTACCCTGCACATCTTCTTGCAAGATGTTTTCTAAAAAAAACTTTGTAAAAAATCCATTGATCCTATTCAACCTTTATTTTCTAATTTTATTTTATTTCTATTTTTATTTTTTATGTTGTTTTTAATTTTTATTTTTATTTTTATTTCAATTATTTCATTTCTTTATTTTTATTTTGTATTTTTCATTTCTATTTTTATTTTTATTTTGTATTTTATTATTTCATTTTTATTTATTTTTTATTTTTTATTTCTTTCTTTCTTTATTTTTTTATTTTATATTTTTTATCTTATTCTTATTCGTGTTTTTTATTATTTTATTTGTATTATTATTTCTATTCTATTGTTTTTACTACCCCTCTGCCAAAATAATTTGTAACTTTAACTAATTTATTGCATAATTGGAAAGGGTAAATCTATGAAAAGTATTGGGTTATTTCTTTTATATGTACCGGTGTTTTGGTTTATAAGTATCATTGTGTTTTTTCCCTACCTATGCTACTAACATATCAACCGGTGACTTTTTCTGCCAGTGGATGTTTCTCTACAACGAGTGTTTTGTTTTTTCTCTGATTTTCTGTAAGACGTGTTGGTAAAGGCGCTGATGAAGATACGTTTTGGATTAGCTTCATCAATTGATAAAATATAATAAAATAAAGTATTTCCAAACTGTTTTGGAAACGATCGTACGCCATCATGGACTTTATGTTCTAATTCTTGAAACAATTGTAATGTTTTAATTCATTGAATGTTTATATATATATATATATATATATATATATATATATATATATATATATATATATATATATATATATATATATATATATATATTGGTGTCTTAATATTTATTAAAATTTTAGTATGCAATATTCGATTGCTCTTACCACTGAGCTTCTATTTTTTGCGCTATCACAAAGACTACTCATTAGACAATCCGTACGCGTGCGTGTGTGTTGTGTGTGGGGTGTGGTGGTGAGTGTGTGGTGAGTGTGTGGTGCGTGTGTGGTGCGTGTGTGTGTGTGTGGTGTGTGTAACTAGTGATAATAGCAGCTGTATTTTGTTAAGTAAGCATAGAAATGGCTGCAAACTAAACGAAGTAGAATAATTTTTAATGATGTCCGTCTCTATTGTTTCCTGATTGAATGCGTGTCTTTGTTTAAATTCATTTTCTTTCTTTGCGTCTTGCATGAAGATGATTCGACACTGAGGGCCGTTGGCTAACTTGTCCTTGAGAGGAGAGGAGTTTTGTTCGTTTTCGGGGGTTGTTTTTGAGTAAAAAATAAATTAATGAATGTAAATACGAAATAAAAATAAAAATAAAAAGCAGTGTGTGTTTATACTCTGATGTCTGAAGATATGATTTTCTTTTTTTGTTGTTTTTTTTTTCGCTAACGAAACCTGTTTGGCTAAAAATAATCCCATCGTATTACAAGAATTGAGAGGGCCGAAAAGAAAGCAACAAACATCTAGAATACAATGAGAAGAAAAAGAAGAAGTAGAAAGAGAATAATAACTACAACAACAAGAACAAAGAGGAGGAGGAGAAGAAAGAAGATATGATAACATGGAGGAGAAGAAGAAGAAATAATAACAAGGAGGAGGAGAGGAAGAAGAAGTAAAAGAAGAAAAATAAGAAGAAAGAAGAAGAAAAAGAAGAAGAAGAAGAAGAAATGATCACAAGGAAAAAAAGAAGAAGAAGAAGAAGAAGAAGAAGAAGAAGAAGAAGAAGAAGAAGAAGAAGAAATCAAAGCAAGGCGGGGGAAAAAGAAGACATACTAACGAGAAGATGAATGAAGTATGAGAAGAAGAGGAGGAGAAGGTGTAGTGGAAGGAAATCAATGATTACTTAGATAAGAGTACATATTCTTATATAAATAAGGCACGCACCTGCACGCACACGAACTTGATTGTTGTTAAACATTAAAAAAAACTACTGGCACTTACCAACCAAGCAATTCAAGCAGCCTACCAGCCTTGTCTAATAATACTAAATAGAAACGAAAATGGCATTTTTTAATATATTCTTTTTTAATATTTCACCCCAAACAAGGCAGGACGCCACTGTAGACGTAAGGGGCCACTGAGAATTAGGGAGTAGGTTTAGGGTGTCATTCTAAGTTGGGAGCTGTGCAGCGAGATATCTGTTTTTACATTAGTTTTAAACCTTTGCATGTCGGTACTGTCGGGGAAACAGAGAGCAGGGAGGGAGTTCCAGAGGCCAGCAGCACGTGGAAAGAAGCTATTGAAGTAGAAGGCTCTCTGGTATCTGGGGACCTTCACAGTGAATGGATGGGATTTAGCTGATTGTCGGGTTGGTCTAGTGAATTTAGGTCGAGGGGGCACCAGAGTAGCCAGTTCATCGGAGCATAATCCATTGAAGTATTTGTAAAACAAGCACAAGGATGCAACATTGCGGCGATGGGGCAGGGGCGGAGCTTGGTTGACAGTGACGGACCTATTAGGTTGGCGACTCTTTTTTGGACCTTGTCAAGGAGGGAGAGACTAGTAGATGATGCACCCGCCCAGATACTCCATGCATAATCGCAATGTCGTATCGTAGTCTTTTAAACATTTTTCCTTTTCGCATTGATTTTCATCTTCGTTCATTCTTCTGCTGTTGAATTCTCGACGTTCACAGATTTATTTTTCTTTTCTTTTAAAGTAACGCATTTGCAGACGCCTTTTATAGCGTCGTTTATAAAAATCTATATTTTCTAGTCTTCATTTATGCACCCATTTTCCCCGCTAGTTTAATCTTATGAGACAACTAGCAAAAAGACCCGACGTTGTCCGGGATTGAATAAAGCACCTATATCTTGTTGTGCCCAGCCCATGACATTATCCATTCTATTCTTAGTTTTTACATGTTATAAATTAAATTTATCGAATAGGGCCCAACAATGTAATCAGCATTGAGTGTGTGGGAAAGGGGTGTAAATATAGTATATTTATATAAATGAATATCGGTAAACTTATTATGTAGTAGAATAAAGAAAACGGCGCGACGACAAGGTTTCAATTGTTTGCGTTTCATTTCAAAACGAAGTTTTGCTTAGTCCCAACGAAAGCAGAGTTAGGCAAGATGGTCCTCAATGTAGCAAAAATCCAGCGCCACAATAAGGGGCACTCTGGATTGGGACAAAAAGTATAAAATGCCTCAGTCTAAGAGGATTTCATCTTCACTGACCGAGGACAGAAAAGATGAAGTGTGGTATCAAAACAGATACTACACTTTGATCTTAGCTAAAGTCTGTAACAGATTTATACATATTAAAAACAGCAACATCGGAGTTGTGATCTGATTTGTGTGTATTTAGTTTTCAAAACTCCATGTTTTTTTTGCATGTTGTAAATGTAGACGGAAATTCGGTATTTATTAGTTAAATGCGTTTGATAACATCTAAACTCCGTTCTGTTTTGTAGAAATCTTAGGGTGTTTTTTGTCTCATATTAGGTCCGTGGTAATTAGAGTTGAGTCTAAAAGCTAATTTTCTCTCGCCTATGTATCCGCTATTTGCGGCATTTTGTACAAAAATAAAGAGATCCCCGAAAGAGTTGGAATCCAAAAACAAATGTTTTTTTTTTACTGATTTTGAAAATATTACAACTATTCGGTAAAAATAAATTATAAGAGCCTATTTAATGATTTAATTGAAAACTTAATCTAATAAGATTACAACTTTTCGAAATCCATAACACAGTTGTGAGTAGACACCTTTTTAAACCATTCGACTGAAGACAGGTCACGCTAGCTATTTTTGGGGCTACGGGCTAGACTTCCGGTCTTTTCATGAAAAAGCAAGTCTCTGGAGACGATCAAACTGATATATCGTCTTATTTGAAATAAAAAAAAAGATATGCTCTTACATCGAGCACTCTGATAATTTTTTTTTATACAAAAACATAACAGTATATTTCCGCCATTCTAATATAAAGACCAGTGCGTATTTATCTGTACAAGTATTTCCATTCCGTCACGCAAACAAGAGCTAATAAATCAGCATCGAGAAAGAGAGAGGGAGAGGGGGGAAGGGGGAAAGAATTACAATGCTCATATTTCGATATGGAAAAAAACATTCAAGACGAAACTATTTTAAGCGAGAAAGAAAATAGCAAGACAGATACCCCCCCCCCGTCATCTAAAATGAATTCGGAACGAAATCCCACACTTTAAATAAAAAGTACAACGGTTGGTGTTATTTTTTCTTTAGCTCATCAGAAATGATAATAATAAGTTATATTAATGCTAAGACTGGCGATATATATATATATATATATATATATATATATATATATATATATATATATAACATTATTTTATCTATTACGTTAGCGTTACAAGCTTTCGCTCTCACCAGTGTAAGGGATGATAATCTCAGACGGTCGCAAGATTCGAACCCAGTTACAGAATCACCATAGACTCTGCAAGCAAGCGCCAGATATATAGAACTTAAAAATTCGTTTTTTGGCGTGGTAATGTCTTGTAGCCGTTTGGTTAGGACGCATGCGTGCGGAGTCTTTTAAAATAAGTTAGATACAAAAACTTAAGAGTGAAAAAAATTGCTCTACATAAAATTTTGAGTTATATTAAGTAATACGTTTTAAAAAGGTCTGTGCGCCTTTGGTAGCGTCAATAATATGTATGTGCTTGGTAAAATCCTTAACTATTAAACTTATCATTATTAATTATGGACTGTGTATTCTAGGCAACAGGACGAGTAACAAGGACACATTATCTAGTTTTTGTAAAATTTACAGTAATGTGGGGGTACTGAAACTGTATTACACCCTCCTCATTGCTTATAACCGTTATTTAATGGGCATTCTACTAGTATATATATATATTATTTCTCATTTTCTATTGAAATCTGTATATATATATCCCATTTTTGTTCAGATCTCTCTCCCTCTCTCACTCTCTATTTCAATATATATATATATATATATATATATATATATATATATATATATATATATTAGATCATTCCTGTTATAAATCTATCTATTTTGTCGTGAATGCTTTCTTACTCTTTTCCATATCCTTACCCGAAGGAAAACATATAAAGAAGAAAACAGATAAAAAGCAAAAAGAGAAGATATAAAACAATGTCACTTTCCTTTGACAGTCTGTGGTTTATTTCTTGGCTCTATTTTCTATCGTCTGCCAAATCTAATCTTATTCTCCTTCTTCCGATTGTATAAGAATCCGTCTGCTGCGCACCTTTAATTGTATTAGAATCCGTCCGCTGCGCACCTTTTCTATTTTGCGAGACACAATCGCCTGTCAAACAACACTTAATTCACTCGGCCTGAGCGAGTCGGACGCCCGAACAACGCCAATAATCTAACGGCGTTGCGAACGAAAGTGAACACTCGAAACTAGCAAGAAAAACGAGAACACATTTTGCCATAGTCGAATCGACGGAGCAGAAGAAATAATCATCTTGAACAAAGTTTTAAGTCTCCAGACGGTAAAACGTAATATTGAAGAGGATTTATATGCGTAGCATTTGCATTAACTTGTGGAAAAATGACCGTGTATCCGTATGTAATATCCGCTGTGTTTAAAAAGAAGTATTAGGTTTGTCTTATCGTAATACATAACAGACCAATGTATTGGCAGCAGTTACATGATTGAGATCTGTTTTCTTTTGTATGTACATGTAATCTTTCACATAGTGATCAGTACTTGATTCGGTTGGCTAACACAGACATG
>OY744537.1:37115700-37143200 GCA_963556195.1 Sepiola atlantica
TTACATACAAGTTCTCCTTTACTTTTCAAACGTTGAGTTTGTAAAAGGTTAAGAACATTTGCTTTCTTCTCCCCAATTGACCATTTTAGTATATCTTACTTGTGGGTTCTTTGTCTTACCGGATTCCAAGTCAAGAATTTATCTAGTCTGGTGGAGTATCTAGCTAAGTGTTGTTAATTTATACATTTAATACTTACAGAACACTACAAAGAATATTTATAGAGAATTTAAAAAAAGTAAAAATACTTATATTGGGGTTCAGCAATGAGAGCTGGAGTTTCTTGCGTTCTTTACATTTCCCGAACAACGCCCATGCACGGGTCCCGCTAATGTTTTATGATTTTATAATGTGGTCTACAATCGATACCGTTATCCGAACTTAATTAAATTACAAAACTTTCAGAGTCGTGTAGTAAAATTGCACGTAATATTGATAAATAAATTAGAAAGGATATTTTATTTCGAAATTAGATGATGTAACCAGGAAATGTCCACGGGAAATTAAGAAATTATGCAAACGTGTTCATAGAAGTGAGGAAGTCGGTCGGGGGAGTAAGACGTGGTTATAGGAAAGAGTGCTCTGTCTATTGGGCTTTGTAAACAAATACGGACGTAATTTAAAGAAAAAAATAAATAGTAAACCTCAAAATGAATACGTGCTGTTGTTGTTTCTACGACACAACAACTTTTACAACTGCTGCTAGAAAACAGAAGAAAACATCTCTACACATCATGACTAGAGCTGCCACAAAGAAAGAGAAGTAAAAAAAAAAAAAACAGATCTACTATTAAAACGCCACGTGACTAGCATCGACGACTAACGTGCCATCAACACAACACAGCTGTCTGCGCCGGTTGGCCATTTTTAAGGATCGCAAGATTTCTGGCGGTAATTCAAACAGAGGGAGAAGAACAACTCATTTAAAAATCTGCATCAACTCGACGAAGAGGGTTACATTAAAACTTGCATACAAAATTGAACATCTCTCACTAAATATTGGACATGTCGGTTTTCGAAAAGAAACTTTTTTTCTAATCTTAATCGATAGTGATCTGAATGATTTTCAGAAAACAAATATTTTACAGAAGTTGATGAAAGTTGTAACTGCGGGAGACGAATGTCTTGCTTATGGAATAAAGTATAATTAACATTGAAGAATAACACTTTGCAAGATTTAATGTTATTGAATGATATTAGTTTAACGTTAATTCAATTTCTAGATTTTACCGAAAACCTTCGCCTCCATTTTCAAAGGAATAAGAATTATTGACATTAAAATAGGAGGATTCAACCAGGGGTTTTTACCCCGCCTAATAAACCGGTATCGTCCGAGCCTTTGGGTCTGGATTTACGCCGGTCTATTGGTTGTCGGTCCTGTGCAGTTCTAGGAGATGCACCCTCCCAGGCTTTGCTCCCCTCTTTGGGGAGAAGTAAGTTTATTGCTTACTGCCTGAGGCGCCCCTACCGGGGAATGCCGACGGGGCTGCCTAGGCAATTTTTACACAGCCAGAGTGCTCAAATTCTCGAGCGCTGGTTCTTTCCCACTTTCACGACCTTGTGTCACATCTTACCTTGTGGAAGGAAGATAAATAGAGACATCAAAATAGGCGTCCTTTCATAGTACGTTTCGAGAAAACTATCATCTTAAGTGTTGATCTCCGAGACAGATAATATAAAAAATAGGATTCATTAAAGACCTATAAGGGACCGAAAATTAAATACTGGTTATTTGCGTCCAGGGCAATTGTGTACAAGACATTTGCCAGCCGAAAATAACGTAGCTGACAGTTGAATATAAAGCAATTGATCCCCTGGCAATTGCGTACCAGGTAGTTACGTCCCGGACAGTTGCCTGTCAGAATGTCGTATACCAAGCAGTTGCTCTCCGGGCAATTACACACAATGCAGTTGCAGCCCAGACAGTTGAATACCAGATAGTTGCATCCCAGACAGTTGCATACGAAACAGTTGCTCCCTGGTAAATAAAGATCGTAAAAGAGATTTTCGTTCAGGACAATTGCATACCAGACATGTACATACGAAGTAGTTACTCCCCGGTAAATAATGTATCGGGTAGTTGCGTCCCGGACAGTTGTATACCAGAAATGTGTATACCGAGCAGTTGCTCCCCGGACAATTACGTAAAAGAGATTTTTGTTCAGGACAATTGTATATCAAACAGTTGCGACCCAGCCTGTTTTGTATCAAACAGTTGTTTCCCGGGCAATTGTGTACCAAGTAGTTGCTTCCCGGACAGTTGCCTCCGAGACAGTTGTATACAAAGCAGTTGTTTCTCGGACAATTACGTACCAAGTAGTTGCGTCCTGAACAGTTGCCTCCGAGACAGTTGTTTCCCGGGCAATCACGTAACAAGTAATCGCGTCCCGGACAGTTGCCTCCGAGACAATTTTATACAAAGCAGTTTTTCCGGGCAATCACGTACCAAGTAGTTGCGTCCCGGACAGTTACATCCGAGACAGTTGTATACAAGGCAGTTGCTTCCCGAACAATTACGTACCTGGCAGTGGCGTCCCAGACAATTGCATACCAGACAGGGGACGTCCCGAATAATTTCGTACGATACAGTTGCGTCCCGGAAAACCGAGTATAACATCGTTGCGTCACGGACAATCACATACCAGACAGTTGAGTCACGGACAAGTGTGTACCGGACAATTTAATCATATTTACTTGCGCATCAGACAGTTTAGTCACTGGATAACTACATCCATCTGATAATCTTTTGAAATTACCATATTTTCGCGTAGCTTTAATTTACTCTAAACAAGGCACATTGCTACTGAGACATCAGGGTTTACTGTGAACTTAGAGACATATCCATAAGGTATTCTAAGGAGGGAGTTGTGCATCAGGGTATTTTTCACATTACATTTAGATTTCTGCAAGTTGTTATAGTCAGGAAAACAAAGAGCGGGGAGGGAATTCTAAAAGCTAGCAGTTAGAGGAAATAAGCTATTGGAGTAGAAAGCCTTCTTGCATCTGTCGACTTCAACAGTGAAGGGGTTGGATTTATCTGATTGTCGGATTGGTCCGAGGTATTTACGTCGAGGAGGCACCAGAGCAGCAAGTTCATAACACATCACTATTGAGGTACTTGTAAAACAAGCACTGGGGTGCAACATTGCGTCCATAGAGCAGATGGCGGTGCTTGATAGACAGTGTGTAGCCTATAAAATTAGAGACTCTTTTTTGGACTCTGTGCAAAAGGGAGAGACTATTGGCTGGTGCACTAGCCCATATGTGACAACAATACCGCATGCATGGGAGAAGGTGGCTTTGTAGAGATATATGGCATTTTGCATGTGTGAGAAGTTTTCTAGTCCGGTAGAGAGATCCCAATTTATTTTAAGCAGCATTTGGTAGTATCTTTTATGTTTTTGTTCCAATTCGTGTTAGCTGAGAATGTTAGGCCGAGAAGTGTTAATGTTAAACTCTCGGGTATGGTGCTATAAGCCATGGCAATTGGAGGCTGAAAAGGTTTCTTATTGTCAAAGGAAAGGAGCTTTGTCTTAGCAGCATTAAATGTAATCATCTATTTTGCCCCCATTCAGCTACAGACTGGCGGTAATTTTATGAGGATTCAGCAATTGCCATGGATATGGGTGGGACTGATTTACCTATATGTCGAGCATAGAGCGTGGTGTCATCGGCAAATATATCTCGGACACAATTTCATCAGGAAAGTCGTTTATAAAGATCAGCAATAATAAAGGTCCAAAGATCGACCCCTAGGGTACACCCACATTAATATTATGTTGTTAGGATGTACGGCCATCGAGGACAAGCTAGGTCTTTTTAGGGGGATGGGGGACTAGGAAGGATCTAATTATATTAAATATTCGGCCAGTAATACCGTACAAATCTATTTTCATGAAAAGACCTTCATGGCAGACGTTGTCAAAGGCTTTTGATATAGCAAGCGCTACCTCCCTATCTTCACTTGAATTGTCCATTGTATGGTATATGCGTTAAAAGATGACCGTTAGAATATCCGAAGTAGAATGTGCTTGTTGCCTAAATCCATAGTGATGGTCAAATAGAACATTTTAATTAACAAGGTGATGAACTATCGCTAGATTGATTAGTGATTTAAACATTTGAACGAAGAGCGGAAAGAGACTAATGGAGTTATAATTTTGCAGGTCGATTCTTTTTCCAGAATTCTTTAACACTGGTACAACAAGGACTGTTTTCCACTTATGAGTGAAGACAAGTTTTGGGTTTAGGGTTAGTTTTAGAGTGATATTGCATTTTATTTCTTTTCATTAATGCATGATTATTCGCTATTCTTTGATAAAAACTTACGATAATTCCTTTTCAAGCTTACAAAAATGATAAAATGTATTTTAAAAATTAGTCGTAATTCACAAAAATGGCAGTCATTATAAATTGTCATGTTATGTGTACATAAAATGAACGTTTGCAGGTCCTAAGAGAAAAACACTATGAGCAGAAAGATAAGGAACAAAGGAAATGAAAATTGGATTGATTTGTGGTATTTTGAAATGGGTCCCTTGAGAAGTATTAACCCCTCTCACCAAACACATTTGGTAATTCTTAACCTCTGAGTTTAATGAGAGTTTAAATATTGTTAAAGCACAAAATTATGCTGATTCACAAGATATAACCACAATTCGAGCATTACTCTTTTTATATATTTTTCTTTTTTTAAGTTATATTTTGACATAATCTTTAAAATGGCAATATATTTTCATTGCTGTGACGTACTTTAGGACACAACTTTTTAAAAGATATCGAAGCACGCAAAGATAGATGACTATCTGGAACAGGAATTATAGTCTTTTATATGCTTGTAAAATTCAAGTTCATACTCTTTTACAAATTAACTATATTCGCAATAACATGGCAGTTGTCATAGATTGCCTTTTCCGTTTTGCTTGAAATAAACTGTTAAATAAATGTAAAAAAAGAATGAACGGTTAGGGAGATGGGCAATTGCGTACCAGGTAGTACGAGACGTGACTAATACTGTGTGTGTGTGATTGTGACGACGTGAATTTTGCGACAAGAGAAAAAGCAACGAACAAAGAGAATCATTAGAACGAGAATGTCATAAAAGATGATTGTAATGAGGTGCACTAATTTCCTTGGCACCAGACATTGCTTCGGGTGACGCAACAGTAGTAAGCAGATAGTTTTCACTAACGAGATTGTTCATGTACAAGTGAATCTTATAGTCTTATATAACGTTCCGGAAAGGGAAAAAGACAAATTTAGTTTGTTCCTATTTACTTGCCTCTCCACGAGGACAGTGTTAGACAAATTGTCAGTTTTTTAATGTGGAGAAAATCCAGCTCTCCCTAAAAAGGCACTCTGGATTTGAACAAAAATAAAAATTGCTTCTTATAGAAGGATTTTTCCTTCACTGACCGAGAACGAAAAATATGACGTGTAGTATAAGATCAGATACTACACTTTGCTCCAAGCCAAAAGGAGTTCACTGTACCTTTATTTCTTTTGACTTTCCTTTTCCAGCTGGTCGAGTGAATTTTTTTAGCAATGAGTTATAATTTATCAAGGTCAAAGGCAACTCGGGAATGCGGATTAAGCAGATTGATGAACAATGTTATAAAAAAGCATTAAAAATGGTTAACGGAATGAACAAAATTCGATTACGCAAGTAATGTCAAGTCTTTGTTAACATTAGAATTGAAGATGATCATATGATAGCTTACGGGGAAATAATCTTGTAGTAATGTGTAGCACAGATTGGAAATTCTTAGAAAGTTATCTATTAGACACACAAAGAAATGAAAGAAAAGTCCTTGTGTGTGGTTTTAATCTACATATCTTAAAAAGCGATCGAAATTTTCGTCTCCCCTCTCTGATATCCACATGTGCCAACCAAGGACTACACATTCTAATAACTTTCCCGCTTCTTTGCTTTTATCTGTCGCTCATGTTTTTTTTTTCTGATCGAAGCTTGCGAGAAACTGTGGACGGTGTCTCTTCTTTCTCTTTTCCTATCAATGCTGATGTTCCTCAGGGATCTATTCTAGGCCCAACACTGTTTCTTCTTTATATAAATTATCTTACAGAGATTATTATTCAGAAAATTAAAATCTATGCTGATGTTACCACTCACTATTCTGGTGTTGCTTCTCGCCCATCTCCATCGGATCAGTTAAAATATGCAGGTGATCTGGAAGTTGACCTGTGTAAAGTTGTTGATTGGGGTACGAAATTGCTTGTTTAATTTAATCCAGTTAAGACTCAGCTCGTGTCTTTCAATCGTAAGCGTGCCCCTTTTCTTCCTGAGATTCTCATGGATGACTCTGCTCTTGAGGAAAAATCGACTCTGAAACTTATTGATATTTTTCTTTCATCGAATTTTTCTTGGATTTCATACATTAGATCCATTGCTCTTTCCGCTTCTTGTAAAGTCGGTTCTCTCTATGGCTCCAAACACTTTCTCACATCTGAGGCTATTCTCTATCTCTACAAATCTACTATCAGACAATGTATGGAGTACTGTTGTCATATTTGTGATGGCGAATCTCTGTCTCATTTGAGGGTTCTTGATAATATGCAGAAACGTATGTGTAATATGATTGGCCCCACAATTTATTCTTCTCTGCTCTCTCTCTCTCTCTCTCTCTCACACACATACGTGATGTTGCTAGTTTCGGTATTTTCTATAAATACTATTATGGTGTGTGTTCTTCAGAATTATGTGATCTATTCTCCGCTTCTTTTGTTCTAGCTCGTTTGACTTGTTGGTCTAGTGGTCTCCACCAATTCGCTGTTTTAGTACCTCACTGTAATACAGCTGCCTTTTCAAGCAGCTTCTTTCCAAGAACCGCAAGCTGGTGGGCCTCTTTTCTGCTGACTGTTTTCCTCCTACCTATAACCTTGTTTTTTTTTTCAAGACTAAAGCCAAAAGGCACCTCCTGTCTTTGCGATAATCATATTTGTGTTTTTTAACTCCTTACATCAAGTGGAGTCATGCCTTGTCTGGAGCGATTTCCATAAAAAAAGATGATTTTGTTATACTAGTTTCGTATACGCGTCCTTAATTGAGTTTAAAAAGCAAGTGCATTTTGAGTAACTGATAACCGGATAAAAGAAAAGGATCACGTGATTTACCGACTATCGGGAGGTAGCGATGGTGAAGTTGATACTGACGTCGACTTACGACCTGGGCGTGCCAAGTTCGAATCCAGACGATTCCATGGCACCGCGTTCACTTATTACTGATTATGGCAAATTTTCCCGTGGTTCCTTCCTATAGATATATGATTCTAAAAATAACTGGGGGAAACCAGTGCCAACAGCAGAATCGGGCCGTTTAATATTTCTACCATGTCAATTAATTCAAATTTACGTTTTTGTTTTTACCGACTATCATCTCCAGAGTTTTCACACAGGAAATCGCATGAAGTATTTGAAACCTTTACTTATTATTCTAATCTTGATCTGTATTTTTAAAGAATTTTAAAAAATAAATGCGTTTTATTTAGTGAAAAATATAGATGGATTGTTTACGTTTATTTTTATCGTGGTGTTTATTAAACCAACGTTTCCGCCGTTGTACTGTTTGGCCTTCTTCTAATGTATTTTGCTGTAGTCCGGGTAATTTGAATAAAACTAGTTTATTTAAGTGTCTGGGGTAAATCGAACTGGAACTGGGTTCCAAACCCTCTTTTAGTAGCTTATATCAGTTAATTCTTAGTTTCTCTCACCAGGGATCGAACTCAAAACCTCTAAGTAGAATTCACCTCTTGACGTATAGTCTAATCAATAATGTATAAGTCTCGGTTAAGAGATATTCTAAATCTAAAAGCAAACATAATGTTTAGATGTACAAACATTAAAAATTTTATTCGGTCGTTTTAGCATCGACTAATAAAAACTCTCTATATTTTCTACACTTACTATATAAGATCTCTTAGGTTTGATTTAAGTCGTTTTTCCTTACACTTACCTGTTAGCAGCCATCTTGCGGTAATTTTTTTTATTTTTGTTTTGCTAGCATAGTGTCGTGGCCCATTTATAAATCAGCACTCCTAGTAACAAAACAGGCAGTTAAACTTTCGATATCTTCGCCACATACGACAGGAATAGACATAATATAATCTTTCTCAGTGCATCTCGCTTCTCGTTGACAATAAGATGACCTAAACATATATCGCTTCAACCTTGCGCCATACATCAATGAAAGTTCATAATCATACCTTTGTTAGCTGCTTGCTCCTATACATGTCATTTCTGCGCTTTTTACAGACTGAGAGAGCGCCGTCTGAAAATAAGTTATTTCATACGTCGAAAGAAGACTAAGTCAAGACAAAACTGTTGAAGACAGAGGAGGTTTATTTCCCTTGATCTTCGTTCGAAATCACTGACCAATAGAGAAGGGGGTAGATAGATAGAGAGAGAGATAATTACTATTTAATCATATATATCAGAGCATTTTAAAATAACATTTGTAGTGACCCTAATAAACTGATGATCTCTCTCACCCACTCTCGCTTTAAGCCATGTGATGTCACATCTGTTTCTATCAATTCCTACAGGCTCTATGAATTTAACCTTGACTTCAGCAAGTTGGCCACGACTGAACTTTCATTTTCTGTTATCGTACATTGAACAACTTGGCCTCTTCTAATTTAATTTGTATCAGGACTTCCTGCTACGATACAACGTCTAATAGCCATTAATTAGGCACGTCAACGAATCTAGTGATCCAAAATGTCTACTAAAAAGTAACAATAGTTGGAGAACAAGAAATATAGGTACTCTTATAGCTGAAACACCATGTTTCCATGACTTCGCGTCGTCAAAGTTCGGGCATGTTACGGAAACGCCCGAGAGTTGACGAGGCGAAAACTGCCAAACGCTAAATCGAAAACTTGCGTCTGCTCTCGACCTACCAAGCGAGCCGGACATTCGAAGAAAACTATGGACTGTGATGCAATTATATGTAAAGAATCAGGATGTTTCGATATTGAACTAAACAATGTCAAAGTGACGAATAAGAGATTTATTAATTATTTATAGAATTATTAATGCTATAGTTTACTTTTTCACCGAATGGATCAGTGTAATATATTTTTTTATAATTTTAATCTCTATTATTTTTGTGGTTTATATTATTATAATAAAATAACCTTCCATTTATCGTTAAAAAAATAAAAATATTGAAGACTGGCAGCCGATAAATTCAGACGAAGAAAATCAAACCAAAATACATATATACAAAAAAGAACGAACAAAACATAGCAAAACAATTGTTGGCATTTAGATGTTTATTTTTGTTCTTTTTTGTCAAAAGGAACCATTGTTAATCAAATGTTTTTAAATAAAATGTTATTTTGTTTGTGCACCGGAAAGTTTCAGATGATGATTTTGATCGATTTGTTAAGCAAATGTTATTGTTATTTTTAATTTTTTGGCTTCCGTCAATACGTAATATCGACACTATTATTCTTGTATTTCTATTGTCTCTATTAAACTGGAGAGTTCCTTATTGTTAGGCATGAGGCGACTAATTTCTTTTTTTATTTCACCAAGTCGTCAACGTTTAGAAGGCAAGATGGTGGATTTTGCCAAACAATATTTGGTCAGTTTTCAATAATATTTTATGAAGTAATATTCATTTCGGTTTGATCAATGCGTAAAAGTATTTGCTGTATCCTTAGTAAATCTTGGTAATATCATTTGGTTGTATACGAATTTCTTCTTCCCCTTTTTGTCGTTTTTTAGGACAAGGCACCTTCTCTGTTGTTAGGCGAGAGTCAGCTATGATGAATTAAAATATCTATATACTTATGTACTTATGTACTTAAACAAGAGCAACTTAAAAAAACGTAACACTGAAGGTGCAACAAGATAAAGCACGCGACGAAAAGAAAAAAATAGTCGACCAGTGTGTATGGCAGGTTTTAAATTATTATGTAAAGTATAACTCCCTCCATTACCATTCAGACTACTTCCTCTTTAATTTCTCGGGTGGTCTAGGGTTCACTTACGTAGCAATGAAGCTGAAGCAAGCGCAACCGTCCATATATGTTAACTCGTTCCTTTTCACACTAACAAAATCAAATAATTCGACGATCACTATTTGATTTGAAATAAAGAATTAAGATATAAAAAAAAAGTAATTACTAAGATGAATGAACAGAAAATAGTTTCAAAGAAATACATTTGATCTATTTTTTAAATAGTGCAAATAAAAAGGAATATGATGTAACTAATTAAAAGCAGGGGCAAAGCAAGAATCCAATATAACATTCTCAAATAGTTTCATGAATGTTTAGACATTCAAAAACAGTTTCCCGATTTTTTAATATATGTGTGAAATACGAACCCAAAATGGCCACGGGTGATCTTGGATACTGCTAAAACTGGATCATGATTGCTTTCGTTACGGTGTGCACTGGGGGGCTTTCTGAAAGATAAATGAAATTATAAACCTACAATTGATCCTTCATGACGTAATCTATTTTCAAGTATTTATATATACCGATTTCTTTCTTGATAATCATTCATATGAAACAGATAGAGGGAAGAGAAGTAAGAAATATTTAGTAATATATTCAACAAATACTGACCCAACCAGTGTATGACAATTTTAGACCGCAAAAATACTATTTTTAATGCAAGTTTACAATTCTTTGTACCTCTACAGAACTTATGGAATAGATTAGAAATTGCATAATCGTTGACGAACAATTAATTAGTACCGACTTTAAAGAATATTTTTTCATTTTTTTCCTAACTTAAAGTTAGGGTAAATTACCCGCTCTCTCTTCCGTGTTAAGAATGGGTTTAATAATTTTCTTCAAGTCAGTATATGATTTAACTTTATTTATATATATATATATATATATATATATATATATATATATATATATATTATAGAAGCTTTTTCGACTTTATCTTTTAGGTGGCTAAAAATATTGAATTCTCACCAAATGTTTATTTCTGTTTGTATGTGTGGCAAAGACGGGTTTTACTATGTGGCTATTTCTAGGGGCGACTGCAATCTGTTTTTCCTTGAAACTAACTTGAACCCCCTTTTCCTAGTGGAAAATTTCACACAACTCTTACCACAAAACTCTACTTTATCGTTAAGACATTTTTGCATTAAACTGATTTTTGTTCAGGATTTTAAATTTATTGGTAAAAGTTACTTTCTTAAAACGTCTGAGATTTCCGATATTTTGGCCGATATTTTTCTAACTCTTATTCTTAAAATGTGTGGAAAATATATTCTAAATGACAGCAACACTAACAGTTTTAACTGTGTCCATTTTGTTAACATTTGATATTTATAGATTTAATTTTGATTCTCAGACAATCCTTCTTTTCCGGTCACGCCATTTTCAAATCAAAATGTCGAAGTCTGAATAGATTTTCGTTCAAACTCGCTGCGTCTGAACATCGATTGGTTTGTATTGATTGATTGATTTGGGAGTGAATGCAATTTGGCTTAATTGAAATTCGCGTTCTTTTATTTTACTTTAGAAACAAGAAAATCCGTTTCTGTTTGGCGTTGTATTTATCGATGCCGATTACGAAACGTGTTCAAATCCCATCAGTTCCGGTAAGTGTTGTCAAATGCCGTCTGTTTTTGCACACGTGTTCAAATGCCATCAGTTCTGGTAAGCGTGTTCAAATGCCATCAGTTCTTGTAAGCGTGTTCAAATGCCATCAGTTCTTGTAAGCGTGTTCAAATGCCATCAGTTTTGGTAAACGTGTTCAAATGCCGTCTGTTCTTGTAAACGTGTTCAAATACCATCAGTTCTGGTAAGCGTGTTCAAATGGCATCAGTTATTGTAAGCGTGTTCAAATGCCATCAGTTCTTGTAAGCGTGTTCAAATGCCATCAGTTCTGGTAAGCGTGTTCAAATCCAATCAATTCTGGTAAACGTGGTCGGTCAAATGCCATCAGTTTTTGTAAGCGTGTTCAAATCCCATCAATTCTTGTAAGCGGGGTCAAAACCCATAAGTTCTGGTAAGCGTGTTCAAATGCCATCAGTGCTGATAAGCGTGTTCAAATCCTATCAGTTTTGGTAAGCGTGTCCAAATATCATCAGTTCTTGTAAGCGTGATCAAAACCCATCAGTTTTGGTAAGCGTATCCAAATGCCATCAGATCTGGTAAACATGTTCAAATGCCATCAGTTCTGGTAAACATGTTCAAATCCAATCAGTTCTAGTAAGCGTGGTCGGTCAAATGCCATCAGTTCTAGTAAGCGTGTTCAAATAACATTAGGTCTGGTAAGCGTGTTCAAATTCCATCAGTTCTTGTAAGCGTGTTCAAATGCCATCAGTTCTGGTAAGCGTGTTCAAAACGCATCAGTTCTGGTAAGTGTGGTCGAAACCCAGTTCGTGTAAATTCATTTTACCAATTCAAAGTAACATGTTTTCTTTTTTAATAATCATGGGATTGTTTCTAGTCGTTTTGGATAGTCTCTTTGTCACTAGGTGTAAATAAAGCTTGGCGAGTGTTTTGCATTGCGCAACACTTGTCTCACTAAAAACCTGAATCATGCCTGCCCTTTTTTAGATTGTGTCTATTTTTCATATTGTCTACATTCAAAACAAAAGGAGAGAATATGTGTCAGGGTATCCTAGCTTGGGTTCGTCCCATTGCCGTGGTAAACTGTTGAGCTACATTATATACTCGGGAAGGGGGACATTCCACGATACACTTCCCCATTAATGTTAAAAGAAACGGAATTAGTAGCAGTTTCTAATACGTATTGTTGTTGGTATGATTTTATAACACACGCACATAATCTATTACATTGAGCACAGAACCTTAAAAATATAGCAATTGCTCCAACTATATATATATTTAGAGAGAGAGTGTGTGTGAGAGAGAATATTATTGCTATATTTATAAAAACGAAAGTGTTGAATATAACAGGTAGCTTATTTGAGGTTATTTAAAAGCTTACAGTTAATATATTATAGTGACTGCCAACCTCACAAATTGCGATTCTTAGATCATATTAAAGATGACACTCCTCGGGGATGTTAAAAATATGCAAAGTTCCGAATACGTTCGTCGAACACTCTCGACTAGTCTTCTATCTGTGCCCGCTTCTAGGTACATATAGATGTTAATTTCTCTTAATTACGTGACAGTTTCCGTTGGCCGAGTGGATATGGCGACTGCTTGAAGATTCTAACCTGAATCTGTGAACTGATTTCGCGCCCCTTGACCGTCTGAAATTCTCACTTTCCTGCACTGATGAAAGCAATAAGCTTGAAACGCTAGCGTTAGTAGGTATTAATAAGATCATTTCAACTCTACTCAACTTAGACCATGCTTTATACTCCTTGCTCCTTTGTCTCTACCCTATCCCAATGATCTCAACCACCTATCCACCTAACCCATCTAAATCTCCACACTCTCACTTTCCTTGTTTACCTTATACCCTTTCATTCAGGCACCCTTTCTCTATATCCCTCCGCTTAACCGACACCCATCTCCCCTACATTTATTTCCTCATATTTCTTGTCGATACTCTTCCCAACAACTCCTACAACTTCCTATTCATAGAATAAACAACCCACACCATTTAGACTTAATTCCCATATATTGTACTTACACTTAATTAGTTTTGTTCACTAGTCAATAATTCGTTCACTATGCAATAATAAATGTTAATTTTTTATTATATATAAACCATTTTTCCTTTCTTCCTCTTCTAACAACCTCTTATTCCGACACTCTAGGTTGAGTATAATATAACAGATGAAGGCTTAAGATAGAATAATTCTATCTATCTGACCATGCATTATTTTACTTTATATAATTATCCCCCTTTGACCATTTTATGCTGATCCCTAATTATCTCCCTTAATCTTTACCTGACTATTCGAACATATATTTACAATTGCAACACTTAACATAAATATTAAATATTTAATACAAAAAAATAATAACAAAGAAAAAGTAAATAATAAATTAAAAAACAAATAATCATGATAATAATAATAATAATAATAATAATAATAATAATAATAATAATAATAATAATAATAAAAAGAACAACAACAAAATACATTAAAATCCAAATATAATTATTTAAGATTAACTAAATTAATTAATCTTAGTAATCTATTACTTATCTAAACTATTGCATTTTCTGCAGGATTTGTCTTTCTTTCTTCGAATCTGATGTTTCTATTTTTTGAATAGCAGCGTCAACTTGGCTTTACTCAACTGACACAGCCGGTCCAACTTTTGTTTTCTTTTTGAAAGAGAGAGGTTGTTACTCTCGAAATGATTAAAGTCTTTACCATTCCGGACCTTTAAATATTTAACAATAAGCCCACCAATTTTACAATTTACTGCCTTTATATTTAAATTTTAAAATATAAATGAATTGATGTGAGATTTACCGTCTCTTGTCATTTACTTTTGTTCATTCTTATTCCACTTTCCGGTTTTCAACATTGCATTTCTCCTGTCTCGGAATTCCCACCTTCATATTTACTTGTTTACTAGCAATGCTTCAAACAAACTAACATTTCCTTTCAATCTGATATTTATTTATATATATATATATATATATATATATATATATATATATATATATATATATATATATATATATATATGCGTATATATATATATGGCATCATCACAAGTTGGTTGACCAAAATAAAAAAGTGCTTGACCGTAAGTTCTAAAAGATCTAATAAAAAGTATTTAGTTTTTATTAAGACTTTGACTACTGAACGTTTCTCAAGAGTTGATCTGTTTCTAACGGCTGGTATCTACCGGTGATCTAGCATGATCAGATCGATGAAACCTGGTTACACTTAACAGACACCGAGTAATTTCTTACATTGGGACCTGCGCTAACTATGACTCTTACCATAACTCTAATGCTGACAGTAACCCCCACTTTGACTCTAACCCTAACCCTAACGACTGGGTCAAAGCTAGCGCGGGTCATAATGTAACAAAACACCGGACACTGTAATCTATAGGGTTTTTTTATTTATAGTTTATATATATATATATATATATATATATATATATATATATATATATATATATAACTTCTTTGTATAGCAGTAAACATTCCAACAGAGTGCTCGATTAATTAAGAATGAAAGTTAAAAAATTAAAAATTAAGAGCGTAATATTTATTTATTTTGGTACAGAAAAATTAGTACAACATTCTTACCGTCGGTTTCAAACACGGAAGGACTTAGCCATCCGGCTCTCTTCAGCTTCTGTTCTTCATGACAACAGAAGCTGAAGAGAGCCGAATGGCTAAGTCCTTCCGTGTTTGAAACCGACGGTACGAATGTTGTACTAATTTTTCTGTACCAATATATATATATATATATATATATATATATATATATATATATATATATATATATATATATATATATGGGAAATGAAAAAGGCAAATAAACAAGTAATGTTTTTATATATTCATCAACGTTTCGTCTTTATTGTAAGACTTTCTCGGGATGATAATTTGAAAAAAAAATGTCATGCAAGTACATCGAAATTTTGGGTTGACATGATGGGTTGATAAGGAAAAGTAGTACCCGTGGCTACTATGAAGGCTGGAGGAGAGTCCAGGCTGCGAGGAGTCAGTAGTGGCGAAGAATGAAATGAATATGGAAAGCTTTGAGTGAGTACCATTGAGGCAGCAGTGAAAAAGGGAGGGGTCAGAGAATTAGTGAATTTGACTTAGGGTGGGAGGAAGTCTTACAATAACGACGGAACGTTGATGAATATATAAAAAAATATCTCTTAGTTATTTTCCTTTTTCATTTCTAATTTCGTCGGATTACTCTCATCCTTCTTTTCTCATATATATATATATATATATATATATATATATATATATATATATATATATATATATATATATATATATATATATATATATATATAAACATTGTTTTTGAAAAACCATAACAATGTAATTTGTTGAAATAAATAAATAACATTTATTTATTTTAAACTGAGCTTTCGAATATAGAATATTCCTCGTCAGAATGTTTTTTTTTCTTCTTTCTTTTCATAGTCTGGTGGTATTGACTTTGTGAGGAAGATATTTGGAAAGTTTACCAAGATATTTCTTACAAGAGAGGATTCATCAAAACGAACAAAATCTTTCTATTTATTTATTTTGTAAAGTTATTGTTCCCTACTCGCGTTTCGCAACCTAGCAAGATGCTTTCTAGGCAGTTCATTAGGGGAGATACAAAACCTAAGATATTGACCTCAACAACTGACAAATACCGCACATGCGATTGACCTAGTTGAAATCACTTAAGAGGAAAAAAAGGAAAATAAGTTCAAAAGACAGCTCAAAAAACTTGCGCCTCACAAGAATACAATCCAATGCAATCCAAGGAAGGGAAAAAAGGGGAAAAGGGGAAAAAAAGACAAAAATATAATATACTTGAGGCACTAACTGGTCTAGCCGCACTGATGAGCTGTGATACAGCGAAACTGCCTGTATTTGGATGATTATACATATATATATATATATATATATATATATATATATATATATATATATATATATATATATATATGCGCAATAAACGGCGAAAATAGAAGACGGAACATTTGTCATTTGTTCATAAAACGTAAATTAAAAATGTACAAATATCTTTTTCATTGGTTTGAAACTTTTATTAAAGAACAGATCCAAAATGGATTTGTAAATAATCAGAATTAATTACATTTCATATTGTTTTAATATTTTTAAACTGTGTTTACTTCGTCATGGCGTTTTAACGATAAGCAATGCTTACTTTCTTAAATCAAGTATGGTGGCTAATAAGCGTAAAGAAAATACGCGCAACAGCAGCAGTTGGTGGAAAAAAATGTATAAACAACCACAAAACACTAATAAACGAAACTACTAGATTTTCTGTGCGCGGGGCTTACATCAAGTGGCTTCATGCTTTGTCTGGAGTGGTTTCCATATATAAGAAAAAGAAATGCTTACAATTTAGATTGTAACAAGTATTTTGAATATTTTTTGTTTCATATAGAATTATCAACTAAAATATTGATACTTTTAGCTAATTGTTTCTTAATATAACTTTTTTTCTTAAAGAAATATCACTGATTTATATTAATTTAATTCATAATTATTGATTTTAAATATATTTTTTCAAATTAATAAGGAATGTAAATAACTCAACTTTTTTTATATAAAATAAAAAAGCTTACGATTAACTAAAAAGTTAAAAACCTGGAAATAGTTTGTCTTTAATACGGGATTAAAATTAGAAAATCCTATAGAATTTATTATTTGTCTTTCACAGTATATAAAAGTTATTTTGTGTATATCAACTTTATTACGAAAAACCCCAATTCTTAACTATAGGAAAGACACTTGGGGAACAATGAGCGAAACAAAAACTAAGCCAAAACTCATTTTGTCCATTACATTAACAGTAAACATTTATATAAAAGTAAGCTGACAAAAGTATTTCGACTCTAATAGCTTCTTATCTCGTTCTGCTAACCTTTGGAATTCCACCCCTGCTTCTTGTTTCCCCGGCTGTACGAACATGCAGAAATTTAAATGTAATGTTAACAAGCATCTCGCTGCACAACTTCCCACTTAGAATGCCTTGGTCTATATGGCTCCTAATAACCAGTAGCCCTTACGTCGTAGTGGCAATCTTCTTTGTTTGGTGTTAATTAAAGTATAACAAAATTGATAATTTAAAAACGCGCTTTTTTTTCATTACTTCATGTACCGAAGATTTGATTAAAATCGGGCTAGTATTTATTTATTTTTTAGATGGATTTTTCAAAAGTTCTTGTTTGACATCGACAATAATTTGGCACACACACACACACACACACACACACACACACACACACACACACATATATATATATATATATATATATATATATATATATATATATATATATATATATATATATTTATAATAAAGAGATAAGAACCACGAGGTAGCCATCACCTGGTTTTAGAACACAATGCGAGAAGCTGCCAGAAGAGCATTAGAAGAACACAATCAACAAACGAAATAAACCTGTCTGAAAGGCGATAAATTTGAAATAGTTGCAAGAATTCGATAATTTGGTTATTATTTTACGAAGCATTTATCAGGACTGAAGTTTGCAAAATGAACTGGCTTTCGGCAAATCACCGCCATCTGAACGACTTTTAATGTTGTCAATAAATTGTCGTGTTTATCATGACTAAACACAAGTAACGAATATTTAAATTGTTATGGGTTCTGTTTCAGAAAATAAAATATCTGATTATCTATTGTAAATTTTTCGTACAATCTTTTTCGGAATAAATCGGCTTATACTGGAGTGAAATCGATTTTTATTTGCTTGATAATTCGTATCGTCACGTCTTTACAAGTAAACGCAACAAACACAAGAGACACATAGCGGCGAAGTTCCGTACTAAAATAGATTAATTCACGAACGAAATCACTCGTATTTTACCGTTTTTTTGTTTGTTTCGTATCTTTATCGTTGTTTTAAATTAACTTTAATCATGATTGTAGTTAATTCGATCAACCTTTGATGTTGGGAGTCCCATAAAATGCGACCGAAAGCATGTGGAAAAATTTGAAAAATTAGGATGAAGTTAATTCGATTATTAAAATAAGCGTAAATGTTTTAAAAGTATAATGAGTAATTATCGAGCTGTAATCTAGTCTGGTGCAAGGTCATTGGATGCTTTTGCGAAAATTGCATCAACTATAATGGGAAATTGATTAGTAAGTTTGGCCTGTTAATCATGATTATGTGATAAGATGGGAAAAGCGTGGTTTGATGGATACCCATGTAGACTATGTAATTGGTTAATTAGTCGAACTTATTACTGTACTTACATTGGGAAAGTTTCCAGCTTGGATTTAACGAATCATTTCCTCGAGATATTGTTCAAATAACCCCAAAAGTGTTCTAATGCCATAAACGAAATTATTGTGTAATAGATGTAGTTATATGAGAATATGGTTGAGGTCAATAGTCATGTAGTCAATAGGTAACTAGTTGTTTCTCAAGCTAGGACAAACTATTTGTAACCATGTGCCGTGTAGCACATATATACAAACTTGCATCTAATATATATATATATATATATATATATATATATATATATATATATAAACAATAATATTTTTATAAATAAATATTAATTATTTAAATACCTAGAGACATCGATGTTTCATGCTAACGCAATCTTCAGTCTAGGAACTAATTCTCAACGGTCGGTAGGCGCGAACCCCGATCACAAATCGCCACTGATTCGTAGTCGGGGATCTTATCCATCGGCCATAGCCAATTAGTTAGTAAATATAGAGGAACTTTAACTGTAAATAGCGAAATCGGCGTCTATTTACCAGGCAGTTAGAGTGATCTACGAAACGGCGTTCGGATCGTGCATATAGCTATTTTTACTGATTGTTATTGGTTAACTAGCTAGACGTGTCCATAAAAACACCCGGCTAAACTAACTCCATGTATTTTAGTCTGACGATTCACCCGAGGATGAAACGCGGAAGCCTCTGTTTAGCTTAATTGCCATAAATATATTTTCATGACTTAGTATATATATATATATATATATATATATATATATATATATATATATATATATAGTAAGTCATGAAAATATATTTATGGCAATTAATCTACACAGAGACTTCCGCGTTTCATCCTCGGGTGAATCGTCAGGCTAAAATACATGGAGTTAGTTTAGCCGGGTGTTTTTATGGACACGTCTAGCTAGTTAACCAATCAGATTCTTTGTTGTTCTATTAACCAATCGTTGGGCTTCTCACGAACAAAGGTTCGGTTGATTTTACTTCCTATTTCCTATTCTATTGTTCTATTTTCTATCGGATTACTCATCCCCATTTCTTTGAGTCATCATAACTTACTTTTAGCGTAAAAATGTGTGTGTTGGTATAATAAATATTGATAGATATTTTACTAGACGAGTTGTAACATAGTAGGGTGTGTTATCCGGTTGGCGTCCTGTTTTGAATCCTCTTCTGTTGACACGCTTTTTTCTCTTTTTTTCCTTTCGTAGCTGTAAAAATATAAGGGGGTATTTATCAACAACAAATGAGCCATTATTCACTTCTAGAGATAAGTTTGTTTTTTATTTACTTCTAGAGATAAGTTAGTTTTTTAAACCATTTACACTAATGTTACTATCCGATCCACACTTGTTAACTTTCATGTCGTAAACCGAAAAAAGAGAGAATTGATTTCGCTTCTCTGCCACATATGTCTTCCCATGACGTAATATCCTTCAACATAATTAAAACTCAAGTTTGTTAACTTTTAATGGAATTTTCCACTACTATCACGTTATGCTTATTCTAGCTTCGTGTGAAAACTGCTGTTTTTAACATTTTTACACATCGTCTATAATCTTCCTACAATTGGGTGAGGAAATAGCATCAATGATCGACTGGATTGTTCGAACAATTGTTTTAGAACTAGAACAAGTATGCAAAGAAAGTCACTTAACAATAGGATATAAACAGCACTAAAACAAGGTGTGATTTGATATTTAACCTTTTCTGAATCTAGCGTTCAACTTTAAATAATAAATCAACAAAATGTCGAAATATAAGCAGTGTTAGTACTTTTAATGAACCAATCCTCTATATGGTATCTTGATTAATGTTCTTCCAACGTAGATGAAACGAAGGCTTTGATTGGCTAGCACATCGTAAAATAGAAAATACGAAATTATATGTGGTTGATTAGCGTCAAGAGAAAGTTCTGTTTAAACTACGTACGTTTTAGTCTAAGAATAAATATTTGAAGATATAAAGAACGTGAAGCATAAAATCGTTTACCAAAATGACCGAATTCTGAATTAAATAATCCGAAAAGGGTTTATATGCTTTAAAACAAAACAAGCAAACCAAACAACATGAATAAATACTTGAAGATATAAAGAACTTAAAGCATAAAAACTTTTTACCAAAGTACCTGAAAAGGGTTGATATGCCATAAAACTAAACAACCACACAAAGTCAACTACACTAAATCTTATTACCATGTAAATGTCCCCTTAAAGTCAAACACATTCCTACAAAATGTGACAAATTAGAACCCCAAATACTATTAGGCAGGTAACCTACAGGACCTAAATGACCTTTCCGGGGGCGCCGGGCTAGAAGAAATAATACATTTTCTAAAATATGTTAATTTCCGCAACAAAATATAACAAATATAACTAAAAGCTATAAGAACGCATATCCTAAAAACAAGAAAAAACGATTAAACCTGCCTTTGGCATTAAATGACCCACAGAGGTTTAAGTGCTGTTAAACAAACAAACACTTTCTTAATCAAGAATTGACCCCAATAACATTCCTCAACTTTATTTTCTACTTAAACAGATGCGAAACGTTTTTTTTATATATTACACAACTGAAGATTTTTCTTGAGGTGTTCCGACCGAACCATAGTGTCTCGCTAAATCCTGTCATCTGCGAAGTTCTGTATATTTTTGACACGGCGTTGGCACAGAATTATTACCAGAGAAATCAGTAATCATCGTAGCGAAACTCCGAAATAATGTTGGATATTCCTCGATTATGAAAAAGCATTTGACTCCATCGAATTAAACCAGAAGGAAAATTTCCCCGACTGTGCAGAGAATCTTACAAAAATCTCTGCACAGTCGGAGAAATTTTCCTTCTGGTTTAATTAATTTTGACAAAGGGAAGTCTCTTTTCCCGAAATATTAAATAATGATTTTTAATCAACCGGACACCACACAAACAGCTAAAAACACTCTTGCTGTTATGTAAGATTTTAGGAAAAATAAATAGTAAGTCATATTTCGTATTCGATTTATTGTTTTTGTTCCTTACAACTTGCATCTTACCCGGAATTTGCATTGCTCACAGCCTTTCAAAAACTTACTACTACTATACCCAACAATGCTTCAAGCAAACTACCATTCTCTACTATATATATATATATATATATATATATATATATATATATATATATATATATATATATATATATATATCCATCATTCTAGTTAATATCCGACCTAGTTAATTTTTCAAGACGACGATATGTTTCGATCTTATTTTTCAATAAAAGTTATTCATTAAAGTTAAAACATAAACTAGATACATTTAATAGAATACACTTGGCTTACTACATGGAAACAAGTTTAACAAAATTATAAAAATAAAATCAAAAACTGACACTTTGTTCAAATAATAATAACAGCCATGTATTCGTCCGAATCTCGATCTAGCTGATCTTCAAATTTTACTGACCACAATCCAACGATAGATTTCTGATAACAGTTCCAGGACTATCAAATTCTGTATAAATTATGTTCTGTCGCCAACAGACAGGCAAACGCCATATAGAATATGACTTTATTGATAGAGGTAGTAATTACCGAACAGATCACGGCTTAAAAATATCCATATCTGTGGTGTTCAGTTACCCCGGGGATAGCATTCGAAATAGAAACATTAAGATAACAGCGGGCGTTCATGATATATTTTCCGACGAGGTTGGATATCAGTGTTCTGTAATAACTTTGGAAATCGAAAGACTTGATAGATTATAAAGAGAACACCTCTCACCTCCCAAAGTAAAAAAACAGCAAATATCAGGTTTGAACAAAAGCTAGTTCCTCTTTCATCACGTACAATTTTTTTCATTTAATTGTCATATATGTAATCATAAATACTAGTTAAATCTGTAAAGTACACAACATTTCACAATTGAAATAAAAAGCTTAATCGAATCAAATTGATAACGGAAATAACCGACGTTTGTCGAAGTTATAACAATTTCGTAATTAAAGAAAATACTGAAAGGTCACATCTTTAAAGCTTAACAGTTTTATTTCCGTGATAATATCAAAGAAAATGATGTATTCTAAAAAATAATAGCATTTAAAACTCTCAAAACATTTTTTTTAATTTTACATTTACATTTTTGATGTTGAGTATCATTTTCTACCAAAATCTATTTTATTGTTTTCATTCCAACCTTCAAATTATATTTGTAAAAGGGTTCAACTGAATATAATGATGGTATAAAATGCAATATTTTCTCATTGAAATTAATAGGGTAAAATTAAGTGAGCTAAACAAATCTAAGTAACTTCTTAGTGCATCCCGCATTTTAACAATTATATATTAATTAATAAAACCTAAATTTAAGAGATTAATAAAACCTAAATTTTTATTAAGATACGATAATTCACTATTTTTTTCAATTCGGTTAAAACTGTGTTTTCACTTTTCAATTTTCGCGTCTTTTGTTAGTCTTCCGTCAAATGTCATAAATTATGTGAAAAAAATATTTACTAGAATTAATAAAACTGTTCATGAGATGACCCTGGATCTTTTACATATTTTAATGCGAGGCATCTTTTCATTATTTAATTGTAAACAATATGAGCTCGAGTTTTCTCAACAGATATTTTTGGAGCGGTGTCCCTTTCTCTCTTCTTCCTAGTCTTAAATTCAATACATTTGGCAAATAATTAAACAAGCATGCTTCAGTTGCCATGTAAGGAAAGGGTGGTAGATATTTATACAGAATAGGAAATAGTAGTCAAACACCTGTCCAAATTCACCTTGAATTACTGTGTCGTTGATTGAGAAAGTGGCCCTTCTCCGGTTCAATCAAAATCCAGGATGAAACATAATCCTATCCTCCTTTATGTCTTGTAATATATCTGTACATTTCCATAATATCATTTTATCGTTTAATGGATTTAGTGACGCTTATCTATTATATAGAGGGGACATGTCTGTGTTTATGGGTGTATGTTTTTATGCCTGGAAAAGGCTCCCAAGATGCTCGACATATTGATAAAGTTGACATCTTCTGAATCCTCCAGCTTTCGGATCAATAATATCGAAAAATTGAAAAAAAACATCGATGTCTTCATGCAAACAGGCACAGCGATAGGGTGCGGGAGAAATAGGGGCGGCCGAGAAAGACAGAGTTAGTACTTTTAATTGAAATATGTTACGGGCAACGAAGGCTGGTGAGAGGAAGCGAGGTGAAGACAGTGAGGTGAGAAAGAGGGGAGAGACCGGGTGAGAGGGCGGCGGGAAATAAGGAGGCGACCGGGGAAGAGACAGCTTTTCCCCTGGAAAACAGGGGAAGATAGAGAGTGTTACACTTTTGCCTACGGGGAGTGGGGCAATGATAAAAGAAGTATTAATTGCATGAATCGTTTCAGTTTAATCAACAACTTTCAGTAATTACTTACAGAATGACCCGGCGGTGCTCATAAATAATAATGATCCTCATAGGACACTCGAGGCAAAATATGTGTTATTTAAAGTTTGTTTAAAAAGGCACTGGCTTCAGTATAATATAACCAAAAACGGTTGATATGCCTTAAAACAGAAAAAATCTAATCGAATCCAGCAATGCGATTATGGTTGGTATTGGATGGTGAACACTTTCCTTTTGCTAATCTCCATAGTGTATATTGAGGGAATAGTGCGAAGGAGGAAATTTAGTGTGACTGTGATGTTATGGGGTATAAGCGGCAGCTCGAACGGCATCCTTTACCAAGTAGACTTGAAATAGAGGAACCTCCTGAGTACCCGTAAGTCATACCCCCGACCTGGATAAGAGATGGAAGTTTAGGTACATATTAATGGCGATTAAATGCCACGGGTCACTATAGGTACTTCCTGGTCACTGTTAAATAAAAAAAACTGAACAGTAAATTTTTGCTGTGCTTCATTTTATAACAAGGCTGGGTTGTGACGGAATTAAAGATGGTGTCGAACACAAGCTGTTCAACATCCATTAAAAAAGAGTTAAATCATAAGTATTACTTACCGGATGTCCACACAATCTCATGGATACAAAAGTATCTCAGATTATGAACTAATTCTGTAACAACTTCTTCATTGGTCCATATTGTTAGTCGGTAAACATTTCTATTTTGTCACTCTGCTGCTTCATCTATTAAATCTCTTGTCTGTTAATCTTCCTTAATTTTTCATTAATTTTTATGACCATTTTGGGAGGGTCGTATAGATGTTGCATGGAGAGGAAACACGCATCTTCTGACTTTAGGTGAATGCGAACGAGGCATTAGAAGTTGGAGGAGAGACACTGAAAAGGAATTAATCTTCTGAAGGCCGAAGGAAAAGTGAAAGCATGGTAAGCTGAAACGATGAAGCATGTTTAATATTAAATAGTATGTATTTAGTTTGGGGTACGAAAGAGATGTTGTACACGTGTATCAAAGAAAATTGACGGAGGTTTATGTATTTTGTTGTTTTAATGCGTCATAAGTTTCAGACGACTGACACGAGAGGTTGGAGGTTACAATAACAAGTTCTCTGTCGCCGCTCGTTCGCCGATTAATAACAGAACCCGCTATTCTCTCTGGTGCCTTTTAACAATTATGGGAGCTTTTCTATAAGATAAATGGTATTTATTTTCTTCTTCTACCCTTCCCAATGGCGCCACCTAAAAAAATATTTGATTCTTATACGCTCCAGATAGAAACAAAAAATGTATTTTTTTAAGTGGGGAAAGCCTTATTAGCGGTCAACAAGTTGTTTTTAATATAGGTAAGCACGACATCAAAATATCCAACATATTAGATGAAAGTATAATATGAATTTCTAATCCAGTTATTTTAATTGTACGTTGTCACAAAAACTAAATAATCTAACATCAAACGGAAAACACATTACATATAGAAGTGAATTTTGTAACTATAGTAAAGTGAAAATAAGACATTGACGTGTTAAGCTTTCGAATCTAAAGTAATGTTTATTATTAGTTTGAAAACCGATCGATTGGGAGCTCTCGGAAGACCACCACTTGTTCAGACAGGTCAAGCATACCATGGTTCCTCCTCAGGATCTGTGGAGATATTAGCACAGTACCGCTCATAGCAGCCATCACAACATATCAAGGGTCACTCCTCCTCTCGTATGCCATATTCAGGGCAAATGGCAACTCCATTTTTCTTAACATATGTGGCCGTCTCGTGTTCTTCATGAGTTACGGCCAACTCCATCGGGGGCAGGTGCTTCATAGCGTGCGTTCGAACACTGCTATCTCCTTTTTGAGGTTTACGCATCTGAACAACCCATATTCACCGTGAACGAGGCTCAAGATTCGTCCCATCATTCAACGTAGCCTGGGTCTATTGAGTGAGCCCTTTTATCAAAACGATATCGAAAAATGTTATATTATTTTTAAACGCAGTCCTGAACTGATCCATTAAACACCCTCGCAAGCTGAGGAGATATTCCTCATATCACAACCTTTCAACATTTTCTAAAGTCTGATTTCATCTGTGGACGGTTTCTGCTATCGACGTCTTGTCAGGACGTCTAGAACTACAGTTGACGCAATTCAGTTTCTTATCGCAATCTCTATGTTTTCTACTAAGTTGAGAAAAATACTCATTTCTCGGACAAAGTATGCAGGAAATAAATATGGAAACGACAGAGTACTCGAACAGGATAAATCCTTTGATAATAGGTTCAAGGTAATTAGTAAAGCATGAGGAAAAGGGTCATCCCAACTCAAATTCAACTTCCAAAGTTGGCTGAAAAGAATGCAGCCTCTAATAGTTACAACGAAGGCACAACAATCAAGGGCCAAAATTTATCTATACTTCAGAAAGTATACGTTTCTGGGTAGAAGTCTTTGAGTCTTTCGAATAATTGGAAACACACAAGAGATCTTCGTAATGATCGTAGTTATAATTTAGGACTTTTCATGAAGAGGTGAGTGTTTCACGACAGTACAATTCTCTCGCATGTTCTCCCTCAGTTCACCACAGTTGGTGTTACGAGAACCGAGTTGAGAATTACCTTCACACAACAAATCCAGAGTAAAGAGGTGTTACCTCCTTGGTACTATTAGAGGTCTTAACCAGGTTGTCCACATTACATATTGTTGAGCATATCGACACACGGGGTAAGCTTTAGCACATAATTTTAACTAAATGGAAAGGCATTAAGTGCAAAGGTAAAGAAAACAATAACGATAAAAAATCTATTGATTTTCTTTTGTCACGAAAAAACAACATATTATTCTGAAGAAAATGTTATCCTCAAGAACGGTGGTGGGTAAAGTGACTAAGAACAGAAGTGTCTGAACAACGAGTTTTTCATATCCAACTGTCTAATTCATACTGATTTCCGAATTTCTGTATCTATTCATAGGCTCAGTAAAACACAATTTTGTATTTAAGCGGATAATTATAATTCGTTCATATATAAACATTTTATATTTTATTATTTTTACTGTATGTTCTGCGTATTATATCTCATGCGTACGAACGATTTTACAGTTTTCCTTTTGAACGTCACAGGGTGAATCTTTCGTCATCTACACGTCACCACAAGCGTAATTGTAGACAGCTGACTGGTTAGTATTTCAGGCGGTAAAATAATTCCACCAAATTATATTGTTTTGCAAATATATACAATGTGTTTCAATTAGTC
>OY744537.1:37145700-37225700 GCA_963556195.1 Sepiola atlantica
ACGTAGTCCGCACTGAAACTACATTTAAAATGATAAATAACATTATTTTTAGGGGGTAGAACGTCTTTACGAGAGGACGCCAATAAACGTTTTGTAGAAAACACAACACACACATTCGAATAAAAATAACAATTTTCAACTGCTGAGCTGATTTGCTTGTCGAATTTCTACCTTACTGTGCCTAAGGTAAACGAATGTAAATTTGACATTTAGTCACCGTATTTGGTTTTATTTCGGAAAAAGTATTTATTTTCCTTTGGGTGACTGCCCTAATCACATCAAGGGGATAGCCGTTATTGGACAAAGTATTAGTTATAGTTTTAATTTCTTCGTCCAATTTTGATTTTGAACAAATCACCTTAGATAATCGGAAACCCTGTGAAACCGCAGTCAAGTGTTTAGTCAAGCTACATAGATAAGTATTTAATAAATCCTTAACGTTTATATTTGAATAAAAATTCAAATTGAACAGAAAAGTGAACTCTAATAAAAATGAACGCCATCTTTTCAAATGAATGTGGCGTGTAGTACAGTTTTCATTGATGCCCTATCTATTTATTTACTAGCAGGTCTATTTTGCGTTGCCCGGGGCCATAAAACAAAATAGAAGAGGTTAAAAAATGTGTAAAACTTTTATCTCTATTAATCTCAATCCGTCTCTGTCTATCTCTCTTCCCCCTTCCGTGTTTGTTATATTTCTCTCCCCCACTTCTCTTCAACCTTCGCCCAGCCTATTACTCTCTTGTTTTAATGTATTGAAAATAATGATAATGTAAGTCATTCACCTGAGTTTTCAAATTTTAAACTTATTGCTCCCGGGCAACACAATTTCTCAAAAATGTAATGAATTCTATATCTGTTTTAATGTATTACCGGGCAACGCCTAGATTTTTGGTCTTCTCTTCTCTAACAAGCATATACAACATTAAAAATGCACTACTGTATTATTGCACACACCTGCTCTATCTATGATATTGAACGCTGACTCCAGAGCAATTAGTATACAATAGTATGACGAAATACAGTGAAAAGCTTTCTCCCGGTAATCCCGGCGTTTAAATCACCTGCTCTATTTAGGATAGTTCTATCTCGAATATTGATGATTCCCGGTAAACACCTGCTCTATTTAGGATTACTCTATTTCGAATATTGATCACTCCCGGTAAACATCTGCTCTATTTAGGATTGCTCTATTTCGAATATTGATGCCTCCCGGTAAACACCTGCTCTACTCACGATGGCTCTATCTCGAATATTGATGCCTCCCGGTAAACACCTGCTCTATTTAGGATTGCTCTATTTCGAATATTGATGATTCCCGGTAAACACCTGCTCTATTTAGGATTACTCTATTTCGAATATTGATGCCTTCCGGTAAACATCTTCTCTATTTAGGATTACTCTATTTCGAATATTGATGCCTCCCGGTAAACACCTGCTCTATTTTGGATTACTCTATCTCGAATATTGATGCCTCCCGATAAACACATACTCTATTTAGGATTACTCTATCTCGAATATTGATGCCTCCCGGTAAACACCTTCTCTATTTAGGATTGCTCTATTTCGAATATTGATGCCTCCTGGTAAACACCTGCTCTATTTAGGATTGCTCTATTTCGAATATTGATGATTCCCGGTAAACACCTGCTCTATTTAGGATTACTCTATTTCGAATATTGATGCCTCCCGGTAAACACCTGCTCTATTTAGGATTGCTCTATTTCGAATATTGATGATTCCCGGTAAACACCTGCTCTATTTAGGATTACTCTATTTCGAATATTGATGCCTTCCGGTAAACATCTTCTCTATTTAGGATTACTCTATTTCGAATATTGATGCCTCCCGGTAAACACCTGCTCTATTTTGGATTACTCTATCTCGAATATTGATGCCTCCCGATAAACACATACTCTATTTAGGATTACTCTATTTCGAATATTGATGCCTCCCGGTAAACACCTGCTCTATTTTGGATTACTCTATCTCGAATATTGATGCCTCCCGATAAACACATACTCTATTTAGGATTACTCTATTTCGAATATTGATCACTCCCGGTAAACATCTGCTCTATTTAGGATTGCTCTATTTCGAATATTGATGCCTCCCGGTAAACACCTGCTCTACTCACGATGGCTCTATCTCGAATATTGATGCCTCCCGGTAAACACCTGCTCTATTTAGGATTGCTCTATTTCGAATATTGATGATTCCCGGTAAACACCTGCTCTATTTAGGATTACTCTATTTCGAATATTGATGCCTTCCGGTAAACATCTTCTCTATTTAGGATTACTCTATTTCGAATATTGATGCCTCCCGGTAAACACCTGCTCTATTTTGGATTACTCTATCTCCAATATTGATGCCTCCCGATAAACACATACTCTATTTAGGATTACTCTATCTCGAATATTGATGCCTCCCGGTAAACACCTTCTCTATTTAGGATTGCTCTATTTCGAATATTGATGCCTCCTGGTAAACACCTGCTCTATTTAGGATTGCTCTATTTCGAATATTGATGATTCCCGGTAAACACCTGCTCTATTTAGGATTACTCTATTTCGAATATTGATGCCTCCCGGTAAACACCTGCTTTATTTAGGATTGCTCTATTTCGAATATTGATGATTCCCGGTAAACACCTGCTCTATTTAGGATTACTCTATTTCGAATATTGATGCCTTCCGGTAAACATCTTCTCTATTTAGGATTACTCTATTTCGAATATTGATGCCTCCCGGTAAACACCTGCTCTATTTTGGATTACTCTATCTCGAATATTGATGCCTCCCGATAAACACATACTCTATTTAGGATTACTCTATTTCGAATATTGATGCCTCCCGGTAAACACCTGCTCTATTTTGGATTACTCTATCTCGAATATTGATGCCTCCCGATAAACACATACTCTATTTAGGATTACTCTATTTCGAATATTGATGCCTCCCGGTAAACATCTTCTCTATTTAGGATTACTCTATTTCGAATATTGATGCCTCCCGGTAAACACCTGCTCTATTTAGGATTGCTCTATTTCGAATATTGATGATTCCCGGTAAACACCTGCTCTATTTAGGATTACTCTATTTCGAATATTGATGCCTCCCGGTAAACACCTGCTCTATTTAGGATTGCTCTATTTCGAATATTGATGATTCCCGGTAAACACCTGCTCTATTTAGGATTACTCTATTTCGAATATTGATGCCTTCCGGTAAACATCTTCTCTATTTAGGATTACTCTATTTCGAATATTGATGCCTCCCGGTAAACACCTGCTCTATTTTGGATTACTCTATCTCGAATATTGATGCCTCCCGATAAACACATACTCTATTTAGGATTACTCTATCTCGAATATTGATGCCTCCCGGTAAACACCTTCTCTATTTAGGATTGCTCTATTTCGAATATTGATGCCTCCCGGTAAACACCTGCTCTATTTAGGATTGCTCTATTTCGAATATTGATGATTCCCGGTAAACACCTGCTCTATTTAGGATTACTCTATTTCGAATATTGATGCCTTCCGGTAAACATCTTCTCTATTTAGGATTACTCTATTTCGAATATTGATGCCTCCCGGTAAACACCTGCTCTATTTTGGATTACTCTATCTCGAATATTGATGCCTCCCGATAAACACATACTCTATTTAGGATTACTCTATTTCGAATATTGATGCCTCCCGGTAAACACCTGCTCTATTTAGGATTACTCTATCTCGAATATTGATGCCTCCCGGTAAACACCTTCTCTATTTAGGATTGCTCTATCTCGAATATTTATGCCTCCCGATAAACAACTGCTCTATTTAGGATTGCTCTATCTCGAATATTGATGACTCCCGGTAAACACATACTCTATTTAGGATTACTCTATTTCGAATATTGATGCCTCCCGGTAAAAACCTGCTCTATTTAGGATTGCTCTATTTCGAATATTGATGATTCCCGGTAAACACCTGCTCTATTTAGGATTACTCTATTTCGAATATTGATGATTCCCGGTAAACACCTGCTCTATTTAGGATTACTCTATTTCGAATATTGATGATTCCCGGTAAACACCTGCTCTATTTAGGATTACTCTATTTCGAATATTGATGATTCCCGGTAAACACCTGCTCTATTTAGGATTACTCTATTTCGAATATTGATGCCTTCCGGTAAACATCTTCTCTATTTAGGATTACTCTATTTCGAATATTGATGCCTCCCGGTAAACACCTGCTCTATTTAGGATTACTCTATATCGAATATTGATGACTCCCGTTAAACACCTGCTCTATTTAGGATTACTCTATATCGAATATTGATGACTCCCGGTAAACACCTGCTCTATTTAGGATTGTTCTATTTCGAATATTAATCACTCCCGGTAAACACCTGCTCTACTCACGATGGCTCTATCTCGAATATTGATGCCTCCCGGTAAACCCTTTCTCTGTTTAGGATTGCTCTATCTCGAATATTGATGCCTCCCGGTAAACACCTGCTCTATTTAGAATTGCTCTATCTCGAATATTGATAACTCCCGGCAAACACCTGCTCTATTAAAGATTGCTCTATTTCGAATATTGATGACTTTCGATAAACACCTGCTCTATTTAGGATTGCTCTATCTCGAATATTGATGCCTCCCGGTAAACACCTGCTCTATTTAGGATTGTTCTATTTCGAATATTAATCACTCCCGGTAAACACCTGCTCTATTAAAGATTGCTCTATTTCGAATATTGATGACTTTCGATAAACACCTGCTCTATTTAGGATTGCTCTATCTCGAATATTGATGCCTCCCGGTAAACACCTGCTCTATTTAGGATTGTTCTATTTCGAATATTAATCACTCCCGGTAAACACCTGCTCTATTAAAGATTGCTCTATTTCGAATATTGATGACTTTCGATAAACACCTGCTCTATTTAGGATTGCTCTATCTCGAATATTGATGACTCCCGATAAACACCTGCTCTATTTAGGATTGCTCTATCTCAAATATTGATGACTCCCGGTAAACACACCTACTCTATAATATTGAGCACTTTGGATTACCTTATACCACTTACCACATACTGCATTATTACTATTATGGCTTCCGGGAAACACTGAGTAACAAAGGACAGAAGTTCTTTCTCCCGGACCACGCTTCCTTCTGGGTATTCTTAAATTACTATACACCATTTACCAAATGTAAAACTGTAATCTTACACTGATTGCTTCTGTCTAGAGCGCTTCTGAAACCGCCCAAATAAAATTAAGGATACCTTCAGAGCACTACTAAAATCTTCTTCGCGAGTTTCTTACCACACTCTCCCCTTAAGCTTAAGAAACGTAAAATAATTTTGAAAGAAAATGGCCTGCGGAAGGAATATATTGAAATTACAGTCTTTTATTTCCAAATTATGGCTGAAAAACTCGAATACCCCTCCCCAGACGAAATCTGCTTCATTGCCAACTTACAGATTCGGGAATACTTCTATTATCTCACCCGGTTAATTTTACATAGGAATACATTTTTAGATTTAATGTACATTCTATAATCGTTTTTTTCTATAGGGCACACACATACGCATACACACATACATTGAGTTTTATATGGATGTATTATTAAGCTGTATCTGGAAAGATATCAAGCTGTCTTGATTCGGCTCTGTTTTGATTTTGAAAAAATAGTTTGCGTTTTTTTTTTAATGTATTCATGCTACTGAAATTAGTAGTCAGTGCTTAACTGTCTAACCGGTTAAGCTATGAATAAACTGAAAAAAAACACTAAAGGCTGGAATTCATGAGACTAGAAAAAGGCATGTTTTACTCACTAATATAACTTATGTGTGACGGGACGAATATATATTTATTTACCTAACATATAAAAATACAGATTCGGTTTTATTCTAGAGCGATGGATATATATATATAGTATAGATTTTTATTCATACATATTGAATTTAGTAGTAAGTGTTCAACTGTTTGAATAGTTGAGTTACAAACTAATTAACTTAACAGAACACATGAAAGCCGGTTTTTAGAAAGGCTGGAATATCCTATTATGCTCAGATGGGTTAGTCCATTCTCTGAGTAATGATTGGCTACTAGTTCATGAGTGGATAATCGTGTAGGGAATTTTTTGTTGAATTAAGCAATAGTTATATATCAACTATTGGAGCCCTTTATACGTGTAAGTGTTAATTTGATTCTGCAACACAAACGTGGCTGACTATATAAATGCAAGAGATGAAATAAGAAATATACTTTTAAAAAAGTAACTAGTCTATTCTCTGCGTTCTGATTGGCTGCTAGTTCATGACTGGATAATCTACTAAAAAGATGTTTGCTTGAATTAAGCAACATGTGCATATCACCTAGTGTTTGAGTTTACGCATGTAAAATTTTGCTTCGCTTTTTACAAGCTAATCTTTGAGGAAGTTAGAGATAACTAGATATAAAATACTTTTAGAGTTTTAAATTTAACAAAGAAAAGTAGGTGATTTGAAAGAAAATAACTCTAAATGTATTTTTAGCTTTTAAAACTTTTGTAAATCCCTATAAACTCGTGCTTCGTAAAACATAATGGAAATTCCAATAATTCCCATCGAAACCATCTCAATTTATCGAATTTATTTAATTTAGATATATATAAATAAATAGCTCATACATCCGCATCTATGATGTTTAAGCAATTTAGTCGGTTGTGATTCACAATTAGATGCGATTTAATTAAAATTATATACAGAACAAGTTAAACAAATTATATTATATGTAATGTTGTGAATGCTTAAGTTTATAAATCAAATCGATATATTCGAACAAATAAATTGATCACAAAAGTAAGATATGAATAACAAACTTTTTTTCTTTTCTATGGACGGTATATTCGCCCTTTAATTTATTATGTATTCTACGTTTTAAAAAAACAATAAAAAATCATAAAAATATTTAAACGTTGTATCAGTTATTAATTTGTGTTTACATTTCTTGATAATTTGAATATGCCCCTTATAAATTTAAATATAAAATTAAATAAAAATAAGAATAGTGATTTTTAATTTTCTGGGTGTAAATATGTTAAATTGATTTTAATCAGGCGTGTAATAATGAAATTATTTTTTCACATTGTTTAATTAGAAAAACATAATGCAGTCTGTTTTATTGCAATTAATTTCTAGCAATCATCTAATTTTTATTTTTTTCTCGACTTTTGTAATTAAAATGTCGCTATATGTCATTATACTTAATTACTTTTAAAACATGTTAATGACCTTCATTTCACAAACATTCTTAAATAAACTCTGCTTAAATTTATTTATTAGCACTATTTTATCAGTGTTTATTATTTCGGATTTTATATGATAAATATTATAGATATAATATATTTTTTGTTTTCATATATAACGAATTAGTCACTTATATAAAAAGGGAACTATGTTTGGATGTTCTTTTGTAATATAAAAAAAACTGCGCTAAAACGAAGCAGATACAAAGATTTGCGAAGCATTTACTGAACTGCGTGAAAATGTCAAACTTAACCCTAACCCTAACCCTAACCCGATTCGAACCATAGTTACACAAACAAATTGAAACTCTTTTTTATGATCCACACACAATTAATGCGCTTAAAAAGCTTCAAATTAACTCGTATCAGTTATTTTTTTAAACTTAAATCAAAATAGAAATATTAGTGTGTCTGACCTCTTATATGAGAGTGTCACACGATTATAAATCAATTATGGTTTCCTACCACCTTATTGGTGACTGTAACTCAATTGTTTTTTTCCATAGTCGCCATGATAGGCACTGCGGGTTGGCGACGCTATTTGCCCATGTCTAGGTGTCCACATACAGCACCTGCTGCTCCCAAATGGCAACCCATCTGGTACTGGCCAGTCTCAACGTCGCTTAACTTCGGTGATCTAACGGGAACCGGTGTGTACAACGTTATTATGCTATATGGGTGTCTATTCACCTGTAAATGTAACAAGATTAGACCGTTAGGGCGGATAGTTTAGAATAAATTACTGACAAACACTTGAAACCATAGAAGGTAATAAAAAGTCTAAAGATTATTGAAACGCAGGTGTTTATGGGAGTTGTAATAATGATGCACTAAAATTCAAATTTGCGACGAAAATAACCCGAATGTTTGGTTTTTGTTGGGTTTTTTTTTTTCGAGAAAATACAAATACATTATTTGTATCTGGTTATAAAACATCCCAACAAACGGGTACAAATAATTTATCGGAAATTTAGTGAACAATGATATTCGTAAAAATATGGTATTGAAATTAAAACACGGAAACGGTGACGTAATTGACGCAACTAAAATTTAAAAACACTGACAGAACAACGCAGGGGCAGATAAGAGAGGTATGTTCCCTGAAAAATAATTTAGCCTATTTTTTATAATTCAAATTTTCGTGAATCATTTTTACATCTGCAAAATGTAGAAGTTCCGTGAGTAAACTTAGTTACGCATTCTTACCTATTCAGTGTGATTCAGTATGTAAGTTGGGCGCAATAAATTATTTCATTGTAAATCGGATTTTGAATCTTAACTCTCTCTCTAAACGCTGTTTTTTTAATATTTGAATTGAACCTGCTGAGAAATTATAACGCTGTTTCCAAAATGAAAACAAAAACAATATTTCTCATTTATATGAAAGATGACACTATCATCGCCGTCTACGGATGTTCCTAGGCGAGAACCTGATAGCGAGACATAAACAGTGATGCCGAAATTAAACTAATCGTTACATGAATCTAACTAGAAAAAGCATAGGCTTGAATCATTAAATCAATGGGAATCGATATTTTTTTCATCACATTGCAATGCTGTTCACGCACGTCCACCGAGACGCAAAATTTTAACAATTAGCGCAAACGTAATTGAACAGGAATAGCAAAAATGGCGGATGAAATACCGCGCGAAACAAAATGTATTTTGGTGCGAAAACTGAGAAAGAAAAAAAGAAAGCTTGAACTTAACTTTTTAAAACAACCTAATTATTCCCGAACTTTTTAACTCTGTTATTCTTAGTAAATCATTTAAATTTATGCTATAATAAATATTTTAATTAGGTGGATAGGAAAATGATGTTAAGTCAAATTGTCAAATTTAAAATAAATATCTGTTCGAATATGTTCGTGTTATGTTTTGTAAGTTTTAACATAAAAATATATAATTTTTATTTGGTGTATTCATCTTGGTTGTTATATTCGCAACGTTTCCGATGTTATAACTTCCGGTATTCTTGATGTGAATCTTTTAGAAGTTAATATGTTGTCCCATCTGGGCTAGTACACAATCCACTAGTCTATTCCTCTTACACAAGGTCCTATAAAGAGTCGCTAATCTGATAAGTCCCTCACTATCCACCAAGCTCCATCCCGTACCATCGCCGCAATGTAGCATCCTTGTACTATTTTACAAGTACTTTAATGGAATATGCTCCGATAAACTTGCTGCTCTGGTTCCCCCTCGACGTAAATACACTCGACGAACCCGACAATCAGCTAAATCCCATCCATTCACTGTGGAGGTCCGCAGATGTTGGAGAGCCTTCTACTACAATAGCTACTTTCCCCAAGCTGTCAGTCGTTTGGATCTCTCTCTCTCTCACTCTCTCTCTATCTCTCTCTCTCTCTATCTCTCTTTCTCTCTATCTCTCTCTCTCTCTCTCTGCTCCCTGTTTCCCCGACTGTACAGACATGCAGAAATTTAAACCTGATGTTAACAAGCATCTCGCTGCATAGCTCGAAATCTAGGATGCCCCCAAAACTTTTACCCTAATTCTCAGTAGCCCCTTACGTCTACAGTTGCAATTTTCCTTGTTTAGGGTGAACTAAGTATAAAAAGAAAAAAAAACGAACCTTCTAATCAATCTTGGGAACCTGGACGAAATGGTAATTGATTATACTTAGTTATCGCCTGCTGTTAGGATTCAAACTTCAACTTACTTAAGACTGTTATATAGAACTGATTATTAACCAACCCTATTAACAGTTACGCCATAGGTCTAGGCAATCCTGTCCAGATGTGTATTATATATATATAATTATACGCTACAGCAGTTTCATGTTCGTGCGTACGTTATCATCCTTCACATAGTCATAACTAAAATGGGATCGCCAAAGATGCAATGCAAAAAAATAATTTTAAAATTTCAACTGTTGTGTCGAACCTGACACTTTAACTAAAATACAATTTGTTAGCAATTTTCGGTTACGATCAAAGTGGATTATTTCTGTCGAAAGACAGAATATTGTGGGGTTTGCGTTCACGCCAGACGTCCATAGAATGGAAATGTTCTTAAGCACTGCAACAATATACAACAGATGAAGAATACAGCTGTGGAATTTCCACAGGTCCGGCAAGTTGGTCGTTATTACCATAGAATTAGTGCTCGTTACTCTAATTGCAATTTTCTTAAGAGTGTTTTAATGTACAATATATAATTATTAGTTCGCATATAGTATTTCATTGGATGCCATTGTCGCCTAAAACAGGTTCTGCTTTTTTCAGACGTCACTCCATTTAAAGAGAGTAGAACAATGGAAAGCATCGTCGCATGCATCCGAAAATGTTTTTCGTCAGTTTATCAAGTCGCGAATGTCGGAATTCTATGCAACTAGAATGGTTTCAGAATTTTTTAGATGAGGATTGATAATTTATTTGGATTATACGGACTACTGTTTTCATCTTGGATGTTATTTTCACAACATTTAGAGCGACTTAACCTCCCACTTTCTGTAAATGCGTCTCGTCGAACTGGGGAATCTGTGTGTCGAAATCTGGAAATTGTACAGAATTTCGAACGAAACCCTTTATTTAATCCACGGGGTAGCTTGTTCTCGTTCCGTCAGCCATGACCGGGTAGAAGTCTTAAGTAATTCGTAAGTGTGTTCTTAGTATTGTCCATACTTCGAATTTAACCTTCAATCTCCAAAAAACTGTCAATTAGAATTGATAAACACTTAGCACTTTTATCCGTTGCGCCACAAGCCTATAATTTTCATTTCAAAGTCGAGTTATTGGATCTCTCAAGAACACTCTTTTACTTGGCGATTATTTACCGATTCATTTGGCGAAAGTAAGATTGCTTAATACTATATGTGTGATAAGCAACTAGTCTGAGGAGCAAGACAACCAACATGACTAACCGGGGTATTTTATACGAGTCAAAGATACGTCATCAACAGTCAGTGGATCAGTAGATTTGTTGCTGTCGGCCTATTGTATGGCTCTGCTCAGTCTTAGTAGGTACACCCTCTCAAGCTTAACCATCTTGATGGAGCTGCTCTGGCATTTTTGTAGATCAGCATGCACTTATTCCAGTACGCTGGCTTTTCAAAAACTAAACCTACCCTCCTGGAGAAGAGGAAAATAAAACCATGGTTGAATTCAAACGTGATAAATTCAAGGTAGACCAATCATGTTGGCCTTAATAAGGCCAACGACTTTATGCGTTTGTAGTTTCAAATCGTGAGTCATGCTAAACTACTCATCAAAACACTCCCATCAACTTCCTTTTAATTACACGAATCAATGCACCCGATGATCTTACTGTATTCCCAGTGTATGGCTGTGATGAATTGTATCTGTTTATTTCGATATGCATGCGTGAGTATTTTTTAATGTGGTGTGAATATGTTTGCATGCGTAAGAAGGTTATTGCGTTTGTTGATTTGAAGTGTGTGCCTTTCTGAAAATTGGCGTAGATAAGATAGTGCGTTTAACTTAACACGCTGCGTCTGTGCGAGCTCGTGTGTTGTACATGTCGGCTTGTTTGTGTGCACATTTGCGTCGGTTTGTATGTTTTCGTTTGGGTGTCGGTGACCATGTGTATGTGTTATGTTTTTGTGTGTACGTAAGTGTGGATATTCATAAAAGTGTGATTACGCGTGTGGAATATCTTTGTGTGAATGATTAAGCTAATACAATGATTTGTTATCTCACTAGTAAAAACAGATGGTGAACCCTGGGGTCTGAGTGACAACAAGTATTCCCACTATTCTCCGCTTCTTTCGATGATCGTTGTAATTTACTTGGTGCGTCTGCGATTTAATAGGGTTTTTTTTCAATCTTGTTAACTATTATCGTTCGATCTCCTTGCTTAGATAATTTGTCTCTGGGAATACTAACAAGAGTATTTACTCTCACTGGTAAATACAAGCGATGTTCCCTGGAGTCTGAGTGACAAGTCTCCCCAAATTTCCAGTAATTTCCGTTTCACTACATAACCATTACGACTCACCCGCTGTTTATCAGTGATTGTTTTGTAGCCTTCTCCTGAATTTGTGTGTCACTAAGCGTTCTACGAATTACAATACTCTACACACCCTTTCAGTCGAGGTCTGGATGGTGTTATTTCCACTTTCTGTGGTACCAACAGAATTTTGGGTCCACAGCTTTGTTTTTTCCTCGGGTAATCATCATCATTACTATTAGTATTTACAATTTGCAGGTTCCCATCTAAATGCAACAGGTTTTTTACCTCCGGTGATTTCTCTCTTCTTATCGTAAAAATAATTGTTGTCTAAATATTTTAATCTAAATAAATAAAACAGAATGCCACTTAAGTGAACAAAGACGACACAATTCTATATGGCCTCTTCCTCAATTTTTGAATAATTAATTTTGTAATAGGTGAAATCTTTATTTATGGGGGAACTTGGTATTTATCTACCCCCCACAGACGTGTGCGTGCTAAATACGTACCTATCGCCGCCCTGGTGTGCGTGCTATATACGTACTGATCGCCGCCCCGGAGCGCATGTTAAATATATACCTATCAGCGCCCTGGTGCGCTTTCTATATACATACTTAGTGCCATCCCTGTGCACATGCTATATAGTACTTATCGCCACCTCTATGCACTACTATATACGTACCTATTGCCATCCCGGTGCACATAATATATATATACCTATCGCCGCCCCGCTGCGCATACTATATTCGTATGTATCGCTGCCCCGGTGTGCATACTATACACTTACCTACGAAATATTTTAAGTTCAAAAGAACAAAAACATCTCGCCCGAGCCCCTAAAAAATTTGGCCCGACCCCTACAATTTTCCCCTACCCCTAATATCTCAAGCCGCACCCTCAATTTTGTTTTACTCTCCCCCAACCCTGAGAAATATTTTGAGTTAAAAATCAAATAATTGGCCTGACCCCTAAAAAGTTCGGCCTGACCCCTAAAATTTTCCCCGACCCCTCAATCTCTCCAGCCTCCACCCTAACTTGTTTTTCACTCTCCCCCAATCCTGAGAAATAGTTTGAGTTCAATACATAAAAAAATTTAAAAAGTTGGCCTGACCCCTAAAAAGTTCGACCTGACCCCTAAAAATTTCCCCGACCCCTCAATCTCTCCAGCCCCCCATCCCAACTAATTTTCACTCTCCCCCAACCCTGAGAAATATTTTGAGTTCAAAACAAAAAAAAACAAAAATTTAGGCCTGACCCCTAAAAAGTTCGGCCTGACACTTAAAATTTTCCCAAACCACTTAATCTCTCCAGTCCCTCATCCTAACTAATTTTTCACTCTCCCCCAACCCTGAGAAATATTTTGAGTTCAAAACAAACAAAAAAAGAAAAAAATTTAGCCTGACCCCTAAAAAGTTCGGCCTGACCCCTAAATTTTCCCCGACCCCTCAATCTTTCCAGCCCCCATTCCAACTTGGTTTTCACTCTCCCCCAACCCTGAGAAATATTTTGAGTTCAAAACAAAAAAAAACAAAAAATTTTGCCTGACCCCTAAAAAGTTCTGGCCTGACCCTTAAAATTTTCCCCAACCCCTCAATCTCTAAAGCCCTTCATCCTAACTAATTTTTCACTCTCCCCAACCCTGAGAAATATTTTGAGTTTCAAAAGAAACAAAAAAAAGAAAAAAATTTGGCTCGACCCTAAAAAGTTCGGCCTGACCCCTAAAATTTCCCCGACTCCTCAATCTCTCCAGCTCCCCATCCCAACTACTTTTTCACTCTCCCCAACCCTGAGAAATATTTTGAGTTCAAAACAAAATAAAGAAAATTATTTGGCCTGACCCCTAAAAAGTTCGGCCTGACCCCTAAAATTTTCCCCGACCCGTCAATCTCTCCAGCGCCCATCCGAACTAATTTTTCACTCTTCTACAACCCTGAGAAATATTTTGAGTTCAAAACAAAAAAAAAACAAAAAAGTTCGGCCTGACCCTTAAAATTTTCCCCGACCCCTCAATCTCTCCAGCTCCCCATCCCAACTAATTTTTCACTCTCCCCCAACCTAAGAAATATTTTGAGTTCAAAACAAAAAAAAAGATAACAAGTTAGCCTGACCCCTAAAAAGTTCGGCCTGACTCCTAAAATTTCAGCGACCCCTCAATCTGTCCAGCCCCCATTCCAACTTGTTTTTCACTCTCCCCCAACCTTGAGAAATATTTTGAGTTAAAAAAACAAAAAAATTTGGCCTGACCCCTAACATTTCCCCAGACCCCTCAATCTCTCCAGCCCCTCATCCTAACTAATTTTCTACTCTTCCACAACCCTGAAAAATATTTTGAGTTCAAAACAAAAAAAAAGTAAAAAATTTGGCCTGATCCCTAAAAAGGCTAGCCTGACCCCTAAAAATTTCCCCGACCCCTCAATCTCTCCAGACCCTCATCCTAACTAATTTTTCACTCTCCCCCAACCCTGAGAAATATTTTGAGTCTAAAACAAATTTAAAAAATAAAAAAATTTGGCCTGACCTCTAAAAAGTTCGGCCTGACCCCTTAACTTTTCCCCGACACCTCAATCTCTCCAGCTCCCCAGCCCATCTTAACTAATTTTTCACTCTCCCCCAACCCTGAGAAATATTTTGAGTTCAAGACAATAAAAAAGAAAAAAATTTAGCCGGACCCCTAAAATCTTCGGCCTGACCCCTAAAATTTTCCCGACCCCTCAATCTCTCCAGCTCCCCATCCCAACTAATTTTTTACTCTCCCCAATCCTGAGAAATATTTTGAGTTCAAAACAAAAAAACAAAGAAAAAAATTGGGCCTGACCCCTAAAATGTTCGGCCTGACCCCTAAAATTTTCCCTGACCCCACAATCTCTCCAGCCCCTCAGCCTAAATAATTTTTCACTCTTCTACAACCCTGAGAAATATTTTATGTTCAAAAAAAAAAAGGAATTTGGCCCGAAACACCAATATTTCTAGGGACCGTTATACTTAAAAAGCACCAACATTCCTGGAGTGGCCAACAATAAAACGTAGTGACCCAACCATAAAACATTGTGACCCGACCATCAAAAGTGGGACCCAACAATAAATAGTAGTGACCCAGCAATAAAAAGTGGTGACCCAGCAATAAAAAGTGGTGACCCAAACTTAAACCGTAGTGACCCAACAATAAAAAGTGGTGAGCCAACAATAAAGTGGTGACCCAACAATAAAACGTAGTGAGCCAGAAATAAAAAGTAGTGACTCAACGATAAAAGTGGTGACCCAACATAAAGAAGTGGTGACCCAACAATAAAACGTAGGGACCAACATTAAAAAGTGGTGACCCAACAATAAAAGTGGTGACCAAACAATAAAAAGTGGTGACCCAACAATAAAAAGTGGTGACCCAATAAAAAAACTTAGTGACCCTACCATAAAAAGAGGGGACTAACGATAAAAGTGGTGACCCAGCAATAAGCAGTGGTGACTCAACAATAAAACGTAGTGACCAACATTAAAAAGTGGTAATCCAACAATAAAAGTGGTGACCCAACAATAAAACGTAGTGACCCAACAATAAAACGTACTGACCCAACCATAAAACGTAGTGATCACACCATAAAAAGTGGTGACCCAACAATAAAACGTAGTGACCCAGCGATTTAAAGTGGTTACTCAACCATAAAACGTATTGATCAACAATAAAAAGTGGTGAACCAACAATAAAACGTAGTAACCTAGCAATAAAACGTGGTGACCAAACATTAAAACGTAGTGACCAACAATAAAAAGTGGTGACCCAACCATAAAAGGTAGTGACCCAACCATAAAACGTTGTGACCCAACCATCAAAAGTGGTGACCCAACCATAAATAGTAGTGACCCATCAATAAAAAGTGGTGACCCAGCAATAAAAAGTGGTGGCCATAACATTAAAACGTAGTGACCCAACAATAAAGAGTGGTAGGCCAACAATAAAGTAATTACCCATCAATAAAACTTTGTGACCCAACAATAAAACGTAGTGATCCAGCAATTAAAAGTAGTGACTCAACGATAAAAGTGGTGACCCAGCAATAAGAAGTGGTGACCTAACAATAAAACGTAGTGACCAACATTAAAAAGTGGTGACCCAACAATAAAAGTGGTGACCCAGCAATAAAAAGTGGTGACCCAACAATAATAAAACGTAGTGATCTTATAATAAAACGTAGTGACCGAACCATAAAAGTGGTGACCGAACAATAAGACGGAGTGACCCAGCAATAAAAAGTGGTAACCCAGCAATAAAACGTGGTGACCTAACCATAAAACCTAGTGACCCAACCATAAAAGTGGTGACCCAACAATAAAAGTGGTGACCTTACAATAAAACGTAGTGACTTAACTATAAAACGTAGTGGCCACACCATCAAAAGTAGTGACCAAACAATAAAAGTGGTGACCCAGCAATAAAACGTAGTGACCTAACCATAAATCGTAGTGACCCAACAATAAAACGTAGTGACCCAAACATAAAATGTAGTGACCCAGCAATTAAAAGTTGTTAATCAACCCTAAAACGTAGTGACCGAACTATAAAAAGTGGTGACCAACAATAAAACGTAGTGGCCCAGCAATTAAAAGTAGTTACCCAACCCTAAAACGTAGTGACCAACCATAAAGAGTGGTGACCAAACAATAAAACGTAGTGAACCAGCAATAAAACGTGGTGACCCAACATTAAAACGTAGTGACCCAACAATAAAAAATGGTGACCCAACAATAAAGTAGTGACCACACAATTAAATGTAGTGACCCAGCAATAAAACGTAATGACTCAACGATTAAAGTGGTGAACCAGCAATAAGAAGTGGTGACCCAACAAAAAAGTGGTGACCCAACAATAAAACGTAGTGACTTAACCATAAATCGTAATTACCCAACAATAAAACGTAGTTACCAACCATAAAAAGTGGTGACCCAACAATAAAACGTAGTGACCCAGCAATAAAAAGTAGTGACTCAGCAATATAAAGTGGTGACCCATCAATAAAAAGTGGTGACTTAACCATAAAACGTAGTGACCCAACCATAAAACGTAGTGACACAGCCATAAAAAGTGGTGACCCAACAATTAAACGTAGTGACCTTACAATAAAACGTAGTGACCCAACAATAAAACGTAGTGACCCAACCAAAGAAGTGGTAACCCAACAATAAAACGTAGTGACTTAACCCTAAAACGTAGTTATCCAACCATAAAAAGTTGAGACCCAACCATAAAAGTGGTGACTCAGCAATAAAAAGTGGTGACCCAACAAAAAAACGTAGTGACTTAACCATAAAACGTAGTGACCCAACGATAAAAGTGATGACCCAACAATAAAACGTAGTGACCTAACCATAAAACGTAGTGACCCAACAATAAAACGTAGTGACCCAACACTCAAAAGTGGTGACCCAACCATACAACGTAGTGACCCAACCATAAAAAGTGGTGACCCAACAATAAAACGCAGTGACTTAACCAGGAAACGTAGTGACCCAACCATAGAAGGTAGTGACCCAACAATCAAACGTAGTGACACAGTAATAAAACGTGGTGACCCTACATAAAAACGTAGTGACCAAACAATAAAAAGTGGTGACCCAACAATAAAGTTGTGACCTAACAATAAAACGTAGTAACCCAGCAAGTAAACGTGGTGACTCAACGATAAAAGTGGTGACCCAGCAATAAAAAGTGGTGACCCAACAATAAAAAGTGGTGACTTAACAATAAATCATAGTGACCCAACTATAAAACGTAGTGACCAACAATAAAAAGTGGTGACCCAACAATGAAATACGTTTTATTGTTGGGTCACCACTTTTTATTGCTGGGTCACCACTTTTATCGTCGAGTCACCACGTTTACTTGCTGGGTCACTACGTTTTATTGTTAGGTCACAACTTTATTGTTGGGTCACCACTTTTTATTGTTTGGTCACTACGTTTTTATGTAGGGTCACCACGTTTTATTACTGTGTCATTTTATTATTATTGACCCAACCATAAAGAGTGGTGACCAAACAATAAAACGTAGTGAACCAGCAATAAAACGTAGTGACCCAACATTAAAACGTAGTCACCCAACAATAAAAAGTGGTGACCAAACAATAAAGTGATGACCCAACAATTAAACGTAGTGACCCAACAATAAAACGTGGTGACTCAACGATTTAAGTTGTGACCCAGCAATAAGAAGTGGTGACCCAACAATAAAAGTGGTGACCCAGCAATAAAAAGTGGTGACCCAACAAAAAAAAGTGGTAACCCAACAATAAAACGTAGTGACTTAACTATAAATCGTAGTTACCTAACAATAAAACGTAGTTACTTAACCATAAAAAGTGGTGACCTAAAAATAAAACGTAGTGACCCAGCAATAAAAAGTGCTGACCTAGCAATAAAAAGTGGTGACCCAACAATAAAACGTAGTGACTTAACCCTAAAACGTAGTTATCCAACCATAAAAAGTTGAGACCCAACCATAAAAGTGGTGACTCAGCAATAAAAAGTGGTGACCCAACAAAAAAACGTAGTGACTTAACCATAAAACGTAGTGACCCAACGATAAAAGTGATGACCCAACAATAAAACGTAGTGACCTAACCATAAAACGTAGTGACCAAACAATAAAACGTAGTGACCCAACACTCAAAAGTGGTGACCCAACCATACAACGTAGTGACCCAACCATAAAAAGTGGTGACCCAACAATAAAACGCAGTGACTTAACCAGGAAACGTAGTGACCCAACCATAGAAGGTAGTGACCCAACAATCAAACGTAGTGACACAGTAATAAAACGTGGTGACCCTACATAAAAACGTAGTGACCAAACAATAAAAAGTGGTGACCCAACAATAAAGTTGTGACCTAACAATAAAACGTAGTGACCCAGCAAGTAAACGTGGTGACTCAACGATAAAAGTGGTGACCCAGCAATAAAAAGTGGTGACCCAACAATAAAAAGTGGTGACTTAACAATAAATCATAGTGACCCAACTATAAAACGTAGTGACCAACAATAAAAAGTGGTGACCCAACAATAAAATACGTTTTATTGTTGGGTCACCACTTTTTATTGCTGGGTCACCACTTTTATCGTCGAGTCACCACGTTTACTTGCTGGGTCACTACGTTTTATTGTTAGGTCACAACTTTATTGTTGGGTCACCACTTTTTATTGTTTGGTCACTACGTTTTTATGTAGGGTCACCACGTTTTATTACTGTGTCATTTTATTATTATTGACCCAACCATAAAGAGTGGTGACCAAACAATAAAACGTAGTGAACCAGCAATAAAACGTAGTGACCCAACATTAAAACGTAGTCACCCAACAATAAAAAGTGGTGACCCAACAATAAAGTGGTGACCCAACAATTAAACGTAGTGACCCAACAATAAAACGTGGTGACTCAACGATTTAAGTTGTGACCCAGCAATAAGAAGTGGTGACCCAACAATAAAAGTGGTGACCCAGCAATAAAAAGTGGTGACCCAACAAAAAAAAGTGGTGACCCAACAATAAAACGTAGTGACTTAACTATAAATCGTAGTTACCTAACAATAAAACGTAGTTACTTAACCATAAAAAGTGGTGACCTAAAAATAAAACGTAGTGACCCAGCAATAAAGAGTGCTGACCTAGCAATAAAAAGTGGTGACCCAACAATAAAACGTAGTGACTTAACCCTAAAACGTAGTTATCCAACCATAAAAAGTTGAGACCCAACCATAAAAGTGGTGACTCAGCAATAAAAAGTGGTGACCCAACAAAAAAACGTAGTGACTTAACCATAAAACGTAGTGACCCAACGATAAAAGTGATGACCCAACAATAAAACGTAGTGACCTAACCATAAAACGTAGTGACCCAACAATAAAACGTAGTGACCCAACACTCAAAAGTGGTGACCCAACCATACAACGTAGTGACCCAACCATAAAAAGTGGTGACCCAACAATAAAACGCAGTGACTTAACCAGGAAACGTAGTGACCCAACCATAGAAGGTAGTGACCCAACAATCAAACGTAGTGACACAGTAATAAAACGTGGTGACCCTACATAAAAACGTAGTGACCAAACAATAAAAAGTGGTGACCCAACAATAAAGTTGTGACCTAACAATAAAACGTAGTGACCCAGCAAGTAAACGTGGTGACTCAACGATAAAAGTGGTGACCCAGCAATAAAAAGTGGTGACCCAACAATAAAAAGTGGTGACTTAACAATAAATCATAGTGACCCAACTATAAAACGTAGTGACCAACAATAAAAAGTGGTGACCCAACAATAAAATACGTTTTATTGTTGGGTCACCACTTTTTATTGCTGGGTCACCACTTTTATCGTCGAGTCACCACGTTTACTTGCTGGGTCACTACGTTTTATTGTTAGGTCACAACTTTATTGTTGGGTCACCACTTTTTATTGTTTGGTCACTACGTTTTTATGTAGAGTCACCACGTTTTATTACTGTGTCATTTTATTATTATTGACCCAACCATAAAGAGTGGTGACCAAACAATAAAACGTAGTGAACCAGCAATAAAACGTAGTGACCCAACATTAAAACGTAGTCACCCAACAATAAAAAGTGGTGACCCAACAATAAAGTGGTGACCCAACAATTAAACGTAGTGACCCAACAATAAAACGTGGTGACTCAACGATTTAAGTTGTGACCCAGCAATAAGAAGTGGTGACCCAACAATAAAAGTGGTGACCCAGCAATAAAAAGTGGTGACCAAACAAAAAAAAGTGGTGACCCAACAATAAAACGTAGTGACTTAACTATAAATCGTAGTTACCTAACAATAAAACGTAGTTACTTAACCATAAAAAGTGGTGACCTAAAAATAAAACGTAGTGACCCAGCAATAAAAAGTGCTGACCTAGCAATAAAAAGTGGTGACCCAACAATAAAACGTAGTTACTTAACCATAAAACGTAGTTAGCCAACCATAAAAAGTGCAGACCCAACAATAAAAGTGGTGACTCAGCAATAAAAAGTGGTGACCAACAATAAAACGTAGTGACCTAACCATGAAACGTAGTGACCCAACAATAAAACGTAGTGACCCAACACTAAAAAGTGGTGACCAAACCATAAAACGTAGTGACCCAGCAATAAAACGTGGTGACCCAATATTAAAACGTAGTGACCCAATATTAAAACGTAGTGACCCAGCTATAAAACGTGGTGACCCAACAATAAAACATAGTGACCAACATTAAAAAGTGGTGACCCAACAAAAAAAGTGGTGACTCAGCAATAAAAAGTGGTGACCCTACAAAAAAGTGGTAACCCAACAATAAAACGTAGTGACTTAACCATAAATCGTAGTGACCCAGCAATAAAAAGTGCTGACCCAGCAATAAAAAGTAGTGACCCAACAATAAAGTGGTGACCCAACAATAAAACGTAGTGACCCAGCAATATAGCGTAGTGACTCAACGATAAAAGTGGTGACCCCACAATAAAAAGTGGTGACCCAACAATAAAGTTGTGACCCAACCATAAATCGTAGTGACCGAACCATAAAACGTTGTGACCCAACGATAAAAAGTGGTGACCGAACCATTAATCGTAGTGACCTAACCATAATACGTAGTGACCCAACCATAAAAAGTGGTGACCCAGCAATAAAAAGTGGTGACCCAACAATAAAAAGTTGTGACCCAACAATAAAACGTAGTGACCTAACCATAAAACGTAGTGACCCAACACTAAAAAGTGTTGACCCAACCATAAATAGTGGTGACCCAACAATAAAACGTAGTGATAAAGCAATAAAACGTGGTGACCCAACATTAAAACGTAGTGACCTAACAATAGAAAGTGGTGAGCCAACAATAAAATTGTGTCCAAACCATAAAACGAAGTGACCCAGCAATAAAACGTGGTAACTCAACGATAAAAGTGGTGACCCAGCAATTGTCCTAACCATAAATCGTAGTGACCAACCATAAAACGTAGTGACCCAACAATAAAAAGTTGTGACCCAACAATTAAACGTAGTGACCCAGCAATAAAACGTGGTGACCTAACAATAAAACGTAGTGACAACCTTAAAAAATAGGGAACCCAACAATAAAAGTGGTGACCCGGCAATAAAAAGTGGTGACCCAACAAAAAAAAGTGGTGCCCAAACAATAAAACGTAGTGACTTAACCATAAATCGTAGTGACCTAACAATGAAACGTAGTGACCTAACCATAAAAAGTGGTAACCCAACAATAAAACGTAGTGACCCAGCAATAAAAAGTACTGACCCAGCAATAAAAAGTGGTGACCCAACAATAAAATTGGTGACTTAACCATAACACGTAGTGACCCAATCATAAAACGTAGTGACCCAGCCATCAAAAGTGGTGACCCAACAATAAAACGTAATTACTTAACACTAAAACGTAGTTACCACACCATAAAAAGTGGAGACCCAACCATAAAAGTTGTGATTCAGCAATAAAAAGTGGTGACCCAACAATAAAACGTAGTGACTTAACCATAAAACGTAGTGACCCAACGATAAAAAGTGGTGACTCAGCAATCAAACGAAGTGACCTAACCATAAAACGTAGTGACCCAACCATAGAAAGTGGTGACCAAAAAATAAAAAGTAGTGACCAAGTAATAAAACGTAGTGACCCAACATTAAAACGTAGTGACCTAACAATAAAAAGTTGTGACCCAACAATAAAACGTAGTGACCCAGCAATAAAAAGTGGTGACCCAACAATAAAAAGTGGTGACCTAACAATTAATCGTAGTGACCCTACAATTATACGTAGTGACCCAGCAATAAAACGTAGTGACCCAACAATAAAAAGTGGTGACCCAACAATAAAGTAGTGACCCAACAATTAAACGTAGTGACCCAGCCATAAAACGTGGTGACCCAACAATAATAAAACGTAGTTACCAACATTAAAAAGTGGTGACCCAACAATAAAAAGTGGTGACCCAGCAATAAAAAGTGCTGACCCAGCAATAAAAAGTGGTGACCCAACAATAAAGTTGTGACCCAACAATAAAACGTAGTGACCCAGCAATATAGCGTAGTGACTCAACGATAAAAGTGGTGACCCAGCAATAAAATTAGTGACCCAACAATAAATAGTGGTGACCTAACCATAAATCGTAGTGACCCAACATAAAACGTTGTGACGCAACGATAAAAAGTGGTGACCGAACCATTAATCGTAGTGACCTAACCATAAAACGTAGTGACCCAACCATAAAAAGTGGTGACCCAGCAATAAAACGTAGTGACCCAGCAATAAAAAGTGGTGGTCACAAAAATCAAAGTGGTGACCCAGCAATAAAAAGTGGTGATCCAACAATAAAACGGAGTTACTTTACCATAAAACGTAATAACCACACCATAGAAAGTGGTGACCCAACAATAAAACGTAGTGACCCAGCAATAAAACGTGGTGACCCAACATTAAAACGTAGTGACCCAACAATAAAAAGTTGTGACCCAACAATAAAGTTGTGACCCAACGATAAAACGTAGTGACCCAGCAATAAAACGTAGTGACTCAACGATAAAAGTGGTGACACAGCAATAAAAAGTGGTGACCCAACAATAAAAAGTGGTGACCTAACCATAAATCGTTATGACACAACTATAAAACGTGGTGACCCAACAATAAAAAGTGGTGACCGAACCATTAATCGTAGTGACCTAACCATAAAACGTAGTGACCCAACCATAAAAAGTGGTGACCAAACAATAAAACGTAGTGACCCTTCAATAAAAAGTGGTAACATAAGAATCAAAGTGGTGACCAACAATAAAACGTACTGACCTAACCATAAATAGTAGTAACCCAACAATAAAACGTTGTGACCACATCATAAAACGTAGTGATCCACCATAAAAATTGGTGAGCGAACAATAAAACGTAGTGACCCAGCAATAAAAAGTGGTACCCCAGCAATAAAAGTGGTTACCCAACAATAAAAGGTGGTGACTCAGCAATAAAACGTAGTGACTTAACCATATACGTAGTGACCCAACCATTAAACGTAGTAACTCAACCATAAAAAGTTGTGATCTAACAATAAAACGTAGTTACCTAACAATGAAACGTAGTGACCTAACACTAAAACGTAGTGACCCAACCATAAAAAGTGGTGACCAAACAATAAAACGTAGTGACCCAGCAATAAAAAGTGGTGACCCAACAATCAAAGTGGTGACCCAGCAATTAAAAGTGGTGACCCAACAATAAAACGTAGTGACCTAACAATAAAACGTAGTGACCCAACAATAAAACGTAGTGACCCAACACTAAAAAGTAGTGACCCAACAATAAAACGTAGTGACCCAACCATAGAAAGTGGTGACCCAACAATAAAACGTAGTGACCCAGCAATAAAACGTGGTGACCAAACATTAAAACGTAGTGACCCAACAATAAATATTGGTGACCCAACAATAAAGTTGTGACCCAACAATAAAACGTAGTGACTCAACGATAAAAGTAGTGACCCAGCAATAAAAAGTGGTGACCTAACAATAAAAAGTGGTGACTTTACAATAAATCGTAGTGACCCAACCATAAAACGTGGTGACCCAACAATAAAAAGTGGTGACCGAACCATTAATCGTAGTGACCTAACCATAAAAAATAGTGACCCAACCATAAAAAGTGGTAGCCAAACAATAAAACGTAGTGACCCAGCAATAAAAAGTGGTGACCCAGCAATAAAAAGTGGTGACCCAACAATAAAACGTAGTGACCTTACTATAAATAATAGTAACCCAACAATAAAACGATGTGACCACATCATAAAAGGTAGTGACCCACCATAAAAATTGGTGACCGAACAATAAAACGTAGTGACTCAGCAATAAAAAGTAGTCACCCAGAAATCAAAGTGGTGACCCAACCATAAACAGTGGGGACCCTAACAATAAAAGTAGTGACCCAGCAATAAAAAGTGGTGACTTAACGATAAACGTAGTGATTAAACCATAAAAGGTTGTGACCCAACAATAAAAAGTGGTGAACCAACAATAAAACGTAGTGACCTAACCATAAATCGTAGTGACCCAACAATAAAACGTAGTGACCCACCATAAAAATTAGTGACCGAACAATAAAACGTAGTGACCCAGCAATAAAAAGTGGTGAGTCAGCAATAAAACGTAGTGACTTAACAATAAACTTAGTGACCCAACAATAAAACGTAGTTACTCAACCATAAAAAGTTGTGACCCGACAATAAAACGTAGTGACCTAACCATGAAACGTAGTGACCTAACAATGAAACGTAGTGACCCAACCATAAAAAGTGGTGACTCAACAATAAAACGTTGTGACCCAGCAATAAAACGTGGTGACCCAACATTAAAACGTAATGACTCAACAATAAAAAGTGGTGACCCAACAATAAAGTTGTGACCCAACAATAAAACGTAGTGACCCAGCAATAAAACGTTGTGACTCAACGATAAAAGTGGTGACCCAGCAATAAAAAGTGGTGACCCAACAATAAAAAGGGGTGACCTAACCATAAATCGAAGTGACACAACCATAAAACGTGGTGACCTAACAAAAAAAAGTGGTGACCGAACGATTAATCGTAGTGACACAACCATAAAACGTAGTGACCAACCATATAAAGTGGTGACCAAACAATAAAACGTAGTGACCCGGCAATAAAAGGTGGTAACCTAACAATCAAAGTGGTGACCCAACAATAAAACGTAGTGAGCTAACCATGAATAGTAGTAACCCAACAATAAAACGTTGTGACCACATCATAAAACGTAGTGACCCAACAATAAAAAGTGGTGATCCAACAATAAAGTTGTGACCCAACAATAAAACGTAGTGACCCAGCAATAATACGTAGTGACTCAACGATAAAAGTGGTGACCCAGCAAAAAAAAGTGGTGACCCAACAATAAAAAGTGGTGACCTAACCATAAATCGTAGTGACCCAACCATAAAACGTAGTGACCCAACAATAAAAAGTGGTGACCCAACAATAAAGTAGTGACCCAACAATTAAACGTAGTGACCCAACAATAAAACGTAGTGACAACATTAAAAAGTGGTGACCCAACAATAAAAGTGGTGACCCAGCAATAAAAAGTGGTGACCCAACAAAAAAAAGTGGTGACCATACAATAAAACGTAGTGACTATACCATAAATCGTAGTGACCTTACATAAAAACGTAGTGACCTAACCATAAAAAGTGGTAACCCAACAATAAAACGTAGTGACGCAGCAATAAAAAGTGCTGACCCAGCAATAAAAAGTGGTTACCCAACAATAAAAAGTGGTGACTTAACCATAAAACGTAGTGACTCAACCATAAAACGTAGTGACCCAGCCATAAAAAGTTGTGACCCCACAATAAAACGTAGTGACTTAACCATAAAACGTAGTTGCCAACCATAAAAAGTGGAGACCCAACCATAAAAATGGTGACTCAGCAATAAAATGTGGTGACCAACTATAAAACGTAGTGACCCAACGATAAAAAGTGGTGACCCAACGATAAAAAGTAGTGACCTAACAATAAAACTTAGTGACCCAACAATAAAACGTAGTGACCCAACACTAAAAAGTGGTGACTCAACTATAAAACGTAGTGACCCAACAATAAAAAGTGGTGACCCAACAAGAAAACGGAGTGACTTTACCATAAAACGTAGTGACCCAACCATAGAAAGTGGTGACCCAACAATAAAACGTAGTGACCCAGCAATAAAACGTGGTGACCCAACATTAAAACATAGTGACCCAACAATAAAAAGTGGTGACCCAACAATTAAGTTGTGACCCAACAATAAAACGTAGTGACCCAGCAATAAAACGTAGTGACTCAACGATCAAAGCAGTGACCCAGCAATAAAAAGTGGTGACCCAACAACAAAAAGTGGTGACCTAACCATAAATCATAGTGACCCAACCATAAAACGTGGTGACCAACAATAAAAAGTGGTGACCGAACTATTAATCGTAGTGACCTAACCATAAAACGTAGTGACCCAACCATGAAAAGTGGTGACCAAACAATAAAACGTAGTGACCCAGCAATAAAAAGTGGTAACCCAACAATCAAAGTGGTGACCCAGCAATAAAAAGTGGTGACCCAACAATAAAAAGTGGTGACCACCCAATAAAATGTAGTGACCTAACTATAAAACGTAGTGACCCAACACTAAAAAGTGGTGACCCAACCATAAAAAGTAGTGACCAACCATAAAAAGTGGTGACCAAACAATAAAGTTGTGACCCAACAATAAAACGTAGGGTACCCAGCAATAAAACGTAGTGACTCAACGATAAAAGTGGTTACCCAGCAAAAAAAAGTGGTGACCCAACAATAAAAAGTTGTGACCCAACAATAAAACGTAGTGACCTTACCATGAATAGTAGTAACTCAACAATAAAACGCTGTGACCACATCATAAAACGTAGTGACCCACCATAAAAATTAGTGACCGAACAATAAAACGTAGTGACCCAGCAATAAAATGTGGTGACCCAGCAATAAAAGGTGGTGACTCAGCAATAAAACGTAGTGACTTAACAATAAACGTAGTTACCCAACCATAAAACGTAGTTACTCAACCATAAAAAGTTGTGACCCAACAATAAAACGTAGTGACCTAACCATGAAACGTAGTGACCCAACAATAAAACGTAGTGACCCAACAATAAAACGTGGTGACCCAACAATAAAACGTAGTGACCCAGCAATAAAACGTGCTGACTCAACAATAAAAAGTGGTTACCTAACCATAAATCGTTATGACACAACCATAAAACGTGGTGACCCAGCAATAAAACGTTGTGACTCAACGATAAAAGTGGTGACCCAGCAATAAAAAGTGGTGACTTAACAATAAAAAGTGGTTACCTAACCATGAATCGTAGTGACACAACCATAAAACGTGGTGACCCAACAATAAAAAGTAGTGACCGAACCATTAATCGTTGTGACCTAACCATAAAACGTAGTGACCCAACCATAAAAAGTGGTGACCAAACAATAAAACGTAGTGACCCGGCAATAAAAAGTGGTAACATAAGAATCAAAGTGGTGACCGAACAATAAAACGTAGTGACCCAGCAATAAAAAGTGGTGACCCAGCAATAAAAGTGGTTACCCAACAATAAAATGTGGTGACTCAGCAATAAAACGTAGTGACTTAACCATATACGTAGTGACCCAACCATTAAACGTAGTAACTCAACCATAAAAAGTTGTGATCCAACAATAAAACGTAGTTACCTAACCATGAAACGTTGTGACCTAACACTAAAACGTAGTGACCAAACCATAAAAAGTGGTGACCACACAATAAAACGTAGTGACCCAGCAATAAAAAGTGGTGACCTAACCATAAAACGTAGTGACCCAACAATAAAACGTAGTGACCCAACACGAAAAAGAAGTGACCCAACAATAAAACGTAGTGACCCAACGATAAAAAGTGGTGACCCAACAATAAAATGAAGTGACTTTACCATAAAACGTAATGACCCAACCATAGAAAGTGGTGACTTAACAATAAAACGTAGTGACCCAGCAATAAAACGTGGTGACCCAACATTAAAACGTAGTGACCCAACAATAAATATTGGTGACCCAACAATAAAGTTGTGACCCAACAATAAAACGTCGTGACTCAACGATAAAAGTGGTGACCCAGCAATAAAAAGTGGTTACCCAACAATAAAAAATGGTGAATGAACCATTAATCGTAGTGACCTAACCATAAAACGTAGTGACCCAACCATAAAAAGTGGTGACCAAACAATAAAACGTAGTGACCCAGCAAAAAAAAGTGGTGACCCAACAATCAAAGTGGTGACCTAGCAATAAAAAGTGGTGACCCAACAATAAAAAGTGGTAACCCAACAATAAAACGTAGTGACCTTACCATAAATAGTAGTAACCCAACAATAAAACGTTGTGACCACATCATAAAACGTAGTGACCCACCATAAAAATTGGTGACCGAACAATAAAACGTAGTGACCCAGCAATAAAAAGTGGTGAACCAGCAATAAAAGTGGTGACCCAACAATAAAAAGTGGTGACTCAGCAATAAAACGTAGTAACTTGACCATAAAACGTAGTGATCCAACCATAAAACGTAGTGACTCAACCATAAAAAGTTGTGACCCAACAATAAAACGTAGTGACCTTACTATGAAACGTAGTGACCCAACCAAAAAAAGTGGTGACCCAACAATAAAACGTTGTGACTTAACAATAAAACGTAGTGACCCAACCATAAAAAGTGGGGACCCTAACAATAAAAGTGGTGACCCAGCAATAAAAAGTGGTGACTTAACGATAAAACGTAGTGATTAAACCATAAAAGGTTGTGACCCAACAATAAAAAGTGGTGAACCAACAATAAAACGTAGTGACCTAACCATAAATCGTAGTGACCCAACAATAAAACGTAGTGACCCACCGTAAAAATTAGTGACCGAACAATAAAACGTAGTGACCCAGCAATAAAAAGTGGTGACCCAGCAATAAAAGTGGTGACCCAACAATAAAAGGTGGTGACTCAGCAATAAAACGTAGTGACTTAACAATAAACTTAGTGACCTAACCATAAAACGTAGTTACTCAACCATAAAAAGTTGTGACCCAACAATAAAACGTAGTGACCTAACCATGAAACGTAGTGACCTAACCATAAAACGTAGTGACCCAACCATAAAAAGTGGTGACCAAACAATAAAACGTAGTGACCCAACAATAAAACGTAGTGACCCAACATTAAAATGTAGTGACCCAACAATAAAAAGTGGTGACCCAACAATAAATTTGTGACCCAACAATAAAACGTAATGACCCAGCAATAAAACGTAGTGACTCAACGATAAAAGTTGTGACCCAGCTATAAAAAGTGGTGACCCTACAATAAAAAGTGGTGACCTAACCATAAATCGTAGTGACACAACCATATAACGTGGTGACCTAACAATAAAAAGTGGTGACCCTACGATTAATCGTAGTGACCTAACCATAAAACGTAGTTACCCAACCATAAAAAGTGGTGACCAAACAATAAAACGTAGTGACCCGGCAATAAAAAGTGGTAACCTAACAATCAAAGTGGTGACCCAACAATAAAACGTAGTGACCTAACCATAAATAGTAGTAACCCAACAATAAAACGTTGTGACCACATCATAAAACGTAGTGACCCACCATAAAAATTGGTGAGCGAACAATAAAACGTAGTGACCCAGCAATAAAAGTGGTGACCCAACAATAAAAGGTGGTGACTCAGCAATAAAACGTAGTGACTTAACCATAAACGTAGTTACCCAACCATTAAACGTAGTAACTCAACCATAAAAAGTTGTGACCCAACAATAAAACGTAGTGATCTAACCAGGAAACGTAGTGACCTAACCATAAAACGTAGTGACCCAACCATAAAAAGTTGTGACTAAACAATAAAACGTAGTGACCCAGCAATAAAAATGCAGACACTCCCCCTCCCCCGAATTTCGCCTGAGGAGCCACACCGGCGAATACCGCCCCCCCCCCTCAATTTGGCCTGAAAGGAAGAGGTAATGCTTATCATGATAACAGAACGGCCATAAGAAGGGAGGGGGAGGAATATTAGCGTCTATTAATAATTAAGAAAGAAAATGTGGGAGTCAGAGGGAAAAAAGAAAGAACGGAAAAAATGGTTGTAGTGTGAGTGAATTTCTTCCTGCCACTCTCTGACGTCATTTCTGGTTTATCGTGACTTTGCATTATTTTTCAAATTATACATGATAGCATTGATTTATTCTTAAATTAGTACTAAACAACGTTGAAAAATGGAGTTAAAAGCCGCCCCCCATTGGAGAAAAGTGCTCAGTCGACCCCGGAAGAGTCAATTTTTTTTCCGGTTCCGAGATATTAGACGCGCCTGGGCTGGCCGGTCGGAATGATGTTACCCGTGTGACCGTTTGTTGGGTACTTTCGGAGGAGAAGCTTTACATACATACATACATACATACATACATACATACATACAGACAGACAGACAGACAGACAGACATACAGACAGACAGACAGACAGACAGACAGATAGACAGACAGGTGGGATTTATATAATAGATTATTTATAATAATTACAAACTTGGAGTTTTCATACTAGTTATTATCAGTTTAACCTCCTGAAGAGTAGGTAAATAAAATGAATACAAATAATAATAATGATGCGTTCCTATGAAGTTTTGGCACATAATTAGCATATGTTATAGGGGATGTAATGGACTATAATTGATTTGTTTGAGGAGAAAATAAAGGGTTCAGAATGTCCCTCCCCTGCACATAAATTGACTCAATGTTTGTGTTTCTTTACATATAAAATGTAAAGAAACACAAACATTGAGTCAATTTACGTTTCAGCAACAAAACTAAAATATTTAATTTTTGCTTATATTTTTATAAATAAAAGCGAATCTATCATTTACAAAACAGTTTTTTTTCATGTTGACATGATATCATTGATTAAAGGAGAGTAGAAAGTAAACTTTTGGTTTACTTTCGACAGCCTCGTCAATCTCGCTTCCTTTATTTTGTTCTTTAGTCCTCACATTCCATGTGCGATGTTTCTGACAAAGAGAATTTAAAAAATGCTATTTTTGGGGGTCGGAATCTATCACTCTAACACTGATCGTTGGCTAGTTTTTGACCTTGAAGTAGTATTGTTTTTAGCTCCTTACATGTTTTGAAATATTTATTTTATAAGATTTTTTTTCTCAACTCTTTCGACAAATAATATTATTATCAATTTAAATCCTTAAGTTATTGTAAAGAGAGTAGAAAGTGGACCTTGGGTTTTACTTTCATCATCCTTCCTTTATTTTGTCCTTTAGTCTCCTCACATTTCATGAGCGATATTTTTGACAAAGGAGGAAGAATTGCTGTTTTCTGGGTCGGAATTTATCCATGTAACACTTATCGTTGGCTAGTTTTTTACCTTGAAGTTATATTTTAGCTCCTTACATCAAGCGGCTTTATGCATTGTCTGGAGCGATTTCCATAAGAAAATTTTAATCGATAAAACCCTGTATATACAAACCATACATGCGGTTTTCACATATAACGTGACAAAGGTTGACATGTCGTAAGACTAGCCTTTTTTTTCAACTTGTGTGTGCGTTTTCCTATCCCCTCTCTTCTTTCAGCTTTTCCTGATGACACAGTGAACTCGGGAATATAATCTCCCGCCTCCCGTGCGTCGCGATAAATTTAACCTATAGCTATTTTGGTTCTTTTTCTTTTTAACTATTACTTTGTTCGCTTTCTGATAGGAAACAAATTGACTTAAATCCAGATTCAAATCTATAATTCAATAAAATCAATTAGTGCTATATCAACGTTATCTTAACCACCATTAATAGTCATTCCCCCCTCACCCCCAGTACAGAATTTTATTTCAGTATTTTATTTCAGTGCGCCTATTGACTCTGTATCACTCCGTGAAGTTTATTTTCCGCTTAATAGGCACACACTGATGATCGTTCAACGTGTCTCTCGACCTCATAAACATTGCATTTTCCCGCCATTTTACTCCAATAAAACACAGTAACATAAAAAATGGAGATGTTTTGAAGATGCTATAAAAGACAGAATAAAGATTTCGGTATCAGTCTGTTGGGTTGAGAACAGTTAGCAGAAAACTGATCGAGATGGAATGTTTTTGATAGTTGTAACGTTCTTGCGCGGGAACGAAATTTAGATTCTATTCGTCGACAGTCACGCAAGAAATAGCATGTAAATCGAGTATCAGATGATTTCTATACAATACATGCTTGCAAGATATGTGAGAAATATTCCTTATCCAGATCTTATTGTTATTCATTTAAGATCACATTATCGAAAACAATCTTAAACTGTTTGATATATTTATTTTACATGTACCAGTTTTAGAACAAAGTGTGCGGGTTTGTTGCCGAGCAGAAAATACATCAGGATACACAATGACCGGATATATTTTATGACTACTCAGATATCGTAAGTTTGGCAATACAGTTGTAGGGAATCTGGCAGGTAGCCATGTTCATGCTCACAAACGCTTAGCATTAAAAAGATAATATCGTCGTTGTCGTCATTCAAGTGATGGTCTATCATCTACACTTCTATGTACAAACTGTAACTATAGATCGATTGGTGTATACTTTTTCGTTTCTTCGTGGTTGGTATCAGATGATGATGGTTGTCTTCTAGTTAGTCGTTGTTTCAGTCGTGGGAGAGACGTGGTAGTGGTTAGTTGTTAATGGGGGCGTATATGTGACCGGAGTATCGTTAATTACAAATAATTGACAGAAAAGCATTTCTTCTTAAAATATGTTTATTTTACTTTAGGTTCATGATTAGGGCAGAGAGGGAGAAGCGCCTTATTAGTGACTATTTTAAGACAATATTCCACACGTCTTGTCCGCTTATTTTCGAACGGAACTTTCCCCCATTCAAAACCTTCCAGCATGTTAGACGATTATGCCTCACTGCGTTTTTTTATATTTGAAAAGGTAGCAAAACAAACCATTTTAAAGCTTAGATCAAACATCCGCATATTTATTGACATTTACTCCGTTTTCCTTTCAGGGTTTTTATGAAAAGCATGACATTATATATCATGTAAAGTTAACACACGCAGTAATGATTACGTAAGAATAAAAAGCACGAAATTCAAATTGATAACAAAACCTGGGCGATACATAAAATATGCCTTCATAGACATTTTAAGTATAAAAACAATTTAGCTTTTTTATTCTATTTTTTTTTAAGAAATATAATTCAAAGAATAAAAGATGCGAACACATAAACAATATTGCAAGTGCTGTAAAAGTATTAGAATTGCATATTAAATATTTTAGAGAAATGGCAGGTCTCATTGGTGAAATATTGTCATTTGAATCACTATATGCATTGTGTACGTGTTCATGTGGGCTAAATACTTTCACACGTATATAGAAATATATTATAGTAAACTTGTGTTAATTAAAAAAGACGATCTTATTTAGACTATAGTATGGGTAGTCAGTAAATCTCGAATGCAGCAGTCAAATTCATCGCCGTGAAAGAAAAGGGTGTACATATAGTCGATAAGAGGGCGACTGTCATGCACGCACGCTCAGAATGTTTAAGTATATCACACACTTTATTATTTGGAAGTTGTCATCAGCTATCAATAAAACAGGAAGGTTTGCAGACGTATGAGAGGATTTCGTCAGATAAGATCGAAGGAAAGACCTTTCTGTGGGAAGAGGTTATCAAGATGGGTGGATATGTCAATATTACCAACACGCTCTCTATTTTACGACAATAGAAAAAAATGCCCCCGCTTTTATTCGGTAATTTTGATGAGAAAGGACTATTCGATATTTCTATGTTTAGAGAACGTATCTAGTGAATGTCGGCTAGTGGTGCTATTCAACAGTAATCCTCTGGAATTTAAAACTAAATCATTTATTTAATCTGAAAGGGTAGATTTCATTCCGCATTTTGCACTTGCAGAGAATGTTCACTAAAGTCATTTCTGTCTCTTTCGTTCCTTTCCAACGGATTTAACTTCATATATTTTTAAAACATAATTGTTATCGACTCTGCACTATTCAGAAGGTTCCGACTATTATAAAAATTACTCGAAGCCGCCCGGCGAAAGCAGTGGCCGACATTTTGTGAACCACAATGAGGATACCTCATAAGCATGATAATAATAATCTATACTGTTTATGGCATATTAGTTAGCAGTAGTTATGGAGTTAGGTGTCGGTTCGAAGCCAAGGTGAATTAAGTGGTACATTATGGTTGACGGGGTATGATCTTGTAGTCATGAAGACACCCAAACAAATAGTTGATTGGTTAGTTCAATCATGTGACGTACAAAATAATTGAGATGAAAGTAAATTGATCCGAGAAACGCTTGATTTGATAAAAATTATTTTATGTCTGGAAACGCCGTGTAGACATGGCTCAATCTGAAGCAATTCTTACTTCAGAATGTACAGAACCATTAGTTGAACGAATAACATATTTTAAGTTAAAATGTCCGTCGCCTTAATTAATAAACCTTTCGTTCACAAAAAAAGGAGAATCTTTCGTAGAAATTATTGAATAAGTATTTTAAATTCTTTAATATATATATATATATATATATATATATATATATATATATATAAGCAACGATGCTCGTTCGCGAGTGACTAGTATGTGTTTTATGTATGCGTCATCGTTTCTTTCTTTGACTGATGGAATTGGTTTTAAAAAAGTGTCTGTCTTTTTTTTCTGTCACCAGCGCTTGGCAAACAATGTATTAGTCTGTGCCAGGTTGCCCAGGGCAACTCTCTCTCTCTCTCTCTTTCTCTCTCTCCCTCTCTCTCTCTATCTCTTTTTCTATATATCTTTCTCTATCTCTCTCTTTCTCTTTCTTTCCCACGCTCTCTATATTTCGCTCTCTAGACTATCAAAGCGCTTAAGACGTGACCTTATAAAACGTCAGACCAATCAGTTCTGCCTTGAATAAGCAATATTGACTGATGTTTGAAAATGTGGGAAGAATAAACTTTGCTTTCTATTATCTCGAAAAAAACACACGAATGCGAAAAACATTTTTAAAAATGAACCATTCTTTACAAGTAGCAAATGAATTATGAGAGAGTAACTGCAATAACTGTCTAACGTCGAGTTCATAATGATGAAAAACTCGGAACTTTTAAGACCGTAAAAAGCCGTAGTAGACCGTTTTGAATTTGATTAGTTTCGATTAACGCATCGATTATTTCATGACAATTCTCCTGCTATCGATAGCCGCACTTAATAAATGCATCGTTTTAATTTATTCATCTTTGATAATTACGATTTTGTAAATCCCATCTTGATGATTCTCCTGGTGCTACCAGTCTAAAGATATCGGCTTCCCGACCGAAAATGCACCAAACCTTGATGTGTTATTGTTTATTTTTCTCTTTGCATAACTCAATCCTGTTCTGCAAAATCTAAAATAAAAAAAAAATCTCCCCCCCCCCCTTCATCTTCTCTCTCCCTCTTCCCCCTTTAACTCAACCAAAATCCATGAATAAATAGTTGAACATATAAAGAACTTGGAGCATAAAAACTTTCACCAAAATGACTGAATTCAGCATTAAATAATCCGAAAAAGGTTAATATGCGGTAAAACAAAACAACCAAACCAAGCACCATGAATAAATACTTGAACATATAAAGAACTTGAAGTATAAACACTTTTACCAAAATGACGGAATTCAGCATTAAATAACCGAAAAAGAGTGATATGCCGTAAAACAAAACAACCAAACAAAGCACGATGAATAAATACTTGAACATATAAAGAACTTGAAGTATAAACACTTTTACCAAAATGACGGAATTCAGCATTAAATAACCGAAAAAGAGTGATATGCCGTAAAACAAAACAACCAAACAAAGCACGATGAATAAATACTTGAACATATAAAGAACTTGGAGCATAAAAACTTTCACCAAAATGACGGAATTCAGCATTAAATAACCGAAAAAGAGTGATATGCCGTAAAACAAAACAACCAAACAAAGCACCATGAATAAATACTTGAACATATAAAGAACTTGAAGTATAAACACTTTTACCAAAATGACGGAATTCAGCATTAAATAACCGAAAAAGAGTGATATGCCGTAAAACAAAACAACCAAACAAAGCACCATGAATAAATACTTGAACATATAAAGAACTTGAAGTATAAACACTTTTACCAAAATGACGGAATTCAGCATTAAATAACCGAAAAAGAGTGATATGCCGTAAAACAAAACAACCAAACCAAACACCATGAATAAATATTTGAACATATATAGAACTTGAAGCATAAAAACTTTTACCAAAATGACCGGATTCGGCATTATAAAAAAACGAAAAGGGTTGATATGACATCAAACAAAACAACTAAAAAAACTTGATTCCCCTATAATTTATTTTAGTTATTTGCATTTAAGAACTGTTTGTTGTCTTGTTGTGGATTTAGCTGTGTAGATGGGGCAAAGCCATGTCGGAAGATACATTCACTGTCCACAATCAAAAAGATAAGGAAATAACTGAAGACATTTTGGTAGACAACAGCATAACTTGCAAACAGTTTCTTTTGTGATACATTTTATAATTATCTTTATATTCGGATACACGACAAGAATGAAGCAAAAATAGTTTTTAATTAAAAAAATCCTAGACTAAACTATCGCTATTTTCACCTGACAGCGTTCGTAAATAATTTTATTAGGTGAAAATAACTATTAATAGAGGTTTATTTTTTAATTTGTTTTATTATTGTTTGAAGTTTGTTTCAACTGGCCGTATCTCTGATAAGATGCGTGCTTTTGTTTGTTCCTGTTTTGACGGTATTGGACATAGTTTTCTTTGTACGTTACACGTGTATTGTTCACTTACTTTTGTCTTACCTAATTTATTGTTGTATATGCTTACGCTAGAAGAATGACCGTCTCCGAACAGGCCCATCTTCTATTATTATACTAAATCTGAATAAATTAACGAAACTGTCGTAAAGTATTTTACTTATATACTGTAAATTTTGGCTTGAGTTATGTTTCTTCAGTGGTGAATAAATTTTATGATTTACTAGCAGAATACTCGTCCGAGGATAGGTAATTTTCCAGTATATATATATATATATATATATATATATATATATATATATATATATATATATATATATATATATATATGTATATATATAATTATTTTTATTTACACATACATGTACAAAATCTGCGACACTGGCATGTCGATGTTATCGATCAACAGCTATTACAAACTGAGATCTCATCAGGCAGAGTAAGAATCCGATCTTAACCCTAGATCATATTTGGGAAGAATGGAATGGAGAAAGAAAGAAAAAGAATATATATATGTGTAGCTTGATTGCCATATATATTTTCATTGCTCTGAATCTTGTAACACAACTTCATTGAGATTAAAATTGGAAACCCTTCAGATATTTAAGTATTATACGCTTATAATATATATATATATATATATATATATATATATATATATATAATACGTTTCAAAAAAATGTTTATATATATATATATATAATGAAATAAGGAAAACAAATATATTAATTAAATATCCATCTACGTTTTTACTTTTATTAGAAGGTTTTATCAGGACGGGAGATTGAAGAAAAAAATACAGCAACAAGTACCAAAGTCTGAAAAATAAATGTACTTGGTACTTGTTGCTGTATTTTTTTTCTTTTTTCTCCAATCTTCCGTCCTGATGAAACCTTCTAATAAAGGTGAAACGTAGATGGATATTTCATTAATATTTTGGTTTTCCTTATTTCATTTTCCATTAGGTTGGAACATTTTCCCATTCTTTATCATATATATATATATATATATATATATATATATATATATATATATAGTGGCGGATAAAGAAGGGTGTCCCCATTCTTCGGGCCCCAAAGATAGAGGCGGCAAAATGCAAGCTGGTCGCGAACAAGACTATAACGCGAACGCCTTTGAAATATTAAAAATCGTTTTGGCACCAATTTACTAAACGTTTATATGGTACCTCTTAGAGAGTTACCGGCTAAATATTTAACAGCTAGGAGACATTTTTTTTTATTGTTGACGTCTTGTTTTTGTCCATTCAGGTCACTCGCTCACTGCGTATATCTTATAAATAATTTATATTTGTAATGTTTCGCTTTTAACTTCTTTAAACTTAGTGCTTTTAAATTAATTTAATCAATTTTCAGTTTATAGAAAATTTATTGGAATATTTATTTTTAGAATCTGGTTTGAATATTTTGATGATGTCAATATATATATATATATATATATATATATATATATATATATATATATATATATATATATATATCATGCCACGAGCACGGAACAAATAAAAAAATGCAATATTGTTCTACGCATGGTGATGACGTTTTATTGTCGAAAATTAGCTGTTTTTAAATAATTAAATATTTATTAATAAGAATTAAATATTTCTGTGTTGTTCTAGAATTTTAAACTTATAGATTCTTATTCAGATCTACATAATACTTACATCGAGGAAAACATCTCTTTTTCATATATATATATATATATATTATAATTTATATTATTACACACACACACACACATATATATATATATATATATATATATATATATATATATATATATATATATATATATATATATATACTAGCGGGACACGTGTAAATTACACGAAATAATGTTTTCAATACTAGTCATCTTGTTCCTAAACTATAAATGTTTGAATAACATATGATAAGATTTGACTTGTACATTTATGTTTAAAAATTAATATGTGTCTTCCCGGTCGTCCCCTCCCTACCTCCTGCCTTCGATGTAGAAAAAAATTTTAGATGTAGGTTGGGATAGAACTATAAACCAGACGGGCCGACGTCAAAATCCTACGTCGCTAACCGTTGTGCCAAAGGGAAATATTTTTAGATAGTACGAAAATAAGGTGACTTGAATGTTTTTCAAAATCTAGGTGCGGTATGCCTGCGCATAGCTTTTGATGTAAGCGTGACACACAAACACAGACGCTATCTCGTATTAATATATATATATATACATAATATATATATATATATATACATATATATATATATATATATATATATATATATATATATATATATATATATACTAGACTAGACTACCCGTGACTAGTTGGGTACCAACCACTACTATCATTTGTTTGACTTTGATTTGATTCAAAATGTATAACTTTTAATTTCATATCATGATATAGTAGAAATCTACAATTTACATACGTGTTTACGGTGTGTGGGAATACTATGTTAATTAGCTTAAAATAAAATAAGTATTTCTCCAAATGCTCACAATGGCAATGGAGGGATGGGATAGAGGGTGATAGAAATACATAGACAAGAGAGATGGGACAGAGGGTGATAGAAATACATAGACGGGAGGGATGATAGAGAGGGACATAGAAATACATAGAATGGAGGGATAGGAAACAGGGTGATAGAAATACATAGACAGGAGGGATGCGAGAGAGGGTGATAGAAATACATAGACATGAGGGATGCGAGAGAGGGTGATAGAAATACATAGACAGGATGGAAGGTAGAGAGGGTGATAGAAATACATATACAGGAGGGATAGGAGAGAGGGTGATAGAAATACATAGACTGGAGGGATGGAAAAAGAGTGATAGAAATACATAGACAGGAGGGAAGGTAGAGAGGGTGATAGAAATACATATACAGGAGGGATGGGAGAGAGGGTGATAGAAATACATAGACTGGAGGGATGGGAAAGAGGGTGATAGAAATACATAGACAGGATGGAAGGTAGAGAGGGTGATAGAAGTACATAGACAGGAGGGATGGGAGAGAGGGTGATAGAAGTACATAGACAGGAAGGATTATAGAGAGGGGGATAGAAATACATAAACAGGAGGGATGGGATAGAGGGTTATAGAAATACATACCAAAGAATGCATCTATCCACTGAAGCGTAAGGGGCTACTGTGATAGGGGCCAGATTTATAGGGTCAAAGCTTAATTGAGACTCGGGCAGCTTGATGGTTATTCTCAATATATTTAAATTTCGATATGTGTGTACGGTGCGTGGAAACATGAATCAGGAAGGGAATTCCAAAGGCAAGTGTTCCGAGGAAAGAAACTATCATGCAGAAATTTAAAAAACTAATGTGAACAAACATCTCGCTGCACAACTCCAATTTAGGATGACCCCATAAAACTTTCATCTTAATTCTCAGTAGCCCCTTACGTCTACAGTGGCAACTTGCCTTGTTTGGGATGAACTAAGTAGAAAGAAAGAATTCAGATATCAGCCAAGCCAAATTTAAAACAAGTAATTTACACTCATTTACTGAAATTGTAATTACTATTAAATTAAAATTATAAACACACGACTAAATGCACGCATAAAATAGTATTTTGTATTCGTATGAATGGTTTACAGTAAATCGTCTTAGATGGCTATTCTGATACGACATTAAATAACACAAATGGTTACTGCTTCATTTGTTTAGGCTCATTTGACTCGTTTGTCTAGTGGTCTTCGCCAATTCGCTGTTCTGATATCTCGTAATGATATAGTTTCCTATTTCAGTCAGCTAGATTTAAAAAGCAACAGGTTTGTGGAACTCGCTTCCTGCTGACTGTTTTCGTCCTACTTATAGTATTGGTCTTTCCGAAACAAGACAATAGTCATCTCCTGTCTTTACAATAATCATCAAGTGACTTCATGCTTTGTCTGTCTCAACGCGTCCGTTCTCTTAATACAAGAGTTTTAATAACGTAGACGAGAATGTATTTAGGCAAATACATTCCTGGGGAACATTCATTTCTACATTAAATAAAAATTACATCCTTTGGAATGTATTTACATGCGAAATCGCAAAACCTCTGTAGCGAATGGCCTAAAGATATCAAATCTAATTCCCAATGTCCAAAGGCGATTCATGAGGAATGCCGGAGGGAGAATTGATCTGCAAACATCAGCGTCACTGTCATCGATTATAAAATTTTAGAAGCATCGATTTTCAGCAAACGATTATGATGATACTGATCAGAATCCTGTCTGGTTTCAGGAGAAAATACTGATTTAGTTTACCCCCAAACAATTTCGTTGCTAAGGCTCTATAGGCCTATCTATCTACAAGTTTAGATATTTTGGAGGGGAACAATATATATGTTATGGTGCCGTATCTATATGACAAACAGTTGGAATTGTCCATTCCAATTAAAATACTGGAAGCATTCAAGCTTCTCGTTATTGGAATCAACTCCGGTCTACACTGGCAGTCAGGACTGATATACCACTTCTCTTGTTCGTTGTACATATCTTTTCTTCAATATATATTGTTCACTTTACCCCGTGTTCCGTGTCTTCATTTCGGTCCCTAAACAGGGTCACAACAGTATGCATACCTTTAAGAAGAATATATTAGTATCGAAAAGCTTACTGATTCCAAGAGTTCATTTTTTGTTTTACGACATATCAACCCCTTACGCGTTATTGAATGTCGGACATTGTCATTTTGGTACAAGTATTTATGATTTAATGCTGCATTTCAACCTTGCAGATACTAAGTTGTCGTACCCGTTATAGAAACAAAAGTTCACAAATTGTATTCATACCATCGTAGCCACATATTCTTCTATGTGCCCCTGCGTGATTCTTCCAGGCTCAGTCCTTAATGTCCTCCAATCAAAGTTCCTTATCTATACTCTCAAAAGGACTAAGAGGACAAAACTGATGGAAGAGAGAGGAGGTTTACTCAACTGTATCTTCGTTCTAAATCAAATATAACTTCGTCAAGCAGACAGATCTATAATCACTCTTTATTTCTATTTTTTCAGCCCATCACATTTTCACGTCCGCGCGCTGTGTGCTCCTATGTGACGTCATATCCGTTTCTATTAATTTCCCAGTTAAGCAATCCTCACCTCAAGTCATCAACTAGCGTTTCACTTTTTGTTAGTCTTAATTAACACTTTCATATACTAGTTTGTCTACTCCCCCAATATCTAACATGATTTCTTAACATCTTCAAATGTATATTCATTTTGTTTGCTTTACCTAGTCATGCGTGATGACATCGTATGCGTGTACCCACAGATGCAGTTTCATGTTATACTCTGTAGACATTATTTAAGCCGTACATGTATTACTACTCTGGATAAAGGCTTGACATGTAGTTAATGCTAACAAAAAGGCAGACTCCACCTCTTCTATCACCAGATATAGTGGTTGTGCAGGAAGTTCTTATTGAGGCAATCTATATAAGAATACGCTAATGAAATGTCCTGCTCGTACGAACGTTATCTTATTGTAAACTAAAACAGTACAATTTTAAATGAATGCATTTCAAAAAGTGACATTCGTTTATTAGGTTTAAATAATATGGAGCTGAAAATTATTTTTACGGTAATAAGACGGAAGAATATTTATTGTTTTAAACGAATTAAATTGCTACAATTTGGAATCAATGAATAGACATGGAATTTCAACGGGTTCACCTAGTTCTTTTTTTATTTTCTTAACCTCTGCTGGTGAGCCCAGTATATTTGCGACTCTACAGTTTGGGAAGTGGAAATAATAATTAAAACTTTAAAGAATGTGTGTATAAATTATGTGGATTTGTAACCAAATTATTCGAACAGAGAAACATCACAACGATGATAAAGTAAAACAAAATGAAAATATATGTATTATGTGTACGTTTGTGTATATTATATGTATTATGTGTACGTGTGTGTATATTATATGTATTATGTGTACGTGTGTGTATATTATATGTATTATGTGTATGTGTGTATATTATATGTAGTATGTGTATGTGTGTATATTATATGTATTATGTATATGTGTGTATATTATATGTATTATGTGTATGTGTGTATATTATATGTATTATGTATATGTGTGTATATTATATGTATTATGTGTGTGCATATATATCATATGTATAGTGTGTATGGGTGTGTGTAAATTATATCTATGATGTGTTTATATTATATCTATGATGTGTGTATATATTATATTTATGATGTGTATGTTTATATATTATATCTATGATGGGTGTGTATCTATCATATCTATGATATTATATTTATGATGTGTATGTGTGTATATATTATATTTATAGTGTGTATGTGTGTATATATTAAATCGATGATATGTATGTATATGCATTATCGGTATATGTGTCTATTACATGTATGTGTGTATATATTATGTGCATATGTCTGTATATTATACCTATGATGCGTATGTGTGTATATATTATACGTATGAAGTGTATGTGTGTATATATTATACGTATGATGTGTATGTGTATGTATATATAATACGTATGATGTGTGTATATGTTATACGTATGATGTGTGTATATGTTATACGCATGATGTGTGCATATGTTATACGTATGATGTATGTTATACGTATGATGTGTATCTGTGTATATGTTATATTATGATGTGTATGTGTGTATATGTTATACATATGATCTGTATGTGTGTATATGTTATACGTATGATGCGTGTATATGTTATACGTATGATGTGTATGTGTGTATATGTTATACGTATGGTGTTTGTACATAAATTATACGAATAGTGTGTATGTTTATTATTTGATATTTTACCATTTTTATATAAAAACGAAAGAATTCCTACAGATGCCCCCCTCTTCCTGTCCATATTTCTCCTGAAATATAATAATGTCTGACATTGCCAAAATAATGTTCATATTTGGTTTTTCGTAGACAAATGATCGATGGCTTTACTTCGTTTTGTAAAATCAAACGTTCTTTTTTATTTGCATTTCATCCTCGTACATTTTATTCTTTTTCGAAAAACATATCGACATTTTTTTAGGTTTAATTTCGACTTTGCTTGACTCACTTATCTTTTCATCTCATTCGAAAATGCTAATTTTATCTCAGACAATCGGAAACTTTTTTTTAAAATGCGGTTCATTATCTGTTTCCTCATTTATATCTGATATTTGTTATGAATATAATTCCATTTCTGATATTAACAACTTTAAATAAACAAGAACAAATTTTACAAAAACAGAAAGAATTAAGGATTGTTGTCAAATGATTCCTGGCAGACTCAGTCAAGAAATGAAAACAGTAACAATGACAAAAATGACGCAAAACAATTCGTGCAACATTTAAAACTGAACTCTTGATTGGATATCAGGACATTGGTTGGCGGTACAGGCGATATCCTTTTTGAAAACGGAACCGCATAGAAGGTCGAAACGATTGTAATTTATTTCAATAGATGTAGCTGGAGTGGCAATGATACGGGCAAGCGAATAAGTGACCACGTACACTGATTGGGTCTCCTAAAAGACGTGGTCAAATATTTAAAAGTCGGACAACATCTTACTATCCCAGGAAATCTCGTTGACAATACTCTTAAATATATGTTAATGTGACCTCGCCTCTCACAGCTTTCTTATAGAAATGGATAAAACATCTCACACATTCTGAAAAGCTTTGGCGCCATATGAAAATATTTAATAGCTGGAGGGAAACAAAGTGTGATAACAACATTATTTTGTATTTAAGGGTGGGTCACCATTTCTGTTAAAATTTATGAAAACGTTGTTTTTTTTTTAAACCGGGCTCACGTGACCTCGAAATGGGACCAAAACTGATAAGGGCATAACATCTAAAATGTTGAAAATTTGATTTTTCTTCATTCCACTATGATTCAACTAGATTATTAGTCTCCAATGTTAATCGGAAAGAATCTATATTTTTGTCGCATCCACATGTAGTATTCCGTCGTCACGTTTACGCGTTTTTCAAGAAATATTCATGATTTCGAAGATAAAGCGTTATGTCAACTATTCTTAAAATTCGGGTTGGATTGATTCTAGTTTTGAAGCTATTTTAAAACAAAAGTTTCCATTTTTATTAGTCCGTCATGTTTGAACTTGACATATTTTTCATCGCTAAACGCGCAGATCAAATCTTCCTCATTTGATATTTCCACGCTGAGATTGCTTCACATTTATTTTGTTCGTTTTCCAATTCTTCTTCGTTTCGCGCGTTTATGCCTGTCGTAATGATGGAAATACATCCCGATGAAATAGCTCGAAGACTTCATGTATGCGGATGTCAAGCTGAATATAATACCTGGGTGCACCTGACGGCATTCACTTCTGTCATAATCACGTGCATGTTTTCTTCAATATGTAAACAAAATGAGGATTATCTATTTGTATTATTTGGATTTTTCGGACTACTGTTCTCATCTTGATGTTATACTCACAGCGTTTCCGCCGATGTGCTAAGTAATAATAATTTTTAAGTAACAGTCTTCTGGAGTTTGAAGGTTCAATACTCACAACGGGCAATACTAAGAATACAATTACTAATTACTTAAGACTTCTACCCGGTCATGGGTGACGGGATGAGAGCAAGCTACCCCCGTGCACTAAATAAAACGTTCGGTTCGAAATTCCGTACAGAAGTACGGCGAAGGTTACATCAACCGAAACGTTGTGAGAATAAAATTCAACCTGAGAACAGTAGGCTGAATATTCAAAATACCAAAAACAATTTTATTAAGAAGGGTTCCCATTCATAAATAAGTCCATAATTCTTCGTATAGTATATAATGATGAATTAATTATTATAGTATACAATGATGAATGAATTATTTACCGAAACGTCGGTTATAACCGAACAAATAACTTTTATCGATTGGAATATTTTTTTAAATATGTCTATTTATATAAAGTTAGGAATGTGTATATGTTCATATGTTTTCAAAAAATATTTCACCCCAAACAAGGCAGGCCGCCACTGTAGACGTAAGGGGTTATTGAGAATTTGGGTGTAGGTTTTGGGTGTACCCCAAAGTTGGGAGCAATGTAGCGAGATGTCTGTTTACATTAGTTTTAAACCTCTGCATGTCGGTACTGTCGGGGAAACAGGGAGCAGGGAGGGAGTTCCAGGGGCAGGCAGAACGAGGAAACAAGCTATTGGACTAGAAGGCTCTTCAGCATCTGGGGACCTCCACAGTGAATGGATGGGATTTGGCAGATAGTCGGGTTGGTCGAGTGTATTTACGTCGAGGGGGCACCAGAGAAGCCAATTCATCGGAGCATAATCTATTGAAGTATTTGTATAACAAGCACAAAGAAGCATCATTGCAGCGATGGAACAGGGGCTGGAGCTTGGTTGATAGAGAGAGAGAGAGACCTATTAAGTTGGCGACTCTTTTTTGGACCTTGTCTAAGAGGGAGAGACTAGTGGATAATGCACCAGCATGGGCGGATGGTGCCTTTGTTGAGATACATGATATTTGTATGTATAAGATTAACTACTAAACTAATTAATCAACTATGGTGAATTTTAGAACACAGCTACTAGGCAATTCTTCTTGGCCTTTTGGCCAAGATCAAAGTGTAGTATCAGTTCCGATGGATACTGCACCCCATAGACTAGTATTGTCTTGGCCTTCGGGGCTTGATTAACGTCGGTCTATGGGTCTGTCCTGTGCAGTTCTAGGAGGTCCATCGTCCCAGGCGTCGCCTCCCCTCTTTGCGGAGGAGTAAGTTTATTGCTTACTGCCTGAGGCGCCCCTACCGGGGAATGCCGACGGGGCTGTCCAGGCAATTTTTAAACCCCACTTTCCCGACCCAACCTTGGGTCACATCTTGCTTGTGGGAGTAAAATAAAAACTGGCCTTGTGCCTAACTCCTGGAGAGGAGTAAATCAATACTAGGCATATGGGGTTCAAATTTGAGCTATGATTGTGTTTTATGCAAAGGGTGTAAAAAGCCTGTTGGAGCCTTTCGTGAAAATCCAGAACTCCGAATTTACGGAAGTTTTAATAATAAATATTAAACACCAGTTAATAATTATTCCACAAATTTCAGTTTCTTTTAAGCATATTCAAGCGGTTTATGGGGCGGAAAAGGGGCAGGATATCCTGCTGCTATTAGACACTAAGTAAGCAAGATTCTCTTAATTTCAATTCCTTCTTAAGACTTCTTAAGCTGAAGCCTTAAATTTTAGACATTTTCTAGAATCAAAATCATGTAATGGATTCATTCTAGACATAAGTCTAAGTAGTATTATATCTTGGTTTAATTTTCGTAGGGTTAACTAAAACACGTTTAAAACTATTCTGCTCGGGAAATTAATTAATATATATAGTAGTATGTTTAAGAAGGCTGAGGGCAATGTAAAGTGCTGAGTAGATTGTAAGCTGGAAGGAACAAAAATTATAAATCAAAATGGGAATTACAATTTATTTTTTCTTAAAATCTTACATAATAGCAAATGCTGTGTTGGCTGTTTGTGTGTTGTCCGGATGATTATTAAAAATCATTCATTTAATATTTCGGGAAAATCTTCCCTTTGTCAAAAACAATAAACACCAAAGGAAAAAATTCGTCTGTGTAGAGAATTTACCAAAATGAACACCAGAGAGTATATGATAACCAATAAAAAAAATTAGTAAAATTTATAATAATAAAAAGATTAATTAATTACTTGATATTAAAAACAAAACAACTACAGCAAAATACGAAAATAAAACAACACACAGAAACAAATAAAAAAATATTATCAAAACTAACAGTTAATTCATCACCATACAATACCTATCATTTATCTAATATTACACACATATTTTTAAACACTACATTTATATACAAAACATAACTTTAACATTTATTAATGTATATTCTCTGTGGGACTGGTTTTCCCCTACCCTACTCTCTGGCATCCATTTTGGTAAATTCTCTACACAGACGGATTTTTTTCTTTGGTGTTTATTATTTTTGACAAAGGGAAGATAACACTAAAATTATACATTCCGAAATCAATTAAAAATAAATAAAAATACTGGAAGCTATCTACATAAAAACACAAAAACCTAAAATTAATAGCATATGAAACCAGTGGTAATATTTTAACATTCTTAACGTAATACGATTTTGTTCTGTTATGCTATCAATCGTTGCTGAATTTAAATCGTTAACGACTTCCTGGAGCAATACGAAAAACGTTCTATGCGTGTTTCTCCGCTGTCTTTTAAAAATTCTCTTTTTCTCCAGCTTTTTTGTTTATTTGCTTTTGATGATGATTCGACGAAGAATCGAAAACGTTAGTGAAACCTATGGAATATTTATTAATTATTTTGATCTTAATACACAAAATGCCATCAGAAAAATTGAAAAAATAAAAAAAGACGCATTCTGTTATTTTTAACAGTGTCTGCATAAATGAGAAAAATGTAGCCTAAATGCACACAATATATATATATATATATATATATATATATATAGAGAGAGAGAGAGAGAGAGAGAGAGAGAGAGAGTGTGTAGATTTCAATTTTGTGTTGAGAATCTGAATAACAGAGCTCAATGTAATTTAAACAGAGCAAAACAGAATTATAAAAAGAAAAAACTATACACACATTAAGGTTGTACACATTATAACTTATTTCGACCCCTTAATTAGGTCTCCGCAGATGTATAAACAACCACGTCAAAAAACCAAATAATGAGAGAAATTGATCATCGTCTTAAAAAGATGAATTCACTTTTTTGATTGGTCTATGTAAAAAAGGAGGTAAATGTTAAAATAATCGAGGAGAAAATTATATATATATATATATATATATATATATATATATAATTTTCACAAAATGTCTTCCACTTCTTTTTATTCTCTTTACAAAGAACTAAATTAAACTAAGTATCGCCCATATTACGATTACTTGTGTATAATAGCTGTGTTCTAACATTCATAATGATCGGTGTGTTAGTTTAGTAGTTACTAATCTAGATAGGGATATATGAACATATACATATACCTTACTTATAAATATATATATATATATATATATATATATATATATATATATATTCTATTTTCATTCTATTTTCCTTCGAATATGTCTACCCTACATGTATCTGTACTTGCATGACATTTTTTCTCTATTTTATCATCCTGATGAAGTCTTATAAATAAAGACGAAACGTTGATGTACACATAAAAAAACATCCAATTTTTGGTTTTTCCTTTTTCATTTTCCCATCACGTCGGATTACCTTCATCCTTCTCTTCCCATATATATATATATATATATATATATATATATATATATATATATATATATATATATATATATATATATATATATATATATTCAAATATCGCGTTTCTTTACAAATTAAACAGAAACAAATCATGAAAAAAAAACAGATTTCGTTCGAGGTTTCGTTCGGATCAACAAACATCTTAAGAAAAAGTACTACTCCTCCCCCCTCCCTGACACCTTTCCTTTTTTTACAGTAAATCCCTTGAGACAATAGATACCCTTTGAAATACTTCCTGCTCAATTCATTACTGCACTTTACTTGAACTGACATTGCTTAAGTCCAGTGTTAAGGCAAGTGTCGTCGGCTCTCTGACGCAGTGTAATCGGATCTCTCAAGTGTCGAATGATATTACTCGTGCAAAGCGATCATGCTAGCACTTCGCCATTTCCCAGTCTCTTAATCTGAATAAAATTCCTATCTTTTTCGTTGTTCAACAAGACTTTTAATCAAAGTTCTATAAGACAGACTGTCGTATCAGCAATTCCCTGATTATTATACTGACTTGACACTTGATAGCCTAGATTTTCCTTCGGACAAATAATCTAATATCCATTTGCCGCCGCTACGAGGTATAAATCGTATACTTATTAAAACATCTTGATACATTATTGAACTGAAACCTGACTAGTCCTCGGTGGCATTATGAAAGGGCTTACTGCTAATAGATATGCCGTATAAGACTGGCTTTGTTGAAGGGCACAGGTGTTGTGTTCGTAACCTTGTGTCATACATGCAGTAACCAAGGTGGCCTTATTATTACAGAATAAATTGAGGTTTGCAAATTGTTATTCATACCTTGGCATGTAGTTCTTACTCTACGCGCTTTTGTGGCGATCCTTCTAGACTGAGGAAATACCGTTCTGTAATTAAAGCTTCTTATTTATATTTTCCAAAAGATTAAGTCGACTCAAATCTAAAAGAAGACAGCGGTCATTTATTCACTGAACAGCGGGGGTGGGGTAGACCGAGATAGATGAAAATCACTAATTAATTATATATTGTCATCTCGTGTCATTTACACGTCTGAATTCGTCGCGTGCTTCCCAAAAGATTATCAATTGTTATCACCCCCTCTCTTTCAGCTATGTGACGTCATATCCGTTTGTAGTACATTTCCACCGCCTAAGCAATTTTTAACCGTGGATCATCAAATTAACATAGACAAAGCGCTCAGCGGTTTTTAATTGCCTGTTATTCTCAACTAAATTTATTATATACTTGCTGAGGTACCCACTCAATATCTAATGAAGGTACCAAACGTTTTAAGGATTAATTGTTCATGGAAACATCTTTATGGTGTAACAAAGAGAAATGTCTTTGATGGCACAATAAAGTATCAACAAGTGCCTAAAACCCGGTAAGCAGACTTGTTCAGTAAACACTGGAACAAAACTAATAAAATGCTGAGCCACCTGCACGAATCTCTTTTACTTGTCTGTTAACGTCTATTGCCTTCTGCCTCACTGTGGTCGTATCTCTTTTTAAAACGGCTCGAGGTCCACGCATTCAAATTACTGACCTAAACAAAAGTCGAAACACTAAGCATGCGCTTTTGAGATCTTGCAAATAGCTACTCGACACGCAACGTATCTCGTTTTAGTATCTATGGTCAGAGAGTCTACCTGATAACACACACAAAAAAATAAGAAAACAAAGAAGAAGATCCGAGACAGTATATACCTCCACTAAACTTGGTTTCTTATACAATATATATTTCGCGATATTTTATATAAAGTGCTAAGTAATAATCGATTCTAAATGATATTTTTATAGAATTTGATGGTTCGGGCGATACTAACAATGCATTTACAGATTATTAAAGACTTCTACTCGGCCATACCATGGCATGGGTGACGGAACTATATCAAGACACATCCGTGTATTAAATAAAGGGTTCCGTTTGAAATTCCGTACAGATTACCGAATTTGACAAGACGCACCTGGATACGGTCGGAGTATACATCGGCCGAAACGTTGTAAGATAGTATCCAAAATAAGAACACTAGTCAAATAAAACTAACTGAGCACAATATATTAACAGACGAAAATATTTTCACATAGCTAAAAAAAAAGACACTGAATCAAGTTAAAAGCGAAATAAGAATTAGACATTCGTTTTCATTGTTTGTTTCAAAGCAAAATTAAATTATGTTTTAGCTGGAGTAAAGTAATATTTTTTATATAAATCATTATCATTCTAATATTAATAAGCTAGTACGTTGCTTCGTTACCGCCTTGTTTTTTGTCTCACACTTCCATTCGTGGTAGGAGGAGTACGTGACTTGTTATAAAAGGACAATTGGGAGCACACTTCCGGTTTGGAGTTAATACTTAATAGTTGGGAGGAGGTTTGGTATTTTCTTTTGAATCGTACCAGAAATCTTGTAATTTTGTTAATTTTATAAATCACACGCGCTTAATTCATTTTAGAGGTACCTATGAGACACCGGCATATTAAAACTCATTAAAGTCAGAATGGTAGACACCACATCTGTCAGTTAGTCTCTATTGTTGGTTGAGCTCATTAATTTCTCGAGAAATGTAAAAAAATAAACTTCAAAATGCTGCGACTTAAAATCTTAAAGTTAAGCTAGAGATTAGAAAATTTCTGAATCTATAATTAAACTTTTGAATCTTAATTTGGCTTTTTTTAATCTGAAGTTGGCTTCTTTTGAACTTGAAGTTGGCCTATTTGAATTTAAAGTTGGCCTATTAGAATTCGAAGTTGGCCTCTTTTGAATTGAAAGTTGGCCTCTTTTGACTTTGAAAGTCGGCCTCTTTTGACTTTGAAAGTTGACCTCTTTTGACTCTTAAAGTTGGCCTAATTTGAATTAAAAGTTGACCTTTTTTAATTAAAAGTTGGCCTCTTTTGACCTTGAAGTTGGCCTTTTTTGAATTTGAAATTTGGCCTCTGTTAAATTTTAAAGTTGGCCTTTTTTGAATTTGAAATTTGGCCTTTTTTATATTAAAAGTTGGCCTCTTTTGTAATTTGAAACTTGGACTTTTTAAAATTAAAAGTTGGCCTCTTTTGAATTTGAAACTTGGACTTTTTTAAATCAAAAGTTGGCCTATTTTGAATTTGAAAGTTGGTCTCGTTTGAATTTGAAGCTTATCTTGTTAACATAAACACTCAAAACCAACCGAAATAAATAGATTAATCATATCCAAATACCGTCCACTCAAAGGAACATCGGACCACAAAACAGCATTTATTCCTCCCTTGCCAGAAACATCGCTAATTGAATGCTAGGCCAAATTGGGGCAGCGAGAGTTACGGAACTGCCCGCTGCTTTCCTATATTCACTTCTTGTAAGAATTCTATTTCAGTGAAAATGACGAGCATTTAATAATACGGAGTTTCTTACCAATCACCCTCTATATTGTTTTATATTGATGGAGTGACAGTCCAGAAATCTTTGAAAACCGAGAAATTGTATTATTTTGTACGTAAAAAAGCACGAGTCACGTTGGTAGCTCCATTCTTGTTTGATATTGTTGTTTCAGAAAGAAAAAAAGTAAATATATAGAGAAGGCATCAGCTAATATCAATAATGGTCTTATATTGGCTCAGTTGGTTGACCAGAAGTCGACGCCTCATTAATCATTTCGAAACAAAGTAAGAAATCTTGACAGAGTAAATTGCATTCTTCCAACAACGAACTCGTATAACTTTCAAGTCAAAGTGAACAGAAAAAATATCGGTAAAAATAAAAATGTTTCAATGGTGAATTTAAGAAAATGAAAAAAAATTCTTAAGATGATTTCTTCTAAAAAGATTTTGTTCCGTTCAATCGTTTGATGTCGCCCAAAAATCCAAAAATGCATTGGCAGAAAAATGACAATTGCAGTTAGAAATTAATTCTAGGATCTGTCAAAAGTTACAACATATGAACTTTTATTGATTTTTATTTCGCGTAAAGTTCTTTTTAAATAATAATAAAAAAAACGAAATAAAAAACAATATCGATGACAGATATCACCTCCATAAAATATAATGCAGTTCACTGATTGACCGATCTCGTTTTGTCTTGTGAAACAATAGCTACTATTTGAAACATATCGCGTGATAATTTTATAGTGAAGTGTGTGTTGCTCAGTCACCAACCTCACTTATAATTAGTCCAGTGACAGAGAAAAATCTAACATGACCAAAATCAACACTGAGCAGTTTTTCTTCTCCTAAACTAGCCCTCCTATCAGAGGGTCTATCTTATCCTACTTATCACCCATAGCAAGGCAGGTAGATGGACATTTTTTCAAGATTATCAGAAAAAATAGTGATTTAACAGCCACTTTAAAAATGTTTACTCATTAACGTTGGTTTAATTCTGATTATCCATTACAACTAGTGTTCTTCAACGTAATGTAAACCTTAAAGTGATTTTATTATAATTAGGGTTAAAGTTAGGGGTATGGTTATGGTTATGGTTATGGTTAGGGTTTATGATAATTAGTAGCTCTGGAAACAATTTTCTAGATTTACCTACAAAAAATACATTAGAGAAAGCAGAACTCCGCGATCACCAAATGATAAACGTGCAGGTATTTATTTATGAAAATAAAACTTGTGTATTTTCAGATGAATAAAATAACCTATAAATTGTCTTCCTATTTCCTGAACACGAAACCAGTCTAATGATATAACACTAACAGTGACAATTTAGGTGTACACATGGAATGTAAAACATAAATTTGGATAAATGTTGCTTGGACTGACATCCGTAAATGTGTTAAATATAAGAACAAACAGGAATAAACACTACTTGCCAAGAAAAAAACAGCACAAAACTAAAGAGAGAAAAAGACTAAGATCAACAATAATACGATACAACTACTAATAATAGTAATAATGAGTCATTATATAGTAAAAAATCTACTTAAATTCTTCAAAGAAAACAACTCAAAGTACATTACATAAAAATATAAGTTTAAATATAGAACAAAAAATATAAAAACATGCTTGTTATTAATTTTTTATTCCTGAAACACATCTTATATTTTTTAAATAGTGCGTATTAAAAAATACACACTTATGTTGGCAGGCAAATTCTCCATGTCTTTCACGTAGTCTGGAAAGAAATGTAGTTGTGTCTTGTCAGTGGAAGAAAAATGAACTGAACTTACAAACGGTTCCATTAGTATTAATAACCAGAATCACTTTTATTATTAGTCTTTGATTTTATTGCCTTCTATCTCCACCCTTATCGACATTTTATACATTTAGAAACATTTTATAAACAGTTAACAGACACGGAACCTCAAAATCAAAGAAAAACTGACGCCAAAATGTGATCCCGCGTAAAGTCGCGAAAATCTTTAAATTCACTAATTCATGTATAACTAGTTCACCTTTAAACCAAGCCTTTGAAAATGTTTTAATTTTTTCTCACACTTTGTGGTCACTCCTTGTCAGGATTGCCACTGCTGAAGGACTGAACAAAACCCCATATTTATTTTTAGGGTGTGTTTCTTACACAAGTAAAATAAATTTACATCGTATTTTTGATGTAAAGATTTTAATTTTACTGAATAGTATTTACCATAATAATAGAATAATAGAATAATAGAATAATAGAATGATATTTAGCAACGTAAAATTACGTTTAATTTCTTCTTTTTTTAAGAATCGTTTCTGGAATCGGAAATTAGGCTTAAATTTAAGACTAAATTCCGATTCCATAAACAATTCTTAAAAATAAACAAATTACACTTAATTTATATATATATATATATATATATTTATATATATATATATTTATATATATATATATATATATATATATATATATATATTTATATATATATATATTTATATATATATATATATAGAGAGAGAGAGAGATTTATATATATATATTTATATATATATATATATTTATATATATATATATATATATGAGAATACTCGTCACAAGACGGTTAAAATTAATTACTTGAACAGAACTGTTTTGCACCACTCTTATGTCCTCTTACGCAGATTAAAATCAAGACATAATTATACTAAGACTTACGTCTAGAATCCTTATTCCAATTTTGATCAAAATCCATTACATAATTTTGATCTTGGAAAATATCTGAAATTAGAGCCTTAAGCTTAAGAAGTCTTAATAAGAATTTGAAATTCGGGAATTCTAGCATTTTTGATGTGTAATGACTATGGATCAAATTCAATGCAAATCTGATGTATTTGAATTTTCAAATAGGAGGTTTTGCTTATATTATAATCTTAGAAAACGCATAAAATAACAAAAACAGTTTACAAAGGGCTACTACTCCCTTTTATCCTCTTTGCATAAAACTACGGTAAATAAAGCTCATATTTAGACATATTACGCCAAGCAGCTGTTATTCTAAAATGCATAATGATCGGTTAAGTAGTTGAGGCGTGCATCTTGTAGATACAGATGTATACACCTATAAACATACTTAACTTTATATAGAGATAATGCGTATGGATGAATAATAAGAGCGCTCAACTATGATAATAAGAGCAAAATATATTCATATTAATATCATAAGATGATGTGCTTGTTAGCTGTCAGTACCGGCGGTTAATTGTTCAGTGGGGTTTTGTAAACTAGCGCATCATCGGCGGAGTTAGTAATTAGAATAGTTTACAAACTCCCACTGCTTCAAAACTGCCGGTTCGGATGGCTAATCAAGACATTATTCTATGTTATTAATAGAAATATATATATATATATATATATATATATATATATATATATATATATATATGATTACTCTCCTGTCTCTAGAGACAATCAATACGTTCCGAATATGTTTCTTTTTCCTGTCCACTTACTTTCTTATTCATAAAGCTATTTCCTCATTTATAAAGAGAGAGATATCCAACCGATAAACCCGTCCCCATATTCCCTCCCCTCGTTAATCTTCTCGTTTACTCTCTTTTCTCGATTCCCGTTACTTCACCTTCCAACACGTGAGTGTGTGAACACATCTCCTTGTCCATCATTTCCCACGAGCCTACCAACCGCCACTTCCTGTCCCTCAATACTGCGCAAAGTGACGGTGACGTAATCAATAATGGCCGACACAAGAAGCCGAAGCCATATTGAAAAAAATAATATTGCCAACGTTCAAATGATAAGAATTCTTTTTGTGTATTTCTAGGGAGTTCTTTCTTCACTAAAATCTGAGCATTTTTATCTGTTAAAATAATTTATCATTGTACTAAAGTATGGAAGCGTTTGTTCCGTTTATTCCACAGCCATTTTTTTAATATATATTAAACTAGCAAAACCATGCTCCCTCCGGTCGCATAATTTTGCTAAGCTGGGAGGAGGCCATGATGAACGAACTACATATACTGACCATCAACGGAGGCGGTAATGCCTGGTAGGATGGTATCATTACAACAGAACACTAGGAGAATCTTCCCCATAAAAAGAGAAGGAACAACAGAAAAGATGCTACTCTCCCTCATCCCCAAAATAAAGGAGAAAGTAGTACCTGGGAAGATGTTCTCATGACAACAGAACAGATACTACATTAACTCTCCCTCCAAGGGGATGTAATCCCGAGGAGGATTACCTCCAACCCCTTTAAAAAGGAGGAGGTAATTCCTGGGATGATGGTCTTATGACAACAGAACCGAATATAATGATATATTAAATCAGTTTTTTTTATTCATTTGAATAGCATTTGTCATAAAATATTATTTTGATAGTTCCTTGGAGTTTTTGCTTACGATCAAAGTGTAGTATCTGTTATCAGCATTACAGCGAGATCAGGTGTAAATTAAAAAATTATTATGGCGTCGTTAACGGAAGAGAGTAAAGGGAGAGGTAAGTGGGGCACACAGATAGACAGCCAATCAGTAGCTCGTTTGCTAGCTAGCCACTCTCTTTCTCGTTTATTTTCGGTTGGTAAGAACTTTCGCGCGCGATATTAATAGTTTTTCTTAAGTTTATCCACTTTTTATTAATTCATTTTGATTAATTATTGTTAATATCGAAAGAAAATTATTGGCCATAGATAGAAAAAATAGTTCCATTAGATTAGAAATAAATTACATCCAATAATAATTAATTATGAAGTGTTTAAAACATTGATATGCAAATTAGCCTATCTAATATTTATCGTTAGATCGTTCGTCTCTAGAATATATAGATCATTTTAAAGTACTATGTTATATTATTCATTTAAATAACAGTAACCAGTTTGTATGTAAATATTGCAAGTGATGAATGAAAACTAACTTTTGTGTTTAGATATTAAATATTCATTATTATTTCTAGCAAAAATATGCGATCGTAAAGAGCATTTTTGCTAGTATATATAATGTATAAGTTGACTTTGCTAGTGAACAGCCGATTATGACAATTCTTTGTTTATGTACGCTACTCCCTGCCTCAAATGAGGAGCTAATCCCTTGGAGGATGGTATCATGGCCACGACACAGATTCTACTCTAATTCTTAAAAAGAAGGATATAATGCCTATGAGAATGATATAATTAACGAACATATTCTACACTACCAGCGTCTCAAATAAAAGGAGATAATCCCTAGGAAAATGGTCTCATGACAAGAGAACCGATACTACACTACCTCCATTGGAAGATGGTGCAATAGTGCATTAGTACAAGTAATAGTATTGTTTCGGCTTCAGATGGATACACACACATAAATATACATGCATTCACAAATACACACATGTGTGTACCTGCATATATACTTGAAGGTATTGACATTCAATATATATACAGGTACACACGCACATATAAATATATACACATATACACATATATACAATATATACATACACGCATATATATATATATATATATATATATATATATATATATATATATATATATATATATATATATACATATATAAATAGAACACTACATGCAATTGTATATCTGTTCCAATTCAATGGCGTTATCCTAATATTGGGATTAATTTCCAATAACAACAATTACGGCGGAAATTACTGCTTAGATATGAGAGATATACAAAAACAATCTATATTGAAAAGTATCATTAAATTTCAGATCATAAATTAGTATCTTTTCTTTACTGCGTATATTTTATTTAATACAGTATAAGGGAACATGGAAATATAGACCTATAGGACCTTATAGTACTATCTGAGGCATTTCCCATGCATACAATTAGAGAGAACCTTGTTGTTTTTGTTTGATAGGTTACCAGTATGTTTAATTATGGAAAATGATTTTTCCAAGCACAATCTACAAAATATTTTAAAGGAATTTTTAACTATGAGCCATCTAATGTTATATGAAATATATTTATTTTAAGATCATATATATGTTTAGAAAAAAAGTAAAATTTGAACGATTCAGATCATTGAATGTATGTTTATATTTCGAAAGTCTTGGCTTTGTTAGACCTTGCGTGCCTCCTATGTAAGTGAATTTACTACTATATAAGTTATTTTATCGCTGTCCCTATTAATATTATTTGTTACATTATTATAGCTATTATTATTATCCTTGGAGCTATTGTTATTCATATTGTTTGGGTAAATACTTTGTTCAATTATACATCTATATAAACAAGGATAGTTGTTATTAATTTACTTGGCGTTATCAATTTTATATGTATTTGATCGTATTATAGCTTGTTCGAAATTTGATTCTGTAGAAAAAGTCGAATTGTATTTTTATTAAAAAGTCCATTGTCTTAATGTGGCGTCTTGAAGCTTTCTTAGAAAATTTTAAAGAAGCATTTAAGGATGTCGGGGTGGACATTTTTCGCAAATGGTGGATGGAACCAAACTGTTTTACACTTATTTATCTTTGATTTATTCTACGAGTTAATTTGTTTGTTATCATCTATCTTAACCTTCCGCTATTAGGAGGGTGTATTCTGTTCATTGATCTATCCCTTCTATTTATATTATTGCTTATTTTACGTTTAAGTTTTTTTGCCATCACCATGTTATATGTTATAATATTAGGGTTCAGCTTGATTATATTATTGTTGTTATTACTAGAGGGATAGTCTTTTTTATTCTGGAAGCTAATTTTTTATTGGAACCATGATATTTCAATGCAGTATTGTAAAATTCATGGTTCTCATCAAATATTTGCTTATATGAATACGATACGATTTAAACTCTTCTAGACGATTCCATCGCACTACTTGTTATCCACCAAAAATACATTAGTAAATCTATTTAGAATAAATGTGAAAGAAAATCAAATATGTGTATATACGGAATCATATTTCCATCGTAACTAGTAATGCCACGCCGAAGTTAGCATTATTTCATATGTGATAAATTACGGAACTATCAGGCGGGGGGTGTAAGCTAATGTGTCATCCGGTTTGTATTTGTTCATAGACTGGCCGTAAATAAGTAACTCTCTCCCGCTCTACTTTGATCAAATATATGGAAAGCACAAATAAAATAATGGGTTGAAAACCGTTTATATATGTTTGCATATAAACTATAAAACTGTCAGGAATAATGACACATAAAAGAGTCCACCTCGATATAAGCTGCAATCCTTACATCTGGAAAACATTACCATATAAAATACATCAAAATGTAAGAATATATATATATATATATATATATATATATATATATATATATATATATATATATATATATTGTATAATTAGGCAACATTCATTCTTTTATACATATCTGGTTGAACAGGAGTGCCACCTTCTGTTTATTCCTTTTGCGATCCAATCTTTCTATTCGTCGAACGATAGATATTGTACTATTAACCATGGAGTGTAGGAAATCTCCATATTTGACGCAAACGTTTTCGACCATCATTGGTCGGAGTATGCACAGTCAGCTCCGTTGTTTACGAAGCCAAGGTTATATCCGGGGGGGATACCAAAAGGGAGAATATATACATCGGAATGACCAAAGGATCTTTTAAACAAAGACTCTACGCCAACAGCAACACTTTCAAATACCCCCAAAAAGGCCACATAACCACACTGGCAACCCACGTATGGGATCTCAAGAAGTCCAACACCCCCTACAAAATAGAATGGAGAATTACTGACAAACCTAAATCCTACACCCCCACCTCCAGGACCTGCCTTTTGTGCACTACTGAGAAATTCAGAATGATACAAGCTATCAACAACCCTTTCATAAACTGCATAAACATAAAAACCGAGGTCTTCAGAAAATGCCCCCACAGAAGAAAATTCTTGCTAGCCCAATGGTCTGATAACAATATTACATAACCCACCAATTATCCCTTTAAACCAAATTTCTTAAAAACATACAAAATAACCAATCTCCCCAAGACTCCCTAAACCCATAACGAAATTCCTATATTTTCATTAACGTACAAAATACCCCCCTCCAGATATATGTTAAACACACCACAGGCGCGACTACATAAATCACGCCTACCCTGATACAACCTAGTCCTAACCACAGATAAAACATTCATCAATAAATACCCAACCCTTTCACCACAGATAATCACATCATCCATACTAAACTAATCCCATCTACAGAGACTTATACATTTATCAGCAGATACCCCATCTCCACGTGACTATCCTATCACGGTAAACACATGAAACCCCTTTAAACTACCAGGAATACAGATACACCACAGAACGAAAGATTTCTTGACCCCTAAGAACCCCCCTCCCGCATCATACAATCTATATAATAGATTCTTAAATCACCCGCCCACCCCTGTATAAATAAAGATGGGTGTACAGGCGTGTGTATACATCCGTGTGTGTGTACAAGCATGTGTGCGGAGGCGCGTGTGTATGTATAGGAGCGTATTATGAATATAAAATATAAAATAATATTAATAAAATAAATAAAAGATTAAATTAATAACATAAAAAACACAATAAATAAATAATAAAAAATAAAAAATAAAAAATATAGAATTAATAAGCCCCCGTACATGTGAGTGAAGATGTGTGTACATGCGTGCATGTACATATACGTGCAGATGTTGTGTATAGGCATGCTTGTGGTTCCATGCTCGTATGTGTATATAAGTTTATTTTCCGGTGCGCATGGACGGAAGTACGCGTACGAGTGGAATAAAATAAAATAACAAGATAAAGAATTTAATAAATTTTCTGAAATACACTAAATATTAATATTATTTACACACCATCAATAAAGAGACTAAACTTATACCCCCTCAAACGGAAATAACAGATAGCGTCCATCATTCCGTTTATAACCATTTTTTGTTTTTGTTTTTGTTTTGAACACTACGGGTTATAAACGGGACATATCAACGAAACACCGCTTTCCTCCCATTAAGATCAAGAAAATACGAAAACACCAATTCAATAAACAAAAATAAACAAACACGTTAAATCCATAAAAACATTATTGTATCATCTTTTTCACCACTATATCGAAAAATTAATCCGATACATAAATTTATTCCCAAAAACGACAACAAAAAAGCACCCTAATTTCACAAACCCAAACGGCAAACTATATAGCCGCCCCTTTCGTATGTTTTCAGACTAGGTATAACAATAACATTACAAAAAGAACAGATAAATAAATAAATAAAACTTGCTAACAGATAAATAAATAAATAAATAAAACTTGCTAGGGAATAAAATGAAGGCCTTTCATACACGAACTAACATCGATCTCCCTTAAGTCTTAGTTAATCACTATCCCACACCGGATTTTTTTCGGGGACCCCCTCAGAGATACACAGTTTCCTGTCATTGTTGACGCCATTCCCTATCGGGCCATGACTACAATCGTTTCAGCTTGCCCATGATTCCACTGGGCACGGAGATTTACTAAAGATGTCTAAATCTGCCCTTTTGGATGAAACCGCGGTACAGTGCTGAAATATGTAATATACAGTATCTAAATAAATTATATTAGCTCTCTTATATGATCGAGCACTTTCTTTGATTTCTTTTCATATACAACCTTACACACTATATATATATATATATGTGTGTGTGTGTGTGTGCAAACATTGTTTAAAATAACAGAATGCGTCTTTTTAATTATACCTTGTTATTTTTTCAATTTTTCTTATGGTCTTTTTAGTATTAAAATTTGAAAAAATAATAAATGTTCTATAGGTTTAAGGAGCGTTTTCGATTTTTCGTCGAATCATCCTCATGTGTCAAAAGCAAATGAACAAAAAAAAGCTGGATAACAAAAGAGAATTTTGAAAAGGACGGCGGAGGGACGCGCAGAGAACGTTTTTCGCATTGTTCCACGGAAAGTCGTTGACGATTTAAATTAAGCGACGCTGGAGTTGCATCACTAAAACAAAATCGCATTACGTTAAGCATTTTAAAAGGTTACCACTGGTTTCATATGTGATGTTATTAATTTTGTATATAAATTATTATATGTTATTATTAATTTATTATATAGTAATTAATATATATATATATATATATATATATATATATATAATCGAGTACGTGTCTCAAATTTAGTAGGTGTAATGTAATCAACATTCCGTGATCACGTGATGTCCTTGCACTTTAAAGTCATGCGAAAATATCTCCGCTGCACCAATAAATATATTGAAAGTGAGTGAAGAGTCAATTCCGTAGTCTGTTACTTTTTGGTCGCCTGCATTCATGAAGATCGGCTGATTGGGTTCATGGGGGGGTTGAGGTGAAGGAGATTGAAGAGAAAGAGAAGAATGGTAGAAGAGAGAAAGAACGAGCGAACCCCAGGAAAAGCGAGAGAAGCACATAAAAATATGACATTAAAAAAAAATATGAAACACTGATACCAGATTTCCAAAACGAATTAAAAGCACGTGCTCTCTCTTTTCTGTAAAGAAAGTAATATTTTATGCTGAAGGTTCAATAATTGGGGACTTTCTAAGGAAGAAATGATGGAGGCATTATGATACGATGCCCGAACACACAAAGCTTGACATTTAAGTAATAATTCAGAGTCTCTCAGATTCTGATTCACGATGCGCAGAAATTAACGAACACAAAATTCGGAGATCAAAATTATATATATATATATATATATATATATATATATATATATATATATATATATATATATATATATATAGTAACTCTGTGTGTATGTGTCCGCCTGATATTTGTGTCTTATGTTCACCCAAACCGCTGGACAGAATTGCTTTCAAATTGGCATGTGGACTACTGACCTCCTCGTGAAGGTCATAGGCTGTATAATAAATATACCACTTAGACGCTGGGGGTTTCTGAACTGAATACCCCCCTCACACCGAACACTGTTTTCCCTTTGATTAAAAGTAAATTTAAACCATAGGTAAATGACCAAAGATTATGTCGATTCCCAATATTTCAACAAATTTTGATAATACTAAGAGGGTCCCCGGAGGCACAACCCCTCCTCTCTCGACACACGCACACTGAAATTTAGACCACAGGTCCACCGAAAATTAAAATAGGTCCAATTTCAATGAATTGTATGCTTAATATATATATGCTTAATATATATATATGTATGCTTATGGTAAACAGCCGATGATCCCCGTGTTAATATTAGACGCTTAAGGTCTCCTGTGTTTGTTTCACTCTTAGATAAGTAACCCCCCCCTTTTTTTTATTTTTTTTACTTATATCTTTTCAGTTATTAATTTTCCAACGAATATTAAGTCTGCAATATTGGATTTAGTTAGTTTGTCTGGGAATTTAAACTGCATTTTACATTTTTTTTTTAAATGACTCAAAGCTTCTTTAGAGTATATATATATATATATATATATATATATATATATATATATATATATATATATATATATATATATATATATGTGTGTGTGTGTGTGTGTATATATATATATATATATGTACATTTTTAATAAAAGTCACGGTATTTTGATGCTTATTAGACACTGTCCTCTAGTGTCTTAGGTCTATCTGTACAAGGGTTTGTCAAGACCACCTGGCATGAGGAAACTTCCCCCTACAAGTAAACCCTGACTAAATATTCAAAATAACATAGGATTAGCAGCACAAATAAGATCCCCTCGACAAGGAATGGTGCATCTTCTTCTACTGATGTTACCTCAAATAACAGCACTTAGCTGGATATTCCACCAGACAAGACGAATTCTTGTCCTGGAATCTGGTGACCAATAGACGACAAGAAATATAGACTATGATATAATTAACTTGGCAATTGAGGAGAAAATAATTAGTGTGTTTAACTTCTTTACTAACTCAACATTCGGGAAATACAGGAGAATTTAATAGAAATATTCTAATATCTATGTATCTCATATAGAGACTAAGTGTTAGCCCCATAAAGGAGCCCTTGATTTCTGACAACTTCGACTGAAGTAAAAATGAAACTAAAAGCGAATATATATATATATATATATATATATATATATATATATATAATATATTTCGGTATAAACATGGAGAGTGTTAAATACGTGAGTAGAGTTTAGTAGTAGTATGAAAATATACTGATGGCAAGTAAGCTGTACAGTAACGTTTGCGTGTTATTCCCTGATGATTACCCTCGGGAATGAAACGAACGTTTTTGTGTTTCGAAATTTTTTAGATGAATATTGATCATTTGTAGTATTTTGATTATTCGGACTACTAGTTTCATCTTGGACGTTATTCTCACAACGTTTCGGCCGATGTAATCTCTGACCTTCTTCAGGTGTATCGTGTCGAACTCTTGAATCTGTGCGAAAAAGAGTTGTCCGAATTATTCAAATACATATTTTTTGTGTTCAATATATTTTAAGCTACTATACACACACTGATATATGCGTGCGTGTGTGTGTCATCCAGAAGCAGCTGTTTAGACGTATTACTGTTCTTCAGTATAGCTGTTACATTTACTGGTTATAATAATAAAGTTTATAATATAGTTCTTAATATTCTTAATATACGTTGTGTCGGAATCTCTTTATCGTCGTAGCACCCTTCGTCTCTTGATCCAGTACGAACAGCATCGCTATGAATGGGACGATATGCCGTTTCTCTCTGCTCCGTTCGCCTCGCCGTGTATCGAATTGCAGGGAACTATTAGCGCTACTCGTGCGCGCTTCTGCTAACGCCATCCGCTTTCGTCGCCGCCATCACTCTCTTGCCGCTGTATGGTTTTTGTCTACACAGCAGTAGACGCGTTTCCCTGTTGTCTGCAACCACAACCACCGCCGTCGTCGTCGCCATCACTCTTCGCACTTTGTGTCGCTGTCACACTCTCGGCCGGCGGTGTCCGTCTGCAACCGAAATCAATCTTTCCACTTCAAATAAATACAACGAAGCTTGTACTGTTTTTAAATTCGATCCGTTATTTCACTCACTAGCTAATTAGCCAACAATTGAGAAGTTCGTTGGATAATCGAGAGAGAGGCTACGCTAATTAAATTTCCTAAGTTAATCACGTAATCACTTGCAAGAGAGGAAGAGGAAGACATCGTTGGCCCTAACTTGCTTATATTGGGATTCGAAATCCCTTCTTTATAATAGCTACATGATTGTTCGTTGTTCTCCCGTCGCTTTCAAGTGAGAACTGACTAAATCTCAATTTAATTTTCTCACAGCTAAAAACTGATGTCACGAAATCTCGTGATCAACACGCAGCTGTGACCCGACCTCTGATCCTCCGGTCTCGTCATTGTCACTGCAAATTATGGGAAACACATCGCCCAGCTTGCACGGGATGACTCCGCTACAAATCGCGTAAGTCAAACCCGTCTCAAATAGATGCGTCCATCCTCATAGTCATTATTAAACATAGCTAGGCATAGTGAGTGTTTGACGCTGATATTCGGAATCCGACTGTCTAGTCAGCAGTCTTAAATTCTTACCCTAAGATATTACTCGTTACGAAAATAAGGGAAAATATAAGCCTTTACGTTCGCATTACCAACTGCTGAAACGTTCAATACTTTTTTGTTAATTTTGTTAACACTAAAAAATGCATATTCACACTGAGACGTAAGGCGCTACTGTGATTAGGGGACAGATTTATAGAGGCATTTTAAACGGGGAGTTGTGTGGCAAGATATTTGTTTACATTTACATTTTTGCATGTTGGTACAGTCATCGAAACAGGGACAGGGTAGAGAATTTCTTATGTAAGCGGTGTGAGGAACGAAGAGTAGAAAGTTTATCGGCATCTGGGGGCCTCTGCACTGAAGGGGTGGAATTTTGCTGCTAGTTTGGTTGATCTGAAGTATTTACGTTGAGAGTTATACGGACAGTAAGTCTATTGGGACAAATTCCGTGAAAGTACTTGTAAAATAAGCACACAGATGTCATATTGCACCGATGGAACAGGGGCTGATGCTTGGTAGACTGTATGGAACCTATTAAGTTAGACTCTTCTTTGTACCCTGTCTAAGAGAGAGAGATAGAGAAAGAGAGAGAAAGAGAGAGAGAGAGAGAAAGAGACTGTTTGAAAACCAGCCCAGGTGTGGCAACAATATTCAATGCATGAGCGAATGGTGGCTTTATAGAGATATAGAATGCTAACAAGTATGAACAGAAGAAGCCTACATGTTGCCTGTGAATATTAAGCCGAGGTATTTGAATGTCGTGCTCTCGGGAAGAATGCTATCAGCCATGTCAATCACTGTTTGGAAAGGTTCCTTATAATTATTAAAAGAAACAGAACTTTGTTTTGGTAGCATCAAATGTGACCATCTATTTTACTACAGACTGAATTCCATTTTCTAAGGATTCCACCATTACCTTGGATATTTGTGCCTGTTCGATTTGCCCACATGTCGAGAATAGAGTGTATTGTCATCCGCAAATATACCCATCTCAGACGCGATTTCATCAGGAATGGCGTTTATAAAGATCAGGAATATTAAAGGTCTGCATTAATGTGAGGTTGTATGGATGAACGGCCATAAAGAACAACCTGGATCTTTCTTTTAGCTAAGAAAGATCTGATCACATTAAATATCTGTCCAGTAATACTGTACAAATTATGTTTTCTGAGAAAAACTTTAATGCCTGTCCTTGTCAAATACCTTGAATATATCAAGCTCAACCGCCCTAGCTTCACCTGTATTATCCAGTGTATGATATATTCTTTGAGTGATGACCGTTAAGATAGCTGCAGTAGAGCGGGGTTGCTTACATTCATGCTGTTTGTCAGAAAGAAGTTTAGCATTTTCGAAATGGTGGGCTATCGTGATGTTGATTAATAATTAAAACGTTTTGCGAAGAGTTTAGATGACTTATCGGGGTGATAATTTACGGGTCAGTTCTTTCACCAGAGGTCTTGAATACTGGTACCACGGAGGCAATTTTCCAGATACCAAGGAGGCAAGATAAATCAAGCCATTTGCTATAGTTATGAAAGTACAGGGGCCAACTCAGCAAAGCATTTCTTTATTACTATAGCAGCGGTAAAATCAGGTCTACATGCTTTGGAGGTGTCAAGGTTTTTATCATATCCTTGACTTGGGAAGGGGTGATTATCATATCCCTTAGTGCGGAAATTAAAAATAGGGTGGTGTGTGCAGTTCTGATGCGCGGTGTGCCGTGAAACTGCAGTAAATATTAGACTAAGTACATTTAATTATTATTTATTATTGATAAAGTTCTATCCGATAGGATGTCAAGTTTTTCTTTTGTCCACGATCTACTGTCTTTATTTGGTTCTGTACCGATTCTGAGATATGTTTTTCTTGATATATATATATATATATATATATATATATATATAGAGAGAGAGAGAGAGAGAGAGAGATACATGTATAGTATGAAGTTTTATTTATACAAAAAATATTGGTTACATATGTGCATACATGTTTAAGTTGTACTCTTCACAGAGTGTAAACCACTTCAGAGAAGTGGCTTCTCTGTCTTCCTTGGTCTGAAGAGGTTGACTCTCTGTGAAGAGTACAACCGAAACATGTGTGTACACATGTAACCAATAATGTTTGCATAAATAAAAAGTTATACTAAAGAACAGCTCTACTTGTTACTGAGCACTTTTTATAAACACTGGAATTACAACGAATTTACATCTACAGAAACTAATACAATACGTGTACGTTATATATATATATAATTATGGTTTAGCTCGTTCGTAATAGATTTTGAAAGATGTATTTCTTGGTATATATATTTATTTTTCATTTATATATATAATGATGGTTTAACTCGTTCATAACCGATTCTGAAATATGGTTTTCTTGATGTATATATATATATATATATATATATATATATATATATATATATATATATATATTAATTTATATATATATATATATATATATATATATATATATATATATATATATATATATATGATGATGGTTTAGTTCGTTCATAACCGATTCTGAAATATGGTTTTCTTGATAGATATATATATATATATTGACATATGATGGTTAAGCTCATATGTCAAAATATATTTAGGAAATGAAAATGTCTGACGTAAACAATTTAAAATGACTTTTTTTTATTCCAAACATTTCAAAGTGATGAAATAACTTCATATTAAGACATGAATCCAATCAACAGGTTAGAACATTTTTTATTAATCTCAGCATTGTGGACGCAGATTTTATATGTTAAGCAATTATTATCCAGATTACTTAGTTATCACTTATTTAATAAAATATAAAAGAATACACCAAATATATTTGTAATATGTATTCGTCCAGGAACGTATATACTTCTAGTATATATGTGAGTTTGCTTCCTAAACTCCCGAGTAGCGATGAATATCCTCTGAAACGGTTCCTGTGAGGTGCTGAATTTATATTCAAGCAAGTGTTTAGCAATCTTCAACTGCACCTTTCTTTATTTGCATTGCTTTCATTTTTGTTTGACTGCCTATTTCTAACCCTAACTCTAACCCTAACCCAGCCCTATTTCTGGTAAGTAAGTATTGTTTATTAAACAGCGGGGCATGATATTTGGTTGAAAAAAACATTAATACCTATGCAAATGTTCTCAGGATATATTTTCAAGTTTATAGATACGATATTTGATGCATGGAAAAAGGAGTGTGCACTCTTCCACTTCAACCGGTATTGCTTTAGTTCGGTGGCAAAGAAAAGTTTCGGACAACTGGAAACAATCGTGAGATAAACAACAAAAAATGTGTTATTCTGGAGGTTTTTCTCTCATTGACTAGTGGCAAAACCACGGTTCGAGAGTCTGTGGCATGCAGTTGCTCAAAATCGATGTTTATTGCACGCGTAGATAGAATTACGAGTCGAGATATGCATAAAGTGAAAAATAGTTATAAAATAGAAAATATTAAACATCCGAAGTAAGTAGTGATGATATCTTGTTTTGGGATCACTTACACTCCCCGGGAAATGATATTGATGGATAGCTTCTGTTTTTAGACTTACTATTGTACTCGGATTGGTCCAAGACATTAGGTCATTTTGGTAATTAAAGAATAAAATCATTAGTGAAGGGAATAGGTAAAAATTGGGAGATCTGCTTTTCTTTTCTCGTTGTACAAACAATGGATGAAATGACAACATTTGAAGAAGTTCGTGCAAGAAGGCTGGGAAAAGAATCGTCGGTCACGATATGAAACTGCATCCAATGGTGAGGCATCAATTGGAGAGTAGAGAGTCACCCGAACCCGGAATGATAAAACCTTTAAAAGTACCACCTACTGGGTTTAATAGAATCTATCGTTTAAAGACTATATATCTACAAACTGTATGTCTAAAAGCAAATTGATCTACATACCATTTGCACACACATGAGATATGCAGTTCCGGCATGACATGACCTAAAAGAAGGGTTGATATGTCGTAAACGCCAGGAATCATCTTATTTGTTTTAACGTCCGTTTTACATGCGTTGGACGGCTTTTTAAAATTGACTTCCAAATGAACCTATCACTGGCTAAGTCTTTACCCCTCTTTCTCTGAAATCCATATAACTTCCTCCCATGTCTTGCTTGTCTATTCTTGGCAACTCAACTTGCTACCTCAACTGTTCTACATCTACTAACCAAAGATCTCTCATATATTGTTTTAACGTGGTCAATCTATCAAAGTCTCCTGTTCTGCACACATCTCCTTATACTCCAGACTAATCTTCCTCTGAGATCACCTGTTTGTTTTTAATACTCACATTGCACATTTATCTTTTATGCAATGCAGGTCCTCAACCTTCACTGGCCAGGTTTCACTCTATTCCTGATAGACTCAAATCTTGCTCGACAGTGGTAAATCTCTGCTGCTTAGTAATACCAGGCGTTCCTTGAGATTTCATCATCCACTGCTAACTTCTGCAATCACATTAGCACTTGTTTTATTCCTAATGATATCACCAAAGTAACAACACTGAACAACCTCAAGAGCTTCGCCATCCAAATATCCTTTTTCTCCATCTGAGTTCTCGGCAACCAATAAATTAAGTATGCTAAGATTAAGCGAAATAGCTTGTAGAATTCAGAAGAATTGGAATTCAAATCATCTTACGTAACTCCCGTTTCTGCTGGTGACAAGGTACGTACATAATGTAAACAGTGCAGCCGTATTTAGATGTGTGCATACAAGTCTGTAAACAAAAGGGACAAAAGTACTAAAATCCGAAAATAGTTTTGAAACCAGACGTCTTGAAAAGACTTTCGTGTTAATTGACTGCTAAAATGTAACGTTCCAAATCTGTAAGATCTCTTGGTTCGAGCAAATTTGATGTTTAGGAAAAGAAAAAAATGCCTAAAGCTCAAGGGGACAACTAATCTTGTTCCCGAAGACAAGCGACCTCTGGAGATTGGCAAAACAAACATCTAGAACTCTCACGAGAGCTTAACGAGATATTATGCGAATCAACGATCGTTTGTACGTTCTTGGAGGCACTTGCGAAAGGAAATCGTTTCTTTTCTCTGGCATACAACCTGGTTAAGAAACAAGGCAAAGATCTGATCGAATCTTCCTGTTCTCTCCTTTTGGTATTGGTTATTGATCTCAAGCATGAGAAAATCAAACAGAACAAGAGAAAAATGAGAATGGTAAAAATAGTGTTAACACACAACGATAATGGGGGAATCGATATCGAGTAATCTGATTGGTTAATGGCGACAATGCACTTATCACGTGTCTTTCGACGTTTGTCTGTTTGATTAAAACGTTTTATTTGTTTGTTTTTGTAATTATCATTGATATCATAAAGATTACATTTTTCTTTCGCCCTCCTCTTTTTTCTTTCTCTCTCTTACTGTCTCCCCATTCTCCCTCCTCCTCTGTATCCTCATCTCTTTCCCCCTTTCTTTCTCCCTTGTGATTAAAGCAAAATCAGACGTTTGTATTATTATTGACTGTTATTCCCAGATCGGCGTTTTCCAACATTCTCAGACTGTTTGAAAGATAACTCTAAAAATGAAATACTTTTTAATTGAACATTATTTCATCATTTAGAATATACAATTAACCAAGGCTATAGATTTCTAACAAATGCGTCCAGTAAGAAAGTTGAATTAAAAAAATGTAATTGATTAAAACGACGAAACAGATAGTTTGCGTTGTTTCATCCCTCCCCCCCCCCGTTTTTTTTTAAATGAACGCTCTTTATAGAAAAACGTTTTTTTTTAAATATCAAAGAATAAATATGTTAATTAATTATGTAATTGATTTACTTTTATGTTACTTTATGGTAACTATCTTTTTTAATGTATTGTAAAGCTAAGCTTTTAGGTTTTTAGCGACTACGTGTTCGGGTTTATCTTTCCTGAACACGAGGCCGCTATTTTGTGTGTTGTATTTTCATGGATAACACATGATTTTTAGAGAAAGAAAAAAGGATGAGTGAAGAAACAGTTGAATTTATATCAATGAACACATTTATTCGTTCGTAAAAAGGTAGTCGAAGACAAACGTAAAATGAGATACGGAACATGGTACTGATAATATTGAAAAGGGTAAAACTACAGACACCATTAATACATTAAAATTCTTATAAAATTGATATGCGTGAACAATGTCTAAGTAAATATAAATTACATTTGAGTTTGTTGTGGTTTTATGGGAGTCTATACGATTACTACCAGGGGATACGCTTGCTTGTTCTCAAATGGTATCAGCAAAAGTTAAACATCCGAAGTAAATTGTGATGATATCTTGTTTGGGGGTCATCTATACCCCCGGGCAATTACATTAATATATAGTTTCTGGTTTTATATTCACTGTTGTACTTGAGCTACATGGTAGTAGTCGTATAGACTCCCATAAAACCACAAAACACTGAAATGTAGATCAGGGTTCGTGAAAGCCATGCAGAGATGGCAGCCGGTCGGAGCATGTAGACCAGTTTGAACAATAGATAGGCGCCTTTTAACTTCCGCACATACGTGAAGCTAGTTTTCTTAAATTCCTAACGCATTTCCCTAACGTGGATCAGAGTGACTCAAATAAGATCACTCGGATATCAGTCTAAGAAGGAGAACAAATTCTAGGCTATTAATAAGAGAGACAACAATCTGCTTTCAAAAGTTGAGACTACCGTTTCTAAATTCAGTTATACTCGTTCCTAACTTAAACTGTTGCTGTGTGTTTTTGTTTAATTCATTCTTGGGGTCAAAGTTAAAAGCACGGTCACATGGAATCGACAGTGACTGACAAGCATAGACAAGTATAAAAGGGCGGTTTCCGCATTCACAGAAAAGTTCTCTTTTAAATTGCAATATAATAAAAATGTTTAATAGCAAGAATAACATTTTAAAATGATTAATTTGCTGTTTAAATAACTCAGTTTTTACAACTAACAAAAGAATTGAAATACTGAGTTTCATTTGTATCGAACGCATAATTTTATATTTTAAATTGTTTGACATTTATTAAAATATAAAAAAGTTCTACTATACTAGCGGAGCTACACGGCGTTGTCCGAGATAATGGATAACAATATAGGAAAGTTTTAATAATTTGTAACATTTTTTTAAACTTCTCTCTCTCTCTATTCCAGCCGACTGCCTTTCTCTTTTCCTACCTCTCCCTCCGCCTGCTCTCCCTGTCCCTGCCTGTTTATCTGGTAATTGATTAACTATATTAGGTAGAAAACGAAATCTGATTCCCTTAGTCAAAGCGTTGTTTTTTAAACAACGACCACTAATAATGGAAAAAAAGTAACTACCTTTTTACCATATGAACTAATTTTGTTCCTGGTGACACCGAAGAAAAACTTACCTCATGTTTGCCATAACCGGGTCGGAATTAAACTGAATCCGATGATGTAAACTTATTCAGTTCCTACATTTTCACCGGAAAAGACTTGCACACAAGTACAGAATTACGACTTCCGTTATATAATAAACTAGATGGACTCGTCCACCGGCGTTGCCCGGAAGAAATATAAAATAATTAATTAAAATTTGTCAGCATCCGACAGAATGTACACATTTAATGTTTAGAATAATTGTCGGTTTGGAATTGTTGAAGTGTGAAAGAAGGAAGAAAGGAATGAAGGAAGGAAGGAGACGCGGTTGTAGGAGTCTTTCTGGCCATCCCATGGTACCGGTATTTCCAAAACACCCGCTCTATCTATGATAATGAGCACTTTTAAAATTAACGAGGCCTACAGAGCCTACTTAGCCACAAAAGCGATTCAAAAATCTATTGAAAAATAGGTCAGTAAAACTAAGCATGTAGCTGGCATGCGTTTTATATTACGATCCGAAAGGCGACCAAATGTTGGGTCCACCAGTCACACGTTTTGGGTCATTTCTATACGAAGAAATAGATGTTTTCCCCCAATTTTTGGATATTATGCGTGTGAAAGGTGTAGGATTCAAGAAATGTCAACTTTATGCAAGTCTGTCTCGTAGCTTGGCGTACATTGACTTAATTCGGAAGTCGAGTCGCTGAAGAAATTGTAGCCGCCATGTTGAATCATGAAACACTGCAAGGACCTATGTTCGTTGATTGCATTCTCTAAAAACCGGAATTAGTATAAATGTATACGTAATAGGTAGAAATAACGTAATCTGATATTCTCGAAAATCAGCGAGATTAGAGGGAGCTTACGTTAAATGTGTGCGTAATATTTTGTATTATGTAGTAAATTAGTAGCAGACAAATCGTAAATATTAACGGACACTTTTTTGAAAAGTAGACGTTTATTAGTTCCCGGTGTCAATAGGGAGAGTGTCAGTACTGAAATGTTAGGTGGAAAAGTTTTTGCTACCACCTATATGGAGTATGTTTTGAGTAGAATCGACGATGGTGGGCTAAAAGTAATATGTAGTGTTAGCTTCAGAAAAATAACAAATTTACCCAAACATGGTCGAGTAAATAAACGTAATATAGTGGTGAGTTTAGTAGCCTGTGATGCATGTGGTTATTTTCCTATTCTTCAGAAATATACAGGGGAAAATCGTCTTAACTTTATATATTAAATATACACTTTAATATTAAGTATACTTAAAAGGGAACACCGTAATTTAACGACTTTCTTTATAAGCACAAGTTTGATAATCGTTAGAATGATGGCTTTTAACTATGGCGACAACCGAATCATAAAAAATGGCAACGAATCATAAAAAATGTAAAATTATGAAACAAATAATAATATAAGTTAAGATAACTTTTGTTTTGTTGTAGACTGATCCGGATTTACCCATAGTGACGGGATGGATTCGTCAGGTCACTTTTTAGTGGACACCTTTGGTTTACCAAAGGGATCCGCTTAGCGCATCGGTCATAGCACGTCTGCCTAGAGCCTGTATTTGCGACTGACTTATTGTATATAATTAAGTATTCTTAATACATTTCTTATTCTTTCTATTCCTGTCTTGTAGACTTATTTATTATTGTTATTACTACGATATAACATCTTTGTGTCTCAAATGGCTCTCTGGTTATGTATTACTTTGTGTAAAATAGTTCATAAAACAAAGTTATAAAAAATACATGCAACAATAAATGCAATAAGAAACACCGCTAAATATTACTATTGCATAATATATGTGGTCATCCGCTTTAGAGTAATCGTAAGTTAGTCTGACTAACCTTTTCAGTCCAAATTATTTCCAAACTTTTTCTGAAAATCGTATGCACTTTTAAATATGTATAACTGTTGCATATTTAAAAAGGTTTAATATTGCAGCTAGTGTACTATGGTTGGTCTTTTTCTTGTCAATGTTCTTACAAGCATTAAAGGACGTTAATGTAAAGGCTTGTCTGGTGGGGGCAGAAGGTTAGATGTAGCGAGGCATGTGAACGGAATAACAGGAAGTGGATGGTGTGAATTACAAGCGGAGTGACGTCATCGAAAAATTCACAAAGGTAAAAACATGAAGAAGCAAAGTTATGAAGAAAGAGGAAGGAAGCCCGAGAAGTCTACAGATGGTGACAGAAACAGAAAAAAAAATTCAGCAAAGGAAAGAAATCCGAAAAAAACTGCGAAAATATGAAAAAAAATAATAAAAGAGCAGGATATCCTTTGGTTATGATGATAATACGATATAATCACGTTTATACAAGTTTCCGTTTGATAACCGAAGTCAAGCGACGTTGAGCCTGGTCATTGCTAAATGGGTGACCATTTTTGATTGCCAAGTGCTATATGTGCTCTCCGCTTATCTCGGCATTGTTTCCACTCGTCCTGGACTTCTCCTTGCAACTTGAATCAAGCAGTACCGACTCAGGAGAGGTGTTGTTTGGTATTGCGCAACCTTTGCGTCATAATTACATATTTACAGGGAGTATCCATTGTCTCTCAAGACTGAACGGAGGCTATGATGATAGTAGTTTAGTATTGGTTCAAGCAGGGAGAGAGGATGGTTCATTGACGGTCGCTTGAGACGCCGACATTTGTGAGGGAGATCCGACGGGAATATAAGGTAGTTGTGTCATTATTCAGAGTGCCTCTTTTTAGGTAGATGGATTCTACCACTCTCACATTAAAAACTGACCTTGTGTCTAACTTTGAAAAGCAAGCAAAACATAGAAAAAAATGGGTAGATAAATAACAAAAAAAGAACAAAATAAAAAGAGCGTGAAGGAGGCAGCGATGACAATGATGACTGATAAGTTTTGAGTGGACGAACGAATGTAAACACAGACTCCGGCGTGTTGACGTCATGAGATATCGGTTGCCATGGAAACAGTGCGACAGGACATTTCTAATAATTAAACGAGGAATGCATGAGAAACCATTTTAAATTGATGAAATTAAAAAAAAAACGGTTTAAATCGTGGAAGTAATTATGTAAACACATTTGTGTACTATTTATTTTGAATCAAAAAGAGAAACCAAAGCAAGTATTGATGCCTTCAAAATAAAACTACATAATTGCATTTGGTCTCTTCTACTGTGCTGAAAGTTATATATTGAATTAATAATTTGAATAGAAATACATGATAAATGAGGATTTAATGAATTAGAATATTACAATTGTTACAAGAATTAGAACATCAAGTCTAGTATGGCGTACGGTCGTTTCCAAAACATTCTGGAAATACTTCATTTTATCTTTTTATTTTAAAAATTTAAAAAAAAACAATTAACAAAGCTACTCCAAAACGTCTTTCATCAGCGCCTTTAGCACCACGTCTTACAGAAATTCAACGAAAAAATAACAAGCTCGTCGTAGAAGAACATCTATTGACAGGAAGAGTCACAGAGACAAATATTAGAAAAAGGAATAAGTTATGAATATAAAATAAAAATAGAAAGATAAAATGATAATAATAATAATAAAACATTATAAAAATTATAAACATTATAAAAATAAAATAAAATAAGAACAAAAATAAAATGAAATATAATACAAAATATAAAAAAATAATAAAATATAAAAAGGAAAAATAAAATAAAAGGATGAAAAATAAAAATAAATATAAAATAAAAAATAAAGTAAAATAGAATAAAATAAAATAAAAAATAAAAGTAAGTATTATAATAAAAAGTATAAAAGAATTAAAAAATATATATAAAAATATATAAAGAAAGTTAATAAAATTATAAATAAATAAATAAAGAATAAAATAGTAAACTAATAATATAGAATAAAAGTAAAATTTAAAAAATAAAGATAAAAACATAAGTACCAATAATGGGATGATAATAAAAAATTAGAAATACAAAATGAAAATATAAAAGAAATATAAAAGAAATAATTGATATTAAAATAAAATAAAATAAATAAAATAAAAGTATGAATTAAAAACAACTTAGAAATATAAATAAAAATAAATTGAAACATAAATAATTTTAGAAAACAAAGGTTGAATATTATCAAGGCTCCTGTTCTAAAGGTTTTTTAAGAAAACATCCCGCAAAAAGATGAGTAGGGCAAGAGGGGAGGAGGAAGAGCACATGGTAAGGTATGGACAACGGTAATTTTTAGGGGGAGAAAAACACCTTATAAAACATTATTATAGGAGAAGGTGCAGGGGTAACCAGGAAATAAGGGATGTAATAGAATAGGAGTATAGTTGGGACTATACTAACAGGATTGCACAGACACGTGCATTAGTACATGTGACATATGAGGGAGGAGAAAAAGTGTCTTATTAATTCCACTGGTTCATAAGGAGGAGAGAATCCGCTTCACAGGAAATAAATATCATCTATTTCCCATTGTGGTCCTATATCAATTCGGCGTTCAAACCAATAAGTCAAACTGGAATGACATTAGATGTGGGAGGGTTAAGTATTTCATATATATATATATTATTTAATGTATCCACATAAAATTTTATAAGGAGATATAATCTTTTATGTATCGATTTTCAGTATTGACTTCTACAGTTCTCAATACGTGAGTAAAAGTACATCTGAAATACTGAGTAATTACACCTCCCCATTCCCTTTTATGTATAGCTATTTATAAAGAAAATATCAATGCGGTTTAAATATTAAAATCAATCAAATCGTTCAAAAATGAATTTTGCTTTTTAACAACGACCAATGTTTAGCAGAAATCGGTGGATGAACGGATTTATGTAATTCTATTACGGAAGCTATAAAGCTATTCTTTATATAAAAGAAGATATATTTGGCCCGTTAAGATTTGACAATCTGTTTTCATGTTAGTAAATTTCTTAGGGTAAATCCAATTTTAAATTCTTTTAAATTTTAACTGGCTCAACGGGCACACTAATGAAGTTATTCATTAAAAAAAAATGTGTTGCTTACTATTCTTATTTTGTTAATCTAAACGATTATATGCCAATTATTTTCACTGTATTTCTCATGCATGACTAACTACATTAAAAAAGTGTTTGTTAATCATTCGTTTTTGAGAAGTTTAAATGACGTAAGGATGTTTAAATGTGTTTGTTTTTTACTAATCTTATTTCATAATTGATGCAACCGCCATGAATTCTTTATCTTATCAATTTATTGATTTTTTTTATACCTAGGTGTAAATAATCAACAATGTATACATTCTCATATCGCGTTTTATCCATGACATGTTACGTGTTATACATATAACATTAATATTCCCATTCATTCGCATATTTCTGCTTAGTCTAAAATTCCATACAAACATCATTAGCGAAGGCTATCGTGTTAATTTGTTATAAACAATCATAGTCTATCTGCAATTTTATTTATCTTTCTGAACATCTTTCTGAATCAGTTTTAATGTATTTTAAGGTTTTATCATGTAAGAGACTATTGTTATGCTTCTTTAATGTAGTATAGTCTTCTGATCTAATTAATTTATTAATACTATTTTCAAGTGTATGGTAAGCCGGAGTAATTTCCACCCCTACTTCATGAAAATGACTGGCAAACACAAAATAATGGGTGAGCATGAAGAATAAATAGAACACATATACATGCAGAACGAAAGAACAAATGAATGCAATGCACCTAAAACTTTTGAAAGAATGGAAAATGTTGAACCAATTTCTTTTTATTTAATTTCAATATTTACAAAAATTAGGCAATTTCACCCGCTCGAACTCCACGTCCTTAACTTCTTTTGAACATCATTATTACAAGTTATGATGTCACACAGATTGTTCTGAAACATATTTTTCTGGCTCAAAAGTATTGGAGGAGGTTTCTGTTGCTAATTTTTGGGAGATTTGTTGTCCTCTTCTTATTCGCTGTCGTCAAGGGCCGCGCATTTTGGTGGTCGTCAGTCTTCATCCTTTTCATCGTCAAATTCACTGGTGTCTTTCCTTT
>OY744537.1:37230700-37245700 GCA_963556195.1 Sepiola atlantica
TCCTTGAATTATTATTAGTAGTAGTAGTAGTAGTAGTAGTAGTAGTAGTAGTAGTAGTAGTAGTAGTATCATCCTCTTTTTATTATCCAATTTAATTTATTTTATTTCTTATCATTAACTAAGTCACATAAGGCTTAATCTATATAATACTAAAACTCTATTGTCTTGTATGTTTGCAATCAGCTTTCAGCTTTCCGGTTTTCAACATCCGGTTGCGCATGCGTAAATAGCATCGTCTTCAATCTGTTAGTCCAATTCCGTTAATCTCTTATGATTAACGAACGCATGAAATTTTTCATTCTGGAAATGTTTATATCGCTTTTAATATAAAACAATTACATTTAATTTCATCAAATAGTTTTTTTGTTTTCTCCACGGCTAAAAACATTCAACGGCAGGACTTCGTAAAGTCTGTCGCAGTTTCAAAAAACCTCCTCCCTTTTAAAAAACAAAAACAAACAAACAAAACAACAACAATCATTATTAATATCATCCATAATAGCGGCGGTGAACGAAACCACCTCCCACTTTCCCTCCCACAGATTTCACCACTCCTACTCCCTCTGTTTTCGTTACGTACACGAGACAGCTTGCTGTACCCCCATTCCTTTCTCAAATCGCCTTTATTTTTCTGTACTTTCAACTAACAATTTCATTTAAAAGATGATATATAAAAATTTGAATTTAACTATAATAAGTATTATGGTACCTGTTCAGTGCATATTTACCTATAAGTATGGCCAACCACTTATAATTCAGTAACTGTAATTTAAAAAAAAAAACAATTATAATAAACAGAACGACGCATAGAAATCTATCTATATTCTTTTTTCAACAATTTCATTTAATTTCATCAAATAGTTTTTTTGTTTTCTCCACGGCTAAAAACATTCAACGACAGGACTTCGTAAAGTCTGTCGCAGTTTCAAAAAAACCTCCCCCCTTTTAAAAAACAAAAACAAACAAACAAAACAACAACAATCATTATTAATATCATCCATAATAGCGGCGGTGAACGAAACCACCTCCCACTTTCCCTCTCACAGATTTCACCACTCCTACTCCCTCTGTTTTCGTTACGTACGCGAGACAGCCTGCTGTTCCCCCTTCCTTTCTCAAATCGCCTTTATTTTTCTGTACTTTCAACTAACAATTTCATTTAAAAGATGATATATAAAAATTTGAATTTAACTATAATAAGTATTATGGTACCTGTTCAGTGCATATTTACCTATAAGTATGGCCAACCACTTATAATTCAGTAACTGTAATTTAAAAAAAAAACAATTATAATAAACAGAACGACGCATAGAAATCTATCTATATTCTTCTTCCATTTTAATATACTTACATAGAAATGCTTCTGTTATGTAAAAAAAAAACTATTTTCTTTATGCCACAAGTGTCACGCACATACATGAATTCCATAGCTAATATAACAAACTGACCCAACGGGTCACGGGTGGTCTAGTAGCTAATAATTTCTGAAAATTGCGTAACCCCGTGAAAATGTCATAATCCGTGTTTAGCGTTTGTGTGTAAGTATAACCATGATATATGCGCTTTTTTCTCAGGCCCCCCCCCTCGTCATTTCGACAAGGCCACTAATTCGCCGACTGCAACCCCATGCAGAGCGGTAAATACTTCCCGAAAACAGGGCCACCTGTAAACCGTGCGTGGCAAACCGTGATATTTTAGGACGGGATGTTGCACCTCAGGCCTGGTGACTTGCAACACTCCACTTCGGCCCTTACTTCGGCTGGACGGGAGGTCAGGGAGGCCTGATCTGATCAATCGGCTGGTCACATCATGCCCTAGTATCTATAATTCTATCCCTAACCGTATGATTTGATTTGATTCTTCTAAAAATCAAAACTTCGCTTCTTTTTTTTTTTTAATTTTCTATCAAAATAGATAAGAAGGCGGTGAGTAAAGTTCAATTGTGTTGGGAACAAAGAAGATTACCACTTCTGAAGAGTAATGCTTTCTAAGAGTAATGTTCCCACTCTACCTGCAAAATATTCTTCTGAGAGTAATGTTGTTCTGAGAGTAATTTGTATTCAATTTGATCAATTAAGCAAGATTCCCTGAATTTCAATTTCTTCTTATGAGCCCGTAAGCATAAGCCTTTAATTTTAGACATTTACTAGAATCAAAATCATGTAATACATCTTCTTACTGTAAAATTCCTTTCTAAGACTAATGTATTCTGGGAATAGTGTTTTCTAGAAGTGCTGTTTTCACATTCACTGGGGTTTCTTTTAGGAGTGCGTTTTCTAGGAGTAATGTTCTGACTTTCTCTGTAAAATTTTCTTCTAAGTGTTATCGCTCTCATGAAGTTCTTTCTTGGGAGTCATTTTTTGTGATAGTTACTTTTTGAAAGTGATGTTCCCACTTTCACTGTCAGATTTCGTTCTAGGAGTAATGTTTTTAATAGTAATGATTTTTAGGAGTACTGTTTTCTCGGAATAACGGATGATTGTAGTGCTGTAAACGAACCAAACCAGTCTAGGAGTAATGATTTCTGTGAGTAATGTTAACACTCTCACTGTTAGCCTGATAGTATCGTTGTTTTTAGAGCTAATGATCGAAATATCTTCATAGATGTGTAGCTTTTGACATGTTATATATATATATATATATATATATATATATATATATATATATATATATATATATATATATATATATATATATATATATATATACAGGGTGATTCATAAGTCACTTCATTTAGCTATTTAAAATGATTACCATATGAAGCACAAACATACTATGAACTTTTGATGAGTGTTATCTTACTCTCTAATTACTGCTATTTGTTAGGCAATGGAAACGTGATGTGAACAGAAAGCCCCCTTCGCACAACACCATAATCAATCAAATATGCTACAAAAAGTCGTAAATTCCGTGCAAAAAAGAATGGAGCTATGCATGTAGATCGAAGGTGGTAATTTAGAAAATTTGCTGTAATTTCAAACTCCCATTAATGAATTTGTTGAATAAATTTTCTGTTTTGTATTACCGTATTTTTTAACTTTAGAATTTCAAAAATAAATAGCTGTGACTTATGAATCACCCTATATATATATATATATATATATATATATATATATATATATATATATAAACGGTGTCATAGTGGATCGGGAGACAACATTACATAGTAAGGGGGAGCGAGAACAAAAAATCTTAGTCTTCGTATATTATATAGTCAAAAGACCATTCGACTAAAACCTCGAAGTTTTATGAATAAAAGTAATAATAGTAAAAAAAACATTCAACTGGATGCTAGAAAACTAAAACTACAGGGGGCCTTTCGGTCGACACATCTTTAAGAGTGAAACGTCGATGAATAATATTTAAAATAAAGAAATTATTAGTTACATAAAGTTACATTTAGACTTTAAGGCCAAACAAAAAGGGAAAAAAGATGAAGTCGTTTTATATTGCCGTTTTATATTGTCATTTTATATTGCCGTTTTATATTGACATTTTATATTCTCGTTTTATATTACTGTTTTATATTGCCGTTTTATATTCTCGTTTTATATTCTCGTTTATACTGCCGTTTATATTCTCGTTTTATTTGCCGTTTTATATTCTCGTTTTATGTTTCCGTTTCATATTGCCGTTTTATATTGCCGTTTTATATTCTCGTTTTATATTGCCATTTTATATTCTCGTTTTATGTTTCCGTTTAATATTCTCGTTTTATATTATCATTTATATTGCCGTTTTATATTCTCGTTTTATTTGCCGTTTTATATTCTCGTTTTATGTTGCCGTTTTATATTCTCGTTTATATTGCCGTTTTATATTCTCGTTTTATGTTTCAGTTTTATATTGCCGTTTTATATTCTCCTTTTATGTTACCGTTTTATATTCGCATTTCATATTCTCATTTTATGTTGCCGTTTTATATCGTCGTTTTATATTGTCGATTAACATGCTTCCATATATGACGTTTCGTTTTTTATTTTGTTTTTCAGTTACAATAGGTTTCCGAATAAGTCACATTTTTTTAGATTACAATGCGTTTTGGACATTAACCATAGACAACTTATTTATACTTAAAACATTAGGTAAATGAGTTTCAGCATGGAAACACCGAAATAGAAAAATATGTTTTCAAAGAGTCCCTCCCAAACAGTTGTATATATCCGAGGGTTTAGAAAGTAATTAATCCTATTAAAACGCAAGTTCAATGCATTCTCCATATTTATTGATTAAGCTTTACTCATTGGTCTCGATATATATATATATATATATATATATATATATATATATATATATATATATATATATATATATATGTATACATATATATATATATATATATATGTATACATATATATATATATATATATATATATATATATATATATATGTATATATATGTATATATATGTATATATATATGTATATATATATATATATGTATATATATGTATATATATATACACATACATACATATATATGTACATATACTTATGTATATATATAGATATATATATACATATATATATATAGATATGTATATATATGTATTTATATATGCACATATATATATATATATATATATATATATATATATATATATATATATATATATATACATATATACATATATATATATTAAAATAAACGTAGTTTGAGTATCCGACAATTGTTTCAAAACCTCTTCGGCTCCTCCTCAGGGATATATCGCTGAGGAGGAGCCGAAGAGGTTCTGAAACAATTGTCGAATACTTCAACTATGTTTATTTTAATATAAAAAGCTCTAATATATATTGAGCACTTTTGAAAAAGTATCGGCTTTGTTCATTTTGTTTATATTTGAACTTAATTAATTAATTTTTATAAATACATACATATATATATATATGTACATATATATATATATATATATATATATATATATATATATATATATATATATATATATATATAAGCAGAAATACGTATACGTGTGTTTGTGTGAGCGTGTACTGATCAGTTAACATTAAGTTCATTATAAAGTTACGTGCAAGAAACACTTGAAAAAGATTGTGAAAATATCTTGGAGGACTCCACGACCACAACAACAAATTTCCTCAATTTCTGCTCGGTGTCTAATCAAATAAGATGATATCTTCACAACTGCATTAACCATTTCTTTACTTAGCAGATTCGGATGTCTTTGTAGCAATAGACAAGAAAAAACTGTATATCGTTTCATCAATAAAGTGTTGACTTTTCCTGAACAGCATAGTCTGATTTATCCTTTTTTTGTTTTCTTTCTTTCTCATAACACAATCGAGACCCACGCATAGGTTGCAAGCTGCATTATGACGACGAGATAAGCGGACGGCGAACGACAATACGCGTATCTCTAAGGCAACAAGAAAAGCAAAGAAATAATTAACGTACAAACAGAGGCAAACGTCAACACGCGTATGTGTAGGCCACCTTTTACAGATTCCATTAAAATCAAGCCATCAAGCGACGGGGGGGGGGGGGGGCACAAAATCCTAACAAAAAGGAAGTCCATCATCGATTAATCTTCTATAAAACTAATAACTCCATTTATGCGTTTGCAAGAAAACACTGCGGATTTGCACCCGAGCAAAAACTTATATCCGTCGTAGTTCTGATAACGATATTCTCATCATTATAAAGGCGAATTGTGTGCGCACGTGCGTAGTTCTCCCGTTCTGCCCACTACCGAACATGACGTAACAGTCAACAAAGAATAGTGAATCGGACGAGATGAGGAGCGAATTTATCGAACACAGAATTTACATAATCTTAAGACTGTGCGTTCAATCATTGTACAGAGAATTACAATGATAAACAATGTTTGAATATTCCGCAATATGACCGTCGTCATAAACTCCAAAGAGAATTCTGTATTTGTTATATGTTTGGGGCTCTTTATCTATTTGTACGTAAGATAAAGATATATATATATATATATATATATATATATATAGTGTGTGGATTTCAATTTTGTGTAGAGAATCTGAATAACAGAGCTCAATGTAATTCAAACAGAGCAAAACAGAATTATAAAAAGAAAAACTATACACACATTAAGGTTGTACACATAATAACTTATTTCGACCCCTTTAATTAGGTCTCCTCAGATGTATGGACAACCACGTCAAAAAATATATATATATATATATATATATATATATATATATATAGTCATCCACATACAGACTGTTTCGCTGTATCACAGCTCTTCAATGAAGCTAGACCAGTTAGTGCCTCAAGCCGGGATTGAAACTCAACAGCCGAGCTGACAGTCGACGCTCCTACCCCTACGCTGACTGAATGTAAGTGATATCGCAATGTAAACATTGTAAAGTGCCGGACCTCGAATTAGTTGTATCTAATGAGGTATGCCTTAAAGCTAATGGCATAAAAATGTTCTTTGGCACAAGGCAAATGAAACGGACCGTAAAAAATATATCTCATAGAAAGTAAAAAATAATATGTTAATTCTAATGACTAAGGCATTATTTTTTACCAAAATTCAAAACAATTTCGTGTTACTAGACGATCGTTTCACGCATCGACAACAACCGAAAATGATCATGTACTTACCAGGATCTTTCATTTATGCAGCGCATCAGAAGACAAAGAAATCGCTATTAGAAGAAAACTTTCAAGTCATAAAACGATGATGATATTTTTTATATTTATATATGTAAAAAACATTTATATATATATATATATATATATATAAATATTTTGTAGAATTTGGTATATTTGGACTACTATTCTCATATTGGGTGTTTTAGTCACAGCGTTTCGGCCGATGTAACCCCCGACCTTCTTCAGGTGTACCTTGTCGGGAATCTTTCTGTCGAACTCGGGAATCCAGACTGAATTTCAAGCGAAACCCTTTTATTAAATCCACGAGGGTAGCATGCTCTCGTTCCATCTGCCATGATTTGGAAGAAGTCTTCAGTAATTGGTAATTATTCGTATCAATCGCACTGAGGATTGACACTTCAACCTTCAGATGACTGTCTCTTAGAACTGAATTTTACTTAATGCTATATTCACTGCGAAATTCCGTCCAGATTGCCGAAGCTATTAATCACAAAGGAACTGTATACATAAGATTATAAATATTTTTGAAACCGAAATAGAATTGTTATTTGATTTAATTATTACCTCACTTGAGATATGTTCTATAAATTTCTATACTTTTGCTTTAGTGTTTTCTCTTTTCATACTTGGCACTATCTCAGTTGTGAACCTCTTTGTTTATTAAATATATATATATAAATATATGTGATTTTATGAAGGCTTACCAAAGCATTCCTTTCAGGACACCAATGATCACCATTAAAGATATTTTTTCTTACAAATATTATTTATTCAAATTAAATTCAAATTACAAATTACATTTAATTTACATTTAATTTGAATAAATAATATTTGTAAGAAAAAATATCTTTAATGGTGATCATTGGTGTCCTGAAAGGAATGCTTTGATAAGCCTTCATAAAATCACATATAAATGTTCTGTACTCTGTAATCGAGTATCATCGAGCTTGTTTTTATTGGAACAACCCCGGTCTTCACTGAATGATCTATTTTATAAGTGAAAAATCTAAATCTATATATAAATATATATATATATATATATATAGAGAGAGAGAGAGAGAGAGAGAGAGAGAGAGAGAGATAGATAGATAGATAGATAGATAGATAGATAGATAGATAGATAGATAGATAGAAAGAAAAGTCAATCGGATGTGTACGTCAGTTCTAAATAGCATTTAATTTGATTAATTGAGATTTGATTCTGCTTAACCAATGACTCTTAATCTCCGTTCTTTATAATTAGAACTTGATATTTAGATCTACGTAATCTATTACGTACTTAATTTGGCCACACATTTCTTTTGGTACGAGTCAAACCCCAACAGACGCAGTAAAATTGCACTTGTTGATTCATCCGTGTTGATTAGCCAATCACAGCATTTGTTTCAAATAAGTAAACTCTAAAGGGCCGCCAATATCTCACCACTATCCAATCGCTTTATTTTTGTTGTTAATTATTCTACATTTCGTTTCTGTGGATATATCAGTTTTGCTTTAGCTTTCGTTTAATTTGTCATAATTAATTTTCATTCGAACAAACGTCGAAAGTGTAAACATTAATAATTACACCCACACACGTTAAAAAGTGTCCTTCTTTCGTCGGAGGTCGATAGCATCGGGGTCAGAGTTCTCGACAACTTAGAAAGGGTTTCGAATCTCGGCTTTAAGCACTTGTTCCTCTTATACTGAAACGCCGTGTACGGCTATCTGGGATATATATATATATATATATATATATATATATATAATTAAATACGTATTTATAAATATTATTTTAAATCCCCCTTTAAGAAAATTAAGCACTGTTAGGCAATATTTAAATTGACATTCACTTAGCAGCAAAGTAAGACTCTGAGTAAGTTCGTTGAGTTTTTTTAGTCTGCCTTGATTTTTACGCTGTAATTGCATGAATATAACTTAAATTCTCCGTATCACTTGATAATTTCGTATGGCCGTAAGTATAGAGTGTAAGCGTGTGGGTTCGCACCTTACAACCGTTAGAAATTATCACTTCCCTACACTTATGCAAGTAAAAAGCTTGAAACGACATCGTCTGTAGGCAAATATAATTTAATATGTATTCATGCATGTATATATATATATATATATATATATATATATATATATATATATATATATATATATATAAATATATATATATATATATATATGTATATTTGTAGCTCCTAGAAAACCCTCTAGATTGGCACTTTAAGTGTAGTATTAACACAGTATTACGTCGCTAGCTATAAATGCATCGTCCCTTTTATTAAGTTGAACGCTCTTATGACGTTAAAATTATTACTGTTTATTAGCTATTCAGCGGTGGCCCAGTGGTTCTAGATGTCGAGATTTGAGTTGAAAAATACTCGGGATCCGGGGTTTCGAATCGCAGGACTAGTCGTGAATAGTCATATCTCTATGCTGATGAGTCCCGATTATAAAGGACGAAACATATACGTACATAATACGTAGATGATAAACAAAACAAATATTATATATATATATATATATATATATATATATATATATATATATATATATATATTATTAAAATTCTTGACGTTCTAGATACTGACTTTTCACGAATTATTAGTACGTAGGGTACTTAATATTTATGAATTCAACCATTCTGTATTTTTTAATTCCAATAATTTATTAACAACATTATTTTATCATTGTCTCTTTGACAAAGTATAAACAAACAAATAAATACAAAAAACATCTATAATATTACACGTTCAATGAAAGCTATTTGTTGAATATGTTCACATATCCTACATCGAAGTTTTTCTTGGACTTATAAAGAAATATTAGAATGCTAACGAAACTAGTCCAAGAAAAGTCAATCGGATCTCTACGTCAGTTCTAAATAGCATTTAATTTGATTAATTGAGATTTGATTCTGCTTAACCAGTGACTTTTAGTCTCTGTTCTTTATAATTAGAACTTGATATTTAGATTGATGTAATCTATTACGTATTTTATTTGGCCATACAATTTTTTAGTAGGAATTAAACCCCAAATTTGCATTTGTTGATTCATCAGCCGATCACTGCATTTGTTACAAGTTTTTCCTGGCCTTATAAAGAAATATTAGAAACTATTCAGCAATGATATGGTACTAAAAATGAGCATTTGAAAACCTGGATTTTACTAAAGGTCTTTCGCATGGATGAGTAAAGTTCAACTAGTTCGACCACATGGCCTTCATCTTTCCTCTTTTTTTCATGTATCTTCATTATCTCTGTAATCTCTTCCCATCCCACATCATATCCCTTCGCCATCGTCTATTGCGCCTTCATCTTTCGTTCTGATTATATAAGCACAATGGCTTAGGGTTACGCGCAGCCTAGAACCCTGGCAGCCTTGTTAGGTTTTCATTGTGCAAACATGGCCGCTAATCCGGTAACGCCTGATGACCTTTGACGCATGCGTATTACCTTTGCTGATTTCTAATTACGTGGATTCAATGCGTTTTCAATGAACTCATTTACAGGCAGCCAGCTAGAAGCGCTTACATTGCACCAGACGATCAGAATTTTTGCAAGATTTGAACTTCATGTAGAAAGTTCCAGATGGTTTCAGGCACATTTTTTTTCTATTTAAAAGAAACTTTTAATAAAAGTATTAAACAACTTTCAAAATGAGCTATTAAGCTATTCTTTGTCATTCTTCTTACGATGTTTTTGTTTGCATCTTAAAATGTGTTTTTCTTCGTTGGTCAGTCTGTGAGGCTTTAGTCTGAAATAGTATTTTTAGATGCTTCCACACGTTTTGATAAGACGGTACTACCTCGTACCATTCTATCTTTATGGGCATCACACATGAAAGTCTGTAATGTTTTTTTCTATATAATCAGAGTACGTGAAATTGCTTTTACGATTATGTATCATGGATACCTTCGTTGACGATACTACATTAAATAAAAATGAAAATCGCCAATATTTCCTCAGTCGGCAAATTTGTCTAGTATTTTGAGAAGTATTTTCTTCCGGAGATTTGATCACAAATAAAGACTCGAAACAAAATAAATTTACTTTGTTTACTTTTATTGTTAATGTATGTCAACATTATATTACTCCCATATTGGTTTCTTTATATACAGTGATCTCCTGTAAGCTACCCCCTAAGAGGAAGAGACAATACATCTTCGCTACTCTGGGTCAATGTTTGCTCTGCCGCTGTTTTCCGATCGGCTGATCATACTTATCAAAAAACTGTTTTTGTTTTTTACACATGTTTAAACAGTAACGCCAAATGTTTATCTAAAAATTAAACTACCGATTTTCATAATTCAAAACCTGCCAAAACAAACTCAGTCTTTAATTCCGAAAGCAACCTAGATCTGATTTATTATCTTTAAACTATATTTGTATCACATTAATATCATCATTTTTTATTAATAAGTGTAGCGTAAATTACTCTGCCCCCACGTTACCTTGTAATGCGTCAATTTGAAATTAGATTTTAATCGTCAAATGCACAGATTGAATGAACGCATTTTATTTTGGATGCGTCCACGTATCTCTATTAGAAGCTCTGTCCATCGATTGCATGTCATGATTAAATTTAAATATAATTTATAGTATTTCCGTCTGCTTGTCTATCTGTCACGATTAAATGGTGAATAGACATCCTACCGCTAAACACGCAAATTGAATGGATGTATCTTAAGAACCAACTGATCTTTTTCGCTTAAAGTTATTCATTTTATCTTAATTACAAAATGCTTAAGAGAAATAACCGTAACCCGTTGGGTCACAACGAGCACGACGATTTGTTTTACTTTGATTTCATTCGTAAAATCATAAACTGCGATATATCTGGGGACGAGCAATAGAAGTAAAAGTATTCCTTTTTAACAAAAGAATTACTGATTATTTTTTACGAAATAATTATTCTGATTATTATTACAAATCAATTATTCTGATTTTTTTACGAAATAATTATTCTGATTATTATTACAAATCAATTATTCTGATTATTATTGCAAATTAATTATTCTGATTATTTTACGAAAGAATTATTCTGATTATTTTTTACGAAATAATTATTCTGATTATTATTGCAAATTAATTATTCTGATTATTTTACGAAAGAATTATTCTTATTTTTTTTACGAAATAATTATTCTGATTATTATTACAAATCAATTATTCTGATTATTTTTACGAAAGAATTATTCTTATTTTTTTACGAAAGAATTATTCTGATTAATTTTTACGAAAACTTTTTTCTGATTATTTTTACCAAAGAATTAGTGATTATTTTTACAAAAGAAATACTTTGATTATTTGAATCAAAGAACTACTGATTATTGTAACTTGTAAAATGCTCTGATTATTTTTATGATTAACTCAAATTGGGTCACAACTACGACGATTTGATTTACTTTCATTTTATTCGTAAAATAATTAACTGCGATATATCAGGGGACGAACAATGGAAGTAAAAGTATTCGGTTTTAACCAAATAATAACTCTGATTATATTTACCAAACAATTATTCTGATTATTTTTAGCAAAGAATTATTCTTATTATTTTTACAAAAGGATTATTTTGATTATTTTTACAAAATAATTATTCTGATTATTTTTACAAAAAAATTATTCTGATTACTTTTACCAAAGAATTACTGATTATTTTTACCAATAAACTATAAGAAAAAACACAACTCTGATTACTTTAATCAAAGAAAAACTCTGATTATTTAACCAATAAAAAGATCTGATTATTTAACCAATAAATTGATCTGATTATTTTAACCAATAAACTATTAGAAAAAAAACAACTCTGATTATTTTAATCAAAGAAAAACACTGATTATTTAACCAATAAAATGATCTGATTATTTAACCAATAAATTGATCTGATTATTTTAACCAATAAACTATTAGAAAAAAAACAACTCTGATTATTTTAATCAAAGAAAAACACTGATTATTTAACCAATAAAATGATCTGATTATTTAACCAATAAATTGATCTGATTATTTTAACCAATAAACTATTAGAAAAAACACAACTCTGATTACTTTAATCAAAGAAAAACTCTGATTATTTAACCAATAAAAAGATCTGATTATTTAACCAATAAATTGATCTGATTATTTTAACCAATAAACTATTAGAAAAAAAACAACTCTGATTATTTTAATCAAAGAAAAACTCTGATTATTTAACCAATAAAATGATCTGATTATTTAACCAATAAATTGATCTGATTATTTTAACCAATAAACTATTAGAAAAAAAACAACTCTGATTATTTTAATCAAAGAAAAACACTGATTATTTAACCAATAAAATGATCTGATTATTTTAACCAATAAAATGCTCTTATTGTTTTTGCGATTTACCCAGCTTTAGTATAATAATATTACATACTATACTCCTCAAGGCAACTACTTATAATGCTACATTCTTTTAGTTTAAATCTTATCAGGTATTTAGACTCAAGGTAGTGAACTGGGTCGCCATCTGACCATCTCTGTCCTGTTAGGGTTAGGGTTTCTAAGCTGCTTTTATATGAATTGATGAACACAGTCAATGCTGATTATTCACAACATTAATCAATTTTCTAATGCAAGCAATCATTTATGGCCTGGTGAAAAGTAACATAAGCATTCCAGCGAATTTTCTATTTATTTTCTTAGGTAGCGATGGAAACAGACGCTTCGCTGCTAAACACAAATTGATTCTGCAAAATATGCCTTCACCCCCTCTCAAAAACATGATTATACTCAATATCCCACGATGCTAACCACTATAGAATCACGACTTCTCAGCGATGAATTCCAATGTCAAGAATGATAATAAAAACCTTTAGAACACTGAAAGGTCAACAAAGTACATTTTTCTCTTTTCTCATCACATTTTCTTTTTATTTCTATTTCTTTCTTATTCTTATTTTATCAATAACCTCATTTGCAATGCTACCTCCAATGTAATAACATGTTTTTTCTATTGGTTTTGATATATCTTAATAAGGTTTATAGAATACAGAAACATGAAATATAAAGTTATTTTAACTTTAAAACGTGTCTCCACGATATATATATATATATATATATATATATATATATATATATATATATATATATATATATATATATATATACACCGAAGTTAAGCGGCGTCGAGCCTGGCCAGTACTAAAATGGGTGATCATTTAGGAATACCAGGTGCTGTATGTGCTCTCTGCTTATCTCGGCATTGTTTCCAGTCGTCTTGTACTACTACTTGCCATTGGAATCAAGCAATGCCGACTCAGGAGAGTGGTTGTTGGAGATTGTGCAACCCTTGCAATTACAAATTCACGCGCGGGCATCCCCAGGCGGGGCACTCATACGTCGAAATCGACGGGAGAGTCAATCATATATATATATATATATATATATATATATATATATATATATATAATTTTATTGCTCTTTAAATAGTTTCCAAGCATCATTCAGGTCTAAATGTCTGGGGTTATCTATGATAATCAAATTCTACTCAAAAATCAACAACTATCAAAAAACACACTGGAATTATTATGAAATACCATTCTCAGCACTCGAGCTTTGGAAGAAACAAAGAACATCGTCTGACTTCTTTGTTTGAACAGTTTGGGTCATTTATGTTTGATTAAACTCCCTGCCCATAATTTGAATTGTGTTTGATGTTTCCCCACTTATTTTGAGACATTTTTTCCCTATGTTTTTGAAAGAAAAATTTATTTTCCAGATATATGTCGAAAATAAATTTTTCTTTCAAAAACATAATATTAATATTCAATTGTTATTGATAAGCCCTTCTGCCGGTAAGAGTGTGATCTTTGAAAAGTCATAGTTTAAATACCGAATTGTATTTGCATTCATTGCTTATATATATATATATATATATATATATATATATATATATATATATATATATATATACATATATATGTATACATATATATACATATATATATACATATATATATACATATATATATATATACATATATATACATATATATATACATACATATATATATATATATATATATATATATATATATATATATATATATATATATATATATATATACATACATATATATATATATATAATGACCTGTTGGTCCATGCTATTTAGTTTGTGTTTTTCTATGCTTTCTATGTGTAAATACTTATGTAGTGCCAAGCACGACATCTCATTTACGAGGGAGGCATTTTCTATTTTTAATATAAGTTTAAGTATATATATATATATATATATATATATATATATATATATATATATATATATATATATATATATATATATATATATACATGTTCCTTTCAGTAGTAGATCACTTTGACGATGGCTGCTTTTAAATACGATTAATCACTCGCTGGTTTACCAGGTTGCTGATA
>OY744537.1:37250700-37265700 GCA_963556195.1 Sepiola atlantica
GAACAAATATTATAGGCGCATCGATTCGCTTCCAACCAGCTTCTTGCTCTTAAAACGTTACGGACGTCCCATGACTCATGTGTTATCTGTTTTATCAGTTATTTAAAGTTTTCGTATCATATAAGTTAAAAGGAAATCAAAATAATTGAACTATGAAACGTTTATTGGCTCATAATGTCTACGTCTTCATGCAGGTCTGCGATTGTTTAATATATGAATGCGGTGTTGTGATTTTGAAGGTTGTATACTTTTATGCGTTTCAATTATCATTTTAAAATGTATTTAAATTGTTTTATACGTTACGAGTACTTATTTAGAATGTTTTATTTTTAAATACGTTTTTATTGTCGGGATATATTTTCATGCGTAGACTTTGTTATACTAGATTAAAAGAGGGACGTAATGTGGAGGATGATTTCTGGAGCGAAAGGCCTTCAGGTAAAGCCAGTAAGGCATGTGGAGCGTGGTGATTTTTTTGGGATGCAGACCGTCTGGGCCAGGACTTGTATTTCCTTTAATTGATCGAAAAATTTGCTTAACGTCGTCTTGTGAGATAACAACGTTGTGCATCAGTTGAGTTACATCGATCTAAATATATAGAGAGCGAAACAGGGAAAGAGAGCAAAAAAAAGAGAGAGAGAAAGAGAGAGAGAGAGATAAATAAACAGACGGAGAGGCGTTACGTACTATATATACAAAATCTTTCACTTAAATTTTATCATATTAAAAAAAGGAAAAATATATTCTTTAACATAATGTATATATTATTTTAATTTAGGAGGTAGAATCGAAACCGCACACTCAATGTGTTCAGTCAGATACTTTTTAACTAAACAATTCAGACATTTGTTAAGTCGACTTTTAAAATAACACTCATAAGAAAAATCGGATATACGTATTTCAAGTTTTAAAGGGGTTTCTGTCCTTATGGATTATTTAAAGGTTTGGGCACGTATATATTCGGTACATAAAGGGTAAAGTAGAAATTCGGGACCACTTCCATTGTCTTCCACGGAGAATTTTATACATATGATATAAATTTTATCAAAGAAGGATATATTTGAAGTTTTAACAGAGGGGTCGGCCCCCAGAGTTCTCTTGGATTAGGAGGGCATTTTGGGGTTCGGGGCCGCTTCTATTGTCTTTCCCAGAAGACGTTAATACATATGAGTCAAAATTAATAAACATATGATATATTTGAGTTTTACAGTGGTTATGTTTTCATAACACTCATAGGGGTTCCCTTAAAAATTTGGGAACCCTTCCATAGTTTTCCCCGGTAAATTTTACATTAGAATACACTTTTATATTTTATGTAGATTATTAACTTTTTTCCTATAGGAAACACAGAAACATCAAACATACACACGGACATTGAGTTATATATATATATATATATATATATATATATATATATATATATATATATATATATATATATATGTGTGTGTGTGTGTGTGTGTGTGTGTGTGTGTGTGTGTGTGTGTGTGTGTGTGTGTGTCGAGGTAGCATTTTTCTCTAAGGCATTATTATAAATAACCGACAACTCGTGTCTGGATATTTTTGTATGAATCCCTTCCATTTTCCGGATTAAAGTCCTAATCTCGGATGAGAATTAGCTGATAAAACTGCCGTAATTTTCTTTTAGGTCCAAAGTACTTTCTGACCCATCTGGGTCCATCTTCAGTGGGAATAATATCAATCAGGTAAAAACCTGGAGTGAGTTTATAGTTAATTTTGGCGGGAAAATTTAAATACGAAACTATATTTATTTAGTATTATAAACATTTAAGTATATTAGTACTAGTGTTAAAATTAATCATGTTAATAACCGGTTTATTGTTTTGATCTGTAAAGCTTCTAGTATATGGAGTTTTTGTATATTACTATTGCGTTCTAAGATTTTAGTGTTGTCTACAAGACAATCCGAGATTAGGACTTTAATCCGGAAAATGGAAGAGATTCATACAAAAATATCCAGACACGAGTTGTCGGTTATTTTTAATAATATATATAGATGTATATAAATATATGTATATAAATATATATATATATATATATATATTAATTTGTAAATTAATTATAAAAATCTGTATGCAATAAATTTGTTTATAAATTAATTAATTTTTTTTTTTTTAATCTATATATACAATTGATCAATTGAGAACTCGTCCGATTAAGGGCAAATTAAAAAAAGCAAATATGCGCTCATTTTATATTCGTAAAATAATAAAAAATAAAACGCTCAGGGTGGCGAAAAATAGGAACACAACGTAAAGACACCGGTCGCTATCGCCAGAAACAAAAACAACAAGCCGCGCATGTGACTCGATGTGGCGAGTGTAATATGCAATAAATTTGGGCAATTTGGGGCATTTTTGACCTCTATTGTACCTTCTGGGAGCGCGAACCAGAATTGTTCTGAGGTCCAGGATGCTCATTTTATATCCAGAACAATTGCCTCTACATTTTGGCCAAGTTTCAGAAAAATTGAATAGATGGATCAAACGTTATGGGAGAAAAGGGTCATTTTTTTGCAATTTTCGGAGTTTTTGACCCCCTGGGGGCGCGAACCAGAATCTTTCTGAGGTCAAGGATGCTCCTTTTATATCCTGAACAATTACCCCTACATTTTGGCCAAGTTTCAGAAAAATTGAATGGATGGATCAAATGTTATGGGAGAAAAGGGTCATTTTTTGCCATTTTGGGGGATTTTTACACCCTGGGGCGCGAAATAGAATTTTTCTGAGGTGAAGGATGCTCATTTTATATCCAGAACAATTGACTCTACATTTTGGCCAAGTTTCAGAAAAATTGAATGGATGGATCAAACGTTATGGGAGAATAGGGTCATTTTTTGTCATTTTGGGGGTTTTGAACCCCTGGGGCGCGAACCAGATTTTTTTCAAGGTCACCGTTACTTATATTCTATTCGGAACAATTGTCTTCAGATTTTGGCTAAGTTTCAGAGAAATTGAATGGATGGATGAAAAGTTATGCGGCAAAAAATGTCATTTTTGCCATTTCGGGGCCTTTTGAACCCATGGGATGGGGGGGCTAACCAGATTTTTTTTCAAAAATCGGAGAACGTCACTTTCTAACCTGACCAAAGTTACAACTTAATGCAAAATTTCAGAGAAATTGAGTGGATGGTTGCGGAGAAAAATCCGGACGGACGGACGGACGGACGGACAGACGGACGGAAATGCCTAAAAACATAGGTCTCCCGATTTTATAAATCGGGGGACCAATAACAAATAATCTACGTAACAGTATAGGCGATAATAAGTCGTAGGCAAATGGGCATTCTGGTATAGTGATTAGAACGCTGATCTACGAATGACGGTTCGATCTCTGCTCGGTGAAACATGCTGATTACGACTTATAGCCAGAAACGCGCGTCCATGTCTAACTTTTGTGCGTGCAAAAGATTAATGTGTAAATTTAAAAAATCTCTCTCTCTCTCCCTATATATATATGTATATATATATATATACAGAGTGTATAACTCCTCTGCGTTGCCGCTAATGAATCGCATCCAATCGATTGCTAACCTTTGTTGTTGCGGTGCTTGCTAGTAGTCAATAAAACGCAAACGTAAATGTTTTGTTTTCTTTTGATAAATACTCAAGCTGTGTGCCAGACGGCCAGAGAATGGCCGCCATCCTACTGACATGGGAATCCCCTTTCTGTCACGAGTTTTCTCTCCTTTCGTTTCTTTCTGTCTAACTGCTGTCTGACCCTTTTCCAATTCTATTTAACTACAATGATTCCTGTCCACCAATCAATTTACATCATAGATATTCGTATATTCTGTTATTCTTTTTACTAAAATATTTCCTAATCTCAATTTGCGAATATTGTATGACCTACAATGTTCAAATTTTTGTTTATATTTCTAATGGATTTATCTAATGGATTAATCTTATCCCAGTACATCGGTTAACATAATCGATTTTCCATAATTATAATTGCATTTATTATTCGTTTCAAAAAATATTTTTTTCTTTATTCAATTTGCAAATATTGCGTTCTTTACAACATTGAAATATGGCAGAATTTTTTTCCGAAATTTTTCAATTTCAATTTTTATTTTCAGTATCACTTATCGCGTTAGACCAATAATCTTTCATGACTAATTTAATTTGTCCGCGATACTGCTACAAATGTCTTAACACTTCGAGTGGTCGGTCTTAATGAATTGGCAATTGTTAATTAATCTAATCACTTTTCATAATGTGATATCTCACTTTCGATATAATAATTTTCGTAAATGATTTTTCATGCGCAGTCTTTAACTGATTGATCGTTTCTTGCTAAGTTTGTTATAATCCATAAACGTGATCAATATTTTCTTTTTTTCTTGTTGGTAAGTCGTTTCTGAAAAGTCACGAATACGATAATACTTTGTCGTCAATTATCAATTGTGAGTTGAAGTAAACTATGGTGGGTTTTTTTGTGATTTACGAGCAAGCTAACAAGTTTACACAGTGGTAGATAAATTATAAATTTCAAAATTGCATATCTTACACTCCATGTAATTTTACTTACCAACGATTAATGTTTACTAAGATTTTTAAGTAGTAAAACGAGGTGGCGTTCCTTGCAATCTGAATAACAAGTCTCCCAGCATAACCATTGCCAATCAATTTGTGTACTGGCAATAGCCGTTTACCATAATGTTATATTGTATGACCGGTGGTTTTCTTTGAAATTTGAGTGACAATAAGCGTCTTCAAGATGTCAGTACTCTCCGTACAGTTTCCACAGAATGTTACTATTTTCCTCCTTTTTTCTATCCTGTCAGACGTTCAGGAGTAATTGCCTGACACCAACTGATTTTGATTCTTCTGAGTTCTTGCTGTTGTCTATGGAGATCATGGTGTTCTCTTTGTATTATGTTGTTTCATTATTTTCGCCCGAGTCTTTACTATAAATTTAATAGCGGAAATTGATTTTGCACTCACACAAAAATGCCTTGCACACAGTTTAACGTCATTGTCCCCGAATGGCCTTTGGGCCGTGATGAACAGTGCCCTTTTAGTAAAGAAAAAAAGCAGTCTGGTAGTAAATGCCAGAGTTCGGGTGACAAAGAGTCCCCCAAAAGCAACGTATCTTGTTTTCCAAATCCATGAATAGTTTCTATTATTCTTCCAAATGGAAAGCGAATGACTTTAATGAATGTTTAACTTAAGCATGCGTGAAAAAAGGAAATGTGTATTTCTCTTTCTCTTTAACTTGTGTAAAATGGAATGTAATTCGTGACAATGTGACACGTAGCTTTTCTCGAATCATGTTATACGTCATCATATAATCATATGTTATACGTCATCATGGAATCATATGCTATACATCATCATGGAACCATATGTTATACGTCATCATGGAATCATATGTTATACATCATCATGGAATCATATGTTATACGTCATCATGGAATCATATGCTTTCCATCATCATGGAATCATATGTTATACGTCATCATGAAATAATATGTTATACGTCATCATGGAATCATATGTTATACGTCATCATGGAATCATATGTTATACGTCATCATGGAATAATATGTTATACGTCATTATGGAATCATATTTTATACGTCATCATGGAATAATATGGTATACGTCATCATGGAATCATATAGTATACGTCATCATGGAATCATATGTTATACGTCATCATGGAATCATATGGTATACGTCATCATGGAATCATATGGTATACGTCATCATGGAATAATATGTTATACGTCATCATGGAATTATATGGTATACGTCATCATGGAATCATATGTTATACGTCATTATGGAATAATATGTTATACGTCATCATGGAATCATATGTTATAGCTCATCATGGAATCTTAAGGTATAGTCATCATAGAATCATATGGTATACGTCATCATGGAATCATATGGTATACGTCATTTTAGAATCATATGTTATACGTCATCATGGAATCATATGTTATACCTCATCATGGAATCATAAGGTATAGTCATCATGGAATCATATGTTATACCTCATCATGGAATCATATGGTATACGTCATTTTAGAATCATATGTTATACGTCATCATGGAATCATATGTTATACGTCATCATGGAATCATATGTTATACGTCATCATGGAATCATATGGTATACGTCATCATGGAATCATATGGTATACGTCATCATGGAATAATATGTTATACGTCATCATGGAATTATATGGTATACGTCATCATGGAATCATATGTTATACATCATCATGGAATCATATGTTATACGTCATCATGGAATCATGTTATACGTCATCATGGAATAATATGCTATACGTCATCATGGAATCATATGTTATACGTCATCATGGAATCATATGTTATACGTCATCATGGAATCATATGTTATACCTCATCATGGAATCATAAGGTATAGTCATCATGGAATCATATGGTATACGTCATCATGGAATCATATGTTATACGTCATCATGGAATCATATGTTATACGTCATCATGGAATCATATGTTATACGTCATCATGGAATCATATGTTATACGTCATCATGGAATAATATGCTATACGTCATCATGGAATAATATGTTATACGTCATCATGGAATTATATGGTATACGTCATCATGGAATCATATGTTATACGTCATTATGGAATAATATGTTATACGTCATCATGGAATCATATGTTATAGCTCATCATGGAATCTTAAGGTATAGTCATCATAGAATCATATGGTATACGTCATCATGGAATCATATGGTATACGTCATTTTAGAATCATATGTTATACGTCATCATGGAATCATATGTTATACCTCATCATGGAATCATAAGGTATAGTCATCATGGAATCATATGTTATACCTCATCATGGAATCATATGGTATACGTCATTTTAGAATCATATGTTATACGTCATCATGGAATCATATGTTATACGTCATCATGGAATCATATGTTATACGTCATCATGGAATCATATGGTATACGTCATCATGGAATCATATGGTATACGTCATCATGGAATAATATGTTATACGTCATCATGGAATTATATGGTATACGTCATCATGGAATCATATGTTATACGTCATCATGGAATCATATGTTATACGTCATCATGGAATCATGTTATACGTCATCATGGAATAATATGCTATACGTCATCATGGAATCATATGTTATACGTCATCATGGAATCATATGTTATACGTCATCATGGAATCATATGTTATACCTCATCATGGAATCATAAGGTATAGTCATCATGGAATCATATGGTATACGTCATCATGGAATCATATGTTATACGTCATCATGGAATCATATGTTATACGTCATCATGGAATCATATGTTATACGTCATCATGGAATCATATGTTATACGTCATCATGGAATAATATGCTATACGTCATCATGGAATAATATGTTATACGTCATCATGGAATTATATGGTATACGTCATCATGGAATCATATGTTATACGTCATTATGGAATAATATGTTATACGTCATCATGGAATCATATGTTATAGCTCATCATGGAATCTTAAGGTATAGTCATCATAGAATCATATGGTATACGTCATCATGGAATCATATGGTATACGTCATTTTAGAATCATATGTTATACGTCATCATGGAATCATATGTTATACCTCATCATGGAATCATAAGGTATAGTCATCATGGAATCATATGTTATACCTCATCATGGAATCATATGGTATACGTCATTTTAGAATCATATGTTATACGTCATCATGGAATCATATGTTATACGTCATCATGGAATCATATGTTATACGTCATCATGGAATCATATGGTATACGTCATCATGGAATCATATGGTATACGTCATCATGGAATAATATGTTATACGTCATCATGGAATTATATGGTATACGTCATCATGGAATCATATGTTATACGTCATCATGGAATCATATGTTATACGTCATCATGGAATCATGTTATACGTCATCATGGAATAATATGCTATACGTCATCATGGAATCATATGTTATACGTCATCATGGAATCATATGTTATACGTCATCATGGAATCATATGTTATACCTCATCATGGAATCATAAGGTATAGTCATCATGGAATCATATGGTATACGTCATCATGGAATCATATGTTATACGTCATCATGGAATCATATGTTATACGTCATCATGGAATCATATGTTATACGTCATCATGGAATCATATGTTATACGTCATCATGGAATAATATGCTATACGTCATCATGGAATAATATGTTATACGTCATCATGGAATCATATGCTATACGTCATCTGTGAATCATATGTTATACGTCATCATGGAATCATATGTTATACGTCATTATGGAATCATATGTTATACCTCATCATGGAATCATAAGGTATAGTCATCATGGAATCATATGGTATACGTCATCATGGAATCATATGTTATACGTCATCATGGAATCATATGTTATACGTCATTATGGAATAATATGCTATACGTCATCATGGAATCATATGGTATACGTCATTATGGAATAATATGTTATACGTCATCATGGAATCATATGGTATACGTCATCATGGAATCAGATTTTATACCTCATCATGGAATAATATGTTATACGTCATTATGGAAACATATATTATACGTCATCATGGAATCATATGTTATACGTCATCATGGAATCATATTGTATACGTCATCATGGAATCATATGTTATACTTCATCATGGAATCATATGTTATACGTCATTATGGAATCATATGTTATACGTCATCATGGAATCATATTGTATACGTCATCATGGAATAATATGTTATACGTCATCATGGAATCATATGGTATACGTCATTTTAGAATCATATGTTATACGTCATCATGGAATCATATGTTATACGTCATCATGGAATCTTATCGATGTATCTTTCATCTCTAAATAGAGATTTTTTTACCGTCAGTTACATTTTTTAAACGTAATAAATACGTCATCATGGAATCATATGTTATACGTCTGATTTCGAAATATCAGAGATATTTGCTACTTTTAGACATTAGGAATATTGCATCAATAGTAAATAATAAATTTCCTTATAAATAAAGCGAATGCCATGACTGAAATCGCAACTGAAACCGTGAGATGTTCAGTCTGAAGTACTACCAACTGACCTATTTGGACTTTTTTATAGGCAGAGCATAAAACATTACCGTAACAAAATAAGTATGGCTTAGGCGTGACGTCATAGATTTGTGTTCCAAAACATGAATTACAAACATAAGCGATAATAAATAAATAAATAAATTTTTTAAACGTAATAAATACATTTGTCTGATTTCGAAATATCAGAGATATTTGCTACTTTTAGACATTAGGAATATTGCATCAATAGTAAATAATAAATTCCTTATAAATAAAGCGAATGCCATGACTGAAATCGAAACTGAAACCGTGAGATGTTCAGTCTGAAGTACTACCAACGGTCGAAAAACATTACCGTAACAAAATAATTATGGCTTAGGCGTGACGTCATAGATTTGTGTTCCAAAACATGAATTACAAACATAAGCGATAATAAATAAATAAATAAATCAATAAATAAATCGGTAAACATGATCAATAGCGTAGAAAATTATTTTACTTGTCCAATACAATTTATTCTGCTTTAACTACGCATTGTATGTAGGTTATTTTTGCAGAATGATATACTCTTACCAACCTAGCAAAACATGCGACTTGAGCTAGCATATTTTTGCAAGATAATGAAATATTTTACTGCAGACAAAATGCGACACGCATCGCTGTTCTCTCTCTGTTACATACATCATAATTGAATTGTTTTGATGTTACGAAAAAAAGCAGTGTGTGTAAATGTTGCATTACCCGTTCTTTCAGGGTACCCGGTAAGGTCCAACAAGAATGACAAAGAACAGAACGTATATGAAAAAACTTTGGTTTTCTTTATTTGCTATTACCGGATGGTTTACGCCGGTTACGCACACATATTAAACAATCTTTGGACATACTTTTGTCTCATGAAAGTCTTTTTCTTGCTGAGGTCACAGACTTGGTTTCCGCTAGAAACTCGTTCGTATATACATCCGATTGGCAAGCAATTTGCTCGGCATTGGCTATCCGAGCGTGAACTGAAGAAATTGTTCTACAAGCACTTTGGTGAAGTACAAGTCAGGGAATTCCTTCAATGTACCAACTTGCTTATCAGCCGCAAGTCTAACAGCAAGACGGCTTGGGTACCATAGCCAATAAAGCTTCATCGGTGCCATGAATATCGGTAAACTCGCATTCTTCCGGTACATCGATACTCCGATCACCAAGCGTATCGGTTCTTCGCGTTTTTGAAACCGTCGTTGTTCAAGTCTTTTTTGCACTGCGGAACCTTCTCCTTTTTAACAGTTATTAAGTCGCCTTTATTTGTTTCTCGACGTCCCACCCGCAATGGACTCGTCCACGATTCATTTTTGCCACCTTTCATTATCTAACATAAACACACTCGATGTGTACTAGATTAGATTATAACAATAGTAATTGTCATGTCCTGACGTCATGTATTGCTATAATAATTTATGAATATTGTAAGAGCGTCACTTTCAAACTTTTATACAGTTAATTCAAGATTAAACGTATGGCATTCCGTAACCGATTCTGTAACGCATAAATATTGACAAAAGAGCTTTCATTTTTTTTCAAAATTGAATTACCGTTTTAAATTTATTTTTATCTTTAAAAATGTTTTCTAAGTTAATTTTTTTTTTAAAAGAAAGACTAATTAAATTAAGTACAAAGCAAAAGTAAAGATTTGATAAAAACGAATTTACTGTCAAGCTCAGATATTCATCGATTGCTTTCGCAATTTTATTTCTTTTGATGTTGAACAGGTCATGCAAAATATCATTGTTGTAAAGTTTTCTGTTGTCTAGAAACGTACACGAATAAACTTATAGGCAGATTATTATTATTATTATTATTATTATTATTATTATTATTATTATTATTATTATTATTATTCAATAACTCACTAGAAGTTAACACAACTTATTCACAGTAATTTCCCACTTCCTCTTTCGATAACCGTTGCAAATCATTTCCCCTTATTGCAGCAACCACTTATTGAGTTCTCGTATAATTTTTCCATGGTTTTCGGGATTGTTTCTAATGCTTCTATAATTATTAGTACTATATTGAGTTTCTTCATGCTGTTGCTATTATTATTGCTACAACTACTACTAGTAGTAGTAGTAGTAGTAGTAGTAGTGACGTAATATGTAATGACTTTCAAGGAAGTCATATTTCAAGAATTTTTGGTTACAATGTTTCATTTGAAATACTTCGTATTTGAATAAACCACTATCCATGGCCGACTATAGTATTTCCGTGTAACTCCGGCGAAATTACGAAACAACCGAAGTTTATTGGCGCCGGTTGTACTGTGGAAATTAGCCGCTCGTTTTCAATTGACAATATTAATTTCGTCACGCTGGTTGCAGAAACGTCACCATAAGACAAAGACGTTGATTTATCATGTTTATGACGTAATTGACTGAATGGATCCTAACCCTAACTCAAACCCTAACCCATACCCCTAATCCTAACCCTACCCCTAACCCTAACCCTAACCTTAATGTTAACCCTATCCCTAACTCGAAAATCTAGCAGTTAATCTCCATAAAAGAACAGGCATTCAACACGCTCTGTACTAATCCAAAATAATTATTTAGCTATGATTATATTTTCTATCAAAAGTCGATTACTATTGTGGCAAGCCCGAGGAAGTAACATTACTTACTGGACTGCTAAGCCATCCCCTTTCCTTGTTACAGACGGGGTTATTCGCAAACATAAAGATATGAGGGAGGTGAATGGAGAATAGTTTAAAACTGAATAAATATTCACTCTTAGGTTTATTAAAGAAGATCAAAAAACATATCAACGTAAAACATATAAAAAAGCCATATAGCACATATATTTGTGGGACGATTGGAACTGTGAATGGCGACGACGATGGTTTTAAAGAATAAAACTGTCCTCAAAAGTTCTGTGAAAAATGTTAGTGATGTGTATGTATACGCGAAAGGTTGGTAATTGACAAGTGAATGAAAGGTTTATACAATGATATTCATGATCGGGGTAAATGTGGTACTTAGGTGACAAAAATACAACTAGTAGTTGGAAAGTCATTTATTCAATTATTTTTTATATATATATATATATATATATATATATATATATATATATATATATATATATATGAGGATGATTCGACGAAAGAATCGAAAACGTTCGTGAAACCTATGGAACAATTTTTTATTATCTTAATACGAAAAAGATCATCAGAAAAATTGAAAACATAAAAAAGGTATAATTAAACATGCGAATTATTTTATTTTTAACAATGTTTGCATAAATGAGAAAATGCTGCGTAAATACACACACAATATATATATATATATATATATATATATATATATATATATATATATATATATAGTGTGTGTGTGCAGAGTTGAATGGTTTCGATGGGAATTTAAGTAAAAGAGCCCAATGTGCTTATTAATGGAACGGGAATAAATTCAATTTAAATTAAATAAACGAAACACACATTAGAGCTGTCCGCATTATAAATATTTCGACCTAGATGGGTCTCATCAGACGCATGCACAGCCACATTTAGGTACTCAGTTCCTAAATGTTGTTGTGCACGCATCTGATGAGACCCATCTAAGTCGAAAAAATTTATAATGTGTGTTTTGTTTATTTCATTTATATATATATATATATATATATATATATATATATATATACAAAGATAAATGAAAGAAGATAAATCACAAATGTAAAAATGACAAATCTATTTCATCTTAAGTTGAAGAATGATGTGTGCATTTATAATCGATGCGGATGAGATCCTACAATTTTTAAGCGATTACATGTGAAGATAGTCGTGCTCTTAAATAAAAACCGAAAAAAATCGATTTTATTTGCTTGAAAACAAAAAAGTTAATACTTATTTTAAAATATTAATATTTAAATATTGGGTGCCTACCCCCTATTAAAGGGAGAGAGCTTAGCAACCACCTCTCCTGAATTGTCCTAATTTCCCGGTACCGAATTGTTCTTGCTTTATGCCATTTTTACTGTGTACCCGTCATAATACCATTCTCCAAGACATTACATCCTCCTTTGAGGTTACTGTAGTATATGTTCGTTCCTTATCATAACATCATCCCAAGCATGACATCTTCATTTTAGAGAATGCAGTAGTGTATTTATATTTATGCAAAATTATCTTTTACTGCGATCCTTTGTTCCTTTGGGGGAGAGCAGCCATCTTTGACGTTCCTTTCCTTTAGACGGATCGAACTCCCGAAATATAAAGATGTCCACTATCCAAGATTTTATTCATATTAACAGTAAATTTTATATTTATTGAAAAATAAATCGATAATTTTGAATATTATTATCACAAATATTGTCTTCGATTATTTGTTTTGTTCATCTTATCTTTCACCATTCCGATTCTCAGCATTGCGTTCAGCCTTCATAATATCAATATGCTTATTACTAGCAATGCTTCAAGCAAATTACCATTCACTTCTTCTCTCGGTGTAGCAGCAGTAGTAGCAGTTGTTTTTTTAACCACGTGCGTTTAACTTTGTATCTTTATTTCGATGACCTATTGCTACCAGATCAGGCTGTCGGAAGATAGCGGCTTCCTGACTTAAAAGGCACCGAACATTGATGTTAATGTGTTTTCCTTTCTCTTTATAAAACTCAATCATGTTCTGCAAAGCCAAGAACAAAAACTTTTTCATCTACGGAAAACAAACAAACTAAACACCATGAATAAATATTTGAAGATATAAAGAACTTGAAGCATTAAAAACTTTTACCAGACTGGCCGGATTCGGCATTAAATAACCCGAAAGGGTTGATATGCTGTAAAAAACAAAAACAAATAAAAACAACTAAACCAAACTATTTTGATAAACTTGTCACGTGTTCATGATTGGTGCAATCGATGCCGCCGTAGATACAAATAAAATAAGCTATGCTGGATTAGTTAACGTGCAGTTTGAGATTCCTCAACCATTCCTTCACTATACACTACTCATAACGTAGACACTCTTTAAGGGGGTATCCATTGTTTCGGAGTACAACGAAATTCAACATTATTTACTTAAAAAAAAGACAAGTATAAAACAGTCGTGTTCTTTCATGTTCGTTTTCATACCCTCACGCACAACGATAAAAAGAAGTGTGTGTGTGTGTGTGGGGTGTGTGTGTGTGTGTGTGTGTGTGTTTGTGTGTGTGTGTGCGTGTATGTGTGTGCGCGTGCGTGTGATATGATCACCATGATGCTGTGTGAGTGAGATGCTATTCAAAACCGTCATTTGTTTTTCATGTTATATTTCTTGATGATCGGTCGTCATTGTTGCAGAAATTGCTTTTCATCTGACCATCTTTGTCACGAGTCACGTGACAGCTACCAATTTCTGGCGCGGAAATATCGTTGACTTCAAAGAATTCCAGACTCTTATTAACGATTCGGAGTTTCTTCAAGCGTTTTTTTTTTTGGCCTTGCTTTATATTTTCTTTGTTAACCTCTCATAATTTTGCGCCTCTTCTTTCTCGTGCCTTTTTTTCTCTCTCTTCCTCTCTCTCCCACTCACTCTTTCTTCTCCGACTATACACTCGCAACAAGAATTTTGCCTTTTCCTCTCCCTCTCTCTCTCACACAATCCTTTCCCTCACTCACACCTTTCCCTCTCTCACTCTTTTCCTCTTTCAACCTCTTCCCATCTATCTCACTCTCTCCTACTCTCAATCCTTCTCTCACTTTATCCTTCTCTTTCTCATTCTCTCCTTCTCTCTCACACTCTCTCTTTCTCTCTCTTCCGGTCTCACTGCCGCTCTCTCTCTCTCTCTCGATTTTTTTTCAGTCTATCTGACACGATGAGGAATGGTACTGGTGA
>OY744537.1:37270700-37273200 GCA_963556195.1 Sepiola atlantica
AGGATTTGCTGACGTTTCTCACTAACTCGCTCTCTATTCAAGTCATGCGACGTAACATCCGTGTTTATCAATTCCCACAGCCGAGTAAAATCTAACTTCGAGTTCACCGAGTTGACCCCGACTGAACCTTAACTTCCTGTTATTTTCAACTAACCACTTTATATACTAGCGGGTCTACTCGCCCAATCTTTAACAAACCCTCTTTCTCTTCGCTTACCACTTGCCTCTCATATTAAAGACTAGCATAGTTTTAGTTTTATATTGATATGTAAACTAAAAATAAAATATAATAATGGTTGATATTTGAGGAGATTGTTTCATGGGGTAAGATCCGAACGGGTTGCCAGATCGACATGTCTGTACCATTTTTGAAAGCCAACAACCTCTGTCGTTTCCTGATGTACCATATTTCACAGACTAATAAAAACAAACGAAATGAACTGTTCTAATATAAATCAGTATATTTAAATTCAATTAAAGCTCCTCTATCGAAAGGGCCGATAACCTAACAGTCATCCTTCTTGGTTACATGATTACTTTTGTGTTCCATATTTCATTGTATTGCATACGCTGCTATACGCATCCTATTATAGTCACATCGCTATGTATTAACATATATTATTATCTGTTTTGCAAATATATAGAGTGAGAGAGAGATGGAGAATCGGAATTAAGATGGAAACATTTACGTTAATTAGGAAAATATACGTTTGTAAAATATATGAAATTAAAAAAATACACGAATAGATAACAGATAAATAACGAACAAATAAGCCAGCAAGTAATTAGAATAAGAATAATATTTTAGAAAACAGGAAAATAAAAAAATGACTTAGCATGTCTGCAAACAAAGGCGTACTGGGTAATTAATAACCGGAAGTGAACACCGAAGAATAAGACATTGTGAATTCGACTCCAAATTCGGATAGTACTCCGTCGTCTGATAAGCGAAGAAGCGCGTGAAACCATGGTTACAATATATTAAAAACAGATTATCTTTTTAAGTAATATATATATATATATATGTATATATATATATATATATATATATATATATATATATATATATATATATATATATATATATATATATATAAGGTTAATACAACAAAAGATATAAGAGGCAACTAATATCTTTAATTAGTGAACATCCGGATAAAAATAAAGCTCAATACACTGGATAGAGCATTAATAGCAATAGATTAAGTGAAAGAATAAAATAAGGTGCGAATCAAATTTTAAAGTCCTTATCTCATGAGTTTTCAAATAAAATCTTCTCCTCAGAGGACCATTACCGCAATGACATTACTGCAGGTAATAAAAAATAAACTTTGAAAAAATATATAAAAAATATATATAAAAATATGTAAAGGTATATAAAACATCAAATATATCGGCACAAAACATACTTTTTAGTAAAACTATACAGTTCATTCAAGTCAACAAGTCTAAAATTGCTCCAGGCAAGATATCAAAGAGGTTGATTAAAAAATAATCCAATTGGTGAATGGTGGTCCAAATACGACAAAAGATATCCAGGCGGGAAATTCGTTTGCTATCGATGCAGTAGATAACAGTGAAAGTTGTATTCAAGGTGTATGCAAATTAATAAAACGATAAAAAAAAACGATAGAGAAAACAAATCATATGAAAAGTTCAGAAAACTGACTTGTGTTGAATATTATAATGTCCAAATTCAGAGTCCCTAAGAACTGATAGGAGTAATGCAAACCATAAAATCCAATTCGAATAAAATTAAACTTACCTGATGTATTCGGCCATTTATTTTTCCGGGTCCGTTAAAATTACTCAAAAGAAAAAAATACATTTAAAGGTAATAAAGCTCACGCAAGCCCAGTAGACAGCGTAAGAAATCTGAAAGCGAACCCTTCTCCTTGATAAGACAACAGCACGAACGAAAATAAATTCAAACCGCGCGAACGAAAATGAATTCAAAACGCGCGCACAAACGGATGTTACATGTCTTCATTTAACAAGGAAAACGCCCACACATTGTGAGAGATGTGTAAATTCAATTTTATATATACCGGATGTTATATGTCTGGGTCAAATCAGTTATGTATATATTTGAATATTAAAAGTCTTGGTCACATAGACGGATCTGTAAATTTGGGTCAGAGTCTCGATATGTCCTCCTCCAAACTTACTATTTGAACCTCTGCTTTAAGTATACAAACCAAATTCACACATCTAGCCCTTTCATATAATTTAGTAGATTCATGGAATTAATAATTAAGAAGTTGTTAACACATTTAGAATTTAATAATTTAAAACTTTAAGAAGAATTTCTTTGAAAACTTATGAGTTAAGGACTTTAAAGAATTTTGCCTAAACATTGAATTGTAATAAAATTCGATTCGCACTTTATTTTATTCTTTCACTTTATCTATTGCTATATATATATATATATATATATATATATATATATATATATATATATATATATGTGTGTGTGTGTGTGTGTGTGTGTGTGTATCTG
>OY744537.1:37278200-37300700 GCA_963556195.1 Sepiola atlantica
ATCTTTATATTATTCAATTAATATATACAAAACTAAAAAAAAAGTTTGTTTATCGTTATAAATAAAAAAAGAGAAATATCTCTGATGATAGAGTTTATCTCCGAAATTGATAAGATACGTGTCAAAAAAAAAAGAAAGAAATATGTCTCGCATTGAAAAAGGGCTTTTTATTCTCAATTTAATACTAATTCTTCGATGCTTATAAAAAAAATGTTGAACTTCCAATTTCCTAAAATACCAGGATGCTGGCCGATGCGTTTCCGTTCAACCAAAGAGCCACTAAGTTACACCAGACGCGGACAATACGTCAAATAACAAGCAATGACGTTTTACCGATAAATAAAACTAAAAAAAAAGTTTGTTTATCTTTATAAAAAAAAGAGAAATATCTCTGATGATGGAGTTTATCTCCGAAATTGATAAGATACGTGTCAAAAAAAAAAAGAAAGAAATATGTCTTGCATTGAAATAGGGCTTTTTATTCCCTATTTAATACTAATTCTTCGATGCTTATAAAAAAAAATGTTGAACTTCCATTTCCTAAAATACCAGGATGCTGCCCGATGCGTTTCTGTTCAACCAAAGAGCCGCTAAGTTACACCAGACGAGGACAATACGTCAAATACCAAGCAATGACGTTTTACCGATAAACAAAACTAAAAAAAAAGTTTGTTTATCTTTATAAAAAAAAAGAGAAATATCTCTGATGATGAGGTTTATCTCCGAAATTGATAAGATACATGTCAAAAAAAAAAAGAAAGAAATATGTCTTGCATTGAAAAAGGGTTTTTATTCTCAATTTAATACTAATTCTTCTATGCTTATCAAAAAAAATGTTGAACTTCCAATTTCTTATATATATATATATATATATATATATATATATATATAATTAGATTTTTCATTGAATTTTTTCGAACTGAACCCATCTTTATTTTATTCACATTTATAACATTATATATCCCTATTTACTTGTCTCCCCACGGGCGCAGTGTCGGTGTTTTATATGTACATTCAAAATAAACAAAGCAACTATAACTTTCGTTATCTTAGGGTAGATGTTAATCTGTGTGTACGACAATTATCACCTGTTATTCCTGATGTTAAATCATTAACGTGCTCACATAAATATTTATCAGATGTCGCTTTTTTTTTCTTTTGCAGTTTAACATTCAAACTTATATTTACTTACTGTTTATATTGGTAAAACAAAACATCTTCACTGTTATATTACAACATGAAAATTTTACTTGCTTGTTTGCATATTGAACATTTTAGATGGTAGGAAGAATGTCGAACGAGATGAAAATAGAGGGAGGAGAGTGGTGAAAGGAGAAGAATGTCGTAAATAATTAAACGACGTAAATAAAGACATTTTCGGGAGGCATTTCGTTGAACATGTTGAAAAGTGAATTTATCTCAACTTCATCTGACGTGGACTCTATATATTGATTCTATTAAAGTTGCTTGAAACAGTTGAACCATTTTTTCTATTTATTTAATGTACAATGTACCAACATTGATTCTGTTAAAGTTGCTTGAAACAGTTGAACCATTTCTTCTATTTATTTAATGTACAATGTACCAACATTGATTCTGTTAAAGTTGCTTGAAACAGTTGAACCATTTCTTCTATTTGTTTAATGTACAATGTACCAACATTGATTCTGTTAAAGTTGCTTATAACAATTGAACCATTTCTTCTATTTATTTAATGTACAATGTATCAATATTGTTTCTGTTGAAGTTGCTTGAAACAGTTGAACCATTTCTTCTATTTATTTAATGTACAATGTACCAACATTGATTCTGTTAAAGTTGCTTGAAACAGTTGAACCATTTCTTCTATTTATTTAATGTACAATGTGCCAACATTGATTAAGTTAAAGTTGCTTGAAACGGTTGAACCATTTCTTCTATTTATTTAATGTACAATGTGCCAACATTGATACTGTTACAGTTGCTTGAAACAGTTGAACCATTTCTTCTATTTATTTAATGTACAATGTGCCAACATTGATACTGTTAAAGTTGCTTGAAACAGTTGAACTATTTTTTCTATTTATTTAATGTACAATGTACCTACATTGACCACAACTTTGCAATGTATTCACACAATTATAACACCGCTTTTAACAATTATTATTAAATGTCCATAAATAATGTTATAGGTTTGTTATTTCATGTCAACGATTGTTGTTTACGTAACTGTGTTTACGCGACGATGAAATCGGCGAATGTTCCAATAAATAGTCGGCCAATCGACATAACAGGTTGTTTTTTATGATCTGAACTCCAAACATATCAGATTAGTACAATCTTTTGAATATTAATGGGTTTTTTTTCGTTTAGAGAGGTATAAAATAAAATACTCTATGAAAAAATATGAATAATTTTACGAGTATTGAAAAAAATATGAATTGCAGTACTTGTCGACGCGAGTTTAAATATTGAAGCGGTAAAAATAAACGATGAAAAACGCGCCATTTTGACAAAGGATATTCCATATTCCTGAAACTGAAAATTCCACCTAAATATTTAATATCGAATAATCATTCTTTAAGATTGTCTTCAGTTGCAGTCTATCTTATAACGAAAACCTCGTGTGTGTCTTTAACCGAAACTACGGTATAGTTCTCGTTTTTGTTCGAAGCACTGGTATACGTTTTCTTATTTCAATCAATTATTCTACGAAAGCTGAGTTAATCAATGTTTGTTTCTCTAAGGCATTTTCTTATATATTTTAATCTCTCAAAATACACCTTAAAATAGTTAATAGATTCATTATTTCTACAATAGAAAGCATCGCTGAATAAAAATATCAGAAATCAATTTAGAAACCAAATTCAATGCTAGAAGATTTTTTTTTCAATAAATGAAAACAATATAAATCAAATATTTCGGCCAATTCAGGCCATCCTCAATGAATTATAGACCTTTTTTTCTTTGGCGTTCATCGTTATATCTCGACAATGATGGGAAAAATGAAAATAAAAATGTCTATAATTCAAATTAATTTCTTATACATGTAAAAATATTCCTTGGATTTGGGATTGAGTTGTATTTGAAAATAAAATCTATTTTAATTGATCTAATTAGTCGTAATTTGTAATAAAATAACATTAATTCATCTCTTGTTAAGGTTTTGTCTATTTCCCTTACCCTCTCTCTCTCTCTTTCTCTCTATCTCTCTCTTTCTCTCTATCTCTCTCTCTCTCTCTCTCTGTATGTTATTTGCTCCCGTTCTTATTTTATACAGTCTCTATCACTCTTCATTCTGTCACTCTCTCTGTATTTCTCTGAATATAATTATAAATCAGATTAGAATAGTCCATTATAAATATCGGAAATATCGCCAGCAATATTAATAGTATTTAAACCATACATGGAAAGAAAAAAAGAAAGAGGGGACATATAGCGAACAGAAAGATAATTTTAGATTTTGTCTTTTACTTTTATTTTTTTAATTAGACTGGCTTTACAAACTCACTTTTATCCTGATTCAAACAATCTGACCCAACGGGTGAGATTTTTTTATAGTATAACAATTTAAATAATGATATATACGTCTATCAATATCTACGTACACGTTAAGATATTTAATGAAAATCAGAATGTTCTTAAATAGTGTTAACATACAATTTTTATTTTAGATATTAAAAAAGTATGGTAAACATTGGTATTAACCGTTTATTTGAGGGGTTTGTCTCTCAAGCAGTTTATTTTATAACATGTTTACCGTATTTCGTCGCAAAAATTTGAGAAAATATGGTTTACCATGATAATAAAAACATGCGCATAGTTTAATCACGAAGCATGAGAGATGAAATATCTGTAGAAATACGGTCTTCATTAACCGCTAGACTTGTTAGCTAAGTGGTTAAGACGACGATCACGTCAGATGGTCTCTCTTTCGCGGACCACCAGTTCAAATCGTGTACAAGTCTAATGTTTATTGTTTGTTAATGTGTATGTTCATTTCCAGCCCTGTGAACTAAATAAACAACATCGAAATAAATTACGGTCATCAGAATAAATGAAATGTCTAATTTACATATGTTTCGTTTTTTTTTTAAATTGGTTTCAATAAGTAATAGTCTAGTATTATGACTTCCTTAATTAATTGTTTTATTCATATAGACAATGTTTCCGTGTATACCTTATCATGGTCAGAAGCCATTTGAGGATAAGGGTTAATGATATGGATGTATTGTCAGTAAAATTATGAAGAATATTATGTGATGATTGTAAAAGGTTAACCGGAATGACGACGGTATTTTAATCACGTGACTATCTTTAATTTTATTTTTCCATGTAATTTTTTTAAATGTTTATTTCTTTATGGCTTTTGGCTAAGATCAAAGTGTAGTATCTGTTCCGATGGATACTGCACCCTATAGACTGGTATTGTCTTGGCCTTCGGGGCTTGATTTATGCCGGTCTATGGGTCTGTCCTGTGCAGTTCTAGGAGGTCCACCCTCCCAGGCTTTGCCTCCCCTCTTTGGGGAGGAGTAAGTTTATTGCTTACTGCCTGAGACGCCCCTACCGGGGAATGCCGACGGGGCTGGCCAGGTAATTTTTAAACCCCACTTTCCCGACCCGACCTTGGGTCACATCTTACTTGTGGGAGTAAGATAAAAACTGGCCTTGTGCCTAACTCCTGGAGAGGAGTAAATCAATACCCTTTTTAAAAATTAAATTGATGAATACAAACTGTTTCCGAAACCCAAAACAAAAAAAAGGCTTTATTGTCAAGGTCAATATTAAATTTTAAGTTATGGTTAAATGTTAACGACTGGCGGTTATAACGAATCATAGAGATGCGATGTCCGCATTTAAGAACGGTTAGAATCCACAAACTGTCGTCGCGTGTTTTTTTTTGTTGTTGTTTTTTTTTGTATCCGAGTTCTACAAAGTGTCACCAATACAAAACAGCCAGCGATAACAATGCTTCTTTAAAAAAAGAAAGAAAGAAAGTGTTTGTCACTATAAATCAAATCGCTTGTAAATCTTTTTGTTGCCGACAGCTGACCAGCGAACGACACAAAAACAGAACTTCATAAAACCAACCAACGGTCGCCTTTATGAAAATAACAACGAGGGGTGTTTGGTTATTATATCAATGGTGTTTGTGTTATTCTGGCCATTTAAAACCCGGTCTTCTGTTGCTTGCCAAAACGAATTCGGAAAGACATAAAAAAAAACAATTTCTTGCATGCCACGAATAAATCAGATGTTCACCACTTGTTGGGGAATTAAATCTATCTTTTATGTTTGCTAATTTACGACAATCTTTCTCGCGTTTCTCCATTGTTTTTGTGCATTTAGCAACTACACTCACACACACACACACACACACACACATAGAGAGAGTTTAAAAGTCTATTAAAGACCATCCTCGAGTGTATTCCCTTCTATCTCTCTCCCCCCCTCTCTCTCTCTTCCCCTCTCTCTCTCTCCCCCCTTCTCTCTCTCTTTCTCTCTCTCCTTCCCCCCTCTCTCTCTTTCTCTCTCTCTCTTCCCCCTTCTCTCTGTTTCTCTCTCTCTCTTCACCCCCTCTCTCTCTCTTTCTCTCTCTCTGTCCAGTAAACTGTGACCATCATCATCATTTTCGTTTTAACGTCCGTTTTACAAGATGGCATGTGTTGGGCGGCTTTACAAAATTAACTTCCAAACTAACCTATCTCTGGTCAGATCTTTATTTATCCCTCTTTCTCTCAAGTCCATCCTTATTACTTCCTCCCCCCTCCATGTTTTCCTTTGCTTTCCTTTTCTAACTGATCCTGCTGCCTTAACTGTTCTACATCTACTTACTCAAGAAATCTAATCCATTCTTTTAACGTGACCATTGAAATCTCCTGTTCTGCACACATCTCCTTATATAGTCCAGATTGTATATTCCTCTGAGGTCATCAGAACTAAGTCTGTTATTAAGACTCACATTACACATCCATCGTATCATTCTCATATGATTTCTCTCCGTGCAAAGCATGTCCTCAACCCTCACTGTCCAGGTTTCGCTTCCATATATAATCACACTGCGTTGACATGCCCAACATACTCTTCCCTTAGTCGAAAGTGGTAACGCTCTGCTGATTAGTAATGCTAGAGGTTCCCTAAACTTACTCCATCCATTCTTAATTCTTGCAATCAGACTAGCACCTGCTCCTCCCCGTGCTCCAATGTTATCACAAAGGTAACAAAACTTCTGAACAACCTGTATAACTTCGCCATCTAAATGTAATTTGTCCACATAAGAGCTCCAATCGGTCTCCAATACACTTCCCGCACATAAACCAGTTATTATCTCACAGCCTACCAGTAATTTCACTGCACTTTTCGCGTACCGAAGGTTTGGAAGTACCTCAAAAAATTAGTAGCACCAAATATTCAAATATAAGAAACTGGTAGTACGTGTCCCCAAATATAAAAAAAAAGTTCTCCTCGGCGTAAATACGGACTGTGTCGCACGATGAAAGTAACGGTTCACCTGATGCTGCCCAACGTAAGAACACTGGAGATGCCACTTAACCAGACTATTTGGGAATAACTTATATTCTTCATTAATTTACTTACTAACGGTGTTAAAAGAAAGACAGACATAGTAATCGATACTAAAAAGGAGACAACGTGAATCCTTAAGAGGGTCTTCATGAATAAATCAAATATTACCCCAAGGTCGGATGCTATTTGATCTCTAAAAAACTAACTGAACAAAAATATATACTTCCTCGAAGGCCTTTTTACTTTCATTTTCGTTTAGATCAGCAAGGGGGCTAAGAGAAATCCCTGATCCCCTCTGCAAGAAACTATTTATATTCCATGATAAATGCCAGTATACTGAAATCATATGCCCTTAATAGGATTAAGATGAAAATTCATATACACTAAATGTACAAAAGCAAGGAAATTCCCAAATGTTTACACTTTTATTGTCATTAATTAAGGGTATGACTACATATCAACCAAACTATTTCATTATCACATCACTACAGTATAAATCTCTATGCATGAGTGGATGAAGTGTGTGGGGTACGTTGAAGAAAAATTCCTACCGGTAAAATACATAGCCCTGTTGTGCTCGCATACCCTTAATGACAATAAAAGTGTAAACATTTGGGAATTTCCTTGCTTTTGTACATTTACTGTATATGAATTTTCATCTTCACCCTATTAAGGGCATATGATTTCAGTACACTGGTATTTATCATGGAATGTCATTACTTTTGTAAAAGCTATGCCTCAATACAATGGTCATTTTTAAGGGTTTTTTTTAATTTTCTGGAAAACTAAGGTACATGGTAAACTGAAATTAAAATGCCATCAACTAGACCCTAGAACCCTTATCTCTGCCAAAAATCAGCTGAATCCATCAAATAGTTAATGAGATACAGGGTACGTACGTACACACGGATAACACAAAATCATGCCTGACTTTTCTGGATCTCTGGGTTGCCTTGAGTAATGATGCTGAAATTCTACACACTTATAGAACCTCTCGAAAAAAAAAATTGTGCAAAGTTTTAACTAATTTCGTTTGTTGGTTTTTGAGTTATGATTGATCAAAGAAATGAGATTTCTAGCATAGGCCGTTTTTGAAGTCTATTAAGGGATAGAGCGCTCTCGCGCCTCCCTTGATTTTTCGGAAGATAATTCAATGAAACTAACTTCGCCATAAAATCGATCTGACGCTTTTAGATTTTTATTCAAATCGATCGCTAGATAGACGAGTTGGACGATTGGATCCGCCACCTGGAACTTTGTAAACCGCTTGGCTGTATCAACGACACATCACACTAGGGACAATCGTGAATTGACTTGACTACGAGCATTTCTCATTCGCTATTATTCGAGGGAACACTTAGAGCCTGCTCTCGGCCTACCAATCTAGCAGGACATCTGATGAAACTTCCTGATGTTCTGGATATATCGACAACAGCATTTCTAAATTTGGCAGATTCGAAAAATATAAATATTTTCTGATAAACATTATGAGAAAAAAGAAGAACTGAAACAAAAAAGGCAGTCAAAACGCCCGGGCAACGCCAACTAAGAACAGTAAGTCTGGAATAAAAGAATTAGGTTAATCTACTATTTACAACATTTTGTTGCGCTAAACTTTGACATCTTCTATTGATTAAAATTGACAAAATTAAAATTTGAAATGTTTAATGAAGTTTTTAAAAATGTTTTTTCAACCTTATTTAACACGATCCTTTTGGCTAGGATAAAAGTGTAGTATCTGTTCTGATACTACACTTCATCTGTTCTGTTCAGTGAAGGAGAAATCCTTCTGGACTGAGGCCATTTTAATTTTTATCCCGGTCCAGAGTTCCTTTTTTAAAGGAGCTGGATTTTCCTCACATTAAAAACCGAGCATGTGTCTAATTCTCCCCCCTTGGGGAGGCAAGTAAATATGGGCCGTGCTTGAATAATGCTACTGTCTGAATAATACGTGTGAATCTAATACATAATTAAATAAGTTTTTTTTTTAATTTTACTTCGGTGGAAGTTCTAAGGAACCAAGGGGCCCCATTCCTGGGGCTAACACTTGATCTCTATATGAGATACACAGATATCCAAGTGTGTAATCATAGTTCTCCTTTATTTCTCAAAAATTGAGATAATAAAGAAGTGAAGAACATTGATTCTCCTCTCCCCAATCGACCAGTTAACTATTTTATAGTATACCTTTTATGTGGTCTATTGGTCTTAACGGATTCCATAACAAGAATTCATCTTGTCTGGTGGAGTATCAAACTTAATGCTGTTACTAGAGGCAACACCACTTGGAGGAGGTGCCACATTTCTAGTATGAGCCAGTGTAGCCATACCAAGGGGATCTTATTTGGGCTTCGAATACTATGTTATTTTGAATATTTGGTCAATACGTTTGTCTCCGTGTCTGCAGGTTGAAATTTGTAGATACTTTGCACATTCGAATTCCTGTTCAATATGGTTACGTGGCGATTTTTGTACCGGAAAAATGGCCAGTTTGCACTGAAAATATGTCCGCCACTCCGATGACTAAAATCGGAAACTTCGAGAATAAGAAACGCAAACAAAACGAAATTAGCAATTTATCGAATCAAATTCTATTCGACGTTCACGACATGTACTTTTCTTTATTATTGTTTTTGGCGTTTTAACGGTTCCATTTCCTTTCTGATTCACTGTTGGAAATTTCTCTACCTTCTCGGCATTTTTAGTGCCTAATGGATTTTAGATCCGATACGTAAGTGGCTTGATTGTGTACAGGACATTCACGGAATGGAAGGATGACAAAAATAAAACACAAAATAAATTAGTTTCATTATTACTCCACCATATATATATATATATATATATATATATATATATATATATATATATATATGTATATATATATATATATATATATATATATATATACATATATGTATATATATATATATATATAAACGAATTCATCTTGTCTTGTAGAGTATGCAGCTTAGTGCTGTTACTAGAGGCAACATTACTTGGAGAAGGTGCACTATTCCTCGTATAAGCTAGTGTGAGATAGCTATACAGAGGAGATATCTTATTCGGACGTCAAATACTATGTTATTTTGAATATTTGGTCAGGGTTTACTTGTAGGAAGAAGTGTTCTAATGCCAGGTTGTCCTGACAAACCCCTGTACATCGAGGTCTTAGACACTCAGTTTCTACTAAGTCGTCAACTGAATGACTGCGAATGTATGGCATTAATAAAACAATAAAGTATTCAAAACTTTAATAATCTCCACATTTGGTGTAAAAATTAAGCACAAAACAATTTACAAATTTTTCGATCGTAAAACATGCAAAAGCAGGATATGCGTTTTTTTATTTATGAATAGAAATGTATGTTTTTCAATACATGCAATGTGTTGCACATTGATTCGTGATTAAATGCTGAAAAGTCCTTTAATATTTGATGATTTTAAGGATTTTTAGAGGTAACCGGCAGCGGCCAGTACATTGCATGTATTTGATATTAAATACATACTAAACCCATATATATTTGATATTAAATACATACTAACCCATATATATTGGATATTAATTACATACTAAACCCATATATATTTGATATTAAATACATACTAACCCATATATATTGGATATTAATTACATACTAAACCCATATATATTTGATATACAATACATACTAAACACATATATATTTGATATTAAATACATACTAAACCCGTATATATTTGATATTAAATACATACTAAACCATATATATTTGATATTAAATACATACTAAACCATATATCCTTGATATTAAATACATACTAAACCAATATATATTTGATATTAAATACATACTAACCCATATATATTTGATATTAAATACATACTAAACACATATATACTTGATATTAAATACATACTATACCCAGATATATTTGATATTAAATAAATACTAAACCCATATATATTTGATATTAAATACATACTAAACCATATATATTTTATATTAAATACATACTAAACCCATATATACTTGATATTATATACATACTAAACCATATATGTTTGATATTAAATACATGCTATACCAATATACTTGATATTAAATACATGCTATACCCATATATATTTTTTATTAAATACATATTATACGCAGATATATTTTATATTAAATACATTCTAAACCCATATATATGTTATATTAAATACAGTCTAAACCCATATATTCTTGATATTAAATACATACTAAACCCATATATACTTGATATTAAATACATACTAAACCATATATATTTGTTATTGAATACATACTAAACCATATATATTTGATATTAAATACATGCTATAGCCATATATATTTGATATTAAATACATGCTATACCCATATATATTTGTTATTAAATACATACTATATGCAGATATATTTGATATTAAATACATACTAAACCTATATATATTTGATATGAAATACATACTATACCAATATATATTTGATATGAAATACATACTATACCAATATATATTTGTTATTAAATACATACTAAACCCATATATATTGATATAAATCACATAATATACCAATATATTTTTGCTTTTAAATACATACTATACCCAGATATATTTGATATTAAATACATACTAAACCCATGTATATTTTATATTAAATACATACAAAACCCGTATATATTTGATATTAAATACATACTAAACACATATATATTTGATATTAAATACATACTAAACCATATATATTTGATATTTAATACATACTATACCCAGATATATTTGATATTAAATACATACTAAACCATATATATTTGCTATTAAAAACATACTAAACCCATATATATTTCATATTAAATACATACTATACCAAGATATATTTAATATTATATACATGCTAAACCCATCGATATTTGATATCAAATACATACTAAACCCATATATATTTTATATTAAATACATACTAAACCCATATATACTTGATATTAAATACATACTAGACCCATATATACTTGATATTAAATACATACCAAACACATATATATTTGATACTAAATACATACTTAACCATATATATTTGATATTAAATACATGCTATACCCATATATATTTGATATTAAATACATGCTATATCCATATATATTTCTTATTAAATACATACTATACGGAGATATATTTGATATTAAATACATACTAAACCCATATATATTTTATGTGAAATACATACGATTCTAATATATATTTGATATTAAATACTTACTATACCCATATATATTTGTTATTAAATACATACTAATCCAATATATATTGATATGAATTACATAATATACCAGTATATTTTTGCTTTTAATACATACTATACCCAGATATATTTGATATTTAATACATGCTATACCCATATATATTTGATTTTAAATACATGCTATACCCATATATATTTTGTTATTAAATACATAATAAACCCAGATATATTAGTTTTTTAATACATACCAAACCCATATATATTGATATAAAATACATTATATACTTATATATTTTTGCTTTTAAATACATACTATACCCAGATATATTTGATATTAAATACATACTATACCCAGATATATTTAATATTAAATACATACTATACCCAGATATATTTGATATTAAATACATACTTATACCATATATATTTATATTAAATACATACTAAACCCATATATACTTGATATTAAATACATACTACACCCATATATATTTTATTTTAAATACATACTAAACCCATATATATTTGATATTAAATGCATACTAAACTCATATATACTTGATATTAAATACATACTAAACCCATATATACTTCATATTAAATACATACTAAACCCATATATATTTGATTTTAAATACATACTAAACCATATATATTTGATATTAAATACATGCTATACCCATATATATTTGATATTAAATACATGCTATACGCATATATATTTGTTATTATATACATAATAAACCCATATATATTTTATATTAAATACATACTATACCCATATATATTTGTTATAAAATACATACTAAACCCATATATATTGATATAAATTACATAATATACCAATATATTTTTGCTTTTAAATACATACTATACCCAGATATATTTGATATTAAATACATACTAACCGCATATATATTTGATATTAAATACGTACTATACCTATATATAATGTATATTGAATACATACTATACCTATATATATTTTTTGTTAAATATAAATAAAATCGATATATATTTGATATAAAATAAATACTATACCTATATATATTTGCTATTAAATACATACTATGCGCAGATATATTTGATATTTAATACATATAAAACCCATATATGTTTTATATAAAATACATACGTTACCCAGATATATTTTATATTAAATACATACTATACCCAGATATATTTTATATTAAATACATACTAATACCATATATATTTGATATTAAATACGTACTAACCCATATATATTTGTATATTAAATACATGCTGTAATCATATATATTTGATATTAAATACATGCTATACCCATATATATTTGTTATTATATACATACTAAACCCTTATATATTTCATATTAAATACATACTATACCCATATATATTTGATATTAAATACATACTAAACCCATATATATTTATATGGAATACATACTATACCAATATATATTTGATATTAAATACATACTATACTCATATATATTTGTTATAAGATACATACTAAACCCATATATATTGATATGTAATACATAATATACCAATATATTTTTGCTTTTAAATACATAGTATACCCAGATATATTTGATATTTAATACATACTAAACGCATATATATTTTATATTAAATACGTACTATACCAATATATATTTGATATTAAATACATACTATACCTATATATATTTTGTGTAAAATATATACAAAACCCACATATATTTGATATAAAATAAATACTATACCCATATATATTTGCTATTAAATACATACTATGCCCAGATATATTTGATATCAAATACATACTTAACCCATATATATTTTATATGAAATACATACTATGACAATATATATTTGTATATTATATACATACTATACCCATATATATTTGTTATTAAATAAATACTAAACCCATATATATTGATATAAATTACATAATATACCGATATATTTTTGATTTTAAATACATATTATACCCAGATATATTTGATATTTGATACATACTAAACCTATACATATTTGATGTTAAATAAATACAAAACCCATATACATTTGATATTAAATACATACTAAACCCATATATATTTGATATTGAATACATACTAAATCTGTATGTATTTGATATTAAGTACATACTAAACAATATATATCTGATATAAAATCCATACTACACCATATATATTTGATATTAAATACATACTAAACCCATATATATTTGATATTGAATACATACTTAACCATATATATTTTATATTTAATACATACTATACCCATATATATTTGTTATTAAATGCAAAGTATACCCATATATATTTGCTATTTAATACATACTATACTTAGATATATTTGATATTCAATACATACTAAACCCATATATATTTTATATTTAATACATACTATAACAAATATATATTTGAAATTAAATACATATAATACCTATATATATATTTTATAAATTATATACAAAACCCATATATATTTGATATAAAATACATAATATACCAATATATATTTGCTGTTAAATGCATACTATACCCAGATATATTTGATATTAAATACATACTAAACCCATATATATTTTATATTAAATACATACTATGCCAACATATATTTGATATTAAATACATACTAAATCCATATATATTTTATATTAAATACATACTATACACATATGTATTTATTATTTAATACTTACTAAACCCATATATATTTGATATTAAATACATACTAAACCCATATATATTTGACTTTAAATACATACTATACCCATATATATTTGTTATTAAATACATACTATACCCAGATATATTTGATATTCAATACATACTAAATCCATATATATTTGATATTAAATACATACTATACTATATATATTTGTTATTAAATACATACTAAACATATATATATTTATATAAAATACATAATATACCCATATATATTTGATCTTAAATACATACTATACCCATATACATTTGCTATTAAATACATACTTAACCCAGATATATTTGATATTAAATACATACCAAACCCATATATATTTGATATTAAATACATACTATTCCAATAGATATTTGATATTAAATACATACTATACCAATATATATGTGATATTAAATACATACTAAACCCATGTATATTTGATATGTAATACATGCTTAACGCATATATACTTGATATAAAATACATACTAAACTCATATATACCTGATATTAAATACATTCTAAACACATATATATTTGATATTAAATATATACTAAACGCATATATATTTGATATTAAATACATACTAAACTCATGTATATTTGATATTGAATACATACAAAACCTATATACATTTGATATTAAACACATACTAAACCTATATATATTTGATATTAAATACATACTAAACCCATATATATTGATATTATATACATACTAAACCCATATATATTTGATATGTAATACATACTAAACCAATATATATTTGATATTAAATACATACTAAACTCATATATATTTTATATTAAATACATACTAAACTCATATATATTTGATATTAAATACATACTAAACCCATATATATTTGATATTAAATACATACTAACCCATATATATTTGATATAAAATGCATACTATATCCATATATATTTGATATTAATTGTATACTATACCCAGATATATTTGATATTAAATACATACTAAACCCATATATATTTTATATTAAATATATACTAAACCCATATATATATTAGATATTAAATACATACTAAACCCATATATATTTTATATTAAATACATACTATAATCATATATATTTTATATTAAATACATAGGTACCCATACATATTTGATATTAAATACATTCTAAACCCATATGTATTTTATATTAAATATATACTAAACCCATATATATTTGATATTAAATACATACTAAACCTATATATATTTGATATTAAATACATACTATAACCATATATTTTTCATATTTAATACATACTATATCTATATATATTGATATTAAATACATACTATACCCATATATATTTGATATGTTATACATACTATACCCATATATATTTGATATTAAATACATACTATACCCATATATATTTGATATTAAATACATACTATACCATATACATTTGATATTAAATACATTCTATACCCACTGAGTGTTGCCCGGGATACAGTGGAGTCATTTTTAGTTTTTAATTTTTATCTATCTATCTCTATTTATCTATTCATATATATATATATATATATATATATATATATATATATATATATATATATATAGATATATATATATATATATATATATATATATATATATATATTGATATATGTAATATTTATTAATAAATATTAAATTAATACCTACAGACGCTAGCGTTTCAAACTTATTGCTCTCATCAGTGCAGGAAAATAATAATTTCAGACGGTCATAAAGTTAACCTAGAATCTGCAAGCACTCGCCATATTTACTCGGCCAACGGAAACTGTCACATAATTAAGGGAAATTAAGATCTATATGTACATAGAAGCGGGCACAGATAGGAGACTAGTCGTATTCGGAACTTTGCATCATATATATATATATATATATATATATATATATATATATATATATATATATATATATCTTATTAGGCGTGGGACGTAATGGGTGAAAATTTCAGATTCATGCGAGTAGTATTTTGTATGTTGATTTATACTTAAATAACACTAAACAATCAAACATTTTGAAAATATTGCAAAATTCAGAAGATGCAGGCCAAAAATCCATCATTGTTCGGTGAAAAAGTGGTTTCATGCGATATTACACGTCCTTAAACATTCTCAAAAACTATGAATAGATATAGATGGTTAAATCTGATATAGTACTTTAATTTAGGACCATTTTCAGGCTGTGAAAGGGTTTTCATGAATGTAAAATAGCCAAAAACTAGTGAAAAATAGCCAAAATTAGCCAAACTCCCCTGTTAAGCAACCTTATTGGTTCCCAAGCCTCTACAATGGTTATGAATGGGTGTAGATTGTTGAAACCATTGTAGTGTCGAAACCATTGCATTGTATTATATTCAAGCAGTTTAATATTATTTTCTTTTGTTTTCAGTTTAGTTCAGTTTTGAGAAGATATGATGAGTGGAACAAAGTACCAGTACGATGATTGGGATTTCACTTTGCTTGAAAACCTCCCAACTGTACATGAGTGCGTTTTGGCCATAGTTCATCATGCTCCAACTTATGGATCTACAAAACAGAAAGAGCATCTTCATCAATTTTCTATGTGTCTGCTGGCTCACTGGCAAAGAGCATTTGGAAGAGACATTAAACTAACAACAATAAAAGGAGTTAAAGATAAACTTGATCGATACTTGAAAGAGTACAATAGCAAAGTTCAGAAGGGCCATGGATCGAAGAGGTCAAACTTGATTCAATGGAAGACAAAAAATCGCATTCTTTTCAATATTCTGGGAAAGGGTGTTGACGTGGAGACGTTTGATGCAAATGAGAAACAGTTTTTCTTTGATCAAGTTGCACTTAACCGGAAGGTCATAATTGACAACATGCATATCGATGAAGAGCATGAATCAATGGTTGTTGAGACGGAGGAAATGGAGGAGCAAGAGATGGCTATTTCAGTTACAGAGGAAGAAGAAAGGATTACAATAATGAACAGTACTCTCGTAGATAGTGATACTAATATCAATTGTGTTGTGCAGCGGTCAGGGGGTGTATGCACCACAGTCAGCTGTAATGAATTTGAATTTCAGACAGATATGACTTTCAATCTCCGTAAAGGAAACAAAACATTTACTGACTCCATCAAGATTGCACTGGCTGCTTCCTCATCAGCCGCAAACATTTCTCCAGAAGCAGCACGGATGGCGTATAAGGTTGCGACTGAGAAACATCTGGGGTTGAACTACGCTCTGAAAGCTGATGTTTAAAAAGATGAAGTTGAACCGCCAAAGAATAAACGACCTCACACTGAGGAAGAATATATACAATATAAGTATGTTCTCCCATCAGCAAAGACGATTCAGAAGATGTAGCGCTTGATGGCAATCCAGAAAGAAAGCAATGCTGCCTTAGCACTTCTTGATACTACTCCATCTGATGTGGTAACCTTCCACTATGACACCACAACCCGCAAAAGACTAAATGGTGAGTCGCCATCATTGGTGATTCAAACTTCCAGTGGGAAGAAATTCTGGCTGCGTTCACTAAATATGGCAGTTGAAGATCGAAGGAACATTGTAAATCTTTTTTTTTGGCATCACTTAATCGTTTGTCTCTGAAAGTAGGGTGCAATAACGCTTTGATTTGGGAAAAACTGACAGCTGTCCTGACAGACCCCGTTCAGAAGAATCTCCAAATTAAACAGCTGATCGCTGCGTCTCTTTCTTCCAATCATGTACCTCTACATCTCCTATGTGTGTCCCACACATGTGAAGCTTTTGATGTTGGAAATCTTTTGGTTTTGTAAGATATTGAAGAAAAGTCAGATCTGAAAGAAAAGGTGTGCAAACGTAAGCCAACCCTTCATTCATTCTTGTCAAAAGGTGTTGTTGTAGCATCAATCAATGCTCTGTGTAAAGTGGTGACCACTGATGGGCATAAATCATCCATCTATGACGAATTCGACGACATCTTGTGCAAGCGAAACAAAACGAAAAAGTTCAGCTTGTATAAGGAAAGACGATTTGCTTTGCTGGGCTACAGTGCAGCTGCATTGATACGTCACTTTGATGATTTAAAAGCAACGTTGGACGCAACAAATTCTGCCAATCAACTAGTGCAATCTTCTGAGCTTTACCTGCAGATTGATTACATAAAGACAGCGTTGCAGTGTCTTGCTTGGTTCACCTACAAGATCACACTTCCCATTCTGAACATGTGTGAGATGGAAATCCGAAATCTCTGCTGCGTATCCTTCCATTGATGCATGACGACCTTGTTAATTGTTAGTGGCTGAAAAACTTCCTGACCACAATCTTTTATGTGAACGGGATTTGTCACGTATGGATAAACTTGCCATCAGTGGTGCAGCATGCTCCAATCGAAAATTCACCGCCAATGGTATGAAAGACGATATGACCCTGTACTAGACCAACATATTATCAATTGAGAAGGAAACTAGAGCCATAGCTAAGTTGCTTGATTTCGAAAAACAAAAATGGTTCGAAGCTCAACAGGAGATCACGAAGGTAAAGCTTGCAGAAAAGCGCCGAAAAGCTATCCACTCAAAGGAGAGGTCAGCAATTCTTCTTAGCAAATGCGAAGAGCATAGTGGGCCCTTTGCCTCAGTAGAAGAGGTTGAGAGAGCACTGAAAGAAAACGAAAAAAACGATGCTGAGGAATGAACTATTGTTTCGTAAACTGATTTGCAAGCACCATTTCCAGGAGAACCCAGAGTTGTACAGGGTAAATGGAATGAGTGACAGAGAGATTAGAATAAATTTGAGAATTCTTCTTTCTGGTGACCATGATGAGAATGCAGACGAAGAAGTTTTATTTCCAGATGAAAACTCCATTCTGCTTTCTTGCACGACAGATGATGATAATAATGTGAGCGTTGATACTGAGGAAGATGTTGAAATCCTAGAAGAGTCTGATGATATTCCTCTGAATGAACCTTGTGTTGCAGTTTGGGACACTCCACTTGGAAGAAATTAGTGCATCGGAATGACTAGAAAAAGGTTGACGAGAACAACTACATGGTGGAGTATCTGGAATGTTTCAACCGTGATTCTGCAAGGCGTTCATGGAGATACCCCCAGATAGATGATGAACAGAACACGAATATAATCCAGATCATTCCATGCAATGTGCTCGGTGCTTGGGACATGAGTACACGCCAAACCAAGTTCGAAGTCGAGAATTTGGAAATCATTGAAGGTTTATTTCAGTCGATGTAAAAGTAATTGGCTTATCTCCTCTGATTTCCACAACTTTAATTGACTATTTCATGACATTTCATAGCCATTAAGGATGTTTTATTAAATTGACTGCATTATCCACTATTCGGTTTATATGATTCCAGCAGTGTCATTTGGATACATAGTTTGTGGTGCATTTTTAACCATTTTAGCTGAAATTTGACCCCCATTTCTACCTTGGGAGGCTCCTAAAACCCCAAAACTGGTGTTAAACCTTAGTGTCTTGTCAGTTTCAACTATCTACAGCCATGCATAACCATTGTAGAGGCTTGGGAACCAATTAGGTAGCTTAACAGAGGATTTTTGGAAATGTTGGCTAATTTTGGCTATTTCCACTAGTTTTTGGCTATTCTACATTCATGAAAACCCTTTTACAGCCTGAAAATGGTCCTAAATTAAAGTACTATATCAGATTTAACCATCTATATCCATTCATAGCTTTTGATGATGTTTTAGGACCTGTAATATCGCATGAAACCACTTTTTCACCGAAAAATGATGGATTTTAGTCCCGTGGAGCTATTACGGCTATTTTTGGCCTGCACCTTCTGAATTTTGCAAAATTTTCAAAATGTTTGATTGTTTAGTGTTATATATGTATAAATAAACACAAAAAATACTACTCGCATGAATCTGAAATTTTCACCCATTACGTCCCACCCCTACTTTTATCTCTCTTTATATATCTCCATCTTTCTATGACTATCTTTATCTCTCTCTCTATATATATATATATATATATATATATATATATATATAACAGTATCTCTCTCTTTCTCTCTATCTCTCTCTCTCTCTATATATATACATGTATATATCGATTTATCTATATATTTCTATATCTATCTCTCTCTGTCTCTCTCTCTCCCTATATATATATATATATATATATATATATATATATATATATATATATATATATATATATATGATAATTTTATTTACACAGACATGTACAAAATCTGCGACACTGGCATGTCGATGTTATCGATCAACATGCCAGTGTCGCAGATTTTGTACATGTCTGTGTAAATAAAATTACTATATATAAAGCTCTATTTTGATATTGAGCACTTTTTATAAACCCGGTTAAAATTCTCTGGATTACCACCCTGTGGATATTTTTCACCTGGATTATTACCATTATTATATACATATATATATATATATATATATATATATATATATATATATATATATACAGAGAGTGAGAGAGAGATAGAAAGATAGATAGATAGAGAGAGAACAATGGAGAAATATATATATATATATATATATATATATATATATATATATATATATATATTTCTCCATTGTTCTCTCTCTATCTATCTATCTTTCTATCTCTCTCTCACTCTCTGTATATATATATATATATATATATATATATATATATATATATATATATATATATATATATATATATATATATATATTATGTGTGTATTTCTCTCTATCTATCTCGTGTCCCAGGATAAAAAGAAAAAGAAAATGACCAGCTTATCTGACATGACATCGTAACACAGAGCCCGAATTATAAACTTTAACTTCTTATGGAAATGTCCATGTTAGTTCCTTCTCTAGCCTTAATGCCGAAAAATACAGTTTTTAACATTGTTTTTACACACCTGATTCTAATCCTGCTGCAAAACATCCGCCGAACACTTCCATAAGAAAAATATTCAACCGAGTTAATCTTTTCCCACTAAATAGAAGGTGCAAACTGGATTCTAATATTGCAAAATTAGAAACGGGCATGTAAAAATAATTTTAAGAACGGGAATGTTTCGTATGTGGCTAGAGTAATGTCAAATTCCATTGGAATTTAGACAGACAATAATTATGATTCCATCACGATATCTGCGAGAGAAAGTATGTGGCAGAAAAGCGGTATCAATTCTGCTTTCTTTTGAGTTTACGACGTCAAAGTAAGCAGATATCTTTGTCGAGATGCACCACTTCTACAGGGTTAAGGCGAGAAATCGCAGCTTATCTTGATGTACATTGCTTTAAATTGCCGGGTAAACCAAAATAAACATCAGAATCAAATAATGGCTTATTTGTTGTTTTTTTTTTGTTTTTTTTAATTCCACCCATTATTTCAGCTACCGGAAGAAAAATGCACCGAGCAATTTGCGACGAGTCACCAGAAAAGGACTTCAGACAGAACCCAAACGAAAGATGTTTGTTGGCGTCTGAGATTATAATTTATTTTTTTAGCGAAATCAAGTTTGTTTCAATTATTTCTGGCTTAGAAATGTCAGCACAAAATCATGTAAAGTCCATAAATTTCTACACATTTCATAAGAAATGTTATATACATTTTATTTCATTTAAGACGTTCAATTACGAATTGCATTGATGAAAATTCTCCATGACATAGATAATTAAGAATTCGATTTTGTATTTTCTTTTATTTTCACACGGTTAATATGCTCGCGTGACGTAATCCGCTGAATACTGCTTCAATATCTCACATTTTTGAAGCACATACTATCAATACCGGAGGGGGGAGTTCTCTTCTCTTGACTACAACTTCTTCCTACTAGAAGAGAGGTTGCTAGTCTATTTTTGCTGTATTGTTATGTTCATGGTAAGTGCTATACTGAACTCCAATCTATGGTCCACCCAGTGTAAAACATTCACAACAAAAACTCGTCTAGCTACAACCACTGTAAATAATTTCCTTTCATTCCTTTGTGTACCTAAAACTTAACAGAAATTTCGATGAGCAAAGTTTCTTTCCAATAACTGTTCGTCTATGGAGCACAATACCACTGGGCTACTTACCAGCTGACTACAACATGGTTATTTTGAAGTCCAATGGTAACAAATTCATTTCAACTATCCTCACAAATC
>OY744537.1:37305700-37395700 GCA_963556195.1 Sepiola atlantica
TCAGAAAGATAGTTCGACGGGTTGAGAATATCAACAAAAAGATTTACAAACGAGAAAGTTCCGTGACGTTCAGCAACGCTTGCTTGGATATATATATATATATATATATATATATATATATATATATATATATATATATATATATATATATATATATATATATATATATATATATATATATATATATATATTGAGCGCAAGAAGAAGTATATATATATGAGAGAGAGAGAGAGTAAGAAGTATTAGAAGGCTATCACAATGCAAAAGATGGAAGTATGTCGGCGTTGAGAAGTAAGACAAAAACAAGTGATTTTAATTCATATATTCTTTCAAAAAACTTCTTTTTTTTCCTATATAGCAAATCTTACTTGATTAGGCAAAAAACACTGTGATGTAATGTGTGTGACCGTGTTCCATAATATATTTCGAGGAAGACCACTTTGTCAAATGGTGGGTGTTTCAGATCTCAAAAAACGTGCGGAATGGCAATATTGCTTATAACGCAGCAAATATTAAAATCCTCATCAAATGTAATACAACTAAAACTATAACTGATTGTTTTGTTTTGTTTTTTTTTATTTTAATTACTTATTTATTTTATTTTTATTTTTTTTTAATATTTTATATTTGAACCCACTGATGAAGTGCCATATATTTATTAAAAAATTCAAATATATATTTTTTTGTGGATTGGGGGAGGTAGGGATAACAGCCAGGAGCGGTGTTCAATTAAATTTTTTTCTAATATTATTTATTTAATATGTTTTTATAATATACTATTGTTATCTTATTTTATTCTAACAATATTTACGTCTTTGCTTTTTTGATATTTTATTTTTAATGTTTCACATTTATTTTTCACATTTATTTTTTTGATTAACGGCTAAATATGTTTTTATTTATGCGTATATATATATATATATATATATATATATATATATATATATATATATATATATATATATATATAGTATGTGTGTGTGTTTGTGTACATGTATGTGTGTATCTGTTGGTACACATTGTTGTAAGAGAGATAATTCATTACCATTTTACAAGAGTTGTTCCACTTTCTGGGAAGAAAAATAAATTAAATTAAATTTAAACTAGTACTTGGGAGACAAATCCAAACTATGGCAAATTCATCAGCCAATTCCCCTCCGAAACTAAGATCCTTATTCGGACTATTGAAAGGATATCTAGACATCAGTTGTCTCTTATATTCAACAATATATATATATATATATATATATATATATATATATATATATATATATATATAATGTATCCATGTGTGTTAGATATTAAGCTGCCTTTTTGTTGATGCTATTTTTTCACGACTAATATTACTTAACAAGCGATTATTTAGTCCGCGGGGCTAGATATAAAGAAAGAATACTACAAAGTGGAAAATACGACTCGTACAATCACATTTTTACTTTGTGGCCTCTTTGTTTATATCTAGTCCCGCGGACTAAATAATTGTTTGTTTAGTAATATTACCTCTGCAACAATTCCATCAACAAAAAGGCAGCTTAATACGTAGCATACTGTATACTTTCGGAAATAATTTTCAATATTAAACACACAGGCAAGTGATGGCTTATGAGTTTGCCCAGCCATTTACGTAGGTCAGCTTATATTTTCTATAATTTGGTTTCTTGTCCCCGAAACCTACTGATGTAAATAACGCGTATAGGGTCAATATATCATCTGTAAAAAGGAGGCGCTAAATCTTCATTTGCGAGTGGACAGATTGTTTTTAATGCATTCGTTTTAACACGGTACTGTATATAACTTTGCGATTGTTTTTCTTTTTATAATGATGTCGTTTGTAAATGTATATCTGTTATGAAAATAGACACGCCAAATTATGAAATATGGTGGTATTTCTTTGATTTTTTTGTCAACTATCGATTTGAGTCATAAAATCCGTAGTTTATTTGTCTCTTGGGGGTAAGATATTCATCAATCATTCGTTCTTTCATTTCTAAAATTAGTTTCCATAACTTTTATAAAATAAAAAAAAATATATACTTTCTTTTAACTTTTTAAATTTATTAAATTACAATTAATCTCGCTTGATCTAATTCGGTTTCAGTACATTTTTTGTAATAAATAATGCAATCGCCTCAGTTACTTTGTACGAATATTTTTGCGCAAATTTTCTATTTTCGAAACGTCGTCATTTCGCTGGGACGTTCGGTCGGTCTAACCCGATAAAGTTAAGAATAGATGGTTTCATCGCTAACCGCACAATTAGAATGAGCACATCTTTAAAATATCCGTTATTTTTTAAACTACGGCGTCGACGTTGTTTTAGATAAGGTATATCTGTAATCAATCACATATAAATTACTGTTCGAATCTTCAGAAATATTTTACGAGAAAGTCCTCTTTTGGATCAAGAATCTCCATTGCATTTTTTTTCCTCTATACTTAAAAATTTTATCTGATAAATGTGTAATCGATTATAGAAATCAGCAAGTTACTCACTGCAGTCGCAAATATTAGACATTTTGTATATTTACAACCAACGACGGCGAGAAGTGACCGGAAGTCGTTTTATTGTGCGCTGCTCTCGACTTTCGACGTTGTTTGATACTGTTAACTTTCCTTGTTTGACAACAATGCAAATTCCCTTCCCCCTTTCCCTGTCTCCCCGTTCCCCCTCTCTCTCTCTCTCTCTATCTTTCTCTCTCTCTCTCTCTCTCTATATATATATATATATATATATATATATATATATATATAGAGAGAGAGAGAGAGAGAGAGAGAGAGAGAGAGAGAGAGAAAGACAGAAAGATAGAAAGATAGATAGATAGATATAGATATATCTCTATAAATATAAAGATAGATGAAAGAAGAGAGATAAGCATGTACGAATGTCCAGATTTATTTCAAACTTAAATTGTTCAATGCAAGGTATATTCTGTAATAAAATTATTTTTATTATTCTTTCCTCCAGCCAAGGCTTTTCAAAGATCGAAATCTTATCATCAGAGGAATTATATAGATAGATAAGTTGGCAGTGGAAAAGCCAAAATTCAACATTTGAAAAAATATTAAGAAATTGAGAGTGAAAAAAAGTTCGTGTAAAAAAGATATGGGGGTTGTCCAGTTGATAATTGTCCGTTGATAAGGTATCCAATGAAAGGAGATTTAGATAGAGAAGAAAAGTTTTTCGTCAAGGCAGCATGGAAAAGAGTTCAAAAATGAAGTAACTCCAATAGTGGGATGTTGAGTTCAAATCGTAGGTGGAGCGTATATATATATATATATATATATATATATATATATATATATATATATATATATATATATATATATCGCTCTATCTATCTATCTATCGATCTATCGATCTATCTATCTGTCTATCTATCTATCTCTATCTATTTTTCCGTCAGCCAGAGAGTATGAAACGTTTGACAATAAAAGGATGTGGGAACGAATGGCAATAGATACTATTTCGAGGTGAAACGAAACAGATAGTCGGCTTTTATACGAAAAACAGTTTGGGTTAAAAGAAAAGTCAATATACTAATGAGATGCTGTCCCTTTTCCGCTTCACGAAAAGGTGAGAAAAACAAAATAACTGTATTCAACAGAGATGACGTAGTGGATAATTAGTTTCTCTAAAAAGGTGAATTCAACTTAGCAGCTTAACCAACCAACACCGTTGAGTGTTCCTCGTTTTATTCCACCTCATAAATAAATCACCTGACCTCTGCTGTTTTTCTATCTCCCCTTTCCTATGATCTTATTTTTAATCCATCCCAACATTGACAAGTATTACGCAGGAACACATCAGCAGTGACCTTTCAAACAAGCCTTTTAGTGTGTGTTCTTTCCTCTGAACTGAACATCGGATCTTGGTTAATCTTTCCACGGTTATCGAATGCCACTTTGAAATCGTTGCTGGTTTTCTGCTGTCTTTCGCAATTGTCTATTGAAGCAATCGGGCCAAAACGTTAAATTGGATGTTTGTCCGATCAGGCCCGGCAAGGGCCAAATAAACACAGCTTTGGTCTTTTCTTCCCATTCATTTAACCGTAGATAACTAATACATGGCACCTGTGCTATTAAAATGTTTCTCTTCGGAAAAAACACATATATAGAGGCAAGTATAATACCTACAAGACACTGTCCTCGAGTGTCTCAGGTATCTCTGTAACAAGGTTTGTTAGGACAACCTGACATGAGGATACTTCACCCTACAAGTAAACCCTAACCAAATATTCAAAATAACATTGTATTCGAAGCACAAATAATATCTCCTTAACACAGCTATACACAAGCTCATACAAAAATTGGTGCACCTTCTCCAAGTAATGCTACCTCAAGTAACAGCACTTAGCTGGATACTCCACCAGACTAGATAAATTATTGTCCTTGAATCCGGGAAGACTAGAAAAACGAGAAAGATATATTATCACATACTTTACTGGTCAATTGGGGAGAAGAGAATTAATGTTCTTCACTTCTTTACTAACTCAAAATGTGACAGATAAAGGAGAACTTTAATAGAATATTCGAATATCTATGTATCTCATGTAAAGATCAAGTTTTAACCCCATGAAGGCGCCCCTTGATTTCTGAGAACTTCGACTGAAGTAAAATGAAACAAAAAAGGAAACAAAAAAAACATAAATTAATAAATAACTGAAAAGTAGTCATACAATATAACTATTTATTTAAAATAATTAAACAACAAAAAAGCAACTTTAATGTTCAATATTGTGGATGGAGGCTTAGTCCCTATTGAAAACTATAGGGAAAGGAGCCTAGCCGCTCCCATCCACTTTATAAAAATCGATTTTATTTGCTTGAAAAAGAGAGTAAATTGTAAAAGTGCAGAACATTTAACGGTCGGGAAATCGTTAAAAAAACAAATGCCTTATACCAAACGTAGTAGAATCCATATTAGCTCCCGGCATGCGTTTATGTGCTGAAACCATTTGGTTTTATTTCAAATAAATAACTGTATTTACGATACACGGAAAAAAATAGTCGCTTGTCACTTAACTGTTGGGAGGGGAGCTTCATCCCTAAAAAGTTGTAAAAAATGGCTTACGATACCACTTATCCTAAGTCCAGGGGTTTGCCACTTGGACATAGGGTTAGTGATAGGATAAATTATTTTTCTTTTACAATTTTTCAGAAAACAGTTAAGAAGCAAGCTACAATTTTTTTTCTTCTGTGTGTAAAGACCACTTTGAACGAAATAAATATTTTGAAATAAAAAAAACTTAAAAATAGTTAACCCACGTTAAAATATATAGGTCAGTAGATAATTAAATACTACTGCGTTTGGTATAAGTCATTTGTTTTGTTAATCTCTGTATCATTTTGCAATTTATCGACTGTAAATAATTTTTTCCCTACACGTGGAAATTATATACCTGGAATAAAAAACCCAACAACTGACAATACCCAATATGGTGTTGCCCTGATTGAGGCCATTTAAGAAGAAAACATTAAAAAAAACTCTTAAGAAAGTAGTTCAAGAATTTTTCACAGTATGGTTGCTACTATGCATACCCACAAGAAATTAGTCCCAATGCAATCCAAAAGAATCGGGAATAATGTGCGAACATACACGTCCTCATTGGGCGGCACAACGATGAAAGTATCTCCCAAACAAAACCAAAACGGTCAACACACAATCCACAAGTTAGCGTTGTGTGTGTGTGCTTCTTTAATAAAAACAGGGCTCCGCGTGGTCTCAACGGTATTATACTATGTGCAATATTTAAGAATTTTTGTTTATATTCGACTTTCCGATGTGTGCGAAACCCTGATTTTATTTACATCCTAAAAAGTTGTGCATCTACATCTCGGTTGGAACTGAATCATATCTTCCCGCAAATAAGGAGGGCGGAAACGAAAAAGTGTGGATGTCACACGCATACGCAGAAGTCTTCTATCGCGTCGTGTATTCATACACAAGTTTAGATATGTCTGTGTTACTAACCGAATCACAACATATTACTACGCCACAGATTTAGTGTAAATACAATAGGAATTAGATCTTCGCCATGTAACTACTAAGTCTCTAACAATCTCATTTTAGACATCCTGTCAGTATGTCTTCCAGATGGCATACAGTCTTCTACAAGTTGGTGGGTGTAAGTGTGATGAGCTGTTCCACCCAATATTTTGCTGAGTAATGGATTCAATAGGAAGGTGTGACACACAAGTTCTTAAGGAAAGACCGGCAAGCTGAAGCCTTCTCTTTCTAAGCAAGACTGGGATAAGAAGGTGTCCATTTAGACGTTTTTGGGTTGGGTTTTCCCTCAGCCGATATCCAACAAAATTCGTAACGTCTTTGTGTATGTTCTGTCACGTAATGTTTTTGCCGTTTTGTCAAGGTCCTTCTTAAGATTTCAGTTGGTGCGCACTCCTTCAGCATTTTGCCTTTGTGAATAGCAATGTATTCTGCCGAATTTACGTCTATTATATTTTTCTGTGTGACGTGAACTTCCTGCAACCCAGATATATGTTTAGATCAGCAGTTGTGCGCGGTGCGTTATGTAGGCACAGGATGAAAAGGAAATGAGCAATGTTCACCCTGCAACACTCGTGCAACAACGTTAAAGAACTCTACGTTTCCATTGCAAGATCGGGCGATTGACCAAATAAATAAACCAAATCAAATTTTTAAAAATGTATCGTTGTAATAATTAACATAAACATTGGATGCATTTGTCACTGCATCGATTGCGGACGCATCTCACGGCTGGATAACTTTTCAGTTCTTTCAATTTTTTCCATTTTTCATTTTTGGACTGTCACTCATTACCTGGATCAATCTTCAGTCAACCTCCTGGATATCTTTCCTCAATATGTTTTTAAATTGTATGACTTGGATGGATTGTAAAGATTTAACAAAAAAGTATGTTTTTAGGTTGATATATTTGATGTTATATACTTTTATGTATTTTTGTATATATTTTTATATATTTTCAAAGTGTAATTTTATTACATGCAGTAATGTCACTGCGGTAATGGTCCTCTGAGGAGAAGAATTATCTTTGAAAACTCATGAGTTAAGGACGTTAAAATACTTTGCTTGAACTTTGAATTCTAATAAAATTTGATTGGCACCTTTTTTATTATTTCATTTTATATTATGATATTAATGCTCTATCCAGTATATTGAGCTTCAGTTTTTATCCGGATGTTTCACTAATTATAAGATATTAGTTGACTCTTATATCTTTTGTTGGATTACTTTATATATATATATATATATATATATATATATATATATATATATATATATATATATATATATATATATATATAGTATATTATGAAAATATATTTATGATTACCAATGGATTAAAACAAGTATGACAAACTCCTTTGATTTGGTCATGGATGTCCTTGACTCTGCGGAGGCATTAAACCTTGTGGGGTTCGTTATTTTATATACACTCACAAATATATTTGATAATACAGATATCGGTCTATATAGAGAAGATGGATTAGCGGCCATAAGATATGTCAATAAAGTCAAGGGAGAAAACTTCAAGAAAATTATGCATATAGAAATGAAAAAACTAGGCTTAAAAGTAGAAATACTGGCTAACATAAAAACAACTCACTTTCTAGATTTCACGTTAAACTTAAATAAGAAACTTACGAACCATACCTAAAAGATAACGCCAATACAATATACGTATACCCAAAGTCTTATCACTCCCGACGCTTTAAGTTTTAAGAAATATCAAGGACGCTTTAAGTTTTAAGAAATATCAACGACGCTTTAAGTTTTAAGAAATATCAACGACGCTGTAAGTTTTAAGAAATATCAAGGACGCTGTAAGTTTTAAGAAATATCAAGGACGCTGTAAGTTTTAAGAAATATCAAGGACGCTTTAAGTTTTAAAAAATATCAACGACGCTTTAACTTTTAAGAAATATCGAGGACTCTTTAAATTTTAAGAAACATCAAGGACGCTTTAAGTTTTAAGAAATATCAAGGACGCTTTAAGTTTTAAGAAATATGAACGACGCTTTAAGTTTTAAGAAATATCAACGACGCTTTAAGTTTTAAGAAATATCAACGACGCTTTAAGTTTTTAGAAATATCAACGACGCTTTAAGTTTTAAGAAATATCAAGGACGCTTTAAGTTTTAAGAAATATCAACGACGCTTTAAGTTTTAAGAAATATCAACGACGCTTTAAGTTTTAAAAAATATCAACGACGCTTTAAGTTTTAAGAAATATCAACGACGCTTTAAGTTTTTAGAAATTTCAAGGACGCTTTAAGTTTTAAGAAATATCGAGGACTCTTTAAGTTTTTAGAAATATCAACGACGCTTTAAGTTTTAAGAAATATCAACGACGCTTTAAGTTTTAAGAAATATCAACGACGCTTTAAGTTTAAAAAATATCAACGACGCTTTAAGTTTTAAAAAATATCAACGACGCTTTAAGTTTTAAGAAATATCAACGACGCTTTAAGTTTTAAGAAATATCAACGACGCTTTAATAAAAAACGGAAAGAGAAACTTCCTGGTGGAGTCCTGTTTCTATCATGACGATTTACCAGCGAATCTTTCGAGTGGTGCGCAAGATGTCCTTCGATAATTTCGATGGGAAGTGTTTATTCACCCATCATATAGTCCTGATTTAGCTCCATCAGATTTCTTCCATTTTCCAAATCTCAAAGAAATTCTCAAATAAAACCCATTTTAATGACAAAGAAAGAAGCAAAACATTGTGCCACTATTTGGTTCCGAAAATGTCCTCTAGAAGTCTTCAAGACGGTTTTCGAACCTGGAAACATCGACTTGAGAAGTGCATCAACCTGAATGGCAACTATGTTGAGTAATAAGCTAATGTATATATGTTTTTTTTTTAAATCAGATAAGTTCTTGATAATTTCGCAAACTTTTTGATCCACACTCGTAATACGTCTTTTTGTGATGAGTTTAACGAATTTTTTCGTCTCTTTAACAATCTTACACCGGATAATTCTAGACAAAGGAGCAACCACAGCATATTCAAATATAGAATTGGTTACGCTACCGAGTTTGTTTGTTTTTCTTTCAATGGCTCTGTATTCTTAAAAAACGAGACTGTTGAATACGTTTTTCGGTACTACTTCAGAGAATGCGCCTAATTTCCGTGACTGCTCGGCCGCAGCGATCAGGCAGGTCGAGAAAGCGCCCGAGAGCTGCCGAGTCGAAAACGAGGCTGTCGAGGCGAAAACGAGGCGGTATAAAAAAAAACGAAAATCGTGAAAATGGAAGGTTGGCAGACGACAATATAAGACGATGAATACGGAAAGAAAAAATGCATATATTTTTATAAAAACTGAAAGAAATGAACAAACCATAGCTGAAGAACTATAAATAAACTTCTTTTTTTATTATTGTTTTAGTGGGCAAAATGAACCATTTTTTTAAAGTTTTTTTTTACAATTAGGCAAGTTTTTTGTTATATATATATATATATATATATATATATATTTTTTTTTTTTGGGGGGGGGGGGGTTAATTAGGTAACTTTTTCCCGTAAAGGTTCAGGGTGTACTGCTTATGTTGCTGGCGCTTGTTTTTTTGGGCTGAGCGAAAGACAGACAGAAGAGGAGGGGGTCGTCGAGGATGTGGAAGGAGGAGGATGATAGTTGACGGGGTAGATTTCTGCTATCTGCGTTAATATGCGTCGAAGGGGTCGTTTCGAAATCTCTGACGCCACATGAATTCGCGCAGATAGCCGTCTACGAGTGTCTGCCCTGCTCGTCCCGCACTCCTTCTTGTTTCTCTGTTTCGCTTCCTTTCACATCCTCTCGACGTGGTTGGTGCAAGCACCTGTTGTCGGGTCCACGAAGTTCTCGTTGTGGTTTGCCGTAAGGTGCTGATACCCCTCCTCTCCTAACCTGTTCTGGCCCTCCAGCAATCGGATACTACCGTGGTCCCAGGTACGACGTACTGTTTGATTATTGGAAGGGTTAGGGTTTCGGCATTCCTGTTAGGCACTGTCACCAGGAAACCCTAACTCTTCTCTGCAGGGTCGTATCCCCCCATGAAGACCAAGGTAAGCGGCTGTTTTTTTTACGGCGGTTAAATAGAGACTCGTCTATTTTCCACCGTATTCCCTGGGCCTCCGAGTCGCCGAGGGTTGCGCAACTGATGTTCCATGCAGACCTCCCGCAGAAAATTCTTCCAGTCCACTTGTGTGGTTGGAGACAGTACGCCGCATTCCTTGCGTAGGTTCTTCCCTGTTCTCATATCCTAGGACCACATGTAGATTAGTTTCAGTATGGTTGATATTTCCATCCTGGATCGCGAAAAGAATGTCCCTGCTCGTGCAGACACCCAACCCCTGCATTCTTGGGTGGGGCATCTCCATGAATACTTGTCCGACATATTCTTCCTGGACGTCAAGCGGCAAGGTCGTTCATATCTTTTGCACCTCATTCTGGTCGGCAGAAGACATTTCTGCTGGCAGAACTGCATCACCTGCTCCGGAGATTCCAAGGTCTGACACAACTGCTGGAAATTCACTTTTTTCGTTTTGATTAGCGATTCCTTCCAATTATTATCGGCTGCTTGCTATAAACTGCTTTGCAGCAATCTGATCGGTCAGTTTTTTTTTCCAGTTCTGTTTGCAGACTCGTTTTCGACTCGGCAACTCTCGGGCGCTTCCGTGACCTGCCCGATCGCTGCGGCTGAGCAGTCACGGAAATTAGGCGCATTCTCTGGAGTAGTACTCGTTTTTCGTTTCTCTTTTTTTTAATCGATTAGCTTATTAGTGTTTCCACATATGATATCAATGATTTTATATTCCAAAAAAGCTCTTTGTCTATTTGCGAGAAAAGCTATCCACGAGTACTAAAACAATCCGGGTATTTTTGTGACTGTTAGGCGTCGTTTCTGTGTCATTCTTGTACACCTGCAATAAAATGTTACAATTAAAAAAAACGTTTAAATACATTTTAACATTTTAACGTAACGTTGTATGTAAGTTATCATCAAGATTCAAATTGACTATGTACCTACTTAGAATCGTTCAACGTACCACATTTCACTTTTGTACAATGTTTGGTATTCAAAATAAGAACGAAAATGTCATTTGTAATAGAAGTGATACACAGTTTATGTATGCGTATGTATATGCATGTATACATACAAAGATTAGTGTTTATGAAGCATGCGTTATTACTACTCTGCTATTTGGTCAGAAACTTGGATAGCATATAGAAGGCACCTGAAGCTATTAGAAAGATTTCATCAAAGTTGTATTCCGAGAATACTTAACATCAACTGGAAGACTTTAACACTTGACATTGTAGTCCTTGAACGGTCAAATAGCACCAGTATAGGTACAAATCATTGAAACTCAGATGCGCTGGACTAGACTCTTGGTTAGGATGAAAGACGCAAGACTCCATAAACAACTGTTGTATGGCGAGATAGTTGGATGAAAATTCGAGATAAAGGTTTAAGGATATCCTGAAAAACAACTTTAAACTCTTTGAGATGGATCTAGATAACTGGAACGATGGACCACTATAGAGGAAACACATCAGGGACAGATGTAAAAGTTTTGAAGAACGACGTGTAGATCATGCTGTTTTAAAGCGTGATTTAAAAAAGGAAGATGAAGGTATAGTCAAAGGCAACATACAACAAGAACTGAAGTCCTTAATCACACAACCAGAGACAAGGTCAACAGTTTCATGAGAAAGCTATACCAGCACGACCTCCAGTGCTAAGTTGTCATATTCGTGGTGTAATGTGCGAATCTAAAAGTGGCCTGACATGACATTTGAAGTTCATAATGAAGCTAACGTGCGAGAACCCTTGCCAGAAGTAAAGGTTTTTTCATGTTCTGTCAAGAAGAAGCAATCATCACATACATGTGGGTATTTATATGCGATACTGGTGCTATGTGGTTAAGTACTACCTGCTACATGGTCGGAACGTCGACGACTAAAGCGGTTCTCTTAGTAGACTTATCTGTAGATGGTCTCAGGCTTGAGAACAAGATTAAAATCAAGACATTCAAATCGCTGATGAATATTTCTTACGATTACAGCGATTAAAGATTCATGTCTAAAAAAAACAAAACAATTATTAGAAAATGCATAAATATGGGTTATAATGATCATGAATTTTATGAGGAATTAGATGAAAACGATGACAACTTCAGACGTAGATCCTTAAAAATAAAAGCAGTCTAGACACAGGCCCAGAAAACAGGTTAGAACTCTTGGAATAATTAGATGTATAAGATGAATGAAGTACATAAATCTTCTTCGATTTAGGGTGGGGGATAGTACTGTAGCCATATCAGCGTACTTCAACTAAAAGCAGAAACTAATATAAGCAGGCAGTCATCCGTTATCTAGAGAGCAGAACATGACTGTCATGGAACCGACGTTTGATAACTTTTCTTTTCTGGTACAACGATACCATCCGATTACAAGTACTACTATTTCCCTAACCCCTAACCCTAACCCTAACCCTAACCCTTTCGCTTTTTACTTGTGATCTATTTAATCTTCAGTTAAGAGATTTTTTTTATGATATTAATTCGATTCATTACTTAAAATATGGGAACTCTTCTACTTATATGTATATTCTGCATCTGTTATTCTCTCATGAAAATAAAAAATTTGCTGACTTTATTGGTATTTCGTTGCTTTCACATTTTTTTCTATTCAAGTTTTATATTTGTGATTTATTACTTTCAGGGGATCCGTTATAGTATACATTATGACACATTATTATTAGAAAACATAATCATTAGAAAACATTATTAGAAAACATTATTATTATTAGAAAACATTATTAGAAAACATTATTAGAAAACATTATTATTATTAGAAAACATTATTATAAGAAAACATTATTAGAAAACATTATTATTATTAGAAAACGTTATTATTAGAAAACATTATTAGAAAACATTATTAGAAAACATTATTATTATTAGAAAACATTATTATAAGAAAACATTATTAGAAAACATTATTATTATTAGAAAATGTTATTATTAGAAAACATTATTAGAAAACATTATTAGAAAACAGTATTATTATTAGAAAACATTATTATGAGAAAACATTATTAGGAAACATTATTAGAAAACATTATTATTATTAGAAAACATTATTATTAGAAAACATTATTAGAAAACATTATTATTATTAGAAAACGTTATTATTAGAAAACATTATTAGAAAACATTATTATTATTAGAAAACGTTATTATTAGAAAACATTATTAGAAAACATTATTATTATTAGAAAACGTTATTATTAGAAAACGTTATTATTAGAAAACATTATTAGAAAACATTATTATTATTAGAAAACATTATTATAAGAAAACATTATTAGAAAACATTATTATTATTAGAAAACATTATTATTAGAAAACATTATTAGAAAACATTATTAGAAAACATTATTATTATTAGAAAATATTATTATAAGAAAACATTATTAGAAAACAGTATTATTATTAGGAAACATTATTATTAGAAAACATTATTAGAAAACATTATTATTATAATTAGAAAACATTATTAGAAAACACTATTATTATTAGAAAACATTATTAGAAAACATTATTAGAAAACATTATTATTATTAGAAAACATTATTATTATTAGAAAACATGATTATTATTAGAAAACATTATTAGAAAACATTATTATTATTAGAAAACATTATTATTAGAAAACATTATTAGAAAACATTATTATTATTAGAAAACGTTATTATTAGAAAACATTATTAGAAAACATTATTATTATTAGAAAACACTATTATTAGAAAACACTATTAGAAAACATTGTTATTAGAAAACATGTATAAAAGTTTTAAATCTTGCATTTCAAGAACTGAATTATTTATAAGACTTTAGAGTGTGATATTACAGCCGTAGAAAAGGGAGAGGTTTTCAGAATTAGTGTACCAATGCCCAAAATATATCGGCGACGATTTCAAAGGGATATAGCCGGTCCATAGTTTGTGAGGTTATTTATTAGGCTAATTAAACAACCCCAATTATACAAGTATTGAGTATGCTGCCTATCTTCTTAACTTATGGAAATAATAACTTTCTTCTACTTCGTTACTCAACCATTTTCATGCCCACAAATCAAACGGTAGGGGAAATGACACCTCGTCTCAAACTGAATTGCTTTCATCGGTGTAATTATTAAAAGAAAATGCGGATTGAAGAAGAGTTCAATTACAAACGTCTTTATAATGAATGTGTCTAAGAATATCCATCGACCAAAGCCGACCAAATTACAATCCGAGTGACAAATGGTGTTGCTAAGCGGCCAGTCTGGATATAGGAGACAGAAACTGGACATATTTTTATCTACTTTGCCAGTGTCAATTCTTAGTTTGGAACCGTTTTCCTTGCTCAATGAACCGATTACAATTACGTTGAATATCACATGCGTGACGAGACATTTCTGACAAAATAGACCGTACTTTCTTCCTCTCACTCATTTACCTATTAACTCATTCATTCACTCATTCAGTCACTCATTCAGTCACTCATTTACTCATTAACTCATTCATTCATTCTCTCATTCACTCATTTACTCATTACCTCATTTACTCATTCACTTTCACTCATTCACTCATTCATTCATCCATTCATTCAGTCAGTTACTTATTTACTCATTCATTCATTCACTCAATTACTGATTCACTCATTCACTCATTTATTCATTCACTCATTAACTCATTTAGTCATTCACTTTCACGCATTTACTCATTCACTCATTTACTCATTCACAGATTTACTCATTAACTCATTTACTCCTTAATTCGTTTACTCATTTACTCATTCACTTTCATCATCCGTTAATTCACCCATTCACTCATTTACTGATTTACTCATTCACTCATTCCCTCATTCGCTAATTTACTCATTCCCTCATTTACTCATTCACTTCCATTAATTTACTCATTCACTCATTCACTCATTCACTTATTTACTCATTTACTCATTTATTTCCACTCATTTACTCATTCATTCATTTACTCATTCAATCATTTACTCATTAGCTCATGTGCTCATTCACTTCAATTCATTTACTCATTTACTATTTCACTCATTCACTTATTTACTCATTCGCTCATTTGCTCATTCACTTCCATTCATTTACTCGTTTACTCATTTACTCATTTACTAATTTACTCATTTGCTCATTTACTCATTCACTTCCATTCATGTACTCATTTACTCATTTACTCAATTACTCATTCACTTCCACTCATACACTCATTCACCCATTTACTCATTCCCTCATTTACTCATTCACTTTCATTCATTAACTCATTCACTCATTTACTCATTCACTTCTAATCATTCACTCATTCACTCATTTACTCTGTCTCTATAAATAAAGTACTCATCAGGCTTAACGTTACTACCCCTCGCTGATCCGACGTGAACTCACTTTTCGTCAAGACGTGGAATCAATGCCACGAACGCTTTATTAAGAGTATCCTTGCTTATTGTTGATTGCTATAACTTTCAAATTACAAACCAAATACGGTAAACATTCATGTTGTATGGATGTTTGACGTAAACCTCACGATATTATTGTACTTATCTTTGATCAAAAGTATGTAAACTTATCCAATTACCCTGTGTAATGTAGTTTTAGAATATTATATATATATATATATATATATATATATATATATATATATATATATATATATATATATATATATATATATATATATATATATATATATATATATATATTGGTGGTACAAAATTTCATTATGGTTTTTTAAAAAATAGTGAGTCGGAAGACAGCATTATATAGTAAGGAGGGAGAGAGAATTTTTTTTTTAAATCTTTGTTTTCCTATATTTAATGGTCAAAAGACCATTCGACTTAAACGTAAAAGTAATTTAGAGAAAAGTAATAATAGTAAAAAAAAACATTCGACTAAAAACTTTCGGTCGACACATTTTTTATGGTGAACGTCAATGAAAAACGTTTAAAATAACTGAATTAGTAGTTAAATAATGTTACCTTTAGAGACAAAAAAGTGTAAAAATTAAATAAAAAGCAGATGAAATTGTCCAAATTACAACGAACTATGGAAAAACCGTTTTCTTCAAAGAAGTAGATAAATATGAAAATATATCAACGAATTGGAGGAAAAGTATTTTAAAGCTCACTGAATAGGTTAAACTAATGTGACAGTACTTTTTGCCTGCACACATATATATATATATATATATATATATATATATATATATATATATATATATATATATATATATATATATATATATATATTGTTGTGACCCTGTTAGGGGCCGAAATAAAGACACGGAAACACGGGGTTACAGGAACACAGATATATTATTGAAGAAAAAGAATATATATATACAAAAAGTGGTATTCTGGACCGCCAGTATAGAACTGGGGTAGAAGAAGACAGTGAGTTGGAATGCTTCTCGCATGTTATTATGGATGGACGAGTCCATTTGTTCTTCATACAGGTACGGCACCATAACATATATATATATATATATATATATATATATATATATATATATATATATATATATATATATATATATATATATATATATATATATATACATACATATATATATATATATATATATATATATATATATATATATATATATATACATACATATATATATATGTATATGTATATGTATATGATATGTATATATATATATCATTTTATCTTATTTCTATATTTACAATTAGAAAACAACATATGTGAATACTTATTTTTGTAAAAAAAGTATTTAAAATAAAAATTTTCTCTTATTTTTGTAAAAAATGTTTTTAAATAAACATTTTCCTTAACTTTTCTTTTAAATTTTTAAAATACAAATGTCTTCTTATTTTTTTTTTAATTATTTAAAATATAAATTTTCCCTTATTTTTAAAAAAAAAATTATTTCCAATTAAATTTTTTCTATTTTCTGTAAAAAAATTATTTAAAATAAAAATGTCCCCTTATTTTTGGAGAAAGAATTATTTAAAATAAAAATTATCCCTTATTTTGTAAAAATAAATCATTTAAAATAAATGTTTCCCTTATTTTTGTAAAAAAGATTTTTATGTAAACATTTTCCCTTATTTTTGTAAAAAAAAATACTTAACATAATATTTTTTTCTTTATTTTTGTAAAAAAAACATGATTACAAATAGAAAAATTTCTTTTAATTTTGTATAAAACATGATATTTATAATAACATTTTTTTTGTAAAATAATTATTTAAAATAAAAAAAATTCCCTATTTTTTTGGAAAAATTATTTTTTAAATAAAAATGTTCCTTTATTTTTGTAAAAAATTATTTAAAATAAAAATGTTCCCTTATTCTTGTTTAAAAAATGATTTATAATAAAAAAAAAAAATTTATGTAAGAAATTATTTAAAATAAAAAATTCTCTTTCTTTGTAGAAAGAACTATTTAAAATAAAAATGTTCCCTTATTTTTGTAAAAAAAATTATTCAGAATAATTTTTTTTGTTTGTAAAAATATCATTTAAAATACAAATTTTCCCTTATTTTTTTAAAAAAATTATTTAAAATAAAAAAATGTTATGCTTTCAGGCAGAATTTTTTTGTTCAAGAAAACATAAAAAATTATAGAACTCGGCTGTTTAGTAATACCTTTTTGTAATCTTTTCAGAGATGTCTGTTTACATTAGTTTTAAATTTCTGCATGTCAGTACTGTCGGGGAAACAGGGGACAGTGAGGGAGTTCCAGAGGTCATCAGCACGGGAAGAAAGAAGCTATTGGAGTAGAAAGCTCTCCAGCATCTGGGGACCTCCACATTGAATTGATGGGATTTAGCTGATTGTCGAGTTGGTCTAGTTCATTTACGTTATATATATATATATATATATATATATATATATATATATATATATATATATATATATACGCAAAAACTTAGAAGGAAAGAAATATTTTAAAAACATAAGAACAGCCAAATTTTGAGTTTAGTAACAATCGGCCTACGTTATTGATTTAGAAAGATGTGCAAATATATCTGAAGTTCTGTAAAAGATTTACTTAAAATAACTTCGTAAGAAACCATGTAGGAAATCAGAGTGAAAGTCTACTAGATTAATCCTGTCCTCTCCGGGAAAGAACTACGTGTACCTCCTCAATAGACACCAACAAAATCCATACTGTTTTGTTTCCATCAAAATGTTACGTGTGCGTTTTCTGTTGACAGCATTATGAAAACTTCTTTGTCTATTGTATCGTGATCTGGTCTCAAACTAGAGATAATCCTTCTGCTAGTCATTTATTCTTTTCGTCAGTTTTTCCTTTTGTTTTTTTTTTGTTTGTTTTTTTTAGGTGGGGGGGGTATTCGTGATAATCTTGGTGTGATTTTTCGCACCTACAACTAAATAAATAAAATATTTAAATTTTGAAAAGTGGCAGATGGTTTGAAACTTAGGAATCACTGTGACAATAGAATTGTACGAACGATCTATCTTAAAAATAGACAATCACACTTGGGAGAAGATAAAACCGCCGAGACATACTTAGGATTATCCACGAATTTCAAACATTTAATCTCTTATATAATGATTGATTTGAAGATATAAAAGTTCGACTTGTTTTTTGGTTCCGTTCGACGAATTGAAATAGAGTTACCTTCCTTTATCAAATTGAAAAAGAGTTATCTTCCTTGATCAAATCTATTTATATCAGATTACTCTCTTTAGTTGTCTCGTTTTAAAGTACAATTAAATTGCACAAAACGGTAGTGTCAATCGATCCAGAACTAAGTAATGCATGCTGCAGAATAACTGGAACATTAAGACAAACCCTACTTTCAGCGGTTTGCAGATTGGGTGGCATAGCACCTCCACATATCCGAAGAGATTCTCATGTGAGAATCCAAAAACACAGACACGAAACCGACAGTAGACATCCCTTTACTTGCTATGAGCAACCAAGAGGCGGGTCTGAAGTCAAGAAGCAGTTTTATGACTAAAGAAAGCCTTGACCCTGCACGGTTACAAAACTACCGCATTGGCAGACGGAATGATTGGAATGTCTACTTGAACGAAGCTATCCCAGACCCCATAGAACGTCTCCCACATGGAAGGACGGGGTGACCTTGAACTAAGCAAGAACAAAGGTTGGAAGGAAAGCCATCAACCTCCACAGATGGAGATAAGAAATAAACAAGCAACTGCCTTTGTGGAGATCCCAGACAGACAATGGAGCACATCCTCAGTGACTGCAGTGATGCCAAACGATGGATCTAGTATTGGCCTGATGGGGTTGATGATGATGATGATGATGATGATGATGATGATGATATATATATATATATATATATATATATATATATATATATATATATAGGACCAGGTGAATGCTTACAGATTCAAGGTGTCTCTGTGAACCGGGTTTGCGTCCTATGACCGTCTGAGATTGTTATTTCCCTGTGCTGATGAGAGCCATAAGCTTGAAACGACGTCGTACTTAAGTAAAAATATATTTTTAAATAATCTAATCTTATTATAAACCCTTTCCAAGTAAAATTAAAAGTTGAAAACTGTCGGAAAGATTAAAAATAAACATTCATCTAAAAGCTTCTATGCTCGCCACTTTTAGTGTAAACATCACTTAATTTCTCCGTTATTACGTTTCAACCTCTCGTTGTCTAATGGAACTAGGTGAATGCTTACAGATTCAAGATGTATCTGTGAACCGGGTTCGCGCCGTATGGTCGTCTGAGATTGTTATTTCCCTGCGCTGATAAGAGCCATAAGCTCGAAACGACGTTGTACGTAAGTAAAAATATTATTTTTAATGATTTTATAATATATATATATATATATTTATATTATAAAATTATTTTTTTTAAATATTTTTATAACATGCATACATATATATATATATATATATATATATATATATATATATATATATATATATATACTCGGTGAGATGGACACGTAGATTTTGTTAGATCATCCATCTAGGAGACGGAAACTCTGATATAAAACCGGCGCTCTACATCGTCTCTCAGTTATCTTGCTTCGGCTTGTCACTGAAACCAGACTTTGTAGAAGGAGAGCGTGCTCTGTGTACTGTACAAATGCAGAGCATTGTCATCTACATGTATAGATATTCCTACAAGACCCACGGCGATAAGACTTGTAGTAATAAGTCGGGCTTGTTGAACTATCTGCGTGACCACAAGCGGACAATGCAATTTTGTGTGGGGATGGCATTCTTCTGTAAAGAAGTGGCAATCATCATATATAATTACATCATACAAGCGTTTGTGAAGTTCACACTTTTACGTGAAGCCCTCATAACCTATCATAGTGTTTATTTGTCCAGTTCTCCTGGCACGGCATAATCACGTTGCAACACCGGTTCTCGTTTAATAACCGAAGTTAAGCAACGCTGAGCCTGGTCAGTACCAGATGGGTGACCACTTGAGAATACCAAGGGCTTTATGTGGGAGGAGATCGCCACTTTCCTGCAAATTCTAACATCGTCATGTGCTATTACCGGGATATATATGCGACTGGGGACCGCTTAGAGATTTAATATTCTCTAGAAAGTTCTTCTTCAGAGAAGGCCGACTTAACCCGCCTTAGGTTAATCCCGGTTCGTTTCATTTATTTATTTCCAGATCAGCGCCGTCTGATAATATTACATCAGAATCGACAACGCAATATACGTTTACAATGTTACATTAAAAAGGTTTTATTTGCAATATTCGAATAAGAACGAACGCACGAGGAGAGTTTAAGCCAATCAGTTTCTGAATTAACGTTGTCAATCTGTAAACTATTTATTGGTTTGTTTTGTTTTTAAATTACGGGTGATGTTATTTTGACGAAATTAGATTTTACAGGCCGCCAGTTCAGAGGATTAACGTTTAAGCCTAAGATTTTCTCAAGAAAACTATTCATCGTTCAAATGGAGTATTATGGGTTGAAGTTTTTTTTTCTATGTGTATCACTTTGGGTTTATGTCCAATCCTCTGTAAGAAGGAAAATTAACTGAGAAGTTTTAATTCATGAAGAACACTGGACAGTAAACGTGATTCACAAATGTTACTATATAGATGTGTGGGAGCGCCAATGCTAAACAATCGCGTGAAGTGTTCGAAGAGCTAAACAATAAATATAATGCGATAAAAATGGTTTCATGTTTTTGTTTTTGTTGTTGTTGTTGTTGTTTTTAAATAATATTTAAAGAGGAACCCTAACCCGACTTCAGATCTATCAGTACAACGTATGTAATGAAATTGACTTCCAAACTAACCTATCTCTGACCAGGTCTTTATTTATTCCCCTCAAAGGGTGAAAAACAAATCTACAACAAGTAACTGTTACCGAACGAAAAAAAAATTAAATTTCTATCGACTTGCACAGTTTTCAGTTCTGAAACATTTTGTAATTTTTTTTTTCAGAATTTGTTTTGTAGACTCAAAGACTTGTAAACAATGGATCCAAGATGGTCGCCGTCATTTTCTTGATTTTTAGCTTCTATGCCGTATATTAAACAACTGAAAAATTGAAAAATAAATAAATAATAACTGTCACCAAACACATTAAAATTTACTACAAAAGAATAATGAACTATTGAATTGTGAAGAAAATAAACGACTCGTACTACCCATGTGCGATATTGAAATCGAGGCTTGCCTTCTTTTCTGGCTGTTGGTTCGAGCTACGTGACGTATTTCCACCTAGCTTTACATTTTTTAAATATTTTTCACATCGCTAACACTGTATAATCCGATCTTCCTTCTTGTCGCAGTTTAAATGTGCTCTCAGCTAGCATGGCATTTTTCTCCTGATCTCAGAATTCAATTTCAGAATAGTTGCCAGTAAAGTAAGTCGTATTTACTTTATATAACCCATGCATTCTCTAGAATATATTTGCCCTGGCAATACTTATGTATTTCGAGTATGTTTAGGATTTTTTTACGTGGATATTTTCGTCTGTGATTGTCACTCCCCCTTTTATATTTCATGATCCAGTATGTCTATGTTACGTCACTCGCAGACAAATCTATTTGTAGAAACAAATACATATCTGTGTGTGTATGGAACATTGTGTTATCCACGAAAAACAACATATTTAACATTGGAGAAAGGGGCCCTAACATCTGCGTCGCTAAGCAACCGTAAAAATGCAATATCAAATATAAGAATACTGAACGAGTCTGGATTTGAGAAAAATTACATAGTCGAAGTTTGACACGTCGTATAAATTTTTTGTTCATCGTCCTCCGACCAATTGTAAACAGGGAATCAAAAAAATATTTTTTTATGAAAGTATTTTTAAATGAGTTTAAAATCGGGTGTGAGAGGATAAAGGACAAAATGGTGACCCAGTATCTCCAACCTTAGTTGCCTGGCCGAGAGTTGCAAGTAGAGCATTCACGTCAGATTTGACATATTTTAATCAGCAAATGTTTTAAGAAAAGTTTAATAATTTATCCTTTTTTTTATTAAATTACTTTAATTATTGCTAATATCGAAGAAATTATTGCATTTATATAGAAAAATAGGACAATAAAAACATGAATCAATAACACCTAACATGAATTCATTATGGACTGTTTAGAAATAGGTATGCAAAGTGGACATGGAAAGATCTGTCTTTGGGCCTATCGCCTTTATGATATATATAGTATTTTAAAATACTATGTTGTATCATTGATACATGCCATAAACTGGTATCGTCTTGGCCTTCGGGCTTGATTTATGCCGGTCTATGGGTCTGTCCTGTGCAGTTCTAGGAGGTTCACCTTCCCAGGCTTTGCCTCCCCTCTTTGGGGAGGAGTAAGTTTATTGCTTACTGCCTGAGGCGCCCCTACTGGGGAATGCCGACGGGACTGCCCAGGCAATTTTTAATGGCCAGAGTGCTCACCTTCTCGGGCGCTGGCTTTTCAAGTCCCACTTTCCCGACCCGACCTTGAGTCATATCTTACCTTATGGGAGTAAGATAAAACTGGCCTTGTGCCTAACCTCCTGGGGAGGTAAATAATATGTTGTATTATTGATCGGCCTTTGTTCCGATGGATACTACACCCCATAAACTGGTATCGTCTTGGCCTTCGGGGCTTGATTTACGCCGGTTTATGGGTCTGTCCGGTGCAGTTATAGGAGGTCAACCCTCCCAGACTTTGCCTCCCCTCTTTGGGGAGGAGTAAGTTTATTGTTTACTGTCTGAGGCGCCCCTACCGGGGAATGCCGACGGGGCTGGCCAGGCAATTTTTAATGACAGAGTGCTTACCTTCTCGGACGCTGGCTTTTCAAGTCCCAATTTCCCGACCCGACCTTGGGTCACATCTTATCTTGTGGGAGTAAGATAAAACTGGCCTTGTGCCTAACCTCCTGGGGAGGTAAATAATATGTTGTATTATTGATTTAAATAACAGTAACCTGTTTTGATGATAATACAGGAGTTATAAGGAACAAATTTGATCGTATTTATTCATTAAGATGTATCATCTTTTCACCTTACTATATTTTTTCTTAAAATGTGACATTTTCTCTTTTTCTCTCCTTACGCTCCTTGTGTCGGTTCCTTTATACTAACCTCTGCCTCTATCTCTGTGTGTACCCTTATGTCATCTTCATCCCCTTTTTCCCAAGTTGCTCACTTCTCTTAAGTGATGATTACTCTGATTAAAATTCACCTTCAAACCGGTTCTTTTGATTCGATTCTGCCGTCCTCATCCCAAACACTTGTTGGGCATCTTTCGCCAGAGACGAGGTTTTCGTTACCACGGTAACGCGCCTCCTGCAATCGTTGAGTTGACATTGACACTTTCGATATGACAGTTTCGATAACTTGTTGCTTGTTAGAATTTTCCCACGTCGCCATTGCATCGTGTTCTCTAGAACCTGCGCACGCATCACAAGTGTTTGAACTCTTTCAACCGCCACGATGCTTATTTGCTTCCTACCTTTCGATTTCATTGCAACAGCCAAGGACAACTGGAACAGCAAATCCCCGGCTTACATTGTCCCTGGTTTATGAAAAACGTGTTGTTAGGTTGCCTTTAAAACCTAAGAGAGAGTATAGATACATTCGTATGCATTTACCGTAACATTACTTAATATTACTTACAGTTAACCGAAACACAAAAGTACGTGATTGTTAAATAATAAATAGTTTAATAATTGTCAAATAATAAACACAAACGTAAACAATTAAAAACAGTCATTGATTACGTCTTACTCACAAGTATGTTATATCTTTTTAATCCACAACACCCTTTTGGTTGTAAATTTAGCACTTGCTAAAAGGTGACCCATTCTCAATCATTTATAACATGCAATGTTCTCCATTTTCTCATTTGCCGCATATAAACTTATTAATTGCAAGCGTGGGTCTTGGTACATTTGCAGCGACGCGACCGTTGCCGTCTATCCAAGCCAGGGTCCACAAAAATGTGCATCATTGTAATAGATTATATTAATGCGCTAACTAATTAAGACCTGATTGTTAGTGTCTTAATTAATGCCATCAACCTAAATTTGATCGAAAAAATGACAATGTCGCTATGTACCACTCTCTCTCGCAGCAACCAATGATGTAGCCCTCACGCTCGGTCGCTTCCACTCGTATCCCAGACGAATACCTCTGGCGCGGGTTGATGTGGCGTCGCCGACTTTGGCGGGATTCTCGAGACACCAGCGTTGACGAAGTTTGTTCTCCCCTGAAGGAGAATGATGATATCTTATCGTCTTTCTTGACAAAGCCGAACCTAGTCCATGTTGTGTTTACTTATCAGAAGCTCGGACCGGGCTCGATCGTAGGAGAACTGGACGTCAACTGAGGGATGAAAAAAGAATTCCAAAGAAAAACAGACAAGCGAGTTATTGATAACTCGAAGAAATATTCTTAATATAAATATAGGAATATATATTTTCGGGAAACTCCTACTTACAATAATAAAATGCCTTTCGCTGGTTGGGGGTTAATACCTCTGTGCTTCTCGGCTGAATTAAAGTTCCAATTTCGAGTAACTACGTTTATTTGGGCATGCAGTGGTTAAGTTTTTGGATAGACGGAGCGAAATGCATTTCTTCTCCGGGCGGAAAAAGCAACAAACGGCAGTTTTCTCTATAAGCTTTCTTTTAGAACTCTAAATCTCTTAATCTCTCTAAATAAAATCACGATTGTCGCACCTCATAATAAGTGGCATGGTTACCTGGCGTTGTCCGGTGAAGTTTTACCTACTTTACTCAGGGACCAATTTTATTGATTACCATACCCTATTGGAATCCCCCACCAGAGAGTTTTCTACTGTCAATCACTCTCTCTCTCTCTCTCTCTCTCTCTCTCTCTCTCTCTCTCTCTCTCTCTCTCTCGCGCTCTCTCTCTTAGGTTGCGGCTGGGTGACTGACTATGCAGTGTTCGGCCCTGGACGCAACTCCACGATTTCCCATTGTTTTTCGTGGCCTATATTACACTTGCACTGAACTTACCTCGGCTATCTGACGAGTCAGCTTTTAAAACAATAGCAGCCGTGAGGTAATCTATAGCCTTCCCATTTTTCTAGTGCGTATCAATATTTTTAGACTCTGATTCTAGTTTAACTACGTGATGATTTTGACGAACTAGTTTAATTATATAATGATTTTAAAGAACTAGTTTAACTACATGATAATTTTGTACGAACTAGTTTAACTATATGATGATTTTGACGAACTAGTTTAACTACATGATGATTTTGACGTACTTGTTTAACTACATGATGATTTTGACGAACTAGTTTAACTACATGATGATTTTGACGAAGTAGTTTAACTACATGATGATTTTGACGAAGTAGTTTAACTACATGATGATTTTGACGAACTAGTTTAACCACATGATGATTTTGTACGAACTAGTTTAACTATATGATGATTTTGACGAACTAGTTTAACTACATGATGATTTTGACGTACTTGTTTAACTACATGATGATTTTGACGAACTAGTTTAACTACATGATGATTTTGACGAAGTAGTTTAACTACATGATGATTTTGACGAAGTAGTTTAACTATATGATGATTTTGACGAACTAGTTTAACTATATGATGATTTTGACGAACTAGTTTAACTACATGATGATTTTGACGTACTTGTTTAACTACATGATGATTTTGACGAACTAGTTTAACTACATGATGATTTTGACGAAGTAGTTTAACTACATGATGATTTTGACGAAGTAGTTTAACTACATGATGATTTTGACGAAGTAGTTCAACTAAATGATGATTTTTACGAACTAGTTTAACTACATGATGATTTTGATGAAGTAGTTTAACTATATGATAATTTTGACGAACTTGTTTAACTACATGATGATTTTGACGAACTAGTTTAACTACATGCTGATTTTGACGAACTAGTTTAACTACATGATGATTTTGACGAAGTAGTTTAACTACATGATGATTTTGACGAACTAGTTTAAGTACATGATGATTTTGACGAACTAGTTTAACTACATGATCATTTTGACGAACTAGTTTAACTACATGATGATTTTGACGAACTAGTTTAACTACATGCTGATTTTGACGAAGTAGTTTAACTACATGATGATTTTGACGAAGTAGTTTAACTACATGATAGTTTTGACGAACTAGTTTAACTACATGATGATTTTGACGAAGTAGTTTAACTACATGATGATTTTGACGAACTAGTTTAACTACATGATGATTTTGACGAACTAGTTTAACTACATGATGATTTTGACGAAGTAGTTTAACTACATGATAGTTTTGACGAACTAGTTTAACTACATGATGATTTTGACGAAGTAGTTTAACTACATGATGATTTTGACGAACTAGTTTAACTACATGATTATTTTGACGAAGTAGTTTAACTACATGATGATTTTGACGAACTAGTTTAACTACATGATAGTTTTGACGAACTAGTTTAACTACATGATGATTTTGACGAACTAGTTTAACTACATGATGATTTTGACGAACTAGTTTAACTACATGATGATTTTGACGAACTAGTTTAACTACATGATAGTTTTGACGAACTAGTTTAACTACATGATGATTTTGACGAACTAGTTTAACTACATGATGATTTTGACGAACTAGTTTAACTACATGATGATTTTGACGAACTAGTTTAACTACATGATGATTTTGACGAACTAGTTTAACTACATGATGATTTTGACGAACTAGTTTAACTACATGATAGTTTTGACGAACTAGTTTAACTACATGATGATTTTGACGAACTAGTTTAACTACATGATGATTTTGACGAACTAGTTTAACTACATGATGATTTTGACGAACTAGTTTAACTACATGATGATTTTGACGAACTAGTTTTACTACATGATGATTTTGACGAACTAGTTTAACTACATGATGATTTTGACGAACTAGTTTAACTACATGATGATTTTGACGAAGTAGTTTTACTACATGATGATTTTGACGAAGTAGTTTTACTACATGATGATTTTGACGAACTAGTTTAACTACATGATGATTTTGACGAACTTGTTTAACTACATGATGATTTTGACGAACTAATTTAACTACATGATGATTTTGACGAAGTAGTTTAACTACATGATAATTTTGACGAACTAGTTTAACTACATGATGATTTTGACGAACTTGTTTAACTACATGATGATTTTGACGAACTAGTTTAACTACATGATTATTTTGACGAAGTAGTTTAACTACATGATAATTTTGACGAACTAGCTTAACTACATGATGATTATGAGCTGATAAGAATATTTAATATTGTAATTGTAAGATGTATTAATCAAAATTAATTTTCGTTCATCGTATGAAGAAATTAGCAATCAATTCTTAATTCGTTAATGCATTTATTTAATCTATTACAATGATGTACATTTTTGCTCACTTTGATAGAAAATAGACGTCAACGATTGCGTCTCTGGAAATGTACCAAGACCCACGCTTGCAATTAATAAGTTTATATGCGGCGAATAATAAAATGGACAAAATAGGTTTACCATTTCTTAAATTATTTAATATACACATCAAACAGAATGCAAATACATTGGTTTTTATCGTTAAATCCAAATCATTATTTTTATTCTAACATATTGTATCCTTTCGTTGTATACATTCCAAGATACATGTGTTTGTGAAATAAATCGCAGATTCCGTCCTATAGTAATATCATTTATTGTATAAATACTATATATATATATATATATATATAGATAGATAGATAGATAGATAGATAGATAGATAGATAGATAGATAGATAGATAGATTTCTTCTTGGGGCTAGCACTTAATATCTATATGAGCTACATAGATATTCGAGTATTCTATTCAAGTTCTCCTTTATTTCTCAAACGTTGAGTTTGTAAAGAAGTTAAGAACATAAGATTTCCTCTCCCATATCGACCAGTTAACTATGTGATAGTATATATTTCTTGTTGTCTCTTGGTCTTACCTCATTCCAGGACAAGAATTAATCTAGTCTGGTGGAGTATCCAGCTAAGTGTTGTTACTTAAGGTGACATCACTAGGAGAAGGTGCATCATTTCTTCATATGAGCACGAGTATAGCCGTGCTGAGGGGATCTTATGTGGGCTTGAATACTATGTTTTTTTAATATTTGGTCATGGTTTATTTGTAGGGTGAAGTATCATCATGTCAGGTTGTCCTGACAAACCCTTGTACAGAGAGATGTAAGACACTCGGGGACGGTGTCTAGGATAATTCAAACTCTCTCCTATATGTGTATGTACAGGATAAGCTTCTAAACAAATGAACGTATCATTATGAATTTTGGAATATATATTCTAAATATTTACCATGAGTAAAATGGCTTCATCAATTTTTGTAAATGTTAACAATTAGGGGGTGCATATATAAAGTTAGTTTTTTTTAATTGATTTTGTTTTAATGAACCGATCATTATGCATTTTGTAGTATATATTCTCCACGACCTGGCGAATAACATGGGTACATTATTTTTTATAAACTTTACCATTTAGAGGATTCGCCCACCCAAACTCGTACCCGTCCGCAACAACTTTTTAAGTAAGTTAGACACACAATATTTAATAGAGAAAAGAATTGCTTGACGTCCAATTTTTAGCTATTGTAGAACCATATGCTGATCTTCTCAAACGACAGTCAACCCCAACGCTGTGTGCCGAGGTTTTGTGTTCATCTTCATCTTTCGTGCTGGCCGGGTCGTCTTTCGCTCTGGCGATCGCCGAGGCCACAAGCACTGGTTTACAAGTATACACATATAAAAGCAACGCAAACTCACAAGAAAAAACAAACTCCGATACATTGTGTATATATATATAAGTTGTAATCTAGGTGTGTAGTGAATCATTTCTTAACATTCTCTGGAGTGTTGACTCATAGAGGGGCAGTCCATAGTATCACATTATATTACGTAATACATTTGTAAAAGAATCTGTGCACGCGTGTGCATGTGAATATTATGTATGTACTTGGTTAAATCGTGAACTATTGAACTCATTATAAAATATGTAGTCAAAGCAACAAGGTATGTAACGTGGGAACATTATTAATTTTAACTATACAACTTAAAGAGTGCCACTGAAACCGTACAACATTCCCCCAAAATGAAAACAAACATTTAAATTTAAACCTAATCATTCCTATATTTAGTCCTTATACCGCCCTAGGACAGGTGTTCTACTAATATATGTATGTATATATATATATATATATATATATATATATATATATATATATATATATATATATATGTGTGTGTGTGTGTGTGTATGTGTATATATATATATGTATATATATATTTGTGTGTATATATATGTGTGTATGTATATATATGCGTATATATATGTATATATATATGTGTATACATATATGTATATATATGTGTATGTATATATATATGTATATATATGTGTATGTATATATATATATGTATATATATGTGTATATATATATGTATATATATGTATAGATATGTATATGTATGTATATATATGAATATATATATATATGTATATGTATGTATATATATATGTATATGTATGTATATATATGTATATATATGTATATATATATGTACATATATGTATATATATATATGTATGTATATATATGCATATATATGTATGTATATAAATTTGTATGTATATATATGTATATGTATATATACATATATGTATATGTATATATATATGTGTATGTATATATATGTATATATATATATATATGTGTGTGTGTGTATATATTAATTTAGATATTAAATCACACAAGTAGATAGCATTCCCCATGGAAACCCAACTTATCGCTCACAAATAGCTGTCCGTTTTTATTGTCTATTCCCTAACTCCTTATATTATTAAAGAAAAGCGTATTTAACAAATATAATGTCAAGTGTGGCTTTATAGAAAAAGAAACGTAATTAAAAGAGACATGTTTGTTCTCGCTGGAGTTCTTCTACTGTTTAGAACATTCATAGAATTCACGAATGATTACAGGTGCTTCAAATCAAATGTAGAATAGATTTCAAGAAATGTAGTAGAAGTTGCGTTCGTCTCAATTAATGATTTTCAATTTGAAATTAAAATCACTTCAAACACTTATTCATACCTGCAAATCTACTATCAGACCTTCTATGGAGTATTGTTGTCATATTTCGACTGGTACATCACTATCCCATTTGAGCGTTCTTTATAAGGTTCAGAAGTATATCTGTAATTTGGTTTGCCACACCCCTTCTTCTTTAAACTTTATCAGAGACTTGATGTTGCTAGTCTCAGTCTCTTCTGTGAGTACTATTATGGCATGTGTTCTTCAGAATTGTCTAATTTCTTTCCTGCTTCCTTTGTTGCAGCTCGTTTGACTCGTTGGTCTGGTGGTCTTCATCAATTCGCTGTTCAGATACCTCGTTATAATACATCTGCCTATTGCATTAGCTTCTTTCCAAGAACTGCAGAACTTGTGGAACTCTCTTCCTTCTGACTGTTTACCTCCTACGTTTAACCATGATCTTTTCAAGACTATGGTCAATAGACATATCCTGTCTTTGCGTTAATCATATTTCGTTCGTGTTTAGCTCTTTAAGTCATCAAGTGGCTTCATGCATTGTCTGGAGAAACTTGTGAAGTTATAGAAATTTGTAGACTTGATTTAATCTACAGCATTTAGTAATGTAACTATGGCATTAGGGTAAGAGTTAGGGTTAGGATTAGTGTTAGGGTTAAAGGTTAGAGTTAAGGTTAACATTAAGATCATGGTTAAGGGTTAGGGTTGGGGTTAGAGGTTAGGATTAGGGTACGGGTTAGGGTGATTTGGTTGGTGATTTCGCGCCAGAAAGAGTTCATTGGAACATTACAGTAACGTTGCAACGATGTCTAATATTCGCAATCAAAATACGTGTTGGCACCGTTAACAGAACGTTTTGTGATAGTGGGCTATTTTGCTTTTTTAACAAAACCGCGATTTAAATAGTGGTGGGACACAACGAGTAATTAACTTGGATTAGTTAATGGAATAATTAATTAATTAATTAATTACAACCTCTTTATATTAAGGCATGAAAATATCGTATAATATTGTCTAACAACACCAGTATGGGGTGCAGTATCCATCGGAACAGATACTACACTTTGATCTTAGCCAAAAGGCCAATATATGTGTATTGATTATCTCCTCTCCAGGAGTTAGGCACAAGGCCAGTTTTTAACTTACTCCCACAAGTAAGATGTGACCCAAGATCGGGTAGGGAAAGTGGGGTTTAAAAAATTGCCTGGGCAGCCCCGTCGGCATTCCCCGGTAGGGGCGCCTCAGACAGTAAGCAATAAACTTACTCCTCCCCAAAGAGAGGAGGCGAAGCCTGGGAGGGTGGACCTCCTAGAACTGCGCAGGACAGACCCATAGACCGGCATAAATCAAGCCCCGAAGGCCAAGAAAATACCAGTCTATCGTATAATATTGTCTAACAGACCAATTAAAAGTTACGCTTAGTAGGATTGTCGGTCAAAAAACTCAACCCATGTTTTGAAATAATTATGTATGGCGACTGGTGCACAGAAAGGTGAGCCGCTCGTGTTCGGCGGGTTGACAGTTAACAACGGAAAAGGGTTGTAAGTACTAATCTGTTCTGTGACAGTCTTCTGGAGGCTGACGGTCTTCAGTGCGGGCGATACCAAGGCAAGGATACAATTGCGAATCACTTAAAACGCCTACCCAGTAGATGTTGACGGAACGCGAGCAGGCTATATCCGTGGATTAAATAAAGGGTTCTGTTTGAAATTCCGTACAGATTCCCGAGTTCGACAAGATGTATCTGAAGAAAGTCGGAGGTTACATCGGCCGAAACGTTGTGAGAATAACATCCAAGATAAGATATGTAGTCCGAATAATACATAATTAGACAAGATTCGTAATTTCAGCCCTAACATAAAGCCCCTAAACTATTTCTCGATGTCTTAATTGTCTTTACGCCGAGATAAAAAAAAAAAAGCTTTAAAAATATGAATGGAATTATTTATGTTCACAAATCAATATACGAAATGTTAAATATATGACACGGATTCTTAATACGTGGAGATATGAAAAAAGGCAGACTTATTTATATGTGTAGCGGCAATGTCGAGTATAAATAGCATGGACGTGTGGTGATAACTGACTGCATAGATGTCTCAAAAGCACAGACCGAACTTGTTTGTTTGTGAAGAGACGACAGCGCGTCTAGGAATCAGGTTGGACAAAACAGAAACAACAAACGAATCTTGTTGCTTCAGTGACATAACTACAAGACGAGAGAAGAAATTATGGAGAACATGTTGCCCTCTCAGCGGTCAGCCCTAAAAAAGGAAAGTGGACAACGTGGCTAAATCAAGTATCGGTTGATTGCCCATGGTTATGTAATGTGAGATAACAGGCACGAAAGAAAAAGATCGCAAAAATACAATATATTATAGAATTAATACAATACCGTTATAGTATAAGTTTATAAACTCATTGGACATTTTTGTTTCCTTTTGAGTGAGGAGGAGGGATAAACGTACTTAATCGATAGAAAATTGAACGTTTTATTTATTTTTCAAAAGTCGATAAGAAATATTTCATAGATAAGAGTGATTACTTTCAAACCTCAGCTTATACTCCATCCGCATCACATTCGGTTTAACGTCTGTTTTACATGCTGGCATGTGTTGGACGGCTTTTAGAGATCGACTTCAAAACTAACCTATCTCTAGTCAGGTCTTTATTCATCTCTATTCATCTCTCGTCCAACCTAATCACTTCCTCGCGTGTTTTCCCTAGCCTTCACTTGCCACCTGACCCTGCTACCCCAACTGTTCGCCATCTACAGGGTGGCCCAAAAGTTTTGTCTTATGGATCCAAAAGTTTTGCATTATGGGAATCTCTTCATCAATTATTTTCTAACACATTGATTTAAATATCAATAGGTATGAGTTGACTCAGAAGAACACATTTAAGCACAACAATTATAAATTTATTTTAAGAAAAACGGGGAAAAAAATGAACTGAAAAATTATTTTCTCGTTTATAAATAAAGTTCAACCATCAAATCAATACTTTTTCCTCGGCCCTTTTAATTCTAGACATACGATAATCTTTTGTGGAAATAATTCTACAATAGTATTGAGATACTGCTTGTCCTCGTGACTTTTTTTCCATTATAATTGAACCTCTTTTCGATTTTTCGATTTGGATTCCTCAAACACACTATCTTGCAGCCTTCGTCATAGATGCTCGATCACGTTTAGGTCAAGACAATTACTAGGCCACATTTCAAACAATCCACCATCAAATAAACCATTAATAGCTGCGATAGAACACTTTCATGCGTGTTCTCCGGCACCATTTTGTTGGAGTGCCAATTTGTTAATATCTTGTACAATGTGCCTGCTTTCTACACTTTTGCGATATAATGGTAGCACTTTTTTTAACATAAACGTCAGGATTGACAGTTTCGTTATCACAAATTAATAATTCAGTTGTACCAAATCTGTTCACCATAATTTACCATAATTTTACAGTGCAAATTTTGGCACTGGAACTTTTGGAACATCACTTGGATTTTCGACACGTATTCTGCAGTTTTGAGAATTTGGTATCGGAAATAAACATACAGGACTCTCACCTGTCCATAAAATATGACATCTATGCGGTCGACTCTCACGATACATGCCAACAAAACCCTTCAAAATCATCAATCTGCAAAATTTCATTTGATCGGTGATGTTTTTGCTTGCAAGCATTGTGGGTTTTGAAATTCTGTATGCAAATTTAGCCCAGGGTTGACGCTTTACATGCATTCTGACGGTTTCACGAGGATCACCAACCAAAATTACCGTTGGACGAATACCAGCACCAAGTTTTCCCAAATAAATCCAATAGGGAGACAAGACTTTTGGCTCAGAAAAATACAGAAAGTTCGTTATACCTCCCTTAACACTTACTTAAATGTTATATATTCTAAATAGTCAAATGAAAGGATGATTATTATCGTTAATTAGGAACTTTACTAAATAAGTTTAACATGTGAACTAGTCGTTAAAAATAGTGGATATGTAAGTAAAATCTAAGATATGTGCAAAATTGACTAATAACAATAATAACAAACCGCGCGTGCGTGGTCCTCCTCTGTATGTGACTCGATGTGGCGAGTGTTAAATGCAATAAATTTGGACAATTTGGGGCATTTTTGACCCCCTTTTGACCCCCTGAGGGTGCGAACCAGAATTTTTCTGAGGTCAAGGATGCTCATTTTATATCTAGAACAATTGCCTCTACATTTTGGCCAGGTTTCAGAAAAATTGAATGGATGGATCAAACGTTATGGGAGAAAAGAGTCATTTTTTGCCATTTTGAGGGCTTTTGATCCCCTGGGGACGCGAACCAGATTTTTTCCAAGGTCAGCGATACTTATTTTCTATTAGGAACAATTACCTTCACATTTTTGCCAAGTTTCAGAGAAATTGAATTGATGGATGAAAAGTTATTGGGCAAAATATGTCATTTTCGGCCATTTCGGGGCCTTTTGACGCCCTGGGGGGGCTAACCAGATTTTTTTTCAAAAATCGGAGAATGTCACTTTCTAACCTGACCAAAGTTACAACTTCATGCAAAATTTCAGAGAAATTCAATGGATGGTTGCGGAGAAAAATCCGGACGGACGGACGGACATGCCTCAAAACATAAGGGGGACCAACAAATCTAATATTAATAATTTAAATAATAATAATTTAATACAACTAAAGTAATAATAATGGAAATAGTGATAAAACTAAACATAAAGTAATCAAGATAATCATTATAATAGCAATGATAATATTCATATTGGTATTATTATTAATAATAATAATAATAATCATAGTAGTAGTAGTAGTAGTAGTAGTAGTAGTAGTAGTCTCGATGAGTGATTTCTGTTCTGGTGTCAGTTTACTTTGTCTGCCAAACTTTTGTTGATCCCGAAGATTTGTATTGTCCTTCTTCCACCATTTTTTCACAGCGATTTCTCTCTTGGTTAATTTATCATTTCCTGCTCTCATGACCACAATTCGTTCTCGAAGAACATAGCTTTTATTCATTTTAATAATAAAGACGCCCTTAAGATTTTTAAAAAAGAATAGAAATGTAAAATATCTTAGCAACCAGATAGGAGATTTACTATGTCAAATTAAAACAACTTCGTACATAAATATTGAATACAAAATAGCACGTCGGAGAGACAAAACTTATGGGTAACCCTGTACTAACCCAAGCACTCTCATCAATTCTTTATGTAACAAAACAATGAAGTCACCTTTTTCTACACACATCTCCTTATACTGTCCAGATTTAATTTTCCTCCGAGTTCATCAGACCTAAACCTATACTTAAGTTTCACATTACACATCATTCTCATATCATTTCTCTCCATGCCATACATATCCTTAACTCTCACTAGCCAGGTTTCACTTCGATAATAATCACACCGCGTACACATACCCGATACTCTTCCCTTGGTCGACAGTGGTAACGCTCTGCTGGTTAGTAATAGTGGAAAATCCTCGAACTTACTCCTCCACCCCTAACTCTTACAATCACATTAGTACCTGCTCCACACTGTGCTCTAATGATATCACCAAGGTAACAAAATTTGTAAACAACCTCAATAGCCTTGTCATCAAAATACACTTGCTCCGTATCTGAGTTTTCATCCTTCTCTCTTCTCCTTTACACATGCACACAGATCAGCTATCATCTATCAAACTGTTATTCCACGTACAAATCCTTATTCTTCTAAATGCTTATCATTCAGGAAATGTAGATGATAAATTGAATCTATAATGATACAAAACATATTTGTTATTTGGATGATTCATTTCCAACCTATCCACCATCGTTATGTAGAGAGAACGGCAATATCAGAAAGAATGATTACGTCGATCCATACAAAAATAAAGTGACTTTTATTGATGAGCATAGTGTTGTGAACCTGCATGCATGCGTTAATTGCACTAGTCGCAATCGTCCCACACGTTGTGCCGGTCCAAAGTTGTCGTCCGCATCTTTCATCCTTCTTGGTTAATGCTGGAACTGCATCTCGCGGTTGCTGCATTTTGCAGAGTCGATCTCAGTCCTCTGTGCGTTACATGTACACTACATTTTTCAGGATCAATCCCGGTCATTTTAGCATTAGATGTGAATTCCTGAGTGTTATCTGGCGTTTGCTGTGTCCCACAGGGTAAAAATCCGATGGCCACGGCGCCAGATGTAAACCTGTATGCGTGCGTGCGTTCACTGAACTGGTCGCGATCATCCCACGCGTTGTGCCGGTCGAAAGTTGTTGTTCGGTTCAGTAAATGCTGCAACAAAAAACTTTCATCCCAAGTAGATTCACATCTAAAGTTTTAAAAAAATAACACGTTACTTTAGTTTGAGATTACAAATGATACTCGTGTTCCCAGGTTGAATGGCAGACTTGCAAAATGAGATCTCTTATCGCGACACATAAAATTTAAGTCCCATCAACACAACAGACTGTATGTTTCCGAGGACCACCGAAAAACAACTGCCACCTCGAATCAAACTCCAATTGACTACAAACTCTCAGAAAGACCCATATCCCCGTCATGCCCCCTCCCCTTACCATCTTCTGAAGTCCTTTCCTCTTGACTGGAAATCTTGGATTCCAGTCTTTTTCACTGGTCATCATTCGACAACCCAGAGACTGAACGCTGGATGTACCTACTAGAGATTACTGCCAGACAGTCTACTCAAGGGGTCTTATTATGGAGCCGATCTACGAACATAACTTTTCGGTCTCAGCATGATTCTCTGTTTTTATGAGGTACTTATTTAATATGAAAGAGAAATACAATTTTGCATCATCCTCAATACAAAATCAGGGATATTTTCAAATTCCACTGTGTCCCCCTCTTTTTTCTATGACGAAGCATCTAACACCTGCCACGTCTGCTATTCGCATGCACCACTAAAACATAAAGCCTACTGCAGGTATACAGTGTACTATCCGTTCTAATGTTACACTTTGTCTTTTAAATCTTCGGTCAGTGAAAGAAAAAAATCTTTCTAGAATGAGACAATTTTTATTTTTGTCGCAATCCAGAGTACCCGTTCTAGGGAAGCTGAATTTTCACCACATTAAAAACTAACCTTGGATCTAACTCTGCCCTCGTGAGGACACAAGTAAATAGGGACAACAAATTTTGAGAAACAGCCGCATATACAGTCACTGGTAAGAAACAGTCTCATGCTGCCAATGACATGATAAAGCGGCTTTTGTATGAGAAGCGGCTCGTTGGGCATGGGCCCGAGATCAGCAATAATTGTACAGTCTGAATTTGTTGCAGGCAGTGAGGCCAAGGGATAATGTGCAGTGGAAGTTCTCAGACAGACTCTGTCGAATATTTATTAGGCTTATATTATTAACTAACAGGATACGTGTCTCAGTGTTGCTCGGAGAAAACATAAAATACTGATTTTATTTTAAAAATAAATAAAGTATCAATCCTGGAAATGAAGAAAATCAAAAGGACTCATTTCACTAAGTAATTTAGGTGATTAAAATAGGATTTATCCATGTTTTGGAGTTGACCGGAGAAATTATACAATAATGATTTAATTTAATAAAATGTAATATTAGAGTATCAATTCACTGTAAGTAATTTAGGTGATTAAAATAGGATTTAAATAGCATATTCAATACAGAATAATTCAGAAATAAATTATTTTATTCCGCATAAGAAGAAATCTTTTAAGACTAAGGCAATTGTTATTTTGTTTGTCGAACGGGTTTTTCCACAAATAATAATACAAATATGTTTTTAATATTGTACTTTTATAAACAGTCTGGTTTGTATTTTTTCATAAATAGATGTGAAATAAAGGAACTCGATGTTTCTTGAGTGTTTGAAAATACATGTTAAATATTTTATGTCGGTCGAAAAGGTTCGCACAAAATACGGAGATTTTTTACACTCCTTGGACTATAACATAACGAATGCAAAATATGTTTTTCCGTTAGATCATTTGTGTAACATGTTCAAATGATATATATCTTATTTTAACAAAGGTACTTTACAGCTCTCTCTCTCTCCCTCTCTCTCTCTCTCTCTCTCTCTCTCTCTCTCTCTCTCTCTGTGTATATATATATATCGTTCTCTCTGTCTCTCCTCCTCTCTCTCTACACACACACACACACACACACACACACGCGCACACGGATGTTTCACTAATTATAAGATATTAGTTGACGTTTATATCTTTTGTTGGATTACTTTATATATATATATATATATATATATATATATATATATATATATATATATATATATATATATATGTGTGTGGGGGGGGGGTGTTAGATATTTATATTCACAGGATTCGCTCGTAAATTAATTAACCGATCATTATTTATTTTGGAACACAACTGCAAAGTGCAAGGGTGTATAATATGAGTTGTATTCAGTTTTATTTTGCAAAGAGGGGGATGGAAGCCCTTCAGGAAAATTCAAATATCTCCGATTTTGTCAAATTTGAACAATAAATATTATATATCGATTAATAAATATTTTCCACATTTCAGTTTCTTTGGAGTATTTTAAACGGTTTTTAGGGAACATAATATGAGCACAACGTTCCATGTAAAAATTCAATCTTCTGCCAATTCTACAATTGTTACCAATCTTTTCGAGGTGGCACTTAACCCTTATCCTCGAGTGAGCCCCGGGTCGTAATAAGCGGTGACCCATTAGTAAACAAGAAAATATTTGCATCAAACGCGATCCATAGTTATTAGACTCAAATGAAGCAAGATGCCCTGAAATTCAATTTCTTATTAAGACCCTTTAAGCCTAAGAATTTAAATTTCAGACTTATTCTAGAATCAAAATCATGCAATGGATTTTGATCAAAATTGGAATAAAGATTTGTGGTGGATCGAGATGCGATTCGAGCGAACACCAAACAGCGAATGGCTTGAATAGCGAATGGCTGTAATAGCGGCGTTTTTGGATATGAGTAACCGAGCTGAGGGAGATAACTCTATTTTTCTTAAACACCGCTATTCCGAATCCGCTGAAAGTTTGGCAAGGGAGATAACTTTTTTTCGAGAAACGATTCGAGCGAACGTCAAAAAGCGAATTGTTTGAATAGCAACCCTCCACTTTTTCTGGTTTGTTTCGATATGCTTTTATCTTCACTTCAAAAAGCAAGTGAGTTTTCACAGGAACGTGTTGACTCAATATATTTTCACCCAATTAATATCGTTTTTAACCCAAAAATCTAGCAAGCCTAATTTGATTAACAAAGCTTATAAAAGAAATGACCTAGTCAACAAAAAGTTCTCAACAGAAATCCAAAACCCTAACCCTATCCCTAATCCTAACCCTAACAAGCCTATGTCCAATTAGCAAAGCTTATATAAGCAGTGACCTAATCAACAAACTTAGAGTTCTCCAGTGACTCAACCCGACGCATCTCGAAAGAACCAAAAACTTATGCTCAACACATCGCGCCTTTGGTTGGGGGAGGCGAAAAAGAAGGGAACACTTCAAAACTCACCTACAAACTCCATCCTTTCGCACACATTTACACACGCACTAACAGAACAAAATAAACCTATGCATACTTACAGTGCCACGTTGTCTAATACTCACATTACGCATATTACTCACACACGCATAATCACACTAACAAATATATTATACACATTATTAGCTTATTCACGAAACATTTTCCTACTAAAACCACGAGTTGTATAAACTTTATTAAATGAATATTTACGGACTAAGAATGACTCTTATATCGATAGTTTTATAAATGTTTTGATTTTTCATTCACAAAACTCTTTTTATGTTAAGTTAGCACTTGCTTGCTAGTGACCCTAATATTTTCTAAAATCTTATTTCAATTCAATGTAATATGCATGCACGTCCGTTTATATATATATATATATATATATATATATATATATATATATATATATATATATATATATATATATATATATATATATATATATCCTTCTGTTACCATAGATTCTAGACATTAGGTTAGGCAACATTATATGTTGACATAAAAGTGGTGCAAAACTGTTCTATCGCGAAATTAATTTTACTCATCCTGGGGCTGGTATTCTTCTAGAAATAATATAAATGTATGTGATGCATAACCATTACAAATACTTTAAGAAAAGGAGAAAAAAAATAGGAAACTTTGAAATGATAAAACAAAAATCCAAACGCAACACTTGATAAGAATATTTACGTTAAACTGTAAAATAATCTTCGGGTTTCGAGTTGATGTAATGAGAAACATGACCATCCAGTACACAAATCAATAACAGTCGAATTTCGACACGAGAGAAAAGATCACCGTAGAGGAATAGTTGAAGAAACATAGAATTGTAAATATCAACGTTGGCGAATAGAGAAAAAATAGATCAAGGAAAATAAATGCTATTTATTTGCATAGTTATCCCCCTTTGAATTCTTCAGAGTTGTCTCCCTTACATAATTCGTTCAATACTTGTTTTGTATCTGTTTTTGATTGGTAGACATATTTTGCGAATACAATTATGTGTGTGCTATTGTTTCAGATTTCATTCAGATTGTTTCGCTACAGTGTTGCAACTCTTTTTAGTACACGTTTAAAGGGAGATAACATCTCGATTGATTTTTATTTACTAAGAGAATGATGGGGGGGGGGTGTATAACAAAGATTTGAACAATTGATTTTAACAAAAATCACAAATTGCGTTTCTTTCTTTCTTAAGAGTTTCTTGTTTTGTTTTGTTGTTTCATTATTTCTTAATCATCTCCGGTCGGGTTCTTAACAGTTTCCGTATATTCCTCTTTCCCTGTGACCACAAACCTTCATTTAAAATTGAAAATATAGTTTTCTTTTAATAAAAATTCTGTGTTTATATTATAAATGTATATTTGCGTTAGAAAAAGGGTAAGGAAGTGATAATTTTCTAATGTTAATTATTTTTAGACGTTTCAAAAGAGAGCGGGGGTAGAAAAATCGTCATACTTAATAATTCAACAATTAAAAACATTTTATGAATGATTAAAGCGTTTCTATTTTAAATGAAGTGTTGTTGTCACACGGACATGTTTCTTTTTTTTTTATAACTACCCAATACAAAATGTTTTCCTCATTTCCATTTCAAAACCCCCTAAAAATCTTCTATAAACGGAAAATAGAAGCATAAGATCGAGATAAGTTATCTCCCTTGAGTTGTCAGAATTAAACATGAACTTAAAAAAGGGGACCTTGATATAGACGTGTGTGTTGTATAAAAAAATGCATTCAAAAACATTTCCAAGTTTGCTAAAAGGCTATTATATATATATATATATATATATATATATATATATATATATATATATATATATATTCTTTCTTTTTCTGAAGACGTTCGTTGATCCGAACGAAACCGGTAAAATCTCTCGTTATTTGATACGTTTTTCTTGTATTTAATGTGTTTTACGTTTTGTATTTTTCACACATATCCTGTCTTCACGGCATTTCATTTTATGATAAATCGTTTTCTTTATCCTCATTGTACATATATATATATATATATATATATATATATATATATATATATATACATATACATATATATATATATATATATATATATATATATATATATATATATATATATATATATATATTTAAGAAGGAATAGGTAAATAAATACCTTTTGAAGCATTAAGATGCGATATCAATTTTTTTTATAAAAAAGAAAAATAATAAATCGAAACCGATTTTTTTTGATTTTTTTATTATAAACTAGCATTTTTTTTGTTAGTTTAAAGTGATACAGATATTTCGCCAAAACCTGGCATCCTCGGTGTGTAATATATCCTGATGTCATCGGATTTGTATTTTTTTCTTAATACTTCAAAAGGTATTTATTTACCTATTCCTTCTTAAATTTAACAATAGATGCTTTTTAAAAAAAAAAATATGAACCTCAAATCACTTATATATATATATATATATATATATATATATATATATATATATATATATTTATGACTCCTCCGGCGCTCATAGTACTCTACTACATTCCCTCATCTCTCCACCATGCCAACCCCGAACTTCGATGTACTTGCATGATAGGTTTCTTCAAATTATCATCCTAAGAAAGTCTTACAATAAAGACGAAACGTTGAACAATATATAAAAACTATCTCTTGGTTTTTCTATTTTCGTTTCTTATATATATATATATATATATATATATATATATATATATATATATATATATATATATATATATATATATATATATATATATATATATGTGTGGGGGGTGCGTGCTTCATCGCAAGTTTGAGATCTCACAGACTGCTACAATGATCAAAAACTTTGTCTCTTGAGTTTCTCGTATATGATCACGTTTCTCTGTCATCAGCTGTGTCATTTTATTTAGATATTTCGTGAAAATCATGGACATTCAGCGCCGGCAACGAGTTGTGGTTCTGCATTAACTATGGAAGAGGTGCTACTGCTTAGAAGTGAAAATCTTATCCAGGCAAAATCTCCGACTAGAATAAAATATTTCAAACGCACCAAGTGTCGTGACTAGTGCATGGGAGATAACTCTAACAAACAAATAAATATTGTCGCTGAAATTTAACTTAAGAGTTAATAGAGTTATCTGCACTTGAATGTGTGGGTTTTTTTTTCTGGTTGTATTCTTTTAAAAAGTTAACTGACAAGCCAAGCTTTCAATAATTATTCGAAATTCTGAAAAAGTATTGAGATTCATTTAAAGTAATGATTCGAAGTAGTGATTATAATCGAACATTTTGTGTCCATGTGTTGTTCACTTATACGTAACAAAACCACTGTGAGGATTCCACCAAATTTGACCTGTAGCATCCTTGATAAGCAGAGTGTGGGAGAGGAGTTAATACTATTGCTGCTAAAAAAATAACACTTTTTTTAAAACTCCAATGATTTGTGGGAATTGCACCAAATTTCGCATAAATCAAACTTGCCATGTCAAATAAATCATAGGAGGGGGGGGGCGTAGTAACAATACTACTACTACTACTTATTATTATTATTATTATTATTATTATTATTATTATTATTATTATTGTTATTGTTATTATTATTATTATTATTATTATTATTATTATTATCATTATTATTATTATTATTATTATTATTATTATTATTATTATTGTTATTATTATTATTATTATTATGCTACCCCCTCCCCAGGTCGTATACTTTTTGCTAGTATATATGAAAACAAATATTTACTACACTGGAGGGGTAATGATTAAGAGAATGGTATATTAATGAACGCATAAATACAACACTACCCCCCCCCCTCGCGTTCTCAAACAAAATTAAACAATAGAGCACGTAATGCCTGGGAGCATAGTATCGCGACAACAGAAGTATTGAAAAATAGTACATTAATATGAAATAGTATAGTAAACTGAATTAAGCATTACAAGATAGTAATAGCCTAGTTTCGGCTTCAGACAGACAGATATCAAATCTCCAATCATTTGAAGTGAAATATTTTCTTAATTGCCGTTTATAGACAGATGCATTAAGTGTAAAACGAAAATAGATTTTCATTCAAATATATATATATATATATATTTACGATTATATATTTTTTAACTGAGAACATTTTAAAAGAAACTTGATTACGCGTGACCCGTTGGGTCAACGTTGATTCATTGCACAATTCGTGTTTACAGTTATTGACCTTAATCGCTGGTGAAGGTACATTAGACTTTAAAGTCCATTTATTTATTTTATTCGTAATTTATGGAACATCTATTCGATTTGAATGACTTGTATAACTATTTATATTTTACTATTTTTGTGATTCGATTCTGACTACAGGCTAAAATAATTAACAATAAAAAGATTACTTTACACTTTTGCCCGGCCATGGCTGACGGGACGAGAACAACCTACCCTCGGGGATTAAATAAAGACTTAAATTAGAAATTCCGTATTTATTTCCGAGCTCGAAAAGGTGCACTTCATTGACTGAACATTTTTATCGACAAAGTTTGTTTTTATATATATAAAAACAAACTTTTAATTATTAATACCTATATTCGGAACTTTGCATTATATATATATATATTTTTTTTTTTTTTTTTGATTTTATTCCATTAGTTGCGACAAAACAGGTTTTGTTTCATTGGTACGGGTAGCTACCAATTCATCAGGCCGGTGGAAGGAATTCAAATGGCATAAAATTTACTTCAACCGGAGATTTAAAATTGAAAATACATTGGGGGGGAGGGGGATAGAGTTGGGGCTTTGTCTATAACGGCGACATGGGACATGAGAGGGGAGGGGGGATGACCTCAACAAGTCGTGTTTCAAATTATTACGTGGGAGGTTTTGCACGTGTCAGTGCTGCGGCAATCTCAATCTCGGCCGGGGCGGGAGGGGGGAGATGGGGCGACGGCCAGAGTGAGTCAAATTCGAAATGCGGATAAAACCGTTGTTCTTATTTTATTTTAATTCTAATAAGTAATTATCATGTGGATAAAAATGTTTGATAATTTTAATTTAGGGTATTAATTGCTACTTTTGCATTTTATTTATTATGTTGTCGCTGTGACTGTCGTGGGTATGGTTGGCGGACATTGCCATTGTCATAATCGGTTTTGTTGGTGATATGACTGGTAACACCAGAAAACTTCTTTTATAAAAGATTCCACTAGTATTGATCTCGGTATAATATAATCACAATTTAAAAAAAAAAAAAATATATATATATATAATCACAACAAAATTCACTACAAATAATAAACAAAACATTAAAATAAAATAAATAAAATGCAAAAGTAGCAATTAATACCCTAAATTAAAATTATCAAACATTTTTATCCACATGATAATTACTTATTAGAATTAAAATAAAATAAGAACAACGGTTTTATCCTCATTTCGAATTTGACTCACTCTGGCCGTCGCCCCATCTCCCCCCTCCCGCCCCGGCCGAGATTGAGATTGCCGCAGCACTGACACGTGCAAAATCTCCCACGTAATAATTTGAAACACGACTTGTTGAGGTCATCCCCCCTCCCCTCTCATGTCCCATGTCGCCGTTATAGACAAAGCCCCAACTCTATCCCCCTCCCCCCCCCCAATGTATTTTCAATTTTAAATCTCCCGTTGAAGTAAATTTTATGCCATTTGAATTCCTTCCACCGGCCTGATGAATTGGTAGCTACCCGTACCAATGAAACAAAACCTGTTTTGTCGCAACTAATGGAATAAAATCAAAAAAATATATATTTTGCTCTGAATTTTCATTGAGCACTCTTATAAACCCGGTTTCAACTTCCTTCGGATTCATACCCCCTGGATATTTGTAACAAGTTAATTATATATATATATATATATATATATATATATATATATATATATATATATATATATATATATATATATATATATATATATATATGTATATATATATATGTATATATATATATGTATATATATATATATATATATATATGTATATATATATATATATATATATATATATATATATATATATATATATATATACGTTTCCCCTTCTCCCACGGCTTCTCATCTCATTAACCGTGTGCAAACAAACAAACAAACAAACAATATTATCAAAACTTTAGTATTATTCTACATCTCAGAGTTACGGGTTATCTATATGAAACGTAAGAATCTCTCTCTCTCTCTCTCTCTCTCTCTCTCTCTCTCTCTCTCTCTCTCTCTCTGATGATGATGGTGATTTCATCAAGGGTACACAGCAACAAACAAGCTAGATCTCCAATTTTAGTATATATATATATAAATATGTAAAATAGTGATTCTTATAAAATTGTGAATTGTCTTGTATATGCAGATAAATAAAATAAAAAATAATAATAACTTAAAAGAATACCAAGCATTTTTCTTTTCTATCTTTTCAGGTAAGTCGCATTATTCTTATCAAAATCTAAAATCATCATAAGATAAAGGTAAATTGTTTTTTTGTTGCTTTTGTTTTCTTGTTTTTGTTGTTTTTTTTTTGGGGGGGGGTTCTTCTTGTTTTTGTTTTCTTGTTTTTTTTCTTGCTTTCTTTTCCTGTTTTTTCTCTTGTTTTTGTTTTCTTGTTTTTTCTCTTGTTTTTGTTTTCTTGTTTTGTTTTTTTTACTTGTTTTTTTCTTGTTTTTTTCTTGTTTTTTCTTTGTTTTTTCTTTGTTTTTTCCTTTTTTTGTTTCTTTCTTTTCTTTTTTTCTTGTTATTTTCTTGTTTTTTTTTCTTGTTATTTTTTCTTGTTTTTTTGGCTTGTTTTTTTTCTTCTTGTTTATTCGTTGTTGATGATGCTTTTTTTCTTTTAAAGTTCACCCGAGTAGATTTTCTCTTTTATATACGCATATATAGGGGAATAAATATGATTTTTTAAAATTTCAGACAAAATAGAAAATTAGTTCATGGAAGAGTGGATTAGCAACTGAACATTTTAGTAGAAATAAGAACACAAACACGTTCGACCATATTGATTTAGTCAAATAATCTTTATTAAACAGAACTCAACATTTTACACAGTGAAGCGTGGAAGATAAACTGAAGTGGAAAGTGTAAGCGGAGGGAGGTAAAATAGATGGTGTATGTAGTCGGTTGACTACGTGAGGAGAGGAGAAAGTGGAAATGTAAAGCAGGGAAAGAGTGGAAAGAGAGTAGCGTGGATTGGGTATGAGGGATGAGTGGGTAGAGAGGGAAGCAAGGGAAAGGGGTGATTAGACGTTTTAGGAAATAATAGATTCGACAGCACACCAAATCAAAGTCATACATTTTAACTTGTTATCAAATCTGTAGGAATGAAAACTAATTCACTTTAACTTAATGCCTATGCTTTACAACGTTTAGAGGTTAAGAAGGTTCTACTCAAAAGTTATTTTATGATCTAAAGTCTGTTAAATGTACGAACGCTTGTTTGTATCATGCTGATGTGATATAGACAAAAAAGTGCAACACGCCAACCAGATTAAACAGCAGACGTTTATAGGCGCCTATGACCTGCGTTTCGTCTTTTTTTAACTTCAGGTTTGTACCGCAGATCAATCAACCATGAAAAAATACACTGGGTGCATACTTGTATCTTAAATACCAAATATTTTAATTCGTTTATGGGCGGGAAAAGTGGCGTGACAGGCAGTCCAAAGAGGCATCAGCTTCTCTTTATTGTCTATTGTTAAACATATGTTCGTTTGTTTTGTGCGCTTTTCACTGTAAGAAATGTCTGTTCTTACCTTTGGAAATGACGTATATAAACATATACTATGTATCCTGCCAGATTTTTTTTTAGACTCAATAGGTAATACCATTGAATAAACTATTAATTTAGCTCACGTGGCTTGAATAAATATCGAAAACTGCCAAAAGCAAATTACAATTCTATTCGGAGTAATGAGAGTAGGAAGTTAGCCTTTTACTAAAAGTTGGACTTGTTAGCCAAGTGGTTAATGTGACACCTGCAAAAGGCGGTCCTTCTATCGGAGTTGCAGGTTCGAATCATCATTTACTTTTCATTTTCTTTGTGATTTTCTATCTTTGTCCCAAGTCCTGTGATCAAAATGAACCTTTTATTCAAGGGTGTTAGTGGCGGAAACAGTGTCAACAAAAGGGTAGCATGATACATAATATGCTGTTGCAAATAAATTATAAAGTATGTCTTAGAAATATGCACAACCATCCATTGTATCTGTTTTATTTTTCTTGGGTTGTGCGATTTTCTAAGTTGTTTCCAAGAAATGTTGTGTTTATTTACGGCTAATATTCAATGACATTTTGTTTCCGTTTTTTTTTTATCCCTTTTTCATTCAAAAAATGTTTAAACATTTTTTCTCGTGTCTGAATTCCATTGTCCTCTTTCCTCACACTCCGACCATTTCTAATATTGCAACTTTTTTTTTCTGTACATATTTTTTCTGTTTTAATTTCTAGACGCTTTCTCACATTTCGACGATAATCTTTGATAGTTGGTTGTTGGGTCTGTCACACTTCCGTTTTGAATAGCATTTGAATAGAATCTTATATAAGGATTTCAATAGGAAAATTCATTTATATCTACACACCTACTGTTGTCATATTTGGGATGGTGAATCTCTGTACCATTTGAGGGTTCTTTATAAGGTGCAGAAACGTGTATCTACTTTGATTGGCCACACCCTTTCTTCTTCTCTGCACCTTCTCTCTCATAGACGTGATGTTGCTAGTCCCAGTATTTTCTATAAATACTATTATGGCATGTGTTCTTCAGAATTATGTGATCTATTCCACACTTCTTTTGTTCCAGCTAGTTTCACTCGTTGGTCTAGTGGTCTCCATGAATTTGCTGTTGTGATACCTCATTGTAATACAGCTTCCTATTCCAGTGGCTTCTTTTCAAGAACCGTAGGCTTGTGGAACTCCTTTCCTACTGACTGTTTTCCTCCAACCTATAACCTTGGTCTTTTCAAGACTACGGCTAATAGGCATCTGCTGTCTTTGTGATAATCATATTAGTTCTTGTTAGCTCTTTACATCAAGTGGCTTTATGCCTTGTCTGGAGCGATTTCCATAAAAAAAAGATGTTTTTAAAAAGCAGGTATAAAGTCTTTTTAAAATGTAAACTCGATTTCTGAAATCTTCATATGACATGATAATACACATGTACTTTCGTAGATACTTACGTTATCACCTTTCACAGCAAGTCAGTTAAAATCATTCAGATTATCAGATCTGTAAAAAAGTAATTGAGAAATATTTTATGTTTTTGTTGCCAAAAATTTAGACTTCATTTTTATTATTATCATTATTTTTCTTATATTATTATTATTATTATTACCATTATTATTATTACCATTATCATTATTATTATTACCATTATGATTAGTATTATTATTATTACTATTATTATCAATATTATTATTATCATTATTATTATCAATATCATTATTATTATTATTATTATTATTAGCATTATTATCAATATTATTATTATCATTATTATTAATATTATCATGATTATTATTATCATTATTATCAATATTATTATTACCATTATTATCATTATTATTATTTACTCACTAGAAGTTTTCGAACAAGTCATTACTAATGATTGCTCACTGATAAGACAAGTAGTTGCTTGCATAAACTTATCTGTTAAAATGGGTGTGGAAGGTGATAATGTATGTTCAAGCGTAGTATTGCCATAATGGCTGAACACCTGGAAATTCCAAGGTGCTTTCTACATCAATCTGTATAATTTATTGTTAATAATAATATATCTTTTTAATAATAAATATCAGTCAGGGTCAATAATATTAAGAAAAAAATTACCCATTTTTTCTTACATAAAAAATAAGTATCATCGGAAGCCAAATATTCTTTAAATAAATAAAACAAATATGTCTCTTGTATATATTTATTTAAAATTGTAGCAATTAAATTATTTTTAAGAACAATAAATATTCCGTCCTCTTACCGTAAAAATAATTGTCGACTAAATATTCTTCAAAGCAGTAAACCAGATGTCACGTTTTCAAATGTATTTATTTAAAATTGTATTTATTTATTTACTTATGTATTTATTTATTCATGTATTTATTTATTTATGTATTTATTTATTTATGTATTTATTAATTATGTATGTATTTATTTATGTATTTATTTACTTATGTATTTATTTATGTATTTATGTATTTATTCATGTATTTATTTAAGAATATATTTACTTATTTATTTAAAATTGTATTTATTTATTTATATAAAATTGTATTTATTTATGAATTTATTTATGTATTTATTTATTTATTTATTTAATAAAGGATGTATTTGCAATTGTACGGCATAATTCGATGTGAGAACAATTCATTTTAAAATGGGTAACGTCGGAATCGGTTACTTTAGCGACATCAGATTTATAACCAATCATGCTGATTGGACTATCTCATTTTTTATGTGTGTGGGAAAGATGATAACGTGTGTCCGAACATAAAGGGCCTTAGCGTAGTAGTAGTAGTAGTAGTAGTAGTAGTAGTAGTAGTAGTATCATCATCATCATCATCATCATCATCATCATCATCATCATCGACGACGACGACGACGACGACGACGACGACGACGACGACGGCAACAACAACAACAACAACAACAACAACAATAATAATAATAATAATAATAATAATAATAATAATAATAATAATAATAATAATAATAATAATAATAGTAGTAGTAGTAGTAGATGGAGATTTCACCTCGTGAAATGGTTTTGTTTGAAACATATCCACCCCTCTGATGAATCTCAGAGGTATCAATTATTTTGTTCGTTATTTCTCGCTTTGTCATCGTGACATTGGCGAAAGGTAACTCTGTAAAAGTGTTCAATTTATACGATTCTCTACATTAATTTCGATTGGTTCAGTCAATTCGTCTACATTCCCCTTTTTTTATTTATTATGTAACCCCCCTCCCCCCCAAAAAAATTCTAAGTGACAGTCTTCTGGGGGTTGAAGGTTCAATCCTCAGTGCGGGCGATACTAAGAATACAATTGCGAATTACCCAAGACTTCTACCCGGTCATAGCTGACAGAACAAGAACAAGCTACCCCAGTGGATTAAATATAGGGTTATGTTCGAAATTACGTACAGATTCCCGAAGAAGGTCGGAGGTTACATCGGCCGAAACGTTGTGAGAATAACATCCAAGATGAGTACAGTAGTGCGAATAACCCAGATTATCAATTCTCATCTAAAAAAATTCCCGAAATCAAAATAATTATTTGGGGCTCTTGGTTTTAAGTTCATTTTATAAATACATTAAACTTCATTATATATATATATATATATATATATATATATATATATATATATATATATATATATATATAGTAAGCAGGACCCGCGGCACAGTTATAAAAGTGGGGGGGGGGGGGGCTCTTCTAAAAAGTGGGGGGACCTGGTTAAACACATGCATATATAACTTCATTATTGATGCCCGTAAAGTGGGGAGGGGGCCAAGTCAAAAAGTGGGGGGGGGCTTGGGCCTCCCCTGCCCCCCCCCCCCCGGTGCCGCCGTCCATGGTAAGTTATGAAAATATATTTATGGCAATCAGGTTACACAGAGGCTCCCGCGTTTCGTCCCCGGGTAGAACATTTAGGCTGAAATATTTTTAGCCGTAAGACCCCCCCCCCCACCGGGGGATGAAACGCGGGAACATCTGTGTAGCTTAATTGTCATAAATATATTTTCATAACTTACTACCTACCTCTACTTACGTATCGAGCACTATTGAAGTAAATACTGAAAACTAATACATAAAAAAGTATATCTCCTTATAAAATTTTATGTGGATACATGAGAGAGAAAGAAAGAGAGAATATATATATATATATATATATATATATATATATATATATAGAGAGAGAGAGAGAGAGAGAGAGAGAGAGATCATGTATATATTTGAATTGTTTCGTATCACGTGGTCTCTTCACGCAAGAATAGCCGACCCCCTACTAGGGTTGATATTTCTGATTTCAATATAAATATAAAATCGGAGATCAAAGGCTGCAAAAGTCTATAATTTGAAAAATCGATCACTTAGGACAAATGAACTTGAGTGGGTGAATAGTAAATATAGACGTGTGTGTGTGCACCTACACACTTGTAGTAGCTGCCCATGATTTTATTTATTTTCCCTTTTTGGGGGTCTGTTTTTATTCGTCTCTGACTTGGCAAGGGAAGTGGTGTTATGGATAACAATGCTAAGTGAAATTGCCCGAGTTCAAATCCGGCCGACTGTCCTTATTTACTAGCCTCTCCACGAGAGTAGAATTAGATACAAGGTCGTTCTTTTCTGTTAATTTGAATGACATCTAGCCAGGCGCAATCTGGATGTTACAACAATTAAATTGCCCTAGTTAAGAAGGAACCTTCCTTCTCCGACCAACGATAGAACAGATACTACACTTTACCGTCCGTAGTTCAGCATTCACTTACACTGCAATGCTATTGAAGGGAGGAGAGTATGACCATCTCTCCCCGGCTATGGATGTTCAACGGGATTTCTTTCGTTATTAACTAACATAAAAAAGGTTGATTTGCCGTAAACAGACAACCCAATCTCTTGCGTAGTCGTGGGACTGCTATGTGCATGTGTCTCATTCCGTTCTGTTTGTCTCATAAAGATTTTGTGTTCGTGTGTCCATTTTACTTTTCGAGGGCCTCTTTTCCAGTTTCCGGTTTTTGCCGTTCGATTACACGCGCACATGATTTCCCTTTCCTTTTTCTCTCCTCCTTCTCTTTCCATCTCTCTCTCTCTCTCCCTCTCTCTCTCTCTCTCTCTCTCTCTCCTGTTGCCTCTCCATAATTTAAAAGTGTTGAGGGACATGCGGATTATATATTTTTTAACTTCCACATTGTGTAAAAATATTTAATCGCTTTAGTTCAGACTAGGCTGACATTTTAAACGAAGTCCAAATGTTTCCATTTACATTAGGAACAAAAAGCTGATTTTTCAATTAATAATTATCACGCCATATAGGAGAAACGTGCAAAGGGTAAAGAATATAATAAATATTGTGATGCAAACGGAAACTGTCAGGACATATAACAGACGATTGTAAGTGGAGGGTTACCCAGTCTCTAGGGATGGGTAAGGGAAGCCTTCTCTTTCTCTCTCTCTCTCTCTCTCTCTCTCTCTCTCTCTCTCTCTCTCTATCTATCTATCTATCTATATATATATATATATATATATATATCCGTTTCTTTATTCTCTCGCTCTCTTTCTCTTCTCTCTATCTTTCTATTTTCTCCCTTTTTCTCTTTTCTCCTTCCTTCAATTCTCTCTACCTCTACTTCTCTTCCCCCTCTCCTTCTCTTTCCTCCCTCCTGTTTCTCACCCTCTTCTTTCCTCTCTTCTTCTCCCCTCTCTTACCCACCCTCTTCTTTTCTTTCCCCCTCTCACCTTATCTTATCTATCTCTCCTTCTCTTCGCAGTTTCCGTATCATCATCATCATCATCATCATCATCATCATCATCATCATCATCATCATCATCATCATCATTTCCACGCCTGTTGGAGTACAGGATGGAACAGGTGCTAGTGTTATTGTAAGAGTTAGAAGTAGATGTAATAAGTTCATAGAATTTCTGCCATTACTAACAAGCAGAGCGTTACCAATGTCGACCAAGGTTTGAGGACATTCGGTGCATTGAGAGAAATTATATGAAAATGATACGATGCATGTATAATGTGAGTTTTAAAGACAGGCTTAGTTCTGATCACCTAAGAGGGGGATTGAATCTTGACAGTAAAGCAGATTTCGATGGTAGGACCACGTTGAAAGAATGGACGAGAGTTATTGGGTTAGTAGATGAAGAACAGTTAAGGTAGCAGGGTCAGTTCACAGGGGAGGAAGTGAGTAAAACAGACTTGAGAGAAAAGAAGGATAAATAAAGACATGGTCAGAAATAGATTAGTTAGGAAGTCAATCTTCTCAAAGGGGTCCAACGCATGTAAGCATACATGTGCTTGAATGTTCTCTACTTCACTCGTGTACTTTGTGACTTGTTTTTCTGTATCCTGGTTTAAAGTTAAATCACATTATTTTATTTTTTGTTTGCACCTACATCAGTCTGTCACAAAGTCTTCGGATTTGTGCGTTCACCAAGATGAATGTATTACATCACAAAGCAATAACTGACCCCTTTACATATGTCGGCATCGATAGAGGCAGTTACTCATATTGTTTTTACCGGAAGTGACTCTAAGAACATATGACACCTCAGAAAGTGTGTAATTAGCTGCTTGTTGGCCAATCAAATAATAGCATTTCATAGCGGGTAAAAATGTTTTACGTTATTTGAGGACATTTCCTGGTTTTTAGACCATCTTTCTCCATTATCAAGTATCACTGGCATTACACCAACCCTGTGCCATGCCTTTCCTTCATGAGGGTGATATGCGGAACAAGACTATGTAAAAGTTGTTATAATGGCGGCGCTGTTATTGGAACTACCCTTGAAGCAATCAATGAAGGTTTCCATCTGTTGTTAACGAAAGGGGAAGAAAAAATGTCTCTATATCATCGCGTCGGTGTCAATAGCCGGAGATACGTGACTCTGAGGTCTGGATGTTTAATAAATTACTTTTGTCGTTACTCGGCCAAGTCAACCGAACGTGGAAACGTGACTCGTGTTGCTTTTTGGTGAAATTCGAAGCTAGAGTGGAAACTGTAGTTTAGCCGCATTACAATAGCTGAGCTAACATTTCATTGATATTTCTGGAGATATATGGAGATATGATATTTTTACCGGGAAGCAGTTGGTAGACGTATACTTTGATTTGTGCGTTTTTTTTTTGTGCATCAAATCATCCTTGGCCTTTTGACTAGGAACAATGTTTAGTATCTGTTCTGATGCATTTCATGCTTTCTGTCATCAGTCAGTAGAGGAAAAATCCTTCTAGACTGAAGCATTTTTTAATTTATTTTTGTTCCAATCGAGAGTTTTTCTTTCTTGAGGAGATTGATTTTTACCTACATTAAAAACCGACCTGGTGTCTTACTTTGTCCTCGTGGGGAGGCAAGTAAATGGAACTCGTTTGAGATTATTTAGTGTCGAAACATAAAATAGCGTTTATGCATTATGGGTGTCCGTAATCTACTTCTGGTGCTTATGCTCCAATGCGTGACCTTTTGGACGTGTGAAGTCAGTCTTTGATGACTATTACTCTCAGGTCCACTCCAACCTAGATCGGTACTACCTGTGAGGTACAAATCTATAAAAAGACCCCCGGGAATGCATGAAACGCCACACTTAAAAATGCTTATATCTGATTTTAATGAGATTAAAACCATCGTTACATTACACGTAATGAAATACATTCTCAAAATTCGATGTATTTTTTTAATAATTTAATGACACCATTATATGCATGTTGCTTACTTCTAAAAAAATAAATGTTCTTAGCCCATAACTTCAGTTGTGTAATGTTTATTTAAGAATAATTATGGACTGTTGTTTTTTTTTTACCTCAGAGAATTTGAAATAGAAAGTTATATCGATTAGCAAATTTGCGAAATATTTCTGATTAAATTTTTTTCCCGGCAAAGTGAAGTTAATTCGTTTTCGCCTAATTTGTCTGCATCAAATTGGGGCGAATAAACTCGTCCAAAACATAATTTTAAAAAAGCATCCATATACGAGTCTGTACATCAATTCTCGGTATTTCTGTGCCATTCTTAGCTAGAAACGAGATTACCTGATGACGAATATGTCTGGCAGCTGTGTCTTTTCTACTTCAGGCATTGCAAGAATTGTTGACGTACCGATTTTGGGCACACTGTCATTCAGAGTTTTTTGTTGTCATAATCTGAAACGTTATCTCCAAAAAAACAAACAAACTTTAATTGTATTTACAAACTTTAAGTGTATTTACACATTTTAAGTGTATTTACAAACTTTAAGTGTATTTACAAACTTTAAGTGTATTTCTGGTTCCATTCGCGTTTTGCAATAACAAAATGCTTTTAATAGATTTGAAGTATTTTTTTTGGGGGGGGGGGCTTGTCTTTCGCACTTTTTAACGGTTCCAAGTGTGTCTAATTATATGTTGCATAGGCACTGAAATTAAACGCCACGAGAAGCAAAGGGGGGAGAGAGCTTATTTATTACTACAGGCAGAAATCCTTCCGACTGAGGCAGTTCTCTAAAACCACCTCACAGTTCGCTATTACATCCTCTCCGGCCGAAAACAACGCGAAATGTTCACGAGAGGATTAATAGTGATTTCAATCTTTTTTTCTTAATACTTCTGATGATACAATTTTCATAGACATTTTCATAGTCATTCTTTAAGCAAACATGTTTCTCAGTAACTTTAACACATTTTGGAAAGTCATTTTTCAACAGGGACCTCAAACACACCTTTCTTAAGAGTCATTTAAACAGATTTCTAAACACATTTTTCAAGAGTCCAAAAGTCACTCTGAAACACAGTTTCCAGATATTTTACATTATAAGAAAGTTACCTTTGTAGATCTCGTCCGTCGCTGGCCCTCATCTTGTTACTAGCTGTGATCGCCGCGTGGCACCTGTTTTTGTGGGCAAACTCTATCTTTAAGCGGAGGACAAAGACACTCGAAGTCGGATTTTCTGAGAGATTTCTTTTGTTCTTTTTATTTCATGCTTTCATTCGAGTGGAGGGGTTTCCATTATTGGTTCTTCATTCACATCTTCCTAAGTTCGTACTGTGTGGGACGTTAGACGCTGTTAGTTTTTCTTAGTAGCTTTGGCCCATATCTCTTCGATTCACACCCGAGCTCTTGCATTCGAGAGCTACCTCATGCGCTCGCCACAAGCTTCCATGGTGATCTCTTTTGGATACAGCCCTTATCGCGAGCGATTACATTCTTGGGAAAACTTCGCTCGCTTTTCCGAAACGACGTTGTCGCTTCGAACTCCCATGGCGAACTGATTCTAAAAAGCTAAGTTCTTGTTCTCCGTGGTGACGTGATCATCATTCCCACGCACGAGATGGGGACAAAAACGACTCACTCTGATCTCTGACTCAAAGGTCACGTCAGGTGTCTAAATTTATTATGACTATTCTTGGATCAAACTCTTCTTTGAACTCACTTCTGAGTCCAGAAACAAAACCTATTTTTCAATAACAAAATTAGCTATTTGATACTAGTTAACCTACTGTGCCTTGCATAATGGGGCCCTACAGTACTGTAACACTCCTTCCTTCCCTATAAACAAAAAAAACAAAAAATCCCAAGATTTTCTCTTTTTTTTAAAAAAAACCAACCCCTCCCTGGGACTGGTAAAAAATCCGAGCCTGAGCACTCCTGGGGTTACCATCATTTCACCCCTGCCGGAATTTCCTTCGGCACCACATGACAATGTTTCCGGGATGTGGGAGAGTTTGCTCCCTACGGTCGTTACCGGCTAAAAATAGCCATTCCCTGTCATAAATCAACATCAGGCGTTTCTCGCCTATATCTCCTGCAAAATCTACCACATAAATTCGCTCTTGCTCACACACGTTCTCCGTGCTCGACCACTTCCCAAAAATTCCCGGTATGTTACACTTTCGGGCCACCATCACTTTCTTAGATAACTTCAACAAACGGTCGGCACACAACCGATTAAAACTAACTGCGCGTTTTATTCTCGCGAAATAGGGGAACAAAAAAACAGAAAAAACCCCTTCATTAACCTATTCTCTAATGGTCAGCCTCGAAGCTTACTGAAGGTACCGTCGCTATGCTGCTTGCTATATATGGACCATACATTTCTGACACGCCCGTGCTCCCGTCGCGAATGACAGCGAATAAACACCCAGTTTCTAACTCCCAACCCTGTTCATTAAACGTCGAGGACCCCATCCCATGTATCTATCTAGTCGATACAGTATTGGGCGAAATGTCACATCGAATCATCTCTGCTCCCGGAACACGCCGAATGACCACAAACTAGGCCCAACCTATAATCTTATAATTAAATCCAATTAACACCCGGTACCTCCTTTTTTTTAAAATCGATCCCTATGGTTCTATCCGCCCCGACGCGCGCACCCGAGTCACACCACACCCCAGCTTAACTCCATCCCCACTGGTGTTGAGCAGACACCAATTCCATGCGTTCCCTTCCCGTGTCCCTATCTATGCGGTAAGAGGGTGGGGTGTCTTCGCAGCACACTCGTCGGCAAACATCCAAAATCCACAAAAAAAAATGGGACCACAATTTCAAAACTTAACATTTTACACAACTTTCACACACTCTATCGGCGCAGTTGGGCACACCTGGGTCACAAAAACAACAATTTCCATAACTGACCACCGTCCTTTTATCGTGGTCCCACAGAATGACCATATCACCGTCATTCTCCCGTTCGCAATTTTAACGTATGCAGGCTTTACCACAAGCCTCGCCACTAACCCATGGGTACTCTATAAAAGAGAGCATACGAGCAAACGCCGGGCATCCCTCATTGACCTTCCAAGCCTGTACATACTCTGTACACGGGGATTCTTCCCGATAAAATCAACCCTGTCCAAGGGTTTCCGCGATCCGACCCAAACCAACTCTAGCTGCCGCCAGCTGCCCGAACCTAATCAACTCAAATCGCCCGGCTGACCCAAACTCATACCCATTAAATTATCTGCCTTTTTTTTTAAAAAATCTTTTACGTAACTGGTATAGCATTCTCACTTAACCGACTAAACTTCTCCAAAATTCATTCAAAAACAACAATAATAAAAAAATAAAAGTCGAACCAATGAATTAATGGCAAACCCTCTCCACAATACAATTACAAATTATGCAGTACAATATTATATTAAAAAAAAAAACAATTTCATGCAATACAATTCAATTGAACAAAAAAACAAAGACAATTATCCCGGGGCGACATCAGGCGACCCCGCCAGCTGTTCGCACACAGTCCTTTCCCTCTCTCTCTTAGGGTTCCGTTACCTCAAAGTCCAACCACAGCCTTGCGTCACTCGTGTCCGTCCTGAAACAAAACAGGATTCGTAGACAAAACACTATGCGGCACCAGTCAGCACATGTGCCTCTCACTCACTCTTTTTTTTTTTTCACATTCCTTCTCCCTTTCTCTCACTTTTTTTTTCTCTTTCCATCTCATACTTTTTTCTCTTTCTTTTACACTGTCTCTCTCTCTACCAACATATAGCTCATCACTCTCACTTTTATCCTCTCTCTCATTTTTTTCTGCATCAAACGCAACCCACAACATATACGTAAAACAAAAAAATACATTTAAAACACAAATTAACACGTAAATGAAAACCACAACCTATTCTTCCTTAAGGTTTTGTTACCTCAAAAATCCAATCGTGTTTTTTCTGGTTTTTTTTTCTTTTTACTAAATCATTTTACTCATCGGCATATCACTTTTTCTCTGTCTCCGACTCTGTCCGTCTCTGCCTCTCTCTCTTTCTTTTTTCCTTTATTTTATCGGACCGAACGTGGTTTTTTTTTCTTATTTTTTTTAATATTTAATTTTTTTATTTTAGACCGCAAACGTTGTTAGTACCCATGGTTCGAATTCAATCTGTTCCATGTCGAAACAGCTGGTCACTAAGCACCAAAATGAAATATGTGTTGGATAACCACTGAAATTAAACGTCACGAGAGCAAAGGGGGGGAGAGAGCTTATTTATTACTACAGGCAGAAATCCTTCCGACTGAGGCAGTTCTCTAAAACCACCTCACAGTTTGCTATTACATCCTCTCCGGCCGAAAACAACGCGAAATGTTCACGAGAGGATTAATAGTGATTTCAATCTTTTTTTCTTAATACTTCTGATGATACAATTTTCATAGACATTTTCATAGTCATTCTTTAAGCAAACATGTTTCTCAGTAACTTTAACACATTTTGGAAAGTCATTTTTCAACAGGGACCTCAAACACACCTTTCTTAAGAGTCATTTAAACAGATTTCTAAACACATTTTTCAAGAGTCCAAAAGTCACTCTGAAACACAGTTTCCAGATATTTTACATTATAAGAAAGTTACCTTTGTAGATCTCGTCCGTCGCTGGCCCTCATCTTGTTACTAGCTGTGATCGCCGCGTGGCACCTGTTTTTGTGGGCAAACTCTATCTTTAAGCGGAGGACAAAGACACTCGAAGTCGGATTTTCTGAGAGATTTCTTTTGTTCTTTTTATTTCATGCTTTCATTCGAGTGGAGGGGTTTCCATTATTGGTTCTTCATTCACATCTTCCTAAGTTCGTACTGTGTGGGACGTTAGACGCTGTTAGTTTTTCTTAGTAGCTTTGGCCCATATCTCTTCGATTCACACCCGAGCTCTTGCATTCGAGAGCTACCTCATGCGCTCGCCACAAGCTTCCATGGTGATCTCTTTTGGATACAGCCCTTATCGCGAGCGATTACATTCTTGGGAAAACTTCGCTCGCTTTTCCGAAACGACGTTGTCGCTTCGAACTCCCATGGCGAACTGATTCTAAAAAGCTAAGTTCTTGTTCTCCGTGGTGACGTGATCATCATTCCCACGCACGAGATGGGGACAAAAACGACTCACTCTGATCTCTGACTCAAAGGTCACGTCAGGTGTCTAAATTTATTATGACTATTCTTGGATCAAACTCTTCTTTGAACTCACTTCTGAGTCCAGAAACAAAACCTATTTTTCAATAACAAAATTAGCTATTTGATACTAGTTAACCTACTGTGCCTTGCATAATGGGGCCCTACAGTACTGTAACATATAGAGACTCCATGATATGTGTATTCCCACTGGCATTTCTAATATAATAATACGCGCTACCGATATAGAATGTGACCCAATTTCTGCCACTTTGCGTCGGCAGTTTACGTAAGTCGCCGGGAAAAGCCGGCGTGAAGACTGACAGGCGATAAGGACGCTGCGTCTGCTTCAAGTAAATACATTTTTGGTTTGTTTATATTTAGAAAAATAAAATAAACAACTGGTCAAACGCTTTTTTTTTAATATTTCATAACAAAAACAGCTGAACAAATGTTAATAATCAATTTTTATTTTCAAGAGCAGTTTGTTTTTTATATAAAACAAAAAAGCATAGCTAATCAACTGTTAATAAAAAAAGATTTCAAGCCAAGTTTTTTTTTAAATAAAATAAACAAAGCATGTCTAATCAAATTTTAATGATAATTTTTTTTCAAGAAAAGTTACCAATAACTTCTTTTTTTTGGGGGGGGGGTCGAAGAAATAAAACATAGTCAACAGTCTATTTTTATATACATTTTTTTTAAATTTCAGTACCTTAGCGAGCTCCATTTTTGCTTTAGAAAAGAACGTGCCCTTCTTTACAGATGTCCACTCTCTAAAGTTAGCATTTGTGTCTCCCCATACATATTTGCCCGTCAGCTTGCTCCTTCGGGTTAACCTGCACATATATTCACAGTTTTTGCATATTTTTTTCTTTAGCTATTAGACGTCGTTCTTGGCAATAGGCGATGACTTGTTCAGGAGAGTGAATTCGTTCAGCTAGATCGTTAAAATTCATTTTCTGATTTGACAAATGTTTTCTTGATTTACTCAATATCAAGATTTCTTGAAAAATATTCGACAGCTGAGTGGCTAATATTGTCTTAGCGCCTGTCAGTGTTCACGTCGACTTTTTCCGGCGACTTACGTAAACTGCCGGAAGATGCCGACGCAAAGTATGCGGAAATCATGTTCCACTCAATATCAGTACCTAATACGCGATGTTTTTCTGTTTCGATATTTGCGTGTAACCTTAAGGGAGGTAATTCGGTATATATTAAAGGGAACGCATCAGCATCAGCTGACCGAAATATTAGTATTGCATGTAATGTAAACAAGATAACTGTTTTTTTTTGTTTTTGTTTTTTTAGCAAGTGAATTAAAATATACAAGTTGTAAGTTTGGAATCCAAATCTGTAAAGGCATCAAGGGTTTGGTTTGCTTTTGTTTCGTAAAGTTTACAAAATGTGTTTTTTACAAGAGCATCAAATTCTTTGTTAGGATTGGAAAATATGTTTTATGTTGCGATGTGTGTATCGGTTTGCCAACCGACATAATTCCTAGCAGCACCTACCTTGAAGTATTAGTATAGTTCGTATGCATGGCGACAGTTTTCCATTTTCAAATGCTTTTAACTATAAGTTGTAACTTCGGAAGCAATAAAATTAATTGTGCAGTCATTTTGACGACACACACACACAAACACACACACACACACACACACAAACACACACACACACACAAACACACACACAAATACACTAGTATATATTACGTAGTGTCTATTGGTATACTAAATTCATCAACGTTTGCTTCCCACAAGATGTTTTCCTATATTCTTTAAGAACACACAGTACATGCTTATACCTTAGTTCTTTGATCGAGTTACGTAAGAAAAACATTTTTTTCAATTGTTCTAATTATCCGTAATTTATAATTAACTGAACAAGTCGCCCATCTCTCCGTTAGCTATCTACGTATTTCTCTCGCCCTCTCTCACAATATGTTGATTCTACAAGCCTTTAACATTTCTTAATGTTCATCTCAGCATTTAGAAAAAGAGTGACACTATTTTATCAGCCGCTGTCATTTAATTTACATACGATGTGTGGTGTGTATAGACACAAGTATGTAAATTAGATGAAAAATAAATACTTCTTTTTTACTTCTACATAATAATGATAATAATGATATTATAAAATTAAGGATAATATAGAAGTAAAGAGATGTATTAGTTTTAGTTTTGCAAGAAGTATTTCTTAACACATATATCAGTTTATGATTTTTTTTTAAAAAGAAATCAAAGTGGGACAAATAATGCTTGTGCTTGTGACCCAACGGGTCACGTGTACGTCTAGTATATTTATTTTAGAGTTGGTACATTGCTGAATAATCAGCAATTATGTCGTTTTAAGAGTTTGTATATTTCGATCTTTCAAAACAAACTCAAAACAGATTTGGGCAAAACTGTCCAATCTTTAGACGTCTTTTTACTGGATGAGCAAGCAATCATGTCGCCGGGTTTCCCTGGCGCGTTTTTGTAATAATTGTAATGGCGGTTCCTTCGACACCGACGTTGACACTTTCGTCCTGAGACGAAGACTGGGTTGGCACACGCTTTCTCTTAGTTTTGAAGCTGTGCGTTAGATATTGCCAACGGCAAAGTTGCCGCCGCTGGTGACCTGTTCATAGCAATGGCGTCGCGCTGCTGGCGAGGTGGATAGGGGGAACGTTGACTGGTATTGGTGCGGTCCGCCGATGAGTGACAGCTCAGATCAAGTGGTGGGAGAGATTTTTTTCTCTTCGGTGATCGGAAGATTGAATGGATTATAGTTGACTAAACATCAACCCAAATAGTATCTACTAACTATGCGGTGGGGGGGGGGGGGGGGGTTAGTCATCAAAACTCTATGTTAATAACATATCCCACTTCAACATATTAAAATGCACGAATAAAACTTTTTTGTTTCATTATGTAATGATTACGTCATAAGATTTTATTCAAAATGAAAGTCTTTAAGAACGTTTTCTGTGTCTCAATTTCTCAGAATTATTCAACTTTGAAATGTGTATTTCTAATACTAGTAAGCAAAAGCATAATGCAGTAGAATGTGAAATTTCGATTTTTTTCTTTTTCTTACTTCGAACTTATGCATTCAAATATCAATACGCTAGTAAGTTCGTTCCTTTTGTGTCACATTTTCATTGGTAGGGAATTTGTTATAAAGAGAAACCGGTGGGAAGGTTAAATAATGGAAGGGGAGATAGAATTAACGAACACCGGTCTATGAACATTTTTTACTGAAAAACGCGAGCTCATATGAAAAATTTAAAAAGAAATACTCCCCTTTTTTAGAAAGCCTTAAAACCTACAACGTCATCCCATCAACAGTTTTCTCAATTATATTAAAAGCATATAAAATAAATTGAAATTTTACTAGAAGTTTTAGTTCATTTTAGGAATTGTATCTCTGTTTTCTCCAGTCTCAATTAGCCATACCTACAACTGTTCTGTTCTCTTTTATTATGATTTAATTGGATCGCAATAAATATAGAATTAGAAACACTTTGTGGACTTTCCACGGGTAACAGCTCATATATCTTAATACCTAATTGTAAAACGAATCTCATTTTCCCAGTTATGTCACTTTAATCCTGTGCATCGGTATGCAAATTTCAAACAAATACATTTTAACGAGAAAAGTCAATGCTCTCTCAGAATTCTATTTTTTTATGTCAACGTTTGACTACACTGGGTTAAATAAAGAAATTCTCTTGTTGAACTTCTATAAAAGTGCCTTTAAACGAATATTGTGAGGAGCACGGGCACTTACAACTATGCATCCCACTAAAACAGAAAGTTTTATGTATTCATTTTTGTTTGACCATTCTACAGATTCCGTAATCTGTATACACAAACTTAGTATCCAATCAAACGTTATTTTTTGCTATTTTGCATTGTTTTTTACATAGTTCGCCCCAAACAAGGCAGGCCGCCACTGTAGACGTAAGGGGCAACTGAGAATTAGGGAGTAGGTTTGGGGGATCCAATCTAAATTAGGAGCTGCACAGCGAGATGTCTGTTTACATTAGTTTAACATTTCTGCATGTCAGTAACGTACTGTAAGCAGGAAGCAGGGAGTAAGTTCCAGAGTCTAGCACCACGCGAAAAGAAACTTTTGGAGTAGAAAGCTCTTCGGCATCTGGGGACCTCCACAATGAATGGATGGGATTTGGCAGATTGTCGGGTTGGTCTAGTGAATTTACGTCGTGGGAGTACCAGCGCAACAAGCTCATCAGTGCACAATCCATTGAAGTATTTGTAAAACAAGCACAAGGAAGCAACATTGCGACGATGGGACAGGGGATGGAGCTTTGTGGGTAGTGAAAGACCTATCAAATTGGCAACTCTTTTTGGGACCTTGTCTAAGAGGGAGAGACTAGCGGATGATGCACCAGTACTCCATGCATGGGCGGATGGTGACTTTGTAGAGATATAGGATAATGTCAGGTGTGAAAAGTTTACTGGCACGGTAGAGGGAACCTACCTTCTTTGCAGCAGCCCTGCAAATGTTTTTAGTGTATTTATTCCAATTCATGTTATCTGTGAAAGTTAGGCCGAGGAGTTTGAATGTTGGACTCTCAGGCAGGGTGTTATTTGTCATGACAATCGGTAGTTAAAGAGGTTTCTTGTAGTTATTGAAGGAAAGTAGTTTTGTCTTTGCGGCATTAAAAGTTCCCATCCATTTTTGACCCCATTCCACTACAGACTGGAGGTCATCTAAGGATTCAGTCATTGCCTCAGATATGTGCGCATCGGTTTTGCCCACATTACGAAGGTAGATCATGGTGTCATCAGCAAATATACCTAGTTCAGACTCAATAACATCAGGGAAGACGTTTATGAAAATCAGGAACAATAGTGGTCCAAGAATAGATCCCTGGGGTACACCAGCATTTATGCCATGTTTCCTAGAACAACCATCGAGTATAACCTGGATCTTTCGTTTTGTTAGAAAGGATTTAATTATATTAAATATTTGCCCAGTAATACCATATGAATGCAGTTTTATGAGAAGCCCTTCATGCCAGACCTTGTCAAAGGCCTTGGATATATCAAGCGCTACCGCCCTAGCTTCACCTGTCTTGTCCAGTGTATGGAATATGCGTTCAGAGATGACCTTTAGGATATCTGCAGTATATCGTGCTTGTCTGTATCCGTATTGATGATCGGAAAGAAGTTTAGAATTAACTAGTTGCCTGACTATCGCTAGATTGATTAATGATTCAAAGATTTTAGCAAAGATCGGGAGTAGACGGATTAGGCAGTAGTTTAGAGGATCAGTTCTATCTCCAGAATCTTGAAGACTGGTACCACAGAAGCAATTTTCCAACTATCAGGGAAGCAAGATTCAGTAAGGCATTTGTTGCATAGTTTTGAGAGGACAGGGGCCAGCTTCTGTACGTGATTGTATAAAAGGCGCTAACAGAAGATCTTTTAGTATCATAAAAAATACAGAAAAATGAACAATAAACTTTTTCCAAAAAATCCTGGAAACAATCGTACACCGAATGCTTGTTGGTTTTGAATTCTTAGAACAATGTTCAAATTATATTTATCTAAACTAACATTATATATATAAAGGTTAAATTACACGATATATCATAAAATGAAGTCTCGTTGAGACAGAATGTATGAAAGACAGAAAAGAAAAGCAATAAAACACAGAAAGTAATAAAAATCAAACGAGGGATTTGACCGGTTTCGTTCAAATCAACGGACGTCTTCAGAAAAAGTAAAGATTTAAAATTTATTGAAAAGGCAGCAAAACATAGGAAAGAAGATGCGAAACGGGATATTTAACTATTTGGAAAATATACAGCGCGTGCGAAAAAGACGTTATTTGAGAATAAGGAAAGACGAAGAAGTCAAGAAAAACAAAACATTGAAACGTGGATAAATAGCAGTAAAATTAAGTAGTACCTAACCGAAATTTATAATTCAGTGGCTGGTTATATTTCATTGTTTGAGTGAAATTTTTGCCAGATGTTAAAGAGTAAGAGCCAACTCTAAAGTTGACGGTAAATGGTGATGAGAGAAGGATGACAGGACTTTCGATGCACTTGCGACGTAGTAAAGAGGATTCAGTCTTGAAGAGGATGCAGTTTTTCAGGTCGAAATTGTGCGTAAATGTGTTCATGTGTATGACTGATTCGTTAGTGCGATTGTTGTGTTTGAGGTCCTGTTTATGTTCGTAAGTACGGGATTTGATATTTTGCTGTGGCATTTTTTTTAAGGGAATGTAATAGTCTGTTTTTGTTGTGAATATAAAAAGCATTTTGTTTAGCGTTGTAGATTTTTAAAAGATGGCGGATAGGTTAAAGCTCTATATGTGTTCTCGATTTCATTGCGGAGATAAGCGGAGATAAGCAGAGATAAGCGGAGATGCAAATTCTGAGACCCGATCGACGAGCCAATAATCATTCCGGATTTATGAACATCCGCAGCACCTCAAACACAAAAACCCTACTAACGCACTACCAATGCACAGGAACAGTTATACCCACAATTCTAACCTTATTACTGCACCCTCCTCAACACTAAGTCCTCTATACCACACAGTTACTGTCAAAAACATCTCGTTTCGTGTTATTTTCCTGTTTTTCCGGGTTTTTTTTAATAAATTTAAGATCTTCACTTTTTCAAATCTGAACGAAACCGATCAAAAAACTTGTTTCATTTTAATTTCTTCCTGTTTTTAATTTTTTTTTCGTTTCTTTCTTTTATATATATATATATATATATATATATATATATATATATATATATATATATATATATATGCATATATACATATATATATATATATATATATATATATATATATATATATATATATATATATATGTACATATATATACATATATATGCATATATATATATATATATATATATATATATATATATATATGTATATATATATCTTAGGAAATTTTCAACATCTTTGAGGCACGCATGAAAATGTATTTAAGTGAAATATTTTTGAAAATCAACACATAGTTCATTATAAATTAAAAAATCAATTATTTAAATTTTTTTTTCAAGATTTCGTTGTAAAACAACTTTGTTAGACGAGACTGTCTCATAGTTTTTATTTCTTTTTCTTCTTCTTCCTCATTTTGATGGTATTAACCTCGAGGGGTCGAATCACGGTAGAGGCAGAAAAGCACGTCAATTTCTAAAAGACGTTAGGATAAGTAGAGCCCGGTCGATGTTTGGCGCAGATTGGCGCTTTTTGAATAAGGTAATCGACAACATCTTTGAGGCACGCATGAAAATGTATTTAAGTGAAATATTTTTAAAATCAACACATGGTGCAATTTAAATTAAAAAATCATTGATTTTTTATTATATATATATATATATATATATATATATATATATATATATATATATATATATATATATATATATAGCGCATCTATTTTTCATCTTATATAAATGTCACGCTCAAGCGTGTGTTATTTAAATAAATTGAAAAAATAATAATTTTTGAGAAAGAATATTTTAATTGAATTTCATTCAACGCGAACTAATTAAGCTTTTCTTTTCTTCGTCAATTCAACCCGTCGCCATTTTGTCGTGTTCAAACGAGTTGTAAAAGCGACAAGATGGCGAAGGGCGTTCCTGTTGACCTCGTTAAAGAATTTTGTGTTAAGACATTTTTTTTTCGTATTTTATGTTCGAAAACCACTTGGCCGAAAGTGAAACGGTCTTGCATAATCTGTTTTGTTTGGTTATTTAATTAGGACTATTATTCTCGCGAAGAAAACTTGTTAATTTGAGATTTTTTGGAGCGCGAAACAAACAATATTCTAAAAATGAAAATGACGCTTATTTTATTCCGCACGGTTTTCTCAAGAAAATCCTTAAACAAAAAAGAATATCCTCAAACGTCGTCTCTTCAATCTGTGCGTTTAGAGATGAAAATGGTTATCAAAATTTAGTTGACTGACAAATAGACCACGTTATGCCAAATGGACCACATTATGAACGCTAAATCACAGAAGGTGACAGGCGTCTACAAAATACCATTTTCAGAAAAAAAATAAAAGAATAAAAGGCGGCATTCTTTTTAATACTCAACTGATGAGCACAAATAAAGAATCACAATAGCCAACACTTGTAAGATTTTAAAAGACTTAGATATTTATTTACAAGGAAGAATATACTGTTGTAAAAATGATCCAAAATAGGAGAGCTAATAACCTAAAAAGTACCGAGAAAAACATATACACAATAAGAATCAGTTTGTCGAAAAGGGACCTATCTGCTATCAAGCTTAAAACATATTCACAAAAAGGATCAGATTGTGAAAAATGGAACTATCTACCAGCAAGCTGAAATCATATACACAATAAGAATCAGATTGTGAAAAAGGGTATTATCTGCTTGCAAGGTGAAAACATATACACAATAAGAATCAGATTGTGAAAAATGGTACTATCTGCGAGTAAGCTGAATACATATACACAATAAGAATCAGATTGTGAAAAAGGGTACTATCTGCTAGTAAGCTGAAAACATATACACAATAAGAATCAGATTGTGAAAAAGGGTACTATCTGCTAGTAAGTTGAAAACATATACACAATAAGAATCAGATTGTGAAAAAGGGTACTATCTGCTAGTAAGTTGAAAACATATACACAATAAGAATCAGATTGTGAAAAAGGGTACTATCTGCTTGCAAGCTGAAAACATATACACAATAAGAATCAGATTGTGAAAAAGGGTACTATCTGCTAGTAAGCTAAAAACATATACACAATAAGAATCAGATTGTGAAAAAGGGTACTATCTGCTTGCAAGCTGAAAACATATACACAATAAGAATCAGATTGTGAAAAAGGGTACTATCTGCTAGTAAGCTGAAAACATATACACAATAAGAATCAGATTGTGAAAAAGGGTCCTATCTGCTTGCAAGGTGAAAACATATACACAATAAGAATCAGATTGTGAAAAAGGGTACTATCTGCTTGCAAAGTGAAAACATATACACAATAAGAATCAGATTGTGAAAAAGGGTACTATCTGCTTGCAAGGTGAAAACATATACACAATAAGAATCAGATTGTGAAAAAGGGTACTATCTGCTTGCAAGGTGAAAACATATACACAATAAGAATCAGATTGTGAAAAAGGGTACTATCTGCTTGCAAGGTGAAAACATATACACAATAAGAATCAGATTGTGAAAAAGGGTATTATCTGCTTGCAAGGTGAAAACATATACACAATAAGAATCAGATTGTGAAAAAGGGTACTATCTGCTAGTAAGCTGAAAACATATACACAATAAGAATCAGATTGTGAAAAAGGGTCCTATCTGCTTGCAAGGTGAAAACATATACACAATAAGAATCAGATTGTGAAAAAGGGTACTATCTGCTTGCAAGGTGAAAACATATACACAATAAGAATCAGATCGTGAAAAAGGGTACTATCTGCTTGCAAGGTGAAAACATATACACAATAAGAATCAGATTGTGAAAAAGGTATTATCTGCTTGCAAGGTGAAAACATATACACAATAAGAATCAGATTGTGAAAAAGGGTACTATCTGCTAGTAAGCTGAAAACATATACACAATAAGAATCAGATTGTGAAAAGGGGTACTATCTGCTTGCAAGCTGAAAACATATACACAATAAGAATCAGATTGTGAAAAGGGGTACTATCTGCTAGTAAGCTGAAAACATATACACAATAAGAATCAGATTGTGAAAAAGGGTACTATCTGCTAGTAAGTTGAAAACATATACACAATAAGAATCAGATTGTGAAAAGGGGTACTATCTGCTAGTAAGCTGAAAACATATATAAAATAAGAATCAGATTGTGAGAAAGTAGAAACCTTCAACATAAATACATAAAAATTATAAGTTTATATATATATATATATATATATATATATATATATATATATATATATATATATATATATATATGTATATATATATATATATATATCTTCATGTTACATCACAAATTGAACAGGGTCTTATATGCAAAAGAAAAAAAGCGGCTTGAAAAAATGATACTTTATTATGAAATGTCTAATATGTGTTGTCATTGTTTTTACTTATTGTAGATTTAACACTTGGCAGTGACGATGCCCAAACCGAGGAGTTTTTAAATGTGTTTTTAAACGTATTTTTGAAACGTATTTTTATGTATTTTAAAACGTACTTTAAAAACGTACATCTGGAAATATTTTGAAATACTTAAAAATTCTTGAAAACGATATCCTTGGTTTGGGCCGAAACAATTGTTTGCCTTAATTAAAAACGTTTTTTTTCTGTGAACATCCATCCTCTATCATCATTATTTTCAGGGTAAAATAATTAAAACTTTGTAAAATAGCTCTAGTCACGCACTATAGAACTATAGCTGACTTTATGTTATAAAATGATCCTACATTTGAAGAACTTTGAATGTTGAATTACAACACACACACACACATATATCTTTATATATATATATATATATATCCTGTATTCGTAAGAAGTTAAAGAAGTAATCTCTGAAAAAAATGGTAAACATTGCAACCAATATGCTTTTCTCTCTCTCTCTCTCTCTCTCTCTCTCTCTCTCTCTCTCTCTCTCTCTCTCTCTCTCTTTCTCTCCCAGGTTACTTGTTCCCTGACGAGGGAAAAGTTAGACATAAGATGTTTTTTTAATGCGAGAAAGATCTCGCTCCCCACAAAAAGGGCACCCGAGATATAAACAAAAATACATGTATAGTTCCGTAGACACTTCATGGTTACGCGTTAGGAGACGGCCAATAAACCTATTCTACACACTCCAAGACTGAACATATACTACACTTTGGATCTTATATCGAATGAAGTGTTCTAAATACTATACAACGTATCAAACTAACAAACAATGCTAGTTATGCTTGTCAACCCGACAAAAGTCGAAAATCAAAGCTTACAACTTGTGAACGACGCATCGCTGTCAGATGTTGCGTGCAGTAAGTTAAGCTGGAATGCGTGTCACGTGTGCAAAGCGACCATCCATTATCATGCATTTCCCATCGACAAATAGAATCAACTTTGCTTAAGATGGCGGAAGATCTCCGGTTGTGACTACTGGAAATCGGTTTCAGAAAGTCGAGCCTATTATTCCGAGTAGTGAAATCAAGCCTGACTCAAAATTATGACTACAGTAATATATAGTAGTATGAAAATATACGTATGGCAAGTAAGCTACACAGAAACGTTTGTGTTTTATTCCCGAGAGAATTCATTGGGGTATATGTTTTAATCACGAAAAATAGATATTAAACTATTCCTTGGTATGGGGATCGAGTTATGTTTGAAAAAAAACTTATTTAAATTGTTTTAATTAGCTGTAATTTGCAATTTACTTACTAAGTCATCCATTTCTTAATTTTAGCCTGACGATTCCCTACGGAGATAAAACACGGAAGCCTCTGTGTAGCTTAATTGCCATAAATATATTTTAATAACTTACTATATATATATATATATATATATATATATATATATATATATATATATATATATATATTATGACACTATATCTATTCAAACTACTGTTCTCATCTTGAGTGTTATTCTCACAACGTTTCGGCCGATGTAACATACGACCTTCTTCAGGTGTATCTTGTCCGCATATAGAGGGTAAAGTGAAACTATCTACCCTTATATGACGAAGTACAAATTTAGACAGAGTAGAACGGTGAAGAGTAAGACGACTCAAAGAATCAACGCATATGTTTGTGCGACGATGACCTTTTAAGCAGACCTAGTATAGAATGTAATGCAATATGGGAACCATTACTTATAAATAATTGAACAAGAAAGAATAAAGAATATAGTAATAAGTAGTAATCTATAGAGATAATTAGTAAGACTGCACATCTAAAAACCAGAATAGGTTTAAGGCTCCCAACATTCATACTAGAATTGTCCGAATAAAGTACGAAGTAAAATTCAGTTCTAGGTGACAGTCTTCTGGAGGTTTAAGGTTCAATCCTCAATACGGGCGATAGTAGGAATAGAATTGCGAATTACTTAAGACTTCTACCAGGTCATGGTTGACGGAATGAGAGCATGCTACATCTGTTGATTAAATAAAGAGACATGTTATAAATTCCGTGCAGATTCCTGAGTTCGACAGAAAGATTCCCGAGTCTGACAAGATACACCTTTTTTAACCATAGTTCACTCCAAACAAGGCAAACTGCAACTGTAGACGTAAAGGGCTACTGGGAATAAGGATGAAAGTTTTGGGGGTCACTCTAAATTGGAAGCTGTGCAGCGAGATGCTTGATTACATTAGTTTTAAATTTCTGCATGCCGATACAGTCGGTGAAACAGAGAGCAGGGAGGGAGTTCCAGAGGCCGGCAGCACGAGGAAAGAAGCTATTGGAGCAGAAGGATCTCCGGCATCTGGGGACCTCCACAGTGAATGGTTGAGTGTCAGGGTTGGTCGAGTGTATTTTCGTGGAAGGGGCACCAGAGTAGCAAAAGTTCATCGAAGCATATTCCATTGAAGTACTTGTAAAACAAGCACAACGATGAACATTCCGGCGATGGGACAGAGGTTAGAGCTTGGTGGATAGTGAGAACCCTATTAGATTAGTGAATCTTTTTGAGACCTTGTCTAAGAGGGAGAGACTAGTGGATGGTGCATCAGCCTAGATGTGGCAACAATACTCCATGAATGGGATGGTGGCTTTGTAGAGATATAGGATACTGTCAAGTTTTCTATCACAGTAGAGGAAGACCACTTTCTTTGCAGCAGCCCTGGCAATGGCTTCTATCTATTTGTTCTAATTCAAGGTACCTGTGATGTTAAGCCGAGGAGTTTGAATGTTGGACTCTCAGGTAGGGTGTTATTTGTCATGGCAATCGGTGGTTGAAGAGGTTTCTTGTAGTTGTTGAAGGAAAAGAGCTTTGTCTTAGCAGCAATAAATTTTACCGTCTATTTATGACCCCATTCCACTACAGACTGGAGGTCATTTTCTAATGATTCAGCCATTTCCTCGGATATGTGCGCATCCATTTTGCTCACATAACGAAAGTAGAACGTGGTGTCGTCAGCAAATAAGTTCGAATAATCCAAATAATCCAAAGCATGCTAGTAATTTATCTTTAACGTTGACTGATCTCGATGAATTTCCCCTGATATATCGCATGCAATAACCTTGTTATTTTTTTTGTTTTGCAGTATTTATTAAATTATTTCTATAACCCATGTTTTAATATATATTATTTAATATTTCATGCATATTCTGGAAACCCGATATTAGTTTACAGACAATTCATAATGGATTTCCGAAAATTCCAGATATTTAAAAATAACAGTTGAAAGTCTCCAAAAATGTGGTTTAATATTTTAAAGACTATGGAACTTTACTAGTTTATATTTAACAACAAATGGTGAAGAGATTTTTTAGTTATTGAAGTTTATGTGATTTGCATATTGACTTCAGGCCGCTGGTTTGTGTATAGAAACGGATACGTGTATATATATATATATATATATATATATATATATATATATATATATATATATATATATATGATGTATATACGAGGCCTGTCTAATAAGTATCCGACCTTACGCCAGAAAAAAATATTTCAAATACGTGACGAGGTTGGGACCCTAATTCCCTTCAAAGTAGGCCCCTTGTGCTTGCACACACTTAGCCCACCAGTCCATCCACTGCCGGAAACACCTATAGAAGTCTTCTTTTAGAATGGTGTTCACCTCCACAGTAGGTGTTTGAAGAAGATGCAATTAGTGTAACACAAATTAAGGAATGGTTCAATCAACCTATTAAACAATTGCCACACCTCAACGGAGAATGGCTAGCGTTCTGGCAGGCCCCAAACTGCTCGGAGTGCAGCTGTTGTTGAGAATGTGCGAAAAAAGAGATAATGCGGAACGCGACGGCGGAGATGAGCACCATTCTAAAAGAAGTCTTTCTAAGGTTTTTCCGGCAGTGGATGGATCGGTGGACTAAGTGTGTGCAAGCAGAAGAGGCTTACTTTGGAGGGGATTAGGGTCCCAACGCTGCCACGTATTTCGAATATTTTTTTCTGGCCTAACGTCGAATACGTTTTAGACAGGCCTCGAAAATGTCTTTGATAATTATATAAGTTAGCATGCGAGATCTGATTGTTGGTCGATTCCAGTTGGGCTGAAAAGAAAAGAAAATGTCGGCTGATTTAGATAGGTCGAAAGTCATAACAAATGCAAAAATGTTGCGGGAAACGATATTCGTGGCAACCAACAGTTGTCAGCTGATAGTAACGAGAAATCGTAGCCAGTGAACTACAAATGTATCCCTATTGAACCAAATGAAGTTTTACTTGCAAAGGAAACATTCACAAGAGTTAAAATAACTAGTGGGAGTGACCTCTTCTCTATAATCTATTTCTCGCAGAAGAGACACCTTTCTACTTTTTATCCATAGAAGGTGCTCGACTGAACTCCAATCTTTGGGGTTTTTTTCTTGTAAGGCATTAACAGCAGAGTTCGTCTTACGTCTACAAAAAGAAAAACTTATTTTCTCCCTCCATGTGTCTAGCGTCAGACAGAATTCTCATGGACAGAGCTTCTTGGCAAGGGCTCCTCGTTTGTAAAACAAATTACAGCGGGACTGCTTTCTGGAGGTTACAACTTTGTCGTCTTCAAATGCAATGTCTGTAATGTTTTCTCGTATAAGTAATCAAACGAAGTTCTTATCATTCATCAATGTTCATACTCTCACGGGGTTCCTCATCTTTCAGACTGTCTGAAAATACTGGCTTCCTGACTTAAAATACACCAAACATTACTGTTATTGTTTTTCCCTTTCCCTTTGCAAAACTCAATCATGTTCTGCAAAGCCAAAAACAATAACAACAATTTTCCTCTACAAAATAACCAAACCAAACACCATGAATAAATGTTTGAAGACAAAGAACGTGAATCATAAAAGTTTTACCAAAATTACCGCGTTGGCATTAAATAACCCGAAAAGGGTAGATATGCCGTAAAACTAAACCAACCAATCCTCCTTCGGCTGGAAATCATCCCATTATCATTCACTTTCATGCTCGAGTGGCTCTTGGCCTTTATCAGTGGTGATGCCAATAGTAAAGAAAAAGACGACATCGCCTTTCCAAACAGAACCCTCTGGATATATGGGGATAGTGATGCACGCAATTGAGTTTCTATCTTGACGTAGCATCTTTTATTGCCCAATTCTAGAAGAATCCCTGTGAATTTGAAATGCTTGCTAAAGTTCACTTCATGCTATAAATAGTCACTTTCTTACCTTTGCGTTATAAATCCATTTCCCCCTCCCCTCTGCTAATATCTAAAACAATGGCATAATCTCGATTCCTAAGGGTTGGTAAGGTAACTAGTCTAGTAGAAGGAAATCACCAAACTAATACCAATCTTTGTTCGCTTGTTTTGGTGCTGCTACCTATCGTCTTGAATTTCTTGCCGCCAGATGTCCGGTTTGAACTACGCAAAACTTGATTCACTATTAAATCCACCACGCACTTACCACATTTCGTGGGTTGTCCATTGTTTTGCGATACTGAAGGCGGCTAAATACAAGACAACAAATGTGTTTCCAACTAACTCTCGTATGTTATAAAGAAAAGCCTTGCAAAGAACATTCAACGTCAAACATACATTCCCACTGGTATTTTAGTTCTCTCTTCTTCTCGTCTGGTTTCTTTTAGGGTAGGTTGATTGTTTCGTTTTACGGCATATCAACCATTTTCGGGATATTTAATGCCGAATCCAATCATGTTGGTAAGTCTTTGAGTTTACTATCTTCACATGTTATGTATTCATGGTTTTTTGCCCAAACAAGTAACTTCATATGCCAATGTGTCCATCCCACTTGTTGCAGTTTTATGCAATGCACAGGACAGATTCTATTTAACTAATAGAATGAACCTTAGTAGGTACTACCACTGCGTGTCGGAGTGGACCTGTGAGTAGTAGCAATTAAGGGGTGACTCCATGCACAACAAAACTCCAAATTTGAGTCATTATCACCAGTTGTGTTTAAAGGACCTTTTTTTAAGGTTATCCTCTCTTACACAGGACCTTCTTGAAGGTTATCCTCTCTTCTGCACTTAAGTGATACTAGTGGCATAATGGATACTTTCACAGACCATGGAATCGGCTTAACAGAGTGTAAATCAAATCTAATCCATTATACTGTAATCTCAGTGTGATCGTTATGAACGCCCGTCCCTCTAAAAAGCAACTTGTTTACGATAGGTATTTCAACATTAGATAACCCCCAAAAGGGTCGATATGCCATAAAACAAAATAGACCTTCTGCGTTGATGCTTTTAGACATCACAACAACTCATCGTGCACAGTTACCTTACATTAACGACAAAGGATTATGAATTTTTTCTTCTTTTACGGCATGTCAACATTAGGGGGTATTTCCTACCAAACACTTTCATATACAATTCACTGAACACAAGTTGCTATTTTAGCCATTGCTTGTGAAATTTGGGTTCATGGATTTCGCAACGCTATTACTATGGAAGTGATATAGTCTTCAGACTATGGTCAAAATGTGGTATATGTTCTGTCCCTGGTTAGTGAAGATAAATCCTTCTGGACTTGTTGCAATACCCGTTCCTTCGGGGGAACCGGTAGCATTAAACAAAACACAACGATAGAGACAAGGACGTGCTCAATAAACTCTGTTTCTTTATTCTTCACCACCAGCTGGTGTAAGTTGGGTATACACATATAGATAATTAAATATTTCTATGTTAGCAAAAGTCCTTTTGCATTATCGTTCTTTCCCTTGTCTTACGAAGAAACCACTTTCTTTACCTTGACGCCGGTTGATTTTCGACTCTACCCAACGTAGGTTATTTTCACGAAAACCAAGCAGAGTGATTACCTTTGCAACCTAGAGGGAAACACGACAATACGTTCATAACAGTCTGCTCCCAGAATATAGGAAATGCTTGTGATCTCCACGCCAGTTGTTTACGGCAGTTCGGCCGTGATGGGGGTACCTCTCTTCGGGGCTGACCTACAACAAGTTTTTCTCTATATCCTCTCAACTCGATCTCTGCTACGTAAGCACTCCTTCTTCCTTCGTTTAAAAACGCCGTTTTAATTTCTGACTTTGCACTCCGGATGCCTTCTTCTTCTGGCCTCGTGCACCTGACTCTTTTAAAGGTTACCAAGTAGTTTTTTTTACGACGTCATACTCCGAAATGAGCCTGTCGACCTCACACACCTGGGCTCGTTCAAAGGTCACCGATTCATTTCCGTTGTTCTTGTAGCCTAATTGACAATCTATCTAGTCTTCGGCTTTTCTTCGTTATTGCGGGATCATGCCCTTAGTCTCCCCGTGACGTATTATGCGTTATTACTCAACATGTCTGCATCATTATTTTACAGCATACTATTGTTTCGGCTTGCACCAATATATTTGTAAAATTCTCCTGTGCATTTATGTCTTGGTGTGGCTATCTTCAGTGCTGATTATATAAAACAAAGCGGGTGCATGCCCTTAGTCTCCCTGTGACGTCTTATGCGTTATTACTCAACATGTCTGCATCATTATTTTACAGTCTGAGGTATTATTATTATTTTTGTTTCAATCCACATGCCCTTTTAGGGATGCTAGATATTCCCCACATTAAAAACCGACATTGTGACTAACTACGCAAGTAAATAGGGTCAAGTAGGTCGAATAATATTTTTCTCATCGAGACATGATGATGATGATGATGATGATGATGATGATGATGATGATGATGATGATGATGATGATGATGATGATGATGATGATATTTGAACTCGGTATAAACGATTCCATAGTCCACAACCGTATCCATAAGGTTACCAACGCACCGCTTAATGGCTTTTGGAACAATGTATCAGTTCAAAAAGAGAATAAACTAAACTGGTGTTTATTTAGAACCAATGAAGTAAAATTGACCAGGTTTGCCAAATTAAACCATATCAAACAGAAATTAGCCAATTGCTGTAACAATCACGCGTCCTTAGCGGAAGTTCCTTTTTTACTGCTTTACCGAGAACCCAGACAAAAAACATGAACGCCAATCCCCCTCAATTCGACATCGAACCAGAATAAAATCAGTTTCATATCCGCTTCAATTGTCACTAAACTCGTTAAAATGTGAGCTTCGAATTATGATTAATTGAATTTTTATTCGATGCTGGTCGACTTGACTTGCAGTGTTAACTTTTATAGGGGCAACTCGGTTAGGAGTAAGGACAACTCAGTGTTATCATGACATACAAAAGCGACACAAAATCAAAATAAAAAGAACTTCGAATTAAATGAATGCTAATAAACATCTGGAATTGATTAAGTGGTGTGAATATTGAATTCGATCTTACGTTCTTTCAGGAAGAAATCAATTTAATAATCAGTTTTAAGATGCGTTATTTTAAGTTTTTATTTAAACAAATTCAGGTTATTTTATGTTTTTATATCTATTTTTATACTATTTATTTATTATGTTATTTATTTATTGTACTATTTAACCGTTATGATATTTTCTTACATATTTTCTATATTTTTTTACATTTATATATTTATCTTTTTAATGTTTTATCATATATATTTTTTAATTTTCTTTTTATATATATTTTTTGATTATTTGTTTTTTAATATTTTCATTTTGTATGTTTTTATTTTGTTATATTTTAATAATTTTATTTTTATATTTTCATGTTTTATCACTTTTTATATTTTTTATTTTTTATATTTTTATTTTTCACATTTTTTATTTATATATAGTTTTATATATTTTTCAATAGTAACTTGTACTATTTTATGGTGACAGTAAGTCTCATAACTATTACACTGCAAGTCTCTGTACAGATGGGGTGAACTAGTTAAATCCTTAGAAATACAATAGTTTCCCTCTTAACCGCAGAGATATAATAATACTAATAATAATAATAATAATAATAATAATAATAACAATAATAATAATAATAATGTATATATATATATATATATATATATATATATATATATATATATATATATATATATATATATATATATATATATATATATATATACAAACAACGAAAAGATACGTATATGTTACCACTAGATAATAGTATCATTTGGAAAAAAAGGATATGATGGTGTTAATAAGTACTGATTGCAATTTTGATCTTTCTTGCCTAGTTTTTCATTGTTTTCGCTTTGTTTTATATAATCAGCACTGAAGATAGCCACACCAAGAAAAAAATGCACAGGAGAATTTTACAAATATATTGGTGCAAGCCGAAACAATTGTATGCTGAATAAAAAAACAAGTTTTGTGAAATGACGTGAATCTGTCCTTTATAACAACGGATTTGGTGTAAAATTAAACAAAAATATAGTATACAACATAGCTCTGGCCTTAAACAATTGCTTTATGTTATCAAATTTATATTCGAATATATATAAAAAAAGTACAAATACATATATATATATATATATATATATATATATATATATATATATATATATATATATATATATATATATATATATAATTATATATATATATATATATAATTATATATATATATATATATATATATATATATATATATATATATATATATATATATATATATATATATATATATATATATATACGAAACACTACCCTTTGTTACTATGCTTATGACACCATATTACTTTCTGTCTTTTTTTACTTACTTCGTTTCAGCCCAGCAAGTGAAATTTCGAAAAATCTCTCTGAATTAGTGTTTTACACATGTTTTACGTTTCATTAAAATCGCATATACGTATTTGATGTGTTAAGGGAGATTCGTGACCACATCCATTGTTTTACCCATGAGTTTCATTAAAGGTAACATCTTTAACAAAATATAAATAAACCACTAAGATTTTTTTTCGATTCTATTTGGGGTCACTCGAGGCAATTATCAGTTAGGTCCATGAAATAATTTAAATATATTAGAACGTAAAGAAACTAAATTTATTTTTAAACATAGGTATTATTGGTTTCATAAAATAAAAATAAAATTTAACAAAGAATATCTAGAGGAAAAAATACATTTAAATAATTATTTTTGTTAGTATTTCTAAGAAATAAAATACAAACGAATTATCCAGTATTCGTTAACGTCATTTGGCGTTTTACAGCTGCCTGTTTAAGAAACACGGCGTCCAGACAAAATCAACGTCATTTTCTTATATAAGTTTTTTTTTTCTTTGTTCTTTTAAGATTTTGACATTTTCGTCCAGAGGTCGACTCCCAATAGAACTTCGCAAGGTTGACAAAATAGCAAAGAATATCGTCTCTTGAAAATAAAAACGTAGAAAATGTTAAAAGAAAAACAAAAGACTACTTGTAATTTATATAATGTCATTTATATAATGTTATTTATACGATGACTTTTATATAATGATTTTTATATAATTACTTTTCTTTAAAACTTTTTATTACTTGACCTCATATTGCAAACGTTATTTTAAAGTTTTCTTTCAATGCTACATTTGGACACATAGCTATATTTGAAATTATTTTTCCTAAGAAACCTCCCGACCAGCAATATATCTTCACACAGACAACGCCGGATTAATACCGCTATATATATATATATATATATATATATATATATATATATATATATATATATATATATGCATGTGTATTTTTATTTTATTTTGTAACATAAAGTACTTATAATAGCTCAATAGTTTAAAGCAAGAGCTATGCTATATTCAGTATTTTTATGTAGTTCAATACCACGTCAATATCACAGATGGCAGACTCACGTCATTTCTTTTTCAAAACTTTTTTTTATTATTTCACAGACAATTGTTTCGGCTATATATATATATATATATATATATATATATATATATATATATATATATATATATATATATATATATATATGATTATTTATACAGACATGTACAAATTCTGCGACACTGGCATGTCGATGTTATCGACCAACAGCTGTTATGAACTGAGATCACATCAAACAGAGTTAGAATCCGTTCCTTACCTCAGATCATACTTGGGAAGTTCTGAGGTGAGGATCGGATTTTAATTCTTCCTGATGAGATCTTAGTTTATAACAGCTGTTGATCGATAACATCGACATCCCAGTGTCGCAGATTTTGTACATGTCTGTATAAATAATCATGTATATAAAAGTTCTACCGGTTAGAATTCTTTGAATTCTTATCTTGTGGATGTTTACTTTACTTTACCAGAATTACTAATTTGATATTATTTATTTAAAATTTGTATATATATATATATATATATATATATATATATATATATATATATATATATATATATATATAATGATCAGACAGAGTCAACGAATCGTTTTCTTTAACTAATGTGCTTCAGTGGGTGCAAGAGTAGCGTAATAGATACTAACGCAGACTCTGGAATCGGCTAAGCAGAATTCAAATCCTATCGGATCCACTGCGTGCACTTATACTGAAATACTATTGGCGAAAGGTCTAGCTCAAAAGTAGTAACTTGTGTTCAATGAATTGTTTACAATAAAATTGTTGCAAGAGTGACGTAATCGTTATTCGTACAATGGAATCGACTTAGCAACTCCAATCAGATAGATTCACTTACACAGTCATACCATTGCGGCCATTCTTATCAGGTATTGGTAAAATAACAGCTTGTGTACAATGATTCGTATCTTATAAATGTTCCGACGTGAAATAATTGCAAAAGGGTCGATATGCCGTAAAAGAGACAAGTGAAATCAATGAATCTTTCGTTTTCCCCCTTTTTTCTTTTCTTTTTCATTTATTTTCAAGTGTTTCTCTGACGGCTTGTGAGCAATGTTTGTTTATTTTTTATTTATTGTTTACTTATACGTCATCCTTTTTAAGGCCGAAAGCCATTCGAGGATAAGCTTTAATGCCAGCTGGATGAGTAATACTATTATGAAAGGATTGAAAAAAATGCAATAGCAAACATTAAACGACCAAGTGGTAGCCTGCAGAGAAGCATCACCGTGATAATATCTTTCACGGATGTGGAGTTTTTGTAATGATACTCTATTTATGGAAATTCCGGTTGATGCTAGGCACATGGAGGAAGAAGGAAATTTATTTGCAGTTGTGGCAATAAGACGAGTGCTTGCTGTGAATGTATTACAGGGATGAACAAGACATTAGAGCTCAGTCGAGCACCTTCCATTAAAGTAACGATAGTGAAGAAAGGGGCTGAAGGGAAGAGAAGATATCATCCCTTCCCACTAGATTTCGATGTCAATTTATCCAAGTCGTGTAGAGGGACCACACATGGTTCGCTTGTTGTTCACGAGATTACTATAAGATTAGAGAAATGGCAGAATAAAAGAAAAAATGTCCGACATATATTTTCGTATTTATTTATTCTCCCGCATCTTTACCCCCTGTCTTTTATTTCTTCAAACGCAAATTTTTCATTTCGTTTTATTCCAGGCTTTTTTTTTTCAATTTTTCTTCATTTTGTCCATTTCGCATGTCCTATTCTGGTGCTTTTCTCAGTTTTCAAAATATCCATTTCTTTCTTTGCATTATTCAATTCCAACTTTTCTTTTTAACATTCCTCTCTTCCCATTTTTCTAAATATTCCTTTTTTGCAGTTCATTCATTCTAATAATTCTATTTCGAATTTTCACGTTTTTATTATATCACTCTTTCCATTTTGACACTCTTCCCGTTTAATAATGGATTCTTATTCTTTCCTTGTTCGTTTTTTTATTCTATTCAACATATTCCTTTTCATGTTTGATAATCTTAGCTTTTCAAAATTGATATTCTCTTTTATATTTCCCTTAACGTAAAAACTATTTTGTTTTCTTCATGTTTACAATCCCAGCCGTTCTCGCATTCTGTTTTTATCCTATCTGAATAAACCTATTCAAAGCTTTCGAATTATTTTTTTAATTCTCTTATTCTTTCCTATTCCTTTATTCTGAAAATCCCTTTTAATCTATTTCTCCGTTTCCCAATTGTCGCCTATCAAAATTCTACACCCGCCATCTTGTTGTTTTTTTTGTTTTCGTAAAATCAGTTTTTAAATTAACCAGGCGCCATATTTTTTTAGTTACAAAAAAATATAAATTTTCAATGCATTTTTTTTATTTCACGTGAAAAATTTACTTTTAATTTATGTTTTTCTTATAATTTTATTTTTTCTTGCCACGATTTTCGTGACAAAATTCAAAACCGATCGTACAGAAAGAAAATCCCGTTACATATTTTGGGGAGAGAATAATAAAATATTTTAAAAAAATAGTTTAAAAGAGCAATGTTTATTCAAAATTCATTGAGCCCGTTCATAATTGTTGGTGCAGTTGAATTAAACGATTGCGTTATATTTCCATGCTGTTCGACAAAACTTTTCATTCGTGACAACAGCACTTGATATTTATTTGGTTCTTGACGAGGGCAAAGTGGATGCAAATCTTATCTGAAAGCGAAAATCTAAATTCATTAACAGCGGTTTCCCAGAGAGGAGGACATCGAAGTCGTTGTTTCAAAGCTTCTTAGAATTTAAGGGCACTTGAATATAACGGTAAAATTACATAATTAGATAATGTGGAATGCTTGCTCCAGACAAGCTGACAATAAGACAACTATGGGCAAAGTTTGGAGTCTATATTTACTTGTCTCCCCACGAGGGCAAAGTTAGACACAAGGTTGTATTTTACGTAGATGATGTCTAGCAAAAAAGAGACACTCTGGATGGGACAAAAAAATTTAAAATATTCCCAGTCGATAAGGATTTCTCCTCTCCCGGTCGAGGACAGAACAGATTTTTTATATACCACCAAGACCCAAAGGCCACTCAAGGGTTAATGAGTTTATCCGGAGATATGGCAACGATGGTTGGGACTGGGCACAGTTAGATTATTTAAGAAGACGGCTAACATTGGACTTAAAAACGACCATGTTGTATTCAGCTGAGAAGCAGCCCCGTGATATTGTGTTCCACGGACGGGTAGTTCTTAAACAAATTTCTAATGGAAGTTACGTTTAGTTTTAGGTACACATCGGAAGAAATGAAAATCATTTTCAGTGGTTGTAGCTAGACGAGTTTTTGTTGTGAATGTTTTCCAGGGATGAAACCATAGATTTGAGCTTTTTCGAGCACATATCATTAAGATAACAATAAAGTAGAGAAAGACTACTACACTTTGATCCTAGCCCGAAGTTTGGAGTCATGTTGGTCATTCAGTTGCTCGTATTCCGGTGCTCATTTAGTTTACAACTAAAGTTGATGCTAACTCTTACTCAACTGGCTGTAATAATGATTTTAACCGCTTTTGAAATATAAGAGGTCATGTGATTAGCTTTGATTATGGAAGTTCTACCTTATCGAGTTTGGTTGGATCCAACTCGATTCTTCTATAACTTTCAACCAACTCCGACAAGTCATAACGAGGGAACCTCATTGGCTGGTGAAGCAATACAAGGCTCGGAAAGTATGACACGAATTTAAAAAATCTAAATTAAATTTAAGATCAACAACGGAAGTGCTTATTCGGTTGTTTCGAATTCAAACATGTTTACAGAGATTAACAAAATATTACTGACGATTATTTAATCAGAATTCGTATCAGAAAACTGATTGATCTTCCGAGACAAAAGGTTTTATAATTCATTTCTTTAACTTTTGTTTGTTGTTCGGGCAATTTCTATAATTTTCTCTATTGGGGCGTCTTTTAAAAGATCAAATCACCGCTTGTCTGTTAACACTTGCCATTGTTCTTCGCGTGAATACTATTTGAATTTCACCCTAAACCCTAACCTTAACCCACTGGAGAGACTTTTAAATTTCAATAATTTATTTATAACGAGAAAACTCTTATTACATTGTTAAAAACATGGGAACAAATGCATTCAGGTTGGGAAAGTGGTCCTTGAATTTATGTGTTTCTGTGTACGTGTCCGCTAACCTTTTAAAGCTATTAGACCTAGAAACATGAAATTCAGTAAAGATGATATACATGTTTGCAGATCAATATCAGCGGCAATAGTTATATTTGTATATTTTTAAATGTCTCCGATTGGGGAAATTCATTCTCTTCTAAAAAATATTTTTCTCTAATTTTGATGGGATGACAGCCATAAGGCAAATATCAATTCAATTTTGATCATTCTAAGCTGCAGAACGGGAATATAAAATGAAACTTCCGCTTGAGTTTACACACGACACACAACCAACTAAAATTATGAATGAAATGTTTGGTATTTTTAATTAATGTCTCAAGTATTTTATGTAGCAAATTTTGCGAAACGATAGCTCCTCTTTTAAATAACAAATTCGTGTTTGCTTTAATAAACTGTAATTTTTATTCAGAGCTGGGTGAAGAGGAAGTGAGAGCGTGTGTATATCCCAACCTAATCACGGACGGCGCCGCAATCCAATTCAAGTTATGACCTGCGCTATACATACTCTCACCATCTGATGAGTTCGATTTGGAGAATGAAACGTATAATTCAGACGAAAATTTTATTACAATATCTACACTAATTTTATCCATACGACTTGTGACTGTCTTCCTTTATTTTTAAAGAGATCGAATTCTGTAAGATCCGTTTCATCATCAGCCAGATAAACAAAATATAGATATATATATCTTGGATTTTCAATCACGTTGACTTATCAGAAGGAAAGGCCAAAATCGTTTCAAAAACATTTTAAAAAAATCAAATCTCAGCAGTTTTAAACATGGTGTCGATTTATAAAAGTAAACATTGACTAATTTTATATATGAATACTTGAATAATGTGTTTTTTTTATTTTAGAGACAATTTTAGCCTTTTCTTTCTGAAAAGTCACGATATTTAATTATGTATTTTGTTTGTCTGAGTGATGATGAAACAGACCGTTCAGAATTGAATCTCTTTAAAAATGAACAAAATCATAGTCACTGGAACTGAAATCCAATATGCTATAGTTATTGTTGTGATGTTGTTCAACAGTAAATAATAAATAAAGGAAGTCAAGTCAAGGGTTGGTTTAACAAGTGTATTAACACAGTAAGAAAGTGACTAGCACTTGGCTAGACAGTTACAAGACTGTGCTTTATCTTCTCTGTGTCTCTGGTGACTCGCACTATTTATAGTGACAACCGGTGTAGTTTTTCCTGTGTAAGAACGGCCGGTGTAACAGTTATATATATATATATATATATATATATATATATATATATATATATATATATATTATCCGTAGATAAAAGTAATCCATGGACACGTGTTTCTGGCTCACAGACACAGATCGAACCTTCGATATTGATGTCTATAGTCCAACGTTCTACCACTGGACCAAGACGCTCGGTCTAGAAATATGTACGATTTTTATCACCTCAATATTTAATGTATTTTTACGTAATTATTTTTATTGGTGATTGTAGCGTTCGTTGTTATTTTGCTTACTATTATTTCGATTGTCTCACTTTCCTAAGTGATTAAGATGCAGAAAATTGCATTATTAGTCGCCCTTACTTCATAGGACGTATTTTTTCCGTGAATATATATTTTTATTTATTTTATCCGTACATAAAAGTAATTCATGGACACGTGTTTCTGGCTGATGTAAATGGAAGGGAGGGAATAGGAGGCATGTTAGGAATGGAACTGATGGTTAAAATCTCATACTAAATCAGAAGCTAAACATTTTAAGAATTCTTTTTTAGATATTTCAACAGCTTTCATCTCGAAATCAGCCCAAATCAATCGAATACAAAGTATAAAAAAGTGTGAAAATGGGGTCCACATGATTGAAAGTATTTGGTTAGAAATAGTCGGTATAGTTTTGTGGAAAATAAGTATTGCTTCAATCACATTAAAATGAAGGGTAAAAAGTCAAGTTCATACTTCCTAAGTGACTCCTTTTAGAAGAAAACTAATAAATATGATTCCTCTTTACCACAATCTGCACTGTAAGGTGATCATTCTTTAAAAATGTAAGTTTCTTATGTCTGATAGCTCAGAAGATAGATACAAACGCACGTCCGTCTCTCCTTCTAGTATGTGTTATATATATATATATATATATATATATATATATATATATATATATATATATATATATTAAGAATGACAAAAATTAAAACGGACTTATCTTTCAACGTTGAAATTCGATTCTGCCGAGTTTGAGCTCGTATTCACATGTATACAGACGTATTTAATAAAATGCACTTCCGAGAATCGGACTTACCGTGAAACTGTAGGAAAGTCTTGAGATAAGTCCGTTTAAATATTTCTTATTGTTATAAAGCTCTATCTGAAATAATATCTGTGTGTAAGATCTGCTGTCTTTGATCGAATCGGTTCCGACTCTCAGAGATTGATTTTTCGTGTTATATATATATATATATATATATATATATATATATAATCAATATCAATAACTTGAATTATCTTTGTTCTATTTGATCAACTTAAAATGCACAATGTTTTGAAGAATCAAAACACATTTTTATTGCAGCACAAAGAGTTGACAACAAAGCAATAGTTTCTTTGATATATATATATATATATATATATATATATATATATATATAAGTATCCCCCGGCCAATCCTTTGTAGAATCACTATTCTGTGCAATTACAACAGCGAGTCTTTCACGCTATTCTAAAATTTATTATTATACATTCTTATTTACAAAATAGATCAAACTCACTCAGAATTGATGTAGACACTAGGCAATAATGTTAAAGTCTTGCCACATATTCTGAATTGGATTTAGGTTTGGACTTTCACAAGACCATTAAAACACATGAACTACTAACGCCATATTCGTCCGAAACCGCACTGACCGGAAATGATGTTTATATTCCCAATTCGCCCGACAACGCATTAAATGATTACCCTTTGATTAAATCTATTTTTAAATAATACGTTTAAAAGTTCCCAACTTATTTCAGTATTTCATCGTTTTCTTTTTAGCGGTTAGCTGATTTTTCAACGTGCGTTATTTCGAAAAAGAAATATTTCAAAATGTCTACTTTTGACGCTAACTCAAATAATGTTCGATGACAATATTACGTTTTTAGTACAAATGCCAACTGCATATTAAAGAGCATTGTCTTTCCAGTCGAACCTTCAAGTTTCATGATAATTTGTCCGAAATTAAATGCATTATAAACATTTAAAATTAAAAAAAAACAAAAAAACATTTTAGCTGTTTTGGGGACAATTCTTTACAGAACTGAGGCTTTTGAGTTCGAAAATGTTAAATAGTATAGTAAGGGGTTAGGGTTAGGGTTAGGGTTAGGCTTTGATTTAAACTCTCCCATTGTAGTTATGTCTGTACATTTAGGGTCGTTGCCGAGAGGTGAGATCCCAGCGCAGTCTCTTGCAAACTGTAACGGGTTTTCTTCTCAGATTGTATTTTATTTGACCCCTTTCCATCTTCTCATCAATTCTAGTCAGTTTTCCTTTTAAATAAAAGTACCCCCTCAAATGTTGCTGCCATCACAATGTGTCTACGGTGTGCCACATTGACGCAGTTTACTTGACAGTGTTAAGTTTACCACTTCTATGTGTTTTCATTAAGGTCCAACCCTTAAATCTTCGTCTACTCTAACGAAAGCAATTTCTTCCCCATGTTTGCTGCATCCCTCTCTCGACTTGTGGAAAACTTAGAATCTGACTCCTTATGACATTCTTACAACACATGTTTTCTTCGGGACACTCTTCCATGAAGGTCAGATGTGTGAAATGCACGATTAATAGAGGTCACACAGAACAATTCTTCAACAATCTCTATTCATATAAAGTTAAGTATGTGTATATGCATACATATCTGTATGTACAAAATTCACTCCTTAACTAATGATCCGAACATTATGAATATGCGAAACACAGCTGTGATGCGTAAGAGCCTGTAATGTGGACTATATTTAGTTTTATTTAGTTCTATTCGAACGGGGTTAAAAGGGGTAGGTTACCTTCATGAAAATGCAGATACCTTCGATGTTTGTTAAATTTTAATAATGGGTATTAGACATCAATTAATAAGTATTCTCCAAATTTTCAGTTTATTTGGAGTATTTTAAAGAGTTATATTGAGGGATTATATGGCACAAAATCGCATTTGAAAATTCAAATATTTCAGATTTACATTGAATTTTATACGTAGTTCTTAGATTCCCTGGGTTTCAATCTCTTAAGCTAAATCCTTAAACTTTAGACATTTTCAAGAACCAAAGTCATGTAACGGATGTTGTATCAAAATTGGAATAAAGATTCTAGACATAAGGTTTATTAGCATAATATGTTGATTTTAATTTTCCTAATAGGACATAAAAGTGGTGCAAAA